>CM014090.1:31806812-32451812 GCA_004119915.2 Collichthys lucidus
GCTACATTAGAAATAGATTTACAAAGTAGGCCGTCATGTGTCTGCACACATGAATGGCACAAACGTCCTGACACGGCCCTTGTTTTGGTGAGTATCTGTACTGCAACTCAATCAATATTTTTTGTGCAGTCATCTGACAACAAAAGCTGAAAGGTACAGCATGTCAAAAGAATTGACTTAGCCCCCTTTATATGGAGTTAGGTTCCCCAAAAGACAAACTCGCTCCTAACCAGCTCTCTTGGCTCTGAATGTTTTTGCTCAGTGCTTAAGGCCAACTCACACCGGACGCGGAACAGAAGCGGCACGGTACCGCTGCGATCACCGTAGCAAATAGAAGCCAGCCTAGTCAATGAGAGCACTCACACCGGGCGCGGCTCAGAAGCGTCCCAGAAGCGGCTCACGGCGTGAACTTTCGGTTGCATTTCTATTTTTGTCGCGAGCCACGGCTGAACCTCGTAAATTTCAACAGAGCACTGCGCACCAGACAGGAAACCCGACACAGAATCAACATAATAAACTTATGCCCCCTTTCAAAAAAAACACAATACGCAGTTCATGTAGCTTTTTACAACTTCACATTAAAGTTACCGGTGGCACCAGGTGATCAAAGATCGATCAAAGAGTCTCAACATGGACGATGAAAGACTAATTGTTGAAGTGGAACAACACACAATCATTTATCACAATCTCCTCCACGTCGGAGAAGCAAAGTCAGCTGTTTGTTGTTGTTGTTTTCTTTATACACTGTTTGTCGCAGGGTCTCGCTTACGTCCAGGATTCTCGCGTGATCTCGCATAAAAAACGGCCGGCTGCTCGCTCCGCGTCCGGTGTGAGTTGATGCCGGGCAAAGGACCGCGGCACTACTGTTCCGCTGCGGTTCCGCCTCCTGTGTGAGTCCCGTGTTACAATTACAGTTATACAATTCAGAAAAATGTAATGTATAGCTGCAGCGATTAGAACGCACATGAATCGATTAGTTGTCAACTATTAAATTTATCACAAAACCATTTTGATGAATCGTATTGAGTTTTTTTTAAGAAATATTTTGGCTCCTCAAATACAAATATTTTCTGGTTTCTTCAGTCATCTGTGACAGTAAACTGAATATTTTTTAGGTTGTGGCAAGACATTTGAATAAAGCAGCAACATTTTCTGACCATTTAATCGAATAATGAACTAACTGATTAATCAGGAAAATGGTCAGCAGATTAATTGATAGTGAAAATAATCGTTAGCTGAAGCCTTAATGAGCTTCAGTCACTATTTTTACAAAAACAATGGTCATGTGTGGGAAATGAAAAAAGAAAGTGAAAATGAGTATTTAAGCCTGGAAGTACAAAGTCTGTGTAGCTGTCACATCCTTTGGATAAAACCGTGCACTTTTACATAGCAGAGATGAGAGACAAAAAAGGAGACGGAAAAAAGAGGTGATAATTGATCTCAGTGATTTGGGCTTAGAAGAAGGACGTGATTTGATTAACTAGAAAAGTATGGAGGAGTAGAGTAGAAGAAAGGGAAAGATTGGTGAGTAAGAGAGGAAGGGATAGCCTGATGCAGCTAATGGGCTCATTAGGAAACTCGTTGTCATGTAATGACCTGCCACAGAATGGACATCTGGGCCTGCACGACAGACGACAGATGATGACAGAAATAGAAAGAAAATAGGAAAGAGAATGTGGAAGACAGTAATAAAGATAAAAAAGAGAGATATATTTAACCAGTGGAAATAATGAAGGGGTCTAAAACTTCATCCCATTTAGTCTTTACATAGATTTAATTGGAGATTAAATCAGGAGCGTGATCATAAATGTCAAGGTGGAAATCAGACTATATGTATTAGATTTCGTACTTTTGTTCTAAAATTGTCACGTAGCACGTACGCAACTGTAGTTCTAAAATAGGCTTTGATGCCCACACTGAACTGGTGTTAAATATTTTAACACGTCACTGTAAGATAATGTGAAAGTGTACCAATATGTGAAAGTGAAAAATTTAACAACCGCATTTTATATTCGGTTTCGGTATTCGGCCAACCATTTAATTTTTATTTGGTTTCGGCTGAAATTTTTTATTTCGGTGCATCCCTAGTAAAAACAATGGGCAGCATAAGTGTGACCACAGGTTTTCGTTTGTTTTACATACGGATATAGACGTAGGATAAAAACAAAGAGCTTGAAAAGTAAACATAAGCATAGTCGTGACCTAAAAACTATGTACATATAAATAGTGTGTATACAGTTGTCCCTTGCTATAACGCGGTTCACTTTTCGCAGACTCACTGTTTCGTGGATTTTTTCATTGTGTAATTTTACATGCTTTTTTTTTTTGCAGCGTAATGTACAGTATGAACGCACATTGTGTTCTGCGTCCTAAATTGGCTAAGGGAGAACCGTACATGTGTTCTGCGTCCTGATTAACTAAGGGAGTACAGTACTGTACAAAGTGTGTGTAAAAAGGTGTATAAAAGTGTGTGGTTAGGGGTTTTACGGCCTTAAAACATGTTAACATAATTGTAAAACTTACTTTGCAGATTTCGTTTATTGCGGGTTAGAAAGGCGCTATATAAGTACAATCCATTTACCATGTTTAAGGTCGCCATATTTTTGTCTTTTGTGTTCCAACAGTAGGACTTGAGGCTCGACGGTCTTCTCTTTCTCTCTTGTGCGACATTTTGTGAATGAAACCTGTTCACACTGAGGCAGGCAGCTTTATATGGCAATTTAGCAGCGTTGATTATGCTAATAGACACATCTCATGAGCTTGTACCTCCCCATGAAGAGGAGGTTCATTAATGCTGCTGAAACGAGTCATTAACATTGGGTTTTCTTTTTATTTCTGAGGCAGACTTCTAACACTCTTCAAGAGGTTGAGAATGAGAGTATGAACATGATTCTGCATGAGACACACCCTCTGTCTGCTTGAGATATTCCAAACTGTCACTCATTTCTGATAGCTTAACAACTAACTAATAGAATAAATAATCCGTAGATTTATCAATAATAGGGCAGCTATACGAAATTTTAATTTACACCTAATGTCTCGGTCATAGTTGATTCCAAAAGCTTGATGAACTGTGCTCTTGGTTTAACATGAGCAAATGTTACTTACATGTGCTTTAAGTGTTGTGGACATTTCTCTGCTATTGGTGAAGAATGAAATAGAGACTTCTGCTGGCCGCCAAGGTTTTTATTTTCTTTGCAAAGAAAAGGTTGATCAACACACGAACAGTCAAAGATGGAGAAAGACCCAGAGCATGGGGAGACCTAAACATTCATACCTTTCACATCCCTTTGTCTGTTGCAGGTACGCACGCACCGACCCACCATTGGTTTGTTTTACACCTAGTATCCTGCAGGATCTTGTATTTAGGTGCAAAGTTGAGTCTAGACATCACAATTTACAAACACAAAAGGACCTGGGGCCTCATGTACGAATACTTGCGTGGATTTCCTACTAAAACTTGGCGTACGCCAAAACTCGGAAACTGTCGTACGCACAAAAAAATTCTGATGTATCAAAATGTGCGTACGCATGGATCCAAGCACGTTTCTCTTGTACATCCCAATCAATGTGGAATTGAGCGCACATGCACCTCCTCCCGGTCCACGCCCGTATTTACATATGCAAATCTATTTAAATTGGCCCTGGACCTGAGATCCACCTCTTTGTCAGATCTGATAACGCGACGAACAAAGGAAAGAAAATGAATTTCACAGAGTCTAAGCTAAAGATTTTAGTGAATGAAGTGGAGATTCTGTTTGGTTCCCTGTCAACAGGGATAAATATGACCAAAAAAAGACGTGAGTGGGACCGTGTGTGTGAGGCTGTAAATGCTGTGGGATCCGAGCAGCGCACACACAGGTGTGGACAGGTGTGGCGCTGCGGCGACATTTTACGCCCGCTTTTACTGACAAGAATACTGAACACAGAGAGACAATCAGGGGCTTGTTAGAAAGCTCTGCAGCTCTAATTTCACAAGCGGAAAATAAAGAAATAAAAAAAAAAAACCCATGATATTTGAATGCGCACATGCCCAAATATGCTTTGGCACACTGGCACACTGGCACGGCTTCTGGGTAAGTAAATAGTTTAATCCTTTAATTGTCCTGTATGTAAACCAGCGTTACATACGGGACAATTAAACGAATAGAAGCCACCCATCGCGCACCGTGCCAGCCTCCAGCCTGTTCCCAGCCATGCTGTTAGTCATAATGAATGAGTCGTGCATTGAACCAGGCCACCTTGCCACGATGTTAGTTAGCTGCATTTGCGCATCACATATTATTTGAACGTTGATGGAATGAAAGTCAATGAAAATGTTTCCTACTTAGATAAACAGCTCCCGCTGGAATGCCCCTGTTGCCAGGACCCCCAGCGTATAAGTCAGCACAACCCCGAGCTACTCGCCGGCCCCCGTTGCGCTCTCGGGCCGGCCGCAGCTCTGTGCACAGCTCCAGTAACACTGGCCTTGGCAAATGAAATCGGCTTATGAGCCAATTATCATGGTTTGCAAGTAAATCCTCGCGTTCCATAAATCGCTCACGTTTGCAAGGTCCTCTAACAACGCTAACGCTGTTAATTTGTTTAATATCATTTTCTTCATCACGTTACGCATGCTTTTATAACTACCTATATAATTGCAAACATGTGGGTGTGTTAATTGTGCATAAGTGTGTCTCTGATATTCACATCACTCTGATGACTACTTGTTTTCACATTATTAACAGTTTCCCAGCGTCACCTTTAAGTGTCGCCAAAGGAACAATAGCTGTAGAAACGTGTGTACGCCAGCTATGAAATTGGCGTGGGGCACGCACATTTCTACGATCATTTCACGTTGATACATCTGAACGTGAGCGTGGAAAAGGACGTACGCCACTTTTTTGTGCGTACGCAAGCTTTGTACATGAGGCCCCTGGTAACATGTGTTAGGAAGGGGGAGGTTGGTCATCTCTAGTGGCTGAAACAAAGAAATTGAATTCATCATTACATAAGGCAGAGAGAATAGAAGATCTTGACCCAAAGAAAGAAAACAACACCTCAGGTAGTGCTAGTGACTGATGCAGAGCAGAAAACCAAAAGGCCATGAGGGCACAGCAGAGCCTCAGCAGAGTCGTGACTGAAGAAACCTTGTTCTGCACACTGCTTTTAGCTTCATCATACTAGTAAAGCATGTGTGCATGCACACACACACACACACACACAAACTGTAGAAGGTGTTATTCACTATGACAGTGTAGCCTTATGATTATGATTCTGTGAAACCAGAGATGCTTTAAGTTAAGTTCAAGTTTTTTCTCCTGATTTGCTATTTTAGTGTCAGTCTAGTATTTACTGAAGTGACTGTGAGGTGAATCAAAATCTGCGTTCAAGTTCACTCTCCCATTGGAGTGAATAGACTCAGGACCACAAGCACAGCACACCCGGCAGGTGGTCACAACCAGGCAGGTGTCTCTCGCACGTGTGCGCCGTTACCAAAAACTCAGATCTGACTCCATATATTCCTTGTCATAGCTACAAGTTGCTGTTGCATATAAGAGACGTCCCGTATCCTGTTACCGGTGTATTTTCCTCTGGACTTAACTCAGGAATGTAATGTGTCACGTATGTAGGGCTGCATCTAACGATTATTTTTCTATCGATTAATCTAACGATTATTTTTTCGATTAGTCGATTAATCTAACGACTATTTTTTATCAATTATTCTAACAATGTTTTTTAATTACTTGATTAATGACAATGAATTTACCTAAATAAAAAGCAAAAGCATGTCTTCTTAATATTTCAAGATTTTATTCAAACACATCTCTTGAAAAACAAAACCTTTGTTTCAAAAGTAACAAGATGAAATGTATGCACCAAAAATAGCTGCCTTCACAACACACACTCTTTATAGCATTTTAACACTTGTCATATTTTTTTATCAATTTTTAATATATGTCATAATGTACATATGAGCATTGAAGCAGTGCAGGATCATACTTGGCATACTTGACACTTTTTTAAATCAAATTGTAACCATACTCATATTTTATAATTTTTTTTATAAACGTTTAATATGTTTACATTTAACATTTAATACATTTAACACCCACGTCTTATTTTGAAAACCGGAAGTGTCCACACGCAGCAGTAAGCTAGCGCTGACTTTCCCGGTTTTCTCAAAGTATTTGCCATAAAGTCAAATTTTGGAGCAGCTGACGTGACCACGTGAAAACGAGAGATGGCGTGACCGGAGCTGTTTTTCTTCGGAACCAAGCCGTCTGTCTCCATCTTTGATTAACTCGCTCTCCACTTCTCTCCTCACTTGATACAAAAAGTACGCATGCGCGCAGGGGATTTTTCTGGGTGGGCGGGGCAGTGTGCTGCGTGCTGTGAGCAGCACCAGGAGTGTGTGACAGGCAAAACTCCGGAGAATTAAATGCAGACGGCTTAAAACATTTACATGAACAGAGTATACTCGATACATCGCCCACCCATACCTCCATTGTTTTTACCGCGAGCAGCCATCTTACTTCCGCATATACGCCGGACATGCGAGCGCGACGCATCGGCGCACGTTTTACGAGTCGACGTATTTACATAGTCGATGTAATCGATGACGTCGACGAACCGCTCCACACCTAAACGTATGTTTTCAGCGACTATTTTCCAACATATTTATTTATTATATTTATTTCCAACATATTATTTTGAAAGAAAACATGGAGCTGCCTTTACACAGACTTCAAAGTAATGCAGAATTAACACCATGGCGGCGTGGGTTATGGTTAATTGGAATACAAATGTCCCCAAGATAATGATTCTTTCTGTATTTCACATTATGTAACATTAGATTTTCTTTAACATGTAGTGTGAATAAATGTTTGTGTTTCTCATAATAACCCAACCTGCTGGACCTGAATGAAAGCTTTGAGACAACAGAACAGAAGACAGTTTTCCATTTTACTATTTCCATCTGTTCAGCCTTTCCTCACTGTGTGTCTCCTTCACACTCTCCCTCCGAGTTAATTGAGAATGACAGGAATCGGAAGTCACGAGAGACCGTAGTGAAGCGTCAGGTGTTCCACTGATTAGAACCCGTCTCCATGGCAACTCCGCCACCCTCAGATAAATGTTTGTACCTTGTGACAGAAAATACAATTCTGAGACAGGCAGGCAAATTTAGACACATACTCACAGTTGCATATATGAAGCTGGAGTCTGGACTGCAAGCTTGCGGTCTTTGTGATGTTGATTTGAGGAGACGTTTCATCTGCTATGGCACTGGCGAATAGGCGGATGGGATTTAACTCACTCTGCACCACATAACATTAGCTGTAAACACTGACTATTTTTATTCTATCACCATTATTTTTCAATTTTCAACCAACCAATGTTTTTGCCAAATGCAGCCACGAGCTCCTACCACGTGCTCCGCTGCAGGTTAAACTGACCCGCTGTTAGTCATCCACTCCTACTGCTGTCAAAAATCCACGAGGAAAAAGGTCACAGCTGCTTCTCGAACACTGCATGCAATGCATCCTTTTGTTCATTTTTACATATTCATACTGAAACTAAACACTGTCACACCGTGATTATCAAGTGATCATCCAGCAGAGGGTGTAAAGGCCAGCTATAAAATGTAAAGGTAGTGACTGTAGGCGTGCTGATCTGAAGACCAAACATTTGTCTGCTTTATTTTAAAGAAAAATCTGTGTTATTGTCAGAAAAGCTCTGCAGCCTCCCTTGTTTGCAGATAAAAGGGTCATGAATCACAGCATCTAAAGTTGCACGATACCCACGGTACCCTGCAGAGCCCAATCCTAATGGTTCCTACTATAAATAATAATAATAATAAAAAAGGCTGCAGTATTGCGATAATACGAAGAACCGTGGTACTTTGTCTGTTATAGTATTGTAGTTGCTCATTTTGGTATCGTGACAACTCTAAAGGCATCATTTGCTTGCAGCATTAACAACTTGATATTTAGTTTATGTAATTGTAATTGTCATTTAAAGATTGATCTGAATCACTGAAATGACATTCCCATGTTTAATGGTAAGTTTTAGTGTGTTCGATCGACAGTCTCACAGCAAACAAACTGATATTGACTCTGAAACTATTCAATCAGGTTTGAGTGGGTGCATGGGTGACTTCCAATACTGAATGTGTTAAGAGAACTGGACACCATGTCCCAAGATGGCGGCCAGTCATTCAAATGAATGTTACTCAATCAGAATATATGCCAAAAAATGTTTCCCTTTGCTTCTCCTTCACATTACTATTTACCAGTAACTATTTTACTCTGAGATGAGCACTTCCGATGCCTTCTGTAGAACTTTAGAAATCTTTCCTGGGTTGCAGGGGATTTCTTTTTTTGGTTTCAGTATTGCAGGCGGCTAAAATAACGGCAATGCTGACTCTGCCATGCCAAAGTTCCCTTAATACTTTGATAATATTAATGTACATTTAGCCATGTTTGCAGATGGAAATCCAGAGAGGGATATAAACTTTGATGACATTCCAGTGTAGAGTTGTCATGATACTAAAATGAGTAACCACGATACTATACCAGACAAAGTTTCGCGTTTCCGGGTATTATCGCGATACTGCGCCCTTTTTTTATTACTATTATTTTTATAAAGTGCAATGTATTTGTACAAGTTAGTTTGAAACAACGACGTTTGTTTTTTAAGCTAAATTAGTGTTGCCACTGACGAAGACGCCGCGGCAGACTCGCTGCTCGGCCCGGGGCTTCTGCCACGGTGAGTGTGTTGTCTCGTGTCTGGGCGAGACAGAACTTTAGCTTGTTGTTTGTTTTGAAGCGAGTTTCTATCGAAGCGGAGCTGTCTTCGCAAAGTTCATGCTTGCCGGCAGAAACACACGAACAGCCAATCAGCTAACAGATGGGACCCTGGACATCACCAGTAACAGGCAAACAGCCAATCATTCAGCAGCTGTGTAGTTCGGTTGCGGTTCCATGTTGGTTTGTTTACAAAGGAGTAGCATGCAGTGAGAAGCCGGGAGGAGAGCAGAGGCGGCCGCTATGTAGCGGAGACTGGCACCGGTAGTATAGTAATCCACGGTAGTACCGTCATGTAAAATTTCTAGTATAGTAGCGACGGTTATGTTTTGGCACCGCGGGGTACCGTGTATACTGTGGGTATCGTGCAACTCTATTCCAGTGTCTCCTGTTTGGTGGGTACCTACACAGTGGTGTGAACCAGAACACACTTCTAAGACATGCAACTTGAGTGTAAAACATTGTGACATAACTCGATATTCTTCCTATGTCCAAACAGTAAAATGCTGCACAAGCCGGGGGTTGAGGTTCACCTAGCATTACATCTCTCCAATATCATTTTCTAATGTGCAGTGCACCACAGTAGTCAGTTATGAGCATTGTCTATTAAAGGTGGGGTCAGTCACACTGGACAAATAACTAATTGTCAGCTCATTGCCAGGTTGTCAAATACGAACATAACCAACACACAAATGGGTGCCATTCATATGTTGGAAACTTTGTTTATTTCCAATTTGCGTTATATATGGTATCCTGAGACTCAACGATCAACTATCTTTTTTTCAGTATGACTGTCGAGACCTTTAGGATATAATGTGTAACATTAGACATTTGTTATATATTTTGTTGTGTCCCATTGTCCCAGATGTTTCCAACAATGTAAACCCAGAGAAAAATACACAATTTTATTCAGGTCACGGGGCATTGCCAACTAAACACAGGATATGTACAGATATATATGTCAGAGTGAGGAAGGAAGTCGACAAACATGACTAATAAAACTAATGACCTTGTCTGTTAACATGACTTGACTCTCTGAGACATGTCAGAAATTTTATTAGTAATGGCGTTTTTTTAAATAATGATGACAACACAAACTCCCACACATCTCACACTACTTTGTGATGTTGTTAAACTTCGTCACTCCCTAGCAACAAAAATAAATCAAAATTTAAATGAACATAAATCCTTGACTTTTGCAGGACCACAGTTTTCAGGGAAGGACGTTCATTCTTGGGCCAATTACCGTCCTCTTATCAGCCCTCAATTTCTGCCAATAGTAACGTCATGGTTTGTTGCTGGGGTGTTTCTCTGAGGAGATGGCTTTTTAATTGCTGCTGTTTGTGAAGTGCTTGCACCCTGTGTTTGCATGACAAGAAGATAAAGTGTGTAATATTTTGTGTCTTGTTGGCTGTCTCCTTTTTTCCCCTTTTTTCTTCGATATTAGTGATACGGCACATATTACAAAATGTTATGCATTGTCTGTGTGTGCCTGAAACGTCCTTGATTGATTGATTGATTGATTGATTGATTGATTGATTGATTGATTGATTGATTGATTGATTGATTGATTGACGATCGAAAGTTTATTTTCATATGAAGAAGTGTTTTACTGAGTGAACATGTATTGCCCAGCTATAAGTGGTAACCAGTAAGATGTGTTCAAGGGTCCCAGAAGACATAAATAAATAAAGGTTTTCCTATTGATTGACTTGCCTCCCATAGTCTTTTTCATTTTGCCTCCACTTTTAATAGAATGGAGTATTGTGCCTTAGCAGCAGTGTAGCAGTTCTTGATTCTACTGAAAGGCAACAAACCTCCCACTCTATTGAAACAGCCTCGAGATGTATTGAAAAAAGACTTGAATTAACAAAGGGTAATAGTACATTAGCATCTATGCCTTCAGGTTTTAACTAGTTTGTTATTAGCTTTGTGCCATGGGTGACTGTATAGCTCATATTTATTACAGTCTTAATGAAGAACACTTCTCCCAATCTAACAGTGCTCGGCTGCATTTATTGATTTGTGGGCTTTAAAGCAGATTTAATCAGGTTTATGTGTTGTAGTGTAATAATGGTTTAAGGGCTTTGTTCCAGCACCAGAAACAATCAACTAAAGCAGCAGTCTGCGTTTCCTTAATTTCTTTCTTGCAAAAGGTTATCGAAGGTTTGCAGAGCCAGGAGGATAATTTTTGTCAAAAACAAAATTTTCATAATGTCCAATGATTTTTCAGTCTCAAAGCAACAGTGTTTCCTCCATCCCTTAAGTCTTCTCCTCCCCCCTCATAGTCCTCTCCTCTAATGTCCACTTTCTTTGGTCTTGAGTCAGCACCGCACACAGGGTGATTAAATATTGATTCAGTCAGTCCACCCATCACCTCTTCTTCTGCTCATCAATTATATCAGAGACTGAGTGTAGAGGGGGAAAAAACAATGCTGAGGTTTATTTCCTTTCACTGATGGGACTTCAGGGGCTAAAACAAGTACCCACTCCTCATCCTGTGCCAGAGGAAATCAATGGCTAAGCACTGCATGTATAGAAGAACTTAATCTCACTGTCACAGACAGTGCGTGTGTGTGTGTGTCAGACACACACACACGCGCACACACACACACACACACACACACTCACTCACCACTCACACTAATACCTGTGATGACACAAAATGTCTGTCGGTCCCAGAGAAGTTGGCAGTGTTTCTAGATATTGTAGATATCTGTCTTTCTTTCTTTTTCTCTTTTTCTGTTTTTCTTTCTTTCTTTCTTTCTTTCTTTCTTTCTTTCTTTCTTTCTTTCTTTCTTTCTTTCTTTCTTTCTTTCTTTCTTTCTTTTTTCTTTCTTTCTTTCTTTCTTTTTCTGTTTTTCTTTCTTTCTTTCTTTCCACTACAGTATGATAATCAATGTTAACTGAAAACATTATACTTTCTAGCAACATTATAGCTGTAACGTCTCCTCACAAGCACGGACATAGTAATATTAGTACTTTGATTTGTTAAATAACCTAACAAACATGGCCTTTATAATTACGCTTTTGTGGCTAGTTAGCTACTAGTTATGTAGCCACCTAGCAGTATAACAGCTGTAATGGGATAAAAAAATATACACTGTAAAAAATGTCTGTAGATTGTAGAAAACTGCCAAACCATGACAGTAAAAGACCATAAAATATGCCATGAAGTAAAACACAGTCATATTTCAAAACTTTTATTCATATGTCACTTATTGTATACAATTTACAGTACATAATGTTAATTATACAGTTAAACACTATTTAGAATATTTAATGTGTTTTCACTGTGAAATCTACAGAAAATGACAACTTTAGATGTGAAATCAACAGCCATCTTTCAAGTTTACATCTAATGATGTAAGTCACTGGAAATCCTGAAGTTGTCCAGCTTTATGTGCATTAACTTAAGCCTTCTCAGTATGTCTGACATGTTGATGCATGGTCCTGCCCACGTGTTGTTGTCTGTAGTTTTAAATTTAGCATTTGGTTTAGGTATGATATAAGTTCAGCCTAAACTGAGAGTTGTAATGTGATTTAAAAGCTTCAGATGAGAGCTGCGAATGAATGCAGGCAAAAGTTCTTATGTGTCAGTCTGTGTGTGTGTGTGTTCAAGTACTGTATGTGGGATGATGACTAACATCATTTAAATAGAGTGACAAGGTTTTCGGTTCAGTGTCCTCTGTCTGTTCCATTCTGTCTCCTCTCTCATCTCACGAGCACTCAGTCACGCTCTCTGCCCAGTAAAGCACCAACTGAGTGCAGACAGCATTTCCTGGAACAGAGCACAGATGACATGCTTCAAGCAGAACACCTCATTCTGTGGGTGAAAGGCAATTCCCTTCATGTGTAAGTGTGTGTTTGTGTGTGTGACTATTCTCTTTTTTCTTTCTCAAAACATTAGTTAACCTCACAAATGATGCCTTGATTCTGTACAAAGTGAAGCAGGCATGCAAACTTGTCACCTTTCGGCGAAATTTCGCTGTTTTAAAATCAAAATGGGTCATTTTGGGGGGGGGGGCCTGGTGAAGGAAGTGAAAGTGAAGGTTCTAGTGCTCATTCGGGCTTCACTCCCTGTCTGCATCCCCCTGCTTCAGGCCTGGGTACAGACACTGATGCTCCTTTCAGACAACGTGGCAACAACAGCACTGCGCTCTGAAATCTATATTATCTGTATTATTAGCAAAGCGCAGTGCACAGCACACTGCTCAACCATGTTGAACTTTGGAGTTGCATTGTGTCTGGAAGGACCATAACTAGGGATGTAACTAGGGGTGGGCGATATATCAAATATACTCGATATATCGCGGCTTGTTCTCCATGAGATGTATGAAATGACTATATCGCGACCATCGAGTACTTGTCACGTAAATGTTTTAAGCCGTCAGCATTTAATTCTCAGAGTTTCTCCTGTCACTCACTCCTGCTGCTCCTCACAGCACGCAGCACACTGCCCCGCCCACCGATAAAAATCCCCTGCGTGCATGCGTACTTTCTGTATCAAGTGAGGAGAGAAGTGCAGAGCGAGTTAATCAAAGATGGAGACGGACGACTTGGTTCCGAAGAAAAACAACTGCGGTCACGTCTCTCGTTTTCGCATGGTCACGTCAGCTGTTCCAATATTTTCAAGTGCGCCCTTTTTGCGACTTTATGGCAAATACTAAGACGTGGGTGTTAAATGTATGAAACGTTTATTTATAAAATATAAAATACAAAATTTTGATTTAAAAAAGTGTCTCATAAGCCAAGTATGATCCTGCACTGCTTCAATTGTCATATGTACATTATGAAATATATTAAAAAATCATAAAAAATATGACAAGTGTTAAAATGCTATTAAAAGAGTGTGTGTCGTATAGCAGGTGTAGCTCGACTGTTCTACACTGATTTTGAGCCAATAGGTCACAGGACCTGGAAGCTATTGAGCTTTAAAGCTCATATTTACATTATGAAATGTATTAAAAATTCATAAAAAATATGACAAGTGTTAAAATTCTATAAAAGAGGTGTGTCTCACAGCAAGTGTAAATCTACTGTTCTACATTGATTCTGAGCAATTACAATGCTATCAAGGTAATATGACATTATTTATTAGAAATAAACAATACAAAACAACAACAACAAAAATATCGAGATATATATCGTGTATCGCGATATAGCTTAAAAATATCGAGATATTGGTTACAGGCCATATCGTGCAGCCCTAGATGTAACGATGCATCGTGACACGATTAAGAAATGGTACTAATGCGTGATGACTCGTCTTGGCGAATAGGAACACAGCACGTGCTCTCACTGGTCAAATAGGCTTCCCAGCACGTTGCGTGAGCGTGGTGTATTTGGTCTGTCCTGCACGCGACTTCAAACCCCACCGGGAGTGTTTTTAGAGGTGAGGCAGGCTTAGCCCGCCAGACTCTGTTTACTTGCTCAGATTTGGACATTTTCCGGGTGTATGTTCTTCTAAACATGCTTTTACATGTGCAAATATGCTACGTAGTTAATTAGTTTCGCTTTTGTCTGTTTTTACGACCGGCAGTTTGCACGGGGTATTTTATTTTAAAAATCCACCGGGTTCTCTTTGCTTTTTCTGTGTCTGGCTTCCGCCCGCTCGAGGTGGTCTGTGGAAATTGACGCGTGCTGCTCGCAAGTTTTAATGTTTTTGTTTTATTGTGATGTACAAAAAATGGGTCATATTAGACCCTGAATAGTATGTACGGGTAATGAGTAATGAAATGTTAGGATAAATTTTGTATGGACTTAAGTTCCCAACTTCATTGTAAGATTAATTTAAAGCTCTAGTTAATAAAATGATCAAATTAATTCAGTTGTCTTTTTTTCACGGGAAAAAATGTGGCTAGTGGAAATTCTGATTGGCTGGTAACTTTAGAAACTTACCAGCCACATCAAAAAAGTTAATTAGGAGCCCTGGTTACGCCACCTTGTGAGCGAATACTGCACATCACACCAGTTAACAGCAGTTTACTGTGAGATTGTTTCTAAAGAAAGCAGATATTTGTCATGTGTTTTGTTGTTTAAGATGTAAGTTGCACTTTTTATAAGAACACAAACTGTTTGAGAGTTTCTGTAAAGAAAGATTTTTTTCCTACAAATAAAAAGATAATTTTATTTGGTCATAATTTGTCTGTAGCTCATTTTGATTTTAAAAAAATATTGAAAAAATCGTATCGTGAACAAAAAATCAGGGCTCGATTCGAGTCGTGAGTTGAGTCTATTGTTACATCCCTAACCATAACACTCCCCCTGTGCTTTGAGCTCACACTCCAACAGCCTGACTAACAAACTGAACTAACATGAGCTAACAGCAGCTATAGTTCACAGCAGTTTACTTTTTTTTCCATCAGCCAGGTCGTGTAGGATTTAGTGGCATCTAGTGCATGTTGACCGTACGTGGTCAGCCATATACTAGGTTTCGATCTAGTCTTGTTCCCTTCTTCCTGTGCAGCAGCGAAGACTCAGGTTTATTCAGAGCCGTGGTGCTAGGCAGACTGGCACCAGGAGTCCTGACCACCTGGTGAGATGCATCAGGCATCAGGGAGAAGGCCTATAGGCCCAGAGAGAGGGGAGGGGTTGTGAGAACCGATACCCGCTTTCACCTCTCCCTGGCTGGTTTTAATCCCTCCATCCTTCTCTCCTCTTCTCTTCCTCGCTGCTGGCAGCCGGTTGCAACCTCTCTCACTCCCACGCAAACAACACAGACTTTCTACCTTCTACAGTGGGTGGACACAGTAAAGGAGAGAAAGGATTAGATGGCTGAAGCAGCTAAATAAAATAATTACAGCACATTCGGGGGACTGCATTTGAGTATTTAGCAGTCACCTTGCGTCTATTTGGATTTAAGAGTAACGTGATGCAGCTAACAGACCTCTACAGAGAGTCACTGGTGTGAATTATAGGTGGTTGAGTCACAGATATCCTGACAGCATATGTCAAACAGTGACAGACTGCATGGGAAGAGAGCAGTGCTGGTTGGCACAAACTGACAGATGCTTAACAAACTCGACTGCAGCTTTACAGAGATGGTATTTATGGCAGGGCGGAGAGTCAGAAAACACTCACTTATCAGAGGCTGTGCACACAGTACCATAACCTGCTGTTAGGAGCTTATATTCCAAGGTAAAGATATGTTTTCACCGAGCTTCACTGCTGTCATACAACACTATTTATGATTACTATCACATTGAAAGCAAAGGTGCAGGTTGTGGCAGGGATTGAATTGAATTGAATTAAATGTTAATTGTAACTGCTGGAGCAGAGATGTGATTTTACTCATTTATGGTGGAGCTGAGTTTAGAGATACGAGCACTCATCAATTCTATTCTATTAATAAAAAAAACTGAGACAAACACATTTCATGAATGACCCTTTTTTCATGACAAAGGCGAGATGATGTCGAGCCAAAATTCAATCCTTTTTTTTTTAACTTTATATTTTCCCCTAAAAGTAAAAGAAAAGAAAACACAGGTGGAGTGATGCATAGGTCAGGGTTTGATCTCCACACTTACCTGATCAAAAAAGCTATACATGACAACAATTGCATTAATCTACATGCCTGCATTTATATAGAATGCAATACAAATCAGTCAGCACTGTGCATACATTTTAATGTTTCTAATAAATAGATTACTGATTTAAAATCTACAAATACAAGATTTTTTCAAAAAATGACTTATTCTCAGTGAAACATAAACATTGACAAAGTAGCACAGAGTTACCCCCGCCTATTCATCTCAACATGAAGCATGAGTGCCTCACTATCCATGTCAATAAATACCTCTGCATATTCTTTTTAAAGGATGATTTGATTGTTAGCAGGTGGATATTGAGGGGTAAGTTATTCTAGTTTGTCACGGCTCTGTAAATGACGCCTTAGTTTTTGGGCTAGGTACCACAATATAACCCTGGTAAATCTGGTGCTGTGGTTTTTACATTCATTTCTTTGATCAAATAGAAATGCTGGCACCTTTGAATTCATGGCACAGCGGGACATTGTGGCCATGCCTGAGGAAATCTCAGTGGTGAGTGACTAGAGGGAGGGAGAGAGGGAGAGAGAGAGAGCATAGTTCAACTTTTCATTGAAGACAGAACACTATTTTGTGCGAGGTTTGTTTAAGATGCAGACGACCATACTGTTGTACAATAGTCCAGATGGCACAAAATGAATCACTTAACCAAGCATGTGTGATTTTACACAAGGAGATCACACTTGATGCCACGACTAAAAGACAGTGCCTTTAGAATAACAAGTAACCCTTCATTAAAAACATGTCTCTATCTCTGTCTCACACATAAAAACATTTGGACTCATTTTGACTAAAATGTATTGATTCTTGATTGACCAGAAATAAAATAGAAAAATAAAAATGTCTATTTTGGAGTTTGAATATAGTTGTTTGGAATATATTTAACACTCTTTTTAGCTTCAACAAGCCCTTTCACATGTTAAAGATGCATTATCATTCATTGCTGCAGCCATAGTTAACCAATGACCACTCACAGCTCTGTCAGCTCTGTATTACTCCAGCATCCCTCTTTCCTACTTCTACACCATGTGTTTCTTCCTTTTTTTTCCTCTTTGTTTTGGCATTTTTGACAGATGACAGTGTAGATAGATCCTGACAGAAACATGATGGTTGACGTTTAACCAAGATCCCAACCAGGAACCGAGCCGGGTTCAGTGCGATTATGTGTTATGTGTTAGCCCTTCCATCTCAGTTCTAATCGAAACAGCTGTCAAATGTTTGTCCTCAATTTCTTTTTCTAAACACAAACAAATGAGAGTTACTTATGTAAGCACGCTTCAATGAACGCCAGATGACCGCCAGAGACCGTACCTCTGATTTTGAGTCTTCATGTTCCGCAGAGCGAGGTGTTTTTTTGTCAAACTGTATAAATACATGGCTCTCTCTATAAGGTATTTCAAATTGACTGTGTAGCTCTCCTGACATACAGAAATTGTTGAAGGCAGATACATCTGGAAGAAGTGATGTGAAAATGATCCTTTGCACGCAGCTGCTCCCATGAACAGCAGTGTGACGTCAAACAGTCGCAGCCATCAGATCTCCAGCATCACAAACACTCCAGTGCAGTGTGGCAGCAGTGCCGGCTGAATATCAAGCATCCTCACAAGAAACTTGATATTCATGTAATGTTGGCTGTTTTTGTTACGCTGTACTCCCCGGCGTGAACACACAGGCAAACAAACACAGCAGTGTCTCCACAGCCCCAGTACAGAATCAGCCCTGACTCTCTCTGACAATCACCATGATTAGTGCCCCACTCAGCACATAATGAGCACATCTGTCTTCTGGCAGGGAAAGCATTGATTCTCTGTAATGTGACATGATGCCAGTTAAGAGAAGGACTGCTCTGAAAATGCCAGCCTGCTGCTGCTGCTGTGGCACCGCTGCGAACCTATCATGTTGGATGTGAAGGGGAGAATCATCCGACAGCTGATAGATTACAGCGGCTTCAGAGCAAGGGTCTTTTTTAGATTTATTCTTAGTCATGCTAAATAAATTCATGTGTCATAGTAATTAGTATAACATTGTTTCATACATGGTGATGCTTCCATATAGGGATGACAGGGCATTGTATTTTAAACATTAAACTCTTTCTAATTGGACATCCGTCATAAAGAGTAAAGCAATGGCTTTCTTAGTTGTTAATAGATCAATTAATAATGCTATTTTCTTCCTCATATTTACCTGTTGCATTCACTATTGGGGTTAACTGCACCTTTCTCCTGTTCTGTTGTTGTTTTGCATTGAATATAATATGAAATATCTTAGTCAGTCACTTAAGGGTTAATTCCACTGGGCACGAATGTGTGTGTGCCATGGCTAGTCAGTGTCTGAGACCGGACCAGCAGCTCCACAGTCTGTTTCAGAAGTGGCCCAGAAGCAGCTTTGCAGAGAATAGGCGGCTGTTCTGTTTTTGACGGACACTGCAAGCAGATGAATCAATCAGACATCAATCAAACACTCAAACTTCCAATAGTAACAACAGCAAAAAGGTAAAGAAATGAATTGTGTAGCATATTTACACATTTAGAAGCACATAAACATAAAAAGAGGAATGACTAAAAATGACCAAATCTGGGCAAATTAACACAGTCTGGCTGGCAAAACACTCTGCTCCTGAAATGCTCCTGGTCGGGTTTGATGTCATGTGGAGAACAGACCGCAATGTGACAGATCTTCAGTTTATATATTACCACCGGCAAACTAGAATTATATATTCTCTGATATATGGATATATGGAGACTAGTATATATAGCATGAAAACATGACATTAAGAAACATTTATTTTTTTCTCACATTCATCACTTCATAGCCTGGACTTTGTCTGTGATTCCCTAATAAACAGGAATAATTAAAAGACGCTGTGTGAAAAAAGAATGCACAGAGAGAGAGAGAGGAGGTGTTCGGAGTCACAAGGTGAACAGAGGAAGCGTGAGAGAGTGGAGGAAGAGGTGTAAAGATAAGGTGTGAATCACGAGGCGATAATGTTGAAACATACTGGAGTGTGTGTGTGTGATTAAACGCCTGAAGATGAGATGAGTGTTTATCTCTCCTGTGGAAACTGTGGATATCCATTGAAATCAGACAAATGTGTGTGTGTGTGTGTGTGTCTAAAAGGTGAAAGTAAAGTAAAAGAGTGAATAGTTCGTTGCGTCGGTAAGAGATGAATGTGATCAGCTCTGTCTGACTGGATTGTTTTGTGAGTTAGTGAGCTCAGCGAACGCACTGACCCTGAACTTGGTAAATCCTGCTTTCATCCGGCGCATCAGCACAGGTTATCTCTGCATGCCCACTCCCTGCACACGTCTGCCTTCCTGCTCCTCCATTTTACATCCAGCTTGACTTCTTGTTCTTTGACCATGTTTCATTCTGACTCACCTCCATTATAAATACATTGTACTAAACCCAGCCCAGAACCACATCAATCCCTCCTATAGGCTGTATCATGTGAGTAGTGCTCGAGGACTGCAGTCTTAGTCATAGCAGACGCTGCGTCTCTTGCTCTGAAAATCTTCCATCACGGCTACGACTCAAACAGCTAAGGTTGCAACTCGGCAAGGTGCAGAAAGGCAAGGCTAAATCGGTCCTGCTACCGCTGAACCTGTGCACACAAGCGCCCCCCGCTGCAACAGTTCATTTCTAACGGGAACCAAAAGCAGATG
The DNA here is from genome assembly GCA_004119915.2 of Collichthys lucidus. NCBI lineage: Eukaryota > Metazoa > Chordata > Actinopteri > Sciaenidae > Collichthys > Collichthys lucidus. The sequence goes on from CM014090.1 coordinate 31,826,808, forward strand.
CAGATCGGTCGCCATGCCAACCGGGCTGACCCCTTGACCATCTCTGCTCCCTCCCTCCCTCCTCTTTTCTTTCCAACATCTTCCTATCCCACGCAAAGAGAGCAGTGAGAGGCACAAACCTCGAGAGTCAGTTTACACTAAATCTACCAGAGCCGTTTCGGGAAGACCCCAATCCTCCTCACAGGTTTGCAAACACACACACACACACACACACACACACACACACACACACACACACACACACACACACACACACACACACACACGCGCGCACACTCACGCACACACAAACACTCTAAAACATCATCTAAACATCATATCAGCCTCACCGTCGTGGCTCTCTGTGTATTTCTTTTATCTCAATGCGAGAGAAATAAATGACATTGCTTCCCACCAGAAGGATTTTCAGCTATCAACCTTGTTGATAAATAGCAGCCGCTGGCTACTAAGAAGCTGTCCTCAGTTATTAATAACTCATCACTGACACATTTTATGACTCGTGTTAAACTGTTAATTAAAGCTGCACTGGTTATTTATGAAAGAAATCACAAAGAGGGGCTGCAACAGTTACATTGAAATGTACACATTTTTTGCCTGTAAATGGATTTATGGCATCAGATGTGATCACTGATCTGGATCTGCACCCTGTGAATAAATGAAAAACTCTGTCATTTAATTCAATACAAGAGCTCTATCCAAAGAGTCAGATCATTGTGCCTGTATTGCATCACAGCAGGGCTGGTAAATGTGAGTCTGCTCTCTGTAGCTGATTGATTTCACCTCGTGGGATTTTTGGGTATGAAATTCACATTTTTCTTTCTTCCTGTCACTGGAGTTTGAAACCACTGATATAAAAAAGTTGCCTCGAGCGATTTCATTTTAGCCTAGTCAGTTAGTTTGATAATAAGATGTCAGCAGAATATATATGGAATTGAAAGGCATCAGAGTTTTTTAATAGAGCGCATTCATGAATAATAATTATAATGACAATAAAACTATGAAAGGAATTTTAATTTAAAATGTGATCAACTTACAGGCTTTTGGCAGTCGGAGCTCAGCCTCTCTGGGAGGATGGCAAATGTTTTTATAAATGCTTTAGTTGGTTTGTTTGGTTATGTATTATACATACATTTTATTTATTGATGCAAAATATAATATGAATAGATAAAATATATATTTTTGTTTTGGAGCCTTCAAAGCAGCACAAACAACAAAAGTAATGTATTTCTAGGACATAGAGTAGTGGCATCTAACATTTTCTGATTGCAACCCCCCTCACATCACCCTTTATAACATGACAGGGGAAAAAATAGAGGACTTGCGGTGTCAAGGCTCATTCTAAAGTAACAAAACTTTTCAGGTGATTATATACTCATGATAACATAGTTTTAAATCATATATTTTGTAAACAGATCCCTATAAGGCTGCATTCAGACAGGATCCTGAAGTTTTGCCATTAATTTGAGTGGTGGGTAGTGCGTTTGGCTAACGCTCAGATCATTCAGTTAAACCTCCACAATCAGGGGTGTCGTTTAGCTCAGTTGGTAGAGCAGCCGCCCCATGTACAAAGGCTCAGTCCTTGCTGCGGCGGCCCAGGGTTCTTATCTGACCTGTGGCTCTTTCCCACATGTCTTTCCCCATCTCTCTTTCCTCACTTTCCTGTCACTGTTCAAGCTGTCTCTATACAATAAAGCTCAAAAAGATACTCTACCTGTTGTGTTCTGGCTTCTCAATCTCTGTCTGTAGAGAGAGAGAGACCCAGCTTTGGTTGAGAGACATAGACAGTAAATGAGAGTGAACAAGCACTGGCCTTAATAAATCTGGTTAATTACAGAAGTAAAAAGTTATCTGCTTGCTTGATTGTTTTCACATCTGTTTCGTTCAGCACAAATAAACAAATACTGCCACACAAGTGCACGATCCTGTCACAATCTGAATTTACCCTAAATCTACAGTTTAAAGCTGCATTATTCAGTATTTATATATTAACAGTGTTTGTAACATGAAATGTGTCATAATGACTCAGCTCTGCAGCTAAGGCTCTGTAAAATATTTACTTTCACAACCTGCAGATGTCACTTACAACCTGTTTCCAGCAGCTATGAGCAGATGTTTTGGACACATTTCCATGCAATGTTGCTTTAAAGAAACCTCAGAGATACTTTTACTTTCTAGTTAAACAACAGCTGAACAACAACAGACTGGTTTAATTTTCCTCATGCCAGAACATGAGGGAAACTTTTTTTCAGTCACTTTTATTTGACAGATTCCTTGTGCAACAGAATGGCTGCATAAATTGCTGCATAAACACTGCTTTGTCACCTGTTTGGCAGCAGACTTTGTGATTTCCTTGTGGGAGTTGGGCAGCTTGAGGAGAAAGTGGAAGGAGAGACTGAGTAAGTGAGTTTCCCATCTTCTCTGCTAAAAATCAATATCATCTCTGCCGTTTTTCATCTCTCCTCCATGTTATTATATTTTTTTCTTTCTTTGCTGCTGTCTCCATCTGTCTCAGAACTCTCTTGCCGTTGTTCAATGTCCCTCACTATTTTCTCCTATCCTATTTCTGTCTCCACCTGGTTCAGGAGCGGCAGCATGACTCATAAAGTCAGACACTCAAAAAAGAATAAAAATAGTCCAGAGTAGAGTCCAGATTTATATCAGACGTTGTGCTGGAAAAACATGCGATGGATCTATATTTTCTTACACATCTATATTTGAATATTTTTAACAGAAAGAGGTATAGGACTAAATATGAAACTGACCCTCCAAAAATAGAGGTAATGAATTTTAAATATGTGAACTGCACTATGATTTGAATTATTTGTGGTTTGTGGCATAGATTTATGTTGAACTTGGTGTGGGATTACCGCTATAGGAGCCAAATGAAAGCTGCTCTGAGCCTAAATCAAACTCACAACTCAAAGAGGTTTCACAGTTGAGTGTGGAGATCTAGTGCAGTAATCACTTCCTGAAGCATTTTCTTCACGGTTTTGAAAAGACGACTTTTCAAAGCTTCTGTGGCTCGGAGGTCTGTATGTAGAGGTGTGTACAGTACACTATGTTGTTGGCTATTAAAAGCTAATTCAATTGTGGATTTCTCTTTCTCTGTGCTGGATTTGATCACATACATTCAGCCAGTTGTCTAACAGAGAAGAAAGATTAACAACCTGAAATGTTATTGATGGATTTTTACGGTGGGTTTTTCCTTTAATGCACAAAGATATGAGAGCTACAAATCCACCATAAGACAATCCACCTCCAGTTATTGCTGCATTTGACAGAAATAAATGTTTTGAAGTGCACACACCCTTGAACTCCCACTTAATCACACAGACATACATAACCTTTGATATGCATTTAAACAGTAATCCACAATTATGTCACATACACTGCATAGACACAGGTATCCAGCCTGTGCGCCTGTCAGTGGAATTAATAAAGTCATCACTCATGCAGTGGCACAACAATGCTGCTGTATATTATTATTGTGCTGATGTTATGATCATCAGAGATTCTGTCCCGTGTCTTTAGTTGATATCAGATGATTTATCTGAGCCTTTTGTCTGCTCACACAGTGAAAGTAGGAAGATATGTCACTGTAATCAGTTTGATAGTCAGTGCCGAGTCTTTGTCTTGGTGGCTAGTGCCAGGGTATGTATTGAGGTTAAATTCACAGTGACTGACATCCTGTCGCTTCTCAGAACTCCCCCTGCATGTACAGTAAGTAGCCATTTTTTTGTTTTATTTGGCTGGGTACTGTGAGGAAAGATTTCAGTGGGATTTTGAAGGCCTAACCTTTTGTCTGCTATAGACCGTCAAAGCTTTCTGGAGTCAAGCAGGCCAGCTGCAGTGATGCTTGAGACAAAAAAACAGAGACTTTGTGTCATAGACACAGGGATGAGGGAGGTGAGACAGCCTGAGGCACAGACACACACAGGGAACCTGAGTTTGTCAGACAGACAAGAAGGGAGACAAGCGGTGCAGCCTAATTAGCTTTGTCTTCATTAGATCTCCTAATGATCTCAGTGGAGACAGCTCCAGATCCACCTGCCACTACCTCTTAGACACTTTTTCTTTGTCAGCACAAACATCCAAATTATACAAGAACATATAGAATACAGAGGATCATTCACATTTGGATTTCAAAGATTATGAGTGTGTAGGCGTATGTACATTACATAGGTTGCATAGGGGTCTATGTAAACATGATGATCATTTTGGAAATGATTACATCGATTTTTGTTCAATACATTTTGACTTTTGGGCTTTACAATGCTGTGGAGTTACTGGAAATGTTTGGCTCATCCTCCATCAGCTGTGCCGGTGAGACACTGATACGGCGCTAGCTTCAAAATAAATGTGAAGTTCACGGACTGAGGAGCGAAATCTGTCCGTGAAAAAAATCTCTTTTTTTTTTTTTTTTTGGCCCTACAAGACCGAAAGCAGTTTAGTTTAGTTTAGTTTAGTTTAGTTTAGTAAGTTTGGGAAACTCTGCGATCTCTATAAGCCTTGACGGGACTAGAAAGCGTCTCCGTTGCTAGGTTGTTATGAAGACTCAGGCTACTTACTAGAGTAGTAAACTAGGTTCCATTACATATAAGAGTCTACTGCTGTGACTGATTGTTTATTTTGAGAGCAAATTCCCCCAAACATATCTTTTGATTATATATTTTATTTAAGTTGGTAATTGTTGTAAAATCGCAATATTACACTTGAGGGTGAGCTTTCACTTATTATTGGCACTTCTTTTATTGCCACTCCTGACCGCATCACTGTCATGCCAATAATGATGTTAGAGCACACCCTCTCATGTAATATTGTTTTAATGGAATCTATGTCTGCTTGTCATCTTGTACTTACTAACTTTGTGCTCTAGGTACAATCACCCACAAGAAGTATGTATTGCTTTATGGCACTAAGTCACACACCACCAACTATTTGACAGATTTTGATGAAATTGGATCATATTTTATTGAGAAAATGTTTTCTGGTTTTCCCTCTGATGTCCTCTGGCTGCTCCGCATCAATTATTTACAGAGTTTCCTGATGGACAGTGAAGTAAACTGCTGCCAACTGTAGCTGCTGTTAGCTAATGTTAGATCACTTTGTTAGCCAGGCTGCCCAGACTGTGGGTTCAGAGCACCGGGGGAGTGTTAGTGTTTGTATCACAGGCATTTTGGACCACTGGGAAGAAGAGGTTTTCAGGCCTGGAGCACAGGAGAATGCTGATGATGAGCAGAGCCAGTGTAGCCAGTAATGTTAGCTGGCTGTTACGTCTTCTGTTGTTGCACTTGCTTAATGTTTGGCTGACTGACTACTTTTTGATCATAAATATAATGTAATCAGAAATAATGCACATGTACATGTCCTTTAAATCTTTAAAACAGCAAATGAAATCCTTCCATGTCTTATTATACAAGTGATTATGGATCGTATCTTGTATCCTGTATGATTCTGTTGCATCCCCTTAATCCAGTGGTTATTGACCAAAGGGGGTCAAAAGATCATTTGTGGGGGTCACCAAAATAAAATAAAATAACATATTGTATAGCAAAATAAAGCTCTCAGTGATGTTAATCCATTCGACAATGTCAACACATCATGTGTCAGCACTATAGACTATATACTCTGTTTCTGTTTGCTTCTGTTTCTCTACATGATAACAGGCTCAGTTACCTCAGTAACATGAGAGAGTATTTCTATCTCATTGTTCTTTTAGGCCTAAAGCAGACATATTGACTGTTGATACTAAAGGTGTTGTAATTTCAATAAATCTAAATTAAAGAAAAAATTAGGTAGTTATTGTTATGTCACTACTTTAATCTTTTTTCTACAGTACGTGCTCACTGGTTGAGATAATTCTGAGTATAATGATATGCTATAAGTGTACAGTATATTATCTGTCATTTGTTAGTGAATGGATGCTGAAATGTACCACACAGTTGAATTCACTCTGTATTGCGAGTCTTGTAACAATCTCTCTTGCTCCTTTGGGGCTGGGTATGTCAGAACGAAAGCATTTATTTATGCAGTTTTTCTCATTTCCAATATGGAGGCAATTACACTCGTAATAGAAAGGATTTGATGACTCATCAAAGCCACATACACCCAAAACATGAATTAGCAGGCCGGTCGTGAGGGAAGGCAGCAGAATGAGAGAAGCGGGGTGCGGTCTCTCCCGCGGGATAGCAGCTTGCATCCTCTGCTCGATTTTTGTGTTTCCACAGACAGAAGTGCGATTAACGTACCCCCTGAGATTAACTTTACAGCTGCTAATCCATGCCATCCCTGCAGTATTATTGGATGCCAACAATACCTCTCCATTGGTTAACATGTTAATTTGTCAGAATGAAGTGTACAAAGAGCTTTTGAAGGTATAAAACCTCATGACTCGCAGAGTTTCCTCTGAGGCTAAGGCTTTTCCTCTAAAAGCAGACTATTACACCCATAAAGCAGCAGTTTTCCCAGCATCACACAGAGTTATGTTGTTGTTGGTCATAATATTCCACTGTAATATCCACTATATTCACCTCACAGAGGAAAACACAGCCACAAAAGCTCAGAGCTGATATGAGTTCTTACTGCAGATGGATTTTCTCTCACTCACTCTCTCTCTACAAAACTAATGAAGATATTCACTGGGGTTTGTTTACATGGACACTTATTTGCATGAATGCAGTAGTTTTTCAGAAAAGCCTTTAATTTTGTTAACCAAGAAGTTAGCACATAACTAAAACTTATTAAACCACATACATCCAAATGAGTACGAAGCAGATTCTCTGTATGTTTACTCAAATAATTGTGGTTCTTTTACCATCAGCCCCTAAAAAGCTCATTATGGCTGAGCATTAATGCAGCAATTTCAGAGGGAGGGAGATGACTAATGGATGAGTCACAGCTAGAAAGAGACTATTTACCTCCTTTTCTCCCTCATTTTCTGCATATGACTCCATTCATTCATTTATCTGGGCCACTTCTGAGTTTCTGCTCCATCTAATATCTAATGTCCTGTTGGAATAAGGCGTACATGTGACATACAGTATATATATGATATATAGTATATAGATAAATATTAAACCTACTGAAGAAAACTCTTTCTGTGAACCTTAAAACCTCATGACAACCAGCCATAATTGCCTAATTGTTAATTGCTCTTATATTTATTTCAAAAACATAATGTAAAACAGTAGTTCAAGTAAATGTTATCTCGTAAAGTCTGTAATGTGATGAAACAAAAGCAGTAGAGCTCTGAATGTGGACAGGGTGAGCAGAAAAACACTAACCCTCAAATTTCACTGGGTGTTGATGCGCCACGTTGCGTGTGCGCTGCAGTGATACGCGGCCATACTAGTTAATGTTTCAAACCGCATGGGCTCTGCCTGGTTGAGAACGCTGGCATAAGCCAGATACAGAAACAACACAGAGAATCCGGTGGATTTTCACGATAAAGTATCCCATGCAAACTGCTGGTCATAAAAACAGACAAAAGCTAAACAAATTAAAAAAATGTGTAGCATATTTACACATGTAGAATCATGTTTAGAAGCACATACACCTAAAAAATGATCAAATCTGAGCAAGTAAACAAAGTCTGGCGGGATTTGAAATTGCATGCAAGACGGACCAAAACAGCGTCACAGCCGCAACGTGACAGAGACGTGCCTGTTGGGGTTATAAAAGACTTCCCTGAAAAAAATCAAACAGTTACCTGATGAAGTCCTGTATGGAGGTTGAGTCTGATTCAGCCTGGGCCACTGAGATAGAGGCCAGCCCATCTCTATCTCTGTGATTTCCTTGTAACCCTCCAGCTGTCTGTTTACAGCAGAAATGCCAAAATATCATACATCCACTGGCACTATTATTGTCTGTGATGTAATACAGTGTATAGCGATACGGAAGTTCTACAGTTAGTAAAAAACAATATTGGCCATCCATCCATTTTCTTCCGCTTATCTGGGGACGGGTTTTGGTGGCAGCAGGTTTAGCAGGGCACTCCAGGTGTCCCTCTCCCCAGTAACACATTCCAACTCCTCCTGGGAGATCCTGAGGCCTTCCCAGGCTAGATAGCCATGTCCAGAGGGTTCTGGGTCTGCCTTCCAGTTGGACCCATAACAGCACTAAAGGAAGGCACCCAGGGGGATCTGTGGTTCCTCCATCTTGTGCTCATGATGTATTCATATTAAGTATTAGAAATGTCATATCTATGTTGTTCATCTCTTGCACAAACTAGAAGATTTACATTCTGTTGCTGTGCAGAAATTGTTTGGCAGTCTGCAGTTACAACCCACCATTTTTCTTGCAGATTTCTATCACTACTTTTCTACTGCAGAGAGACAATTTCCCCCATAGTGGTCATTAAAGTTTATATGATCTTCTCTTCATCGATGATGAACGGACAACACAAGAACCCGCGGTGTGAAGGGCGCGCTCAGGGAGCAGCTGCTCGCATGATGCTTCCTCCAACCCTCTAAATATTTAAAGGTGTTGTGGGTGGCCAGCAATTGTACCTCACTTCTGAAAATGACATTTCAGGTGACTGTGTTGCTTCTGATTTAATAAGCAGCCCTCATCTCTCCCCTAGAACAAGAGATACAGAGGAAAGTGTTCGCTAATAACATTATCTCCACACACAAGTCCATTAGCAAAACTCTGAAAGCCTGGGGGTGGAATGAAGAGATGAGTCGCAGCGACATGTTTACATTTGTGTAGATCCAGAGAGCTCTCTATGCTGTAGATTCACATAATTGTTTTCTTTATACTCTTGTGCTCAGCACATTGGAACAAAAATTACATTTTACATACTGCACGCATTGTCTACTAATTAGTAAATCTAACAGCTTTTTCAGAGGAAAATCTAAAGGGCATTTTTCTATGATATTTACCATGCACGTTCTTGCTCCGCAGAGAATATACCTTTACGTCACAAGCTTTCCTTTAGTGGCATCCTGCCAAAATGTCACTGCACAAAAATATCTTCATAGTGTCATAAGCACGCTGAGCACATTGTCAATTTGGAGTCCCAAAAAGTCATGAAAATCTCTGGCAGTGTTGTTCTGGCCATCGGGTAACGTCCAAAGAAGATAAACCTCCAGGAACAACTGTGGGCGCTGAGGAGATTTTTGCTGAGTGGCTACAATCATCAGTAAAGGAACTGCTTGAAGGAACTGTATCATTAAATGATTCAAAACCACTCAGCCTGGCAAGAGGTCAGGTTCTAGGACTGTAGTCACCATGCCTGTAAAGCCTTTCCTTTTTTTACAGAGAGTCAACTCATAACACTGTACCTTATACATACCATGGATGTACAAAGAGAACAGTGTTGGAGGTGGGGCTCTGTTCATTCTTATGGAAGCTGCTTGGTGGTGCGTGAAGTTAAAAAAAAGTTTTCTGGCCATAAAATTACCCAGATCTTCCCTTCAGGCAAGCACACTAGAACCTGTAACAGGGTTCCCACGGGTGCTTGAATTCCTTGAAAATGCTTGAATTTCAATTCAGTGTTTTCAAGGTTGTGAAAATGCTTGAATTTTTTGTGAAGTGCTTGAAAGACTACTATCGACACTCTTGTCTGTATTTTGTCTTCCTGGGGCTGGTACAAAGCAAAGTATACTGGTTCATTATAAAGCAGCACTAGCATGTATCTTGTTAATGGACAGGGGCAGTAAGTGTGGATTGGGTCTGTGTGATGGTCCACGTGAAAGGTTTCCACACAATGAAAAGAAATTACTCGTTTGCTGATAGACATACTTTAGCCATTTGTCACTGTTATTGCGCTATGGTAGTTACACAATACACCGCTCACAAGCTGAGAATACAAGCCAATTCACAATTAGTTAAAAATCAAAACAGTCAATCTACCAACATATGAAATAATGCTAATTAGACCCATATTATTATGCCATACAGTGGCACCGCTGCGCTTCCCATGACCATCATGGCAAACACAACTAGTAGGCTACCTATTTAAAGGTGCTGGAAAAATGGAAAAACTGGTGCTTGAAGGTGCTTGAAAAGTGCTTGAATTTGTTCATAAAAAAGGTGTGGGAACCCTGTGTAAAAACTTCCTGTTTAGTCCTCTGCTAACGCAAATTCAATTCAATTCAATTTCAATTCAATTTTATTTGTATAGCCCAAAGTCACAAAGTACATTTGCCTCGGAGGGCTTTACAATCTGTACAGAGAATGACACCCTCTGTCCTTAGACCCTCGGTTCGAGTGAGGAAAAACTTGCCCACAAAAAACCTTTTAACAGGGAAAAAATGTGGAAGAAACCTCAGGAAGAGCCACAGAGGAGGGATCCCTCTCCCAGGACGGACAGACGTGCAATGGATGTCATGTGTACAGGACAATCAACATAAACATTTTGTACATTTACAATGACTGACAGAATGACAATGAATGATAAAGTGACCACAGTAGCAGATATGGTAGTAATAATGACAGTAGTAATATGTGTAGTGGGCGTCGTCCAGGATCACAGCAGCAGCCACGATCCACGAAAAACCTGCTGGACGACAGAGCACAGAAACTCCGGGGACAAGATGATTTAATCGTGCAGCTTTTCTTCTTTCAGAGTTTCTAAATGTCATTGGACCAAACGGAGCAGATCTGATCAATCATTTTGAGGGTTTTATAGCTTCTTTCACAGCGCTTATGGTAAAAAATCGTTTTGGGCCAGTGTGCTCCATGTAACTGATGCCATTGTTTGACATCACTATGTAAAATTGGCTTTGAAGCCTGTATAAATATAAACCCTTTTAATTTTCGGGGGTTTATTTAAACCAATAACAATTGTCTTTTTTGAGTCAGACTGTTGCCACCTTGAGAGAAAGTTACTACAAACTGCTCGATGTTGGTGAAGGTTCTCAGTCATCCAGGTCATCCTTCTTCAAGAAGGGTTCAATCTAGGGCAACTGGACTTGGTTGTAGATCCATGAAGATGTTTCAGCTCACATCCAAGATGCTCCTTTAGTTCTGACTGACTGGTGGGGACATCCGAGTATTTAGCCAAGGCGGCTATAGTTTCCACTTTGTTCTCATTGTTATTGTGATGACTGTTGAGTTAGCTCCACCAACAGTGACTCAGATTGGTATTGTGGTGTGTTTTCTTCTCCATCTTTATATTTTCTTAATAAACTCTCCTGCTTTCCTTATACTAGACATTTTCACTATTCTCTTTTCAACATTAACGCTCCACCTCCTTTGTCCTCTTGTCCTCCCTCCAGCTGCCATCGAGGCCTGCCTGGGTCACATGCTGAAGAGACGGGCAGCCGGTTTTCTCCGAAGCGACAAGATCGCTGCCCTCTTCACCAAAGTCGGCAAAGTCTACGACACAGCAAGCGAGGTTTGCCGCAAAGTGCAAGACCAGCTCCAGCAGCAGGCTGATCTCACCAGGTCGGTCACCCCTGCCTTTGTTTCTACTTTCTTACCAACTGGATTCATTCAGGTTTCAATTCATCCTTTTCTGATTGGAGTGTGCTCACAGGGGATCATACCTGACACCACAATCAGAATTTAATTTGTGCAAATTGAGTGATTCTGCCGTCTTAATTAGAGAGGAAGAGACACTCTTCTCCATTACAGCCCACTTTGTGATAGAAGATAATAAGACTCCTAGTGTAGCTTTAATTATGCACCAGAACATCAACTAATTAACATTAGCTACAATAAATTTACTATCAGAGGCACTTTTTAAACGCGGTGGACATAATAAGAGGAAGTCCTTTGAATATGTGCTATCTTAGTGAAAGGTTAGAGACCTTTTTCACAGCAGACGGAGAAAGAGCAGGTGTGATTATTAACGTTAATGATGGTTCCACTCATATTACAGTGTCCTGGTAAGCCATGCCGCTGAGTCAGAATGCACATAACTACAACTAAATGTCTTTTTTTTTTTTAAATGCACTATGCAAAAATGCATCATCTATGCAGCACCAGCAAAATTAGCAACATGTTCAGTCATATTTTCTGTGCTGTTACACAACATTTAACATTTCAATATGCAGTTCTAGTATGGATAAATAGAAAATAAACTCTGCTGGGCAAATCTGAATCAAGGTTCTGTTGCTGCATTGCCGATTTCTCTCCATAAATGTTTTCAGAAACTATTTTTACTTTGTAGCTGCCATTTTTTCCTGCTTTGAAAACAGATGAGCAAAGCCAAGCACCACCCAAGTCGCAGGACGTCATTACCAGCTAAAACGCTTAGTGCCTTCTGGTTTTTGTAGGAAATATATAAGTAAAAGAGAGTACCACAGCCATTTTCCTCACTTTTCTCTGGTCGTGTAGCACCAATTAAAAAAAAAAATTTGTGCCTTTCTACTGTTCTACTGAAAAGACTATCTTTCCCACAAAACTTCCACATAAATAACATCTGCCAGTCAGTGACAAAAACAAGCACTCTTTATGACTGCAGGTGGCAACACTCTCACTCAGTGTCACACAAACCCTGCAGTAACGTCCTGACGCCAGTTTCTGCTAATTTGAAGTGCTTACATACATACGTGAATTTATTTAGGCATTATCATGTTTCTGTCATTCATCCTACATTATCTCAATGTAAAACATGCGGCTACAGACACACTCTATCATCGGCAGACACAATCCCAGGTCAGATGAGTGTTTACTAAAGCTAAGCAATATGTACACACTGTGATAAGCCTCAGGCCTGTCTAGGTGTGTGTGTGTGTGTGTGTGTGTGTGTGTGTGTGTGTGTGTGTGTGTGTGTGTGTGTGTGTGTGTGTGTGTGTGTGTGTGTGTGTGTGTGTGTGTGAGGGGGTTGGTGTGTGTACATGTGTTGTCATATGTATTTCTGTGTGTATGTGTGTACACACAGAGTATGATAAACTGCTTTATCTGCAGGCACTTAGGTACTAGCTGAGCTGTTTGCAAACCCATTAATTGTCCATTAGCCTGAGACACATGGCTACCACACGTCTCTCCGGGGTGGACAGAGTTTTCCAAATGGAGGAGAGAAAGCTTTGGACAACAAGCACACACACCCAAGCACACATATCTGTACACCTGCACAAAAGATGCACAAACAATAAAACAGACAGAATGTGTAGTGAGACATCACAGCATCATGGCTGCGTCGTGTGATGTAAGTCGATGTGTTCGGGTACGCTGGGCGCTCCGTCTGCATATCAGCCACCGCCTCTCGTTCATCTGTCACATCTCATTGGCCTTTATTTCCCCAGACAGACCACACACACAACATTAAAGCTTATTATTGCATATGGATCTGGTTTACACCCCCACCCCATCCACCAGGATGCATACATGCATCCATGCACATTCACACAGGCATGTCACCACCCCCTATCTCTCTCTCTCTCTCTCTCTTTCTCTCTCTCTCTCTCTCTCTCTCTCTCTCTGTCTCTCTCTCTCTCTCTCTCTCTCTCTCTCTCTCACTGTCATCCCACCTCAGGCTTCCATCTCTCATGTACCCTGGTTGCCGTGGCAACAGGGTTTGCGCCACTGGCAGCGAAAGAGGCAGAGAGCATGATGGGAAACGAGACAGATAGAGAGAGAGAATACGAGCAGACATCAACAGTGAAATAAAGAGTTACAGCTGTGAAGTAAGCAGTAATAACAGCAGAGCAGGACTGTGTGTGTGTGCGTGTGTGTGTCTGTGTGTGTGTGTGTGTGTGTATGTGTCCAGTGAAGAGGTTGTGTTTTAGCTTTTGTTTGGCTGCCAGTGGACACTCTCCGCAGCTCCCTGTCTCTTTGTGATGTATTCCTTTATAAACTTCTTCTCTTCCTCCTTTTGTGATCGTTTTGCTCACCAATGGAGATGAAGGTGATAAATGATGAACACACATGTGAACATGAATGATCACATGATCAGATGCCAGAAAATGAGGGCAAATGGGAGCCTGCCATGTCGGATCATTTCATGTAACTTTTCAAATCTGGACCGGTGACACTGCAACCAGATTCATGATGGTTGATGGATTTAGTTTGAATTCAGTAGGGGTGCAGATGTATCAGCCAGAGCTAATGAAACATGAGCTCACAGATTTGTCTAGTTGCCATCACCACAGGACCACAGTACATGGTGCTGTGGAGAAATTGCTGAAAGTCAATGTCACCAGGTCAGGACGAAAGAAAGCGTTCAGGAGCCTCTGATGTCTCATGCTGTAATATTTATTGAAGCTTGGCCAAGGAGAGATAGAGACATTCTCACATATAATCAGGTATGCATATGAGTCGGTCTCTATACTGCCCAAGTCATGGGTGGCTGGTAGTCAGACTTTAAACCATTACAGATGATGCCACAAATACTATACGCCCCCAAAATAGCCAATATTGTCAATAGCCAACATTGAGTTTCTTCGACCCTGCTCATCAGGCAACTCTGAGATAGACTGGCACCTGCACTCCTCCAGCATTCCAAGCAACAGCCTTGCATGCCAAAGAGAGAGCGTCTTCTCTGATCTGGCTTAGTGCTGTCACCATCTATAACCCCAAGGCCCTGTGTAACCAAAAGATAGAAAATTGTGCTGTGTGAGTTAGTGCGACTGTTCTGTTGTAAACTTCTCTGTCTGTGGGTTTGACCACATGTTTCATTGTAATGTTATTTATGTTATTTTCCTGAAATATCTTGTTTGAATATCAGACAGATACATCGTTATTCATTCACAGAGTGTGCACCTACATCCATTCAACAAGACTGCAGTCATGGCAAGGAAGGGAAGTGCAGATCAGGACTCAGGAGCTCTGATTCTTGTCTCGGTTCTGTTCTGTATTCAACAGATAACAATAATTAATCCCTTTCATAGGAAGAAACCCTCCTCCTGTGTCATCTGTCTGCAGTTGAACAAGGTCGCCCTACACTGCTGGATTTTAAAAATAGTGGTACTTGACGAATATTTTCTCAGGTGGTACATGGTGTAAAAAGTTTGAGAAACACTGTTTTAAACCATTAGTTAACTAAAAATAAATAAAATACAACTATTTTGAGAACTGATAAACCATTTTGGTTCAGAGTTTTTTTTCTTTGTCATATCTATACTGCAACAGTAAATTGAACACTAGTATCACAGGCAAAAGAGAGCTTCACTGTTTTTCCTCTTGCTCTACAGTTTTATGCATTTTTCAGGGAAAGTTATGTTATATTTCTTAGAGTACAGGCAAGCTTACATGACTAGCAAAAATCATTAACTTATCCACTTAGCAACATTTTGTGTGCACTCACTTTTTTCTTTTGGCCTTATGAGGTTGTTAATTCGATAGAGACAGCTATAAAGTGACAGGAAAGAGAGAGAGATGGGAAATGACACATGCAGCCACAGGTCGGTTTCAAACCCTGGGCTGCTGCGACAAGGACTGAGCCTTTGTACATGGGGCGGCTGCTCTACCAACTAAGTTAAACGACACCCCGCGTGCACTTACTTTTAATGAGGTAGTAGTTTAGACAATCAAGATCAACTGTTGGCTTGTTTACAACCTCTGATCGACATCGACTGCATCATTCTGGCTGCAGTAGACCTCTTTGTAGTTTTTCACTCATACGTATCAACAAGTCAGTGCTAATGTAATATGTCTTAAAACTGGTAGGGGGCCACACAGTGGAAAAGGTTCTGTGTAGGTCACCTCAAGAAGAAAAAACATCCAGCTCAAAGCAAATTAAACTCATTATATAAAGAGTCCAATAAGATGATCTGAGTTTTCTGTGTGACTCTGACTTGATATAGATGGCAAAGACATTCAAATTTACACCAACAACCTTTTTTTTTTACAAATAGCCATTGGCCATTAGTTTATTTCTTAGTTTGTTTTTACATGTAGGCTAATTAGATTTAAGGCAGCCGTATAGTTCAAAGTGTTAATGTCAAATACAATGTATACACAGTAGAAAATATCTAATCAGTGTATACAACAACTTCCTTCCACAGACTTTTTCCTGCCATTCTATGGACAGCATCCTGAACGCTTCACATATCACAAACACTGTATTTTCACACCATCAGTTTTGACAAATTATGTTTATACTCAAACACACCGATAAAATACACTATAAAAAATACTACTACTACAAATACATCTACAACCGTAGCTGTTACACCCTTCACACAGGAAATGTCAGTCTGTGCCTCCACATAAAATGCAACACGACGTTGAGGTATATAAATAGTGGTATATGTAAAGTGAAAATTCACATCATGCAAATCCATTGGCTTAATAAATCACCCTGACATATCCCTTTTCACATTCATATTCATTTGTCAGCGCAAAATGCAATCTGGTTGTAATCACTGTCATCAATGCTGTTAGCTGCATGTTGACATTTGTTGACATTTTGAATTTGTAAAGACCGGTGACGGAGCGCAGTGTGGAGGAGGACAGATGTCGAAGTGATGTTTCCACAGAGGAGATGTACACATTTGATCATACTTTATATAATTATAAAAAGATTATACATTTACAGTATGTGAACAGATGTTTGGCGGCAATACATCATTATAGATTGCTTCATTTGACTATTCTATATGATGTGTGCACAATGGGGTCATGCTATATCACAGTCTATATATTATCTCCAGCCATATTTTCATTTTATTATGATATTAAAGTAGTCATTGTGCTCATTCAGCTAAAAGCTGCAGCTATAATGCCGGGTTTGGCTTGTCAATGCAGGCATCAATTAGAAACTTGAGACTGTCCGTTTGAAGTGTACAGCAACATCAGCTCAGGTCCACAGTCCTCTGTGGATTGATGAGGTCTAACGAATCACAAATCTTTTTCAAAGCAGGAAAAGTTCAATGTTTGAAACATGCATGTCTATATCATATTTACTTGCAGCTTCTTCCCTGCCTTTGCTGGTGCATAGCTTATGCTTTACTGCAGCAGCGTACAGTGGCATACAGTAGTGTGAAACCAACACTGCTTGTGTGGCTCACTCATAAAAATACTACTAAGATACTACTGAGGTCAAAAACCCTGCAGAGTAACCTTTATAATGGTGTCCATTGGAAACTGGTCCTGGACCATGTTTTATTTGCACAAATATAGTGTGCATACTATGAAGTAGTCCTTCAGCTTACAATGTTATAGGGGAATCCTCTGATGAAATCGATTTACTCTAAAGTTTAACAGATCCTTTTTTTTCACAGTTCATTCTGCTGCTAAGTGCTGCTAAACCACAAAAGAAAACAGACACAGAAAGAAAAAGGTCTAATGGTGATCAGTGCAATTACAGCAGGCCCCCCTGTGCACCTGTGTGGGTGTGTGTGTAGCACAAAACATAGCGGATAATAATTCTGTTATAACTTAATAACAGAAAAACAGAAAAAACTGTAAAACATGCAGACATTTGTTTTTCACTGATGGAAATATTTAAATGAAAAGTTGGCAGATCTATTTATCTGCCTCTGACATTATATGAATTAATATGGATGTATTGCTATAGCTAACCAGAATGTCTGACAATGAAGAAATATAGTGAAATCAGGTACAAAATGTAATTATTTGAATTCTTGAAGGAACATTTTATAGACTGATTACGTTACGTACATACGACTAAAAGTCAGTCCCAGATTTACTCTTGTTTTGAGATTTCTTGCTTGCTCACTCTACCATTTTCCATCCTTCCTGCATTAATGTCCTCTTCTTTCTTTTCTCCTCTGTTGTTATGGCCATAGAGCCTGCTAAGCTTGAGTGCCCACATGCCCAGCTCCGGTTCTGGCACAACACTGGCTCCGCTCCCTGTCAGCAAACCCCAGTGGCTCCTCCTTGCCCCAAGCATTAAAACCTCCTCTTCTTCTTCCAGGTGGTCCAAAACACCTGTGGTACAAACACTAACACTCCCCCGGTGCTCTGAGCTCACAGTGCGGGCAGCATGGCTAACAAACTGAGCTAACATTAACTAACAGCATCTACAGTTGGCAGCAGTTTTCCCAGGGCGCAGTCCGTGGGGGGCGCAGTCTCCGTGGGGGGCGCACAAGCGCACGAAAATAAGAAAAACCTTCGCAAATTTTCGATACCGCTCATTAAGTTAGCGGAGCGCGCGCCCCCGGGAGCGCGGGGTTGACAAGGCAGAGGGGGCGGCGGACAGACTGATCGAGGCGCACGGCGCATCCAGGGGCGCACGGGCGGCCGTGAGGGCGCACGAGAAAATCTTTGCCCAGAAGATATTTTCTCCATAAAATATGATCCAGTTTCACCAAAATCAGTCAAATAGTTGGCGTTGTATGACTTAGTGTTGTAAAGCATTAAGTACTTCTTGCAGATGATAGTACTCGCAGCACAAAGTTACATAGTGTGAGAACAGACATATGAATGACAGAGACACCATTCACCTGAATACAAGTCAGTGTAGCATCAACATGATTCAAAAACTATTATTTCATGGTAACAAAGCTACATAATGTTGCATTAATATGTGACATATGATAGCTTGTTACCTAAGTGTTATCCAGCTGTCCATCTGTAAAAGTATACATACTCATATTACAACAGGATTATAAACAATGAATAACACAAGCAAAAATGGATCAATTCCAATGACAAGCTTTTACTCCAGCAACCTCCTCTGACTTCACAGTGCTATACAGTATATACAGTGAAGTCTTTACAGCCTCTTCCCCCCTGCAGCAGAGTGACTCGTTGAAACTCGATGCGCAATTGGATCACCATAGCAACAGGTTTACAACCAGTATAATAGCTCCCTTTGTTCATAAAGAGCTGTCATATTGGTTGTAACGGCAGTAATTGATATATAGGTTATGAGCATCCACAGAGCGGGATGAACAGTCATCAAAGCTCACCAGCACGTGCGCTGCCTTAAAGTCCAGCCTGACAGCCTTTCTGTTTATTCTGTTTAGCCTATTAATGCCACAATCTGTGTGTCAGTGAGCTAATGAGCGATCTTGTTGACATTTGACCTGGTGAAGGTACAAGAGTTCAGGCCAGGAGGTCACCAGACCAACAAACAGACTGAGAGTATCATCCCTGTTAGAAGTGTTGAAGAGACAGTGTTTGGATAATGAAATACAACTAAACAAACATATCATCGCTGCCCCATGAAATAAATGTCCAAAAATAGTTTTTTTCATGAGATGAAAAAAAAATAATCAGAAACTAACTCACAAAATAAACACTAATGAGACATATTTAGCATCAGAGATGAAAGTTCTACTGATGTGGATGGTTCAGAGCCTCGGCTCTGCTGTTTGTGTCCAGCTCAGTTAGTAAACTATCAATATCAAGGCTGTCCATGCTCTCCATGTTTCCACAGACCACATTGGACTAATCAAAGTTATTTTACCATTTTACATAGAAATCAGCATAATCTAGGTTAATCTGACACTGACGTGCTGCATCAGTCTCACTTAGTTCAGAGATCACAGAGCTTGTCGTCTATCCTTGGATCAAAACTCAAAACTTTATTTATCCAAAGCTCTCCTCCTTCTATCTCTCCTACATGATGGAACAAAATCACATCATCCCGATGCCCCCCTCCTCTCGAGTACTGTCACACACACTTCTTCAAAATGGTAGGGGACTGCAGAAATCGTGACTTAGCCAAAACCGCTTTACACACACACACACACACACTAAGTCACACACACACATGCTGGGGGACTGCTAACATCGTGACTGTGGCAGCCCCCCTCAGCACAGACACACAAACACACTCATTACCTTGTTGAAGTGGGTGTGTGCGAGTGTTATTTGTCTGATTTCTGTTGAGATCAAACTCCGTCTGCTCCTTTCTTCAGCCTGATGTTGTGCGTCTGCCTCCATATTTGTGAAATACTTAAGCCAGCTGATTACCAACATAAAATGGCACCTTTAGTCTGAAATGGTTGAATTTATTGGTACAAGTATCTAACTACCCTGTGTCGACTGATAATAACTGACAGATTAGGCATTCATTTTAATCAGCTCTTTATTAAGCTGAGAGATTAAAATAAAATAAAAATAAATATGCAACTTTATGCAATAGTGTGCTGTAAAATATCATCAGATGATGTTTGTGACAGGCACATAAATCCAACACGCTGGTAACCCAAAAATAGCAGATCCTACATTTCCAATTATTATCTCCAGTGTCTATACTGATATATTGGCCTATGGTAGCCATATCGGTTTGTGAGTATATGTTATCCAGTACTAAAAACTTTTTTTCGAGTATGTATTGCACAAAAACAGCTTCATTCATGACTTACAATTCTGAGGCAAATAGCACAGGGTTAGACAAAACAACCAGCAATGTTGACAATGTAAAAGAATATTCTACCTTAATATTCTAATTGATTCTTATTCTAAGTATATGTTTTCAAAAAAAAGCAGCCTTCTGAGTACACAGCATTTATTTTTCCCCCTCTAAAATCAGTATCAATCCACATTGGCCACTTAGATAAGCCTGATGACATCACTATGACATGTGGGTTATTCTCACAAAGCTGCTGCAGAGCCACAGATGACCAGCAGGTGGACTTTAACACGTTAAATTGATGGAGTGGCTCTTTAAGTTTTGATCTGTGAAGTTAGAATGACTCCAGATGCTGACAGACAATTAGGCATTGTGCTAAATATATGTAAAAATATACATGTCTGTCCATCAAAGTTATACAATGTAATTTACTATGTATGACACGTATTTATTTCACTTTATTGCACAGAAAAATAGAAAGAGTGAATAAAAACTAACCTGTCTGATAAATACTAGCTTGGCTGACATCAGATCATTTTAGCAGTCACAGATAGATCTTAGAGTTTGTAATGTTTCCTTACTTCTGTTTAACATTAATAATCAGGCTCCAGTCTGACAGTCTATACCATGCTTCTTTATTCGTGTCTCACCCACTCACATACGTCTCCCGTATCACTGACGTCATTGCACATATATCTGTGTTCCCATTACAGTGTAGCAGTTTAGAAAGTTACTAATAGAGAGACTAATAGAGACGTCCTGACCAGTTCTGTTCTACTCCTGATACATTTTTTTCTTTGTTATCATTTTGTTCATAATAATGCTGCACTGTGCGCACTTACACTAATGAAGAGAAGAGGACTAACTTTATTAGGCAACAGCAAACCTAAAATCAATAAAGCAAGATTCCAGAAGACATGCATTATGTGTCTGTGCTCATTCCCTCTCAACTTTCTACTCTCTACTCTGTCTAATGAAAAATGCCCCAAAATAAAATAAATAAATAATAAATGTGTATTATGACTTATTTTGATTGGTAAATATTGATAATCATGTCAGACTCTATGGTTCTGTGTCTGCTGGGCTTTAGACACAAACATGGGGTACATCCCAAATCTCTTATTTGATATTTCTGGTTAATCATTGCTCAAACCAGAGGTCGTTCTCGTTTGCCATTTTGTCCCAAAGCTTTTATTTTTGCTCTGAGGAGCCATCAGCATGGAATGGTCTTTTACCAGCCTTATTGGATATCAGTTATTGATTGGATACTGCAGCTTTTTAGACTCAAAAGCTGCAAATTGTAACTTAACAACAAAAGGGCCACCAACAACATTCGTCATTTTTTTAAAAGTTCCTTTTCATTATCTGTTTTTTCACCCATTAATGGATTTAAGTTTCGTCTCATTTCAATTTTTCCTCAAAGATTTATTCTAATAAAAAATGTCCAATATTCAAAGGACACCATAATCATACCCTGAGTTGTACAATATTGAGTTTACAATCAAATGTTAATAAATACAGATGTAAATAAAATATATAAAAACGCATTCATTCTATGGAATAGAAAAGAAACAGAAGTCTGTTCAGTGAAAGGATGTCTTATTCTCAGTTTCGTCTCTCCTAACCTGAAAAACATGCAAGTGAAGGAAACGTGAATGTAAATGTAATCTCCGTAATAGTGTTTGTTAATAGTATTGTGCTTTGTGCCCTGCAGGAGAACCCAGAGCATGGGCCATGAACCTCTGAGGAGACAGGGCTCTTCCACCACCAGCTGCCCCCCTCAGCCCCTTTCCGCCCAGGCCGTAAAACACATCTGGGTCCGGACGGCTCTCTTTGAGAAAGTTCTGGACAAGATAGTGCAGTACATCGTGGACAACTCCAGGTGATTTGTTTTATCCTATGCTCCCCGACGTTGCACAGCAGTGACTCACAGCACTCCACAACAGGCTTTGTTGTAGCTGAATGATGAAAAGTCCCTTGAATTACCTATTTAGTGTTCCTTTCTCCTCCTGTGTTCGCAGTCTGGTGGCTTTGTTCTGTGCTCTGTCTGGCTGACAACCACTGTGAGCTTCAACAAGCTATCCACACTCACGCTGCATCAACCGCAGTGATGA
This sequence comes from Collichthys lucidus, assembly GCA_004119915.2. Classification (NCBI taxonomy): domain Eukaryota; kingdom Metazoa; phylum Chordata; class Actinopteri; family Sciaenidae; genus Collichthys; species Collichthys lucidus. Next base: position 31,849,080 of record CM014090.1, read on the forward strand.
TGCATTACCACTTCACTGATCAAAGCCTCCGACATGAAGTGGAATGATGGGCTTCACAGACATGACAAGATGTGACATGATGTGAATCACACCTTTTAAATGGAGAAAAATCCAGCTTAGAACATGAGCAGTGTTGTGTGGTGCTGTTGGGCAAATATAGAAGAATAATGTGATCAAAGGGTCTATGGGTGATTTTGAGGTTTTTGTCTGCCCCTTAGAAATTAAGTCGCATAGTAGACAATCCTGGCAACAGATAATGTTTCTGGGCTTCCAGTGTGGCCACGAAAGACACATTTTGGCTAATCTTTATATGTAGATACCTGCATGTGAATGTGGATAAGAAAGAAAATAAGAAAGGTTTAATCCAACCTCACACTCATTGTTACCTGTTTCTTTATTTTAACTGCCTCCAATAGGAACAAGCTCACACACATCACACACAATGTCTCCAAAATGATCGGTCTCTCCACCCCCAACCTCAGACTGCAACAGCAAAGTCATTACACGCAGAGCACACTGTATAGTGCATGACCCCAGCCACCCCCTTAACCCATTCTTCACCCTGCTCCCATCCAGTCACAGATACAGATCCCTGGCCTGGATATGTTCTGTATCTGAGATCTTTTTGTGGTTGTGTTGCGGTCTTCAATGTATCTGTATTTTTATATGAGGCTATGTCCAGACTGGCAATAAAGATTCTATACATATATATTAAAAACAATTAGTTATCTGCATGGACTCTTCACCTGCATGCAACCAAAGCATGTTCACATGAAAGAGACAGAATTCTAAGTTACATGTCAGTCAAATGTGATGGAATCAGATGCAGCAGAAGAGTACTTAAAATTATATGACATGATGTGGTGATATCCATTAGGACATGGGTAACTATGGCAAGAAATAGGATATGAAGGGATACAGTGATATAAAATACATAACTGTGATAGACGTGCATGTAAATGTCTCTGCAAACTAATACAGAAAAGGGTGTTCTGGGGAATCATTAGCTGTGTGATTTTGTGCACCAATAAAGCTAAGAACTAGGGATGTAACGATACACTCAACTCACGACTCGATTCGAGTCACGATTTTTTGTTCACGATACGATTTTTTCACGATTTTTTAAAATCAAAATGAGCTACAGACAAACTGACTAAATAAAATTATCTTTTTATTTGTAGGAAAAAAATGTCTCTTTACAGAAACTCTCAAACTGTTTGTGTTCTTATTATGGCTGCCAGCAAGCAGCTGATCTGACCATTACCTTTCAGCTTGAAGTATGAGCTAACTGAAAATAAAAACAATTAAGATGATAGCTCATTAACCCTTTAATGAGAGTCCACGGCCCCGGGAAACGGCGAGCTCCGGGTGCTGTAAACGCAGAGCCGGTCGCGGCGCACCGCCTCGGAGGAAATGCGCCCGGCGGGGGCCAGCCAGCGCCGGGGAGAGGCCCCACGAGGGGATCCTCCCGCACCGTGCGGCCGTCCCTGACCCGTTTTAATCCCCCGTGCAGACTGCGCGGAAGTTGCGGAGAAGTTGCGGTGATTGGTTAAAATTGCAACACCGCCCTGTATTCACGGGGATTCACTGAAGTTGCGTTGAAGTTGCAAATCGCAACATCGTGAATTCCTGGAGGGTCTGTGTCATGGTATCATTTACGGTACAGTCAGGCCTGACGCCGATTACCACTACTGCGCATGTGTGTAGGGGTGTGTGTTTGTGTGAGACACAGAAAGGCAGACGCGGCAGTGGAAGCTGCAGCCACAACGTAACCTATTTCTAATTAAAAAAACGTACTCTCGCATTCGCCAAGAATCGCGATTCATTTTTTCTGTGAACCGATGCGAGTCGTCACGCATTTGTACCGATTTTAATCGTGTCACGATGTATCGTTACATCCCTACTAAGAACCTGTCGAGAATTACAGAAACAGCAGCATTCATTTGGAGTTTGAATAATCATTATTTTGTGTGTTAGGATGGCATAATCCAGTGTCTTCTGTTTGAAAAATGTCCTCAGAGTGCAGCCATGGTGATCTTAAAAGTTTATCAGCTTTGTGATAGCAGATATCCAGAGTTATGCCCAAAGATACACTGCAGAGTTACTCCATATTCAGTCTGAAAGGCATGAAGCCTCTTTGCAGAAGGCTCTCTTTGAAATGAATCATGTGCAGAAGATATACCATATACAGCCCAGCAGGAGGACTCCTTGTTGAAAACAGATGACATTTAATCAAGTTTCCTTTGATTCACTTATTTCTGTGTGTTTATCTCTTCAGTAAATACTATGAGAGGGAAGCTCTGATGCATGACTCAGTGTTCGGACCAATCTTGGCAGCTCTACTAGGTGAGTATATTACACTGTGCTTTAACTGCCAGCGTTGTCCAAATTGCCAGAGGCCAGTCACAAAAAGTACCAAAGCACAAGATCCAGAACAAATGTTCCTATATTCATGTTAAACCAACAATTAGGTGAACAAAGTTAACAGTCGTTCCAGGAATTGCAGTCATAAAAATGACACAAATTCAACCAATCTCTGAACAATTTGTAAGAGCAAACAATTTAAAGGCTGGCAGTGAGGCAGCAGGAGCCAGACACAAAGGTTAACTAGAAGGACATTTGGAGAGCGCTGAACTCTGCCAAGGCTTTTATGAAATGGTGCAACCATTATATATTGTCTGCATTAACACTGACCTACTCACAATGTTAACCAAAGTGAAAAATCATCATTTGTGTGTCCTCGGCTCATGCTACACCACCAAGTCTGAAGACAGTTGAGTGTTTGAGAGTTTTTCTGTAATCTGACAAACATAACTGCTACTGGCTAATCCACACTGACTAACGAGGTGCACATGAAGCAGATATCAGCGGCAAAGCAGGGCTGATGAGGGATCAGCAACATCTGTGCAGAGCAGCGCAACACACTGAGCACACCTGGTGGACAAGTGAGGAAATGCTGCTGGGACGGAAACACATAACTGTGTCCGAATGTTATTATATTATAATCATACTAATACTATTGTTTACTGGGCACTAATGCTTACAGTCCATTGTGGCAGACAAGCGTTCAATGTACTGCAGAAATTGTCAAATATTTTCCCATGTGTTCTTTTTTGCTGTGCTTTGCCTGTCCTTCTGCTGTCTTTTCTAGCTGTGTGCAGCTCCTTTTCTGCTGTGGGGTGCATTGTGATGCAACAGTGTAAAACAATCTGCATACTTAAACCTATGAGCATATTTTATACACTCTTAACATAGAGTCAGTACATAATGTAGTGTGCAGCTAAAACCGAATAAGTCAGTTCAAACCAGTGATATTTACACATTTGTCTGTTTGCATATTTTAATGATGACTTGAAGAACACCAGCTGCATTTAAACTGGAATTACAGATCTGATTATTTGTGGGTTTAGCTGACTTGCAGTTTTCAAACTCACTTAAAGGATTATGACATTCTATATATTTTTGTATTGCAAACAAACTCATAAAAAGACCAAAACCAACAATGAATGTATCCTAAGCCAGTGTCTGATATGTCTCATTTCTCTGTGCTATGTGTGTGCCCATGAACACACACATTGTAGTTTTGTAGTATTTGGACTTGTCCAGCTGCCCCAAATAGTCATTAGAGCACATTACATTACATTAGAAAAGAATAAAGTCATCTTCATCTTACTGAAAATATTTTTTTATTTATTTTTTAGACTGATTACATATCAGGTTAAGGGATTCGTTGGTTAATGGGTCTTGATGTGTGATGTGTGTGTGCTGTGCTTTCAGTGGGGCCCTGCGCTCTGGAGTACACCAAACTGAAGACGTCGGATCATTTCTGGACAGACCCCTCAGCCAACGAGCTGGTTCAACGCCACCGCATCCACGGGGCCCACCGGGGCCAAGATACCTCAGCTGGCCGCAGGCCTGCTCTTGGGGTGAGTGTGGAGGCAGATTTAGCTGAGCTGCTTCAGTCGTCAGGGAGATGCTGGTGTACGGGGGTGGGTAGGAGTGATCGCTGAAGATGTGTGGGATGGAAGTTGTTGTAAAAGTAGTTAGTTGTATAAGAATCTTCTAGAAAAGAAACGTTCTGAATCTTTTCTGTTCTAGATCCGTAAGAGGCAGTCCAGTGGCAGCATGTCAGAGGACCGCTTTGCTGCGTCAGCGAGGGAGTATGTGGAGTCCCTTCACCAAAACTCTAGAACACACCTTCTCTACGGCAAAAACAACGTGCTGGTGCAACCGGTACGACTGCTTTTCTTTTCTTTTTTTAAGTATATTTTTGGGGCTTTTTATGCCTTTAATGGACAGGACAGAGAAGAGAGACAGGAAGGGGGGGGCAGAGAGAGGGGGAATGACACACAGTAAAGGGCTGTCCGATGCTGGATTCAAACCGGGCCGACTGCAGCAGGGACTGTAGCCTCTATACACGGGGCACCTGCACAACCCACTACGCTACCGACCACCCCACGACTGTCAGGTTCAGACAGACAACTGGACCCACAGAGCAGATCAGAGAGTGACAGGTGTAGAAAGGCGGTTTATTGACAGTCCGGGTTCGGTACACAAAAGGCAGTCAGCGGGGCAGAAGTACAGAATCACGAGGCAGGGAGAAAGTCCAAGAACAGGCAAGGGTCAAGAATCCAGAAGACGGGCAGAAGTACAGGACGCTAGGCAGAACCGGGTCGAAGACACAAACAGGGTTGGTACACGAGGGAACTAAGATGAAAAAACGCCAGAGAGCTACTCACAAGGAAGAAGACAATCTAACAAGGACACACTGGGAGAGACAGGCTTAAATCGAATGAGGGGAGGAGCAAACGAGACACAGGTGAAAACAATGGGCAATCACAGGGAGTAAAGACACCAGGAAAGAAACACAAAAAGGAAGTGAGGGAAACCAAAATAAAACAGGAAGTCTACCCACAAACTAAAAGCCTGACAACGACTGCTTTTCCATACAGAACCTTGGCTGTTTTGCCTGACCATCTACTGGAATCTGATTAATTTCCTCCATAATCCTACAGAACCAACACAGTGCCTGTGCATAAAAACAAATTAAGTGCTTTTGTCAGGTTCATCAACTGCCCTAGCTAGTTAGCATGGATATATACGGTATGCTAGTAGCTGATTTAGGGTTAGGGTTAGGGTTAGGAATGCCAGGGGCCAAACCTGAAGAAAACCACCTTGGTACTGGGTTCCCTGTCAAACTGGCCTCGGACCGGGTTCGGCTGTGTTCAACGTGGTTTCTGTATCAATCCTGCATTAAAAATGACATAATTGACCAAATGACACTTATTGACAACAGTTATAAACATTCATAAAGACTTCATCTGTTTAGTGTGTCTCAGAAAACATCAGTTTAGAAATCAGACGATAACTAAAGCAGTGATCTCCAGCTGTCATAGATCAAACATGTAGGCACTGTCAGTGTGGTGCATGTTACATCAATCTGTAAACTGCACTAACTGTACACTATGATTAAATGACATAATATCAGTATTACAGCTACACTGTGCCTCGAGCTCCGAGCTCTGTATCTTGACTTTATGTAATATTTGTGATAAAAACTGAAATCAGATGAAACAGGTCTTCATGTGCTGCTGTCAGGCCCTAAAGGTAGTGTTGCTTATAAAGACCTACATACATGCAGTACAGCACTTTGCACCCACTCTGCTGTACAGATAAATTGCAAATTATGGTTATTTTCATCTATGAAATAAAAGCTGTCTTTCTCCTATCTGTAATGTGCTCTGCACTGCCAAGTAGCTCCAGCATGTTTGACCCTGGAAATGTATAATGAGCACATATTTGCCTCCCACAACGCTCAGCCTTTGACAGAGCTATGCTAACATACATGACTGAGTGCTCATACAGATAAATGCAGCATTCACTACACACCACACATGTTAAATGTTACTGTATATGATTCTACTCTGCTTCTGTAATGTATTTTATAGTTCTGTTTATGCATGGATTTAACAAACAGGATCCAGTGTGTTGATTAGTGAGCTGTAGAGGTATTAGTAGGCATACTTCTATTAACTTTGGACACCATGACTTCATACTTAACATATAGACACAAGAGTGGTATCAATGTTCTCATCTAGTTCTTGCAAAGAAAGCTAATGACAGTCCAAAAAGCAAGTTTTCAGGTGGTTAAACAGTTTTCCCCTCTGTTTTGTGCTCCAAACTCTAAAACCCGACTCTCTCGTCATGTCTTTCCTTCTTCTTTCTCTTCCTTCTCTCATGGCAGAAGAAGGACATGGAGGTGTTGCGTGGCTACTTGTCCCTCCACCAAGCTGGGGATAACCTCACCCTGAAGTGGACACCCAACCAGCTCATTAATGGCACGCTGGGAGACTGTGACCTGGAGAAGAGGTAGCCAAAACACAGCCACTGTATATTTAGAGACAGTGGCGGACTCAGAATTTTTGAGTCCAACAGAATTCATAGATAATATATAAATGATCTAACTCCTCCTTGTGAAAAATATGTAATAATGACACTAACAACCTCTGAGGCTTCATTTTACACACTGTACTAATCCAAAACATTTCTCTCTGTGTCAGTATTTACTGGGACTATGCACTGACTGTCCCTCTGCGCCAGATAGTCTGTATCCACTGTCACCAACGCAGTGAGTGTTGTGCTACTTTCTAGCAATGCATCCTCATTGTCACACTGCATCCCCTTATATTAGTGTTCTGTCATGAAGGGCTGTGTTTCATAAAAAGATGTCATATCTGTTCTGTCCCATCTCTCTTTTTCTTTTCCTATCTCATTCCTGCATAATATTTTGTGCTTTGTTTTACAGCTGACTGTGGTGGTACGCTGGTTCTAGTCAGTCAGGATGGGATCCAGCGGCCACCGCTTCACTTCCCCCCTGGTGGTCACCTCCTGGCCTTCCTCTCCTGTCTGGAAACAGGCCTTTTGCCGCGGGGTCAGCTGGAGCCCCCCCTCTGGTCACAGAAAGGCAAGGTGTGTCACTTTGTTCAAGCTGTATGAACAACTAAACTTAAAGCGATATTTACAAGAATCCCTGGCCAGTGTCGATAGTGCAGGTAAGATGTACACAAATTTATAGAGTGAGGACTTCCAGTCCAAGGTACTTCTCAAACTGTCTAGACCAGCAACCATCACCCAAATGAAACCACAACAAGTGGTACAGATATACAGTGTGAGCTGCAGTGTTGTGACTGCATGACATACAAGTCTAAATTACAAAGGGGGTTTGGAACAGTTGGAACAGTCTCAACTGTGTTTGCTTTCCTACTGGAGAAGCCAATTTGCCATCAATTAAGTAATCAGCATTCATGAAACTCTCTCCACACACAAAGTGCCTAAATTTCAAAGTCCAGGGATCCAATGATCTTTGATACTGATATAGTTTAGTGTTATAATTATTATATAATAAATATCATTGTAGTGATCTCCTGGGCTGATTTAGTTGGCTACAGTATGTATTCTTTATGTTGGCTTCATGTGTATGAAGCTAGTTAACATTCACTTTACTACAGGCACATTTTTGCATGCATTCATTTGAAATTGAAGACAACAATGGAAGCATACATATGGACCATGCACAGTGTGATAGGCTGTGAAATATGCAAAACTTTGTTAAAAGTTCCTTTGTGTCTGAGTGTATGAGCTCATATCTAGTTGCTGTTAGGATCACTTGGTCTTGGATCAGTGTTGTTTTTTTGTTTTTTCTTAATTTTAAAGGTCCAGTTTTTCAAGATTTATTTCTAGAGGCGTAGCTGCTGATTGCAGCCCATTAATTCTAAGATAACAGAAACATAATATTCCTATTCTCAGTTGATTATACACTAATGAAAACAAAACCATTGTTAGATTGTAGTAATAGATCCTTCTAAATGTGCACACTGGACCTTTAATGGATGTAAAAATTTGCACTCTGGAAAAATAAGTCATGTCCTTTTCAGGTCAGTAACTTTGGGTTTTTGTATTTAATGATGATTTTGGTGGTCTAGATGACAATGACAATTTGATAATTACCATTTGTTTCCTTGCCACCCCACTATCCAAAAGAGTGCAGCTTTAATGTTTGGTCTCCTTTAATAAAACATATATACTGTATATTAGATACAGCATCTTAGTGGGGTATTCTATAAACTCAAATGTGGTATATCACATTTTGTGTAAATATCCATATTAGCACCACTTTTCCATTGTTGTCAACAACAACTTGCTAACCAAATTACATTCATCTGAAATGATTTTTTTCTTTTTAATGACTTAAACAAAGTGAAAGTTTCCTCTTGTACACTTGAATCCATTTGTGTGTGTTCTTCAGGGAAAAGTGTTCCCTAAACTGAGGAAGAGGAGCAGTGCTGCCAGACTCCTCGACCAGGACAGGAACAGTGAGGAGGAGACAGCTGCTGATTACGTGTTCCGCATTGTCTACCCTGGATACCGCTACGATGCCAGTAAGTAACATTTACATTGTCATGCACATCGAGTATCCCTAAGGCAGTATCATCTGCGCACAGAAAAATGTAATCGTCCATCTACAGTTAACACTGCTTGTGTCTTTTGAGAATGAAGTACTGCATATCTGCTTTAACTTTGTCTTCCCATGATGTGATGTACGGGTGTAGCGTGGTGTCTTTTCCACGATACTCTTCCAGAGGTCTGTAGGGTGGCACTGTTCTAACTGTGTTCTCTGTTGTCCCACTGGTGCAAGCAGTCACTATAAACTACCACCACACCACGGGCAGCCGCGCTCCGTCGCTGGACGATGACGAGGAAGAGGAAGATAGGCTCCATGCAATGATCTCAATGATCTGCTCGCGGAACCTCACAGACCCTAATGTCATGAAAGGTTTTTATCACCTTAACACACCCACGCAACCCCACTGCCCCACCCCACCCCACCCCCACTCCTGAGACCTCACCCCCCCGGCTTGAGATATCCCTCCCGCCTCCCACCCCTCATCATGCCCCTTCAGGCACTCCTCCCTTCCCCTCTCCCAACCCCACCTCCCTCAGCTCTGTCTGCCTGTGTGTGTGCTGCCTGAGGCTGAGCCCAACAGTGTGGAATAGGCTGGGGTTGGCTGTGTTGACAAGGACATGGGGAGGCTCAGGTTGATCAATACTAACATTTTTGGGATGACAGAATGATACACATCATATAGCAGCCATATTAAATAAATAATACAAGCATTAATAAACTAGACTTCAGCAGATAGGTAAGGAGTCCATCAGTCACTAAGACAATTGACAGTCTCTAACTTTATGCCGACAACTTTGATTAAGTTTAAGAGACCTGTCAGATTGTTTTCCAGCACAAAAGGAGATGCTTTAGGGCAAAAAAACAACAGAGGTGACTCTGCTTTGAATGAACAAAGACACATTCTGTAGTAAGTGTTACACAGAATAAGGAATGGTTTAGAAAAGTTACCTCCAGTTTTTTCTATTTGCCAAAATGAAAGGAAGTGACAGAGTTTGAACTGAAAATCTTGATTATAGCCGTGAAACTTCTCTGGCAAAAGCATGAATGTAGCTTTGACAGTTCAACACTTGACCTGCCCCATTTTCTCTCTGTGGTGCACTAACAGTTGAAAAAAGCTGAGTAGACAGCAGAAACTAGCAAAACACGCGCGTGTGTGTGTGTGTGTATATACAGTATATATATGTGTGTGTGTGTGTGTGTGTGTATGCTTATACATTAGATGTGATAACAGTTTCTTTAGGAAGTTCGTGTTGAGTATAATAATGAAGTAGCTAATGTAGCATCTCACTTAAGAGTTGCATATGCAGAGTGCTTATTAGGCAGTGACGCTAACATTAGCTGTCATTTCTCATCAGCTAGCTATCGATTGATGTAGACAAGTTAGCACGCTAGTTACCTTGTGTTTTGCTTGCATTATGTGACTTTAGATGTGACTCTGTGTGTCTTTTTATATTTTAACCAAAATTCAAAATTCGGTTGTTTGCTTGTTGATGAGTCCTGACTGAGGTTCACTCAACTGTTATTGGAGCACAGAGCAACAAGGGGCCAGACTTAAGAAATGTTACTTAAATAGATCTGTATTGTGTCGGGGTGTAAAGGAGGCTTTAAAGTTCACAACATATCTTCCATGGCTCCGTCAGTTGCACAGCAATCTTTATCAGAGACTCATATTGTTCTGTGTATCAATGAATCATCAAAGACCAATGTCAAATTTGAAGTGTCAGTACAGTATCTAGTGCTGCACATATAATACCAGTGACATAATGTAGATCTTTGTAGAGCAATTTTTACCATCATCATTGTAGGTGAAGTGGCAGGTGAAGAGTGTTAGTGGAGGAGAACAAGCTAAAAGAGAGGAAGTCTAGCAGCATCTTGATGCAATAGTTAAAAATAGCATGGTCAGTAAGCAGTCAGGTGAATTCTTTTAATCAGTCTTAATAGGATTATCTCCAAAGCCAAACAAAAAACACTCTCAGTCATTGGTAGCCTAATCCAACTTTTCCATAGCATTTATTCAACAGTAAAAATACATTTTCAGTCGCTCTGATGTTGGATTTGCTCTGTAGGTTCTCATTTTTCTGTCACTTATGCGACACTATAATCTGATACAATAACATCTTGACTTTAGAAAAGCTTTGTCACAGATATTGTCAGACATATAGTTAATGCCACAGCCGTCGCTGAAAAAATTCCAGTTTTTCTCCCCACTCCTGCTTAATTTCACTCTCTCTTTGTCGCTTCTCTCTCCTTCCACCGCTCAGCAACACAGTTTAATCCACTTGCTTGACAGGAATTCTTATGCAAGTCTGTGAAACGCACACTGGAAGCACACACTGCCAAATGAACAGACTTTTAGGAACCCTAACCCTGCCAAACACAGTGACTGGACACGTCTGTCACCTGGTTTCATCACTGCTACATAGATTCAGACTTCCCCAGGACTCCTCATCTAGTTCAAGGCATTTCTGGCTGCTTTGCATTCTGGGATTTGCAGTGCTGACTGCCTTACAGTTATGAGAGGGTATAGCTTTTTAAGCATGCCTCAGCACTGTTGGGTTTCCACTATCGTGGCCAAGAATCGCTTTGATAATTTGCTTAGTCTTTATTTGCACTCCTTTAATTTGACTTAATTCTGTTTCCTTCTTTTTGTCCTTTCATTTCTCACTTGCAACATGCTTGATGATTTTTGCATGGGAAATATGCACCTGTTTGGTTGTATTTTTTTAAAGAACGACTCTGTGTTTCTGCGTATTTGTGATGGAAAATCCTCTCTCACAGTCTCCTCCTCTGTTTGATTTCTCTCTCTCTCTCTCTCTCTCTCTCTCTCTCTCTCTCTCTCTCTCTCTCTCTCTCTCTCTCTCTCTCTCTCTTCTGACTTCCTCAGTTGTTTCTCCTCTGTTTGTGCAGTCATTTGCTGCAATGCTGTTCACTGTAATTCTTCACTAACCCTGCCACCCCCCTCCCACCTCCCCTCTCCCCCTCCTCCACCCCTCTCATTACGGTCCTGTGGGGTTCCGCAGTAGTAGAGACGTGGAGTCCTTGTGTGAGCAGGATTGCATTACTGATCCCAAAACCAGTTGTTGATCACGTCTAGCCATAAAGTAAAGAGGGGGGAGGCCAAATGTCGGTCTCGCTCCAGCATTTTTTCTGTTCGTTTTTTTCGTTCTTAATATTATTTGTTTTTTTGGGGTTATTGAACGACCAAAGCGCAGCTTCATATTTATGACAGGTCATCAGCTCCAACCTGAAGAATTAAGGTGAAGAGCAATTATTTAATGTTGAAGTTTTTATGATTTTTCTCCTCCCCTTTGTGTGCCCTTTTGCTGGTGTCCATCTGTTTCTGTTGTTTCTGAGATTATTTCTTTTGATGTCTTTTGTCTTGGTCTGGCTTTATGCATCCTGCATGGCCTGAGCGTCAGCCTCGTCCCTGCCTTCTCCTCTTCTATCAATCCTTCTCCTCCTCACTTGTCCTCTTCTACCTCCCTCCTCTTGCCTGTTTGTCTGGAGCGTCCCTGAGCTCTGCTGTCTCCTCTGCTTCCCCTCTGAATGAACTGAACCAGCATGGCCTCCCTGCATCTTCTCTGCCTGTCTCTCCCACAGCACCGTACCTGCCTCCTGAACCGTTCCCCCCTCCACTTTTGGTTTCCTCTCTACGCTTGTTTTTTCAGCTCTCACATGTAACATGAGTGTAAAACTTTCATCCATCTACTCATCTCTTGATGTCATGAACAACAAAGAACAATACATGGAAAGATGTATTTATGGTTGAGCTGAGGGACCTATGTCATAATATGTAAGAGCACAGAACATAGCCAGTGTGAAGCGGATCATAGTACATAAAAACAGCAGTGTCCATCTTGTCTCAGAGCACTGAGACCTCTCTCTGTCTTCTCACTTTCACTCTCTCTGCTTTAGACCACGGGGAGATGATGGAGATGCAGGGTTTCGGAGGCAGCCCGTCGTCGTGGCAACAAGCCGAAGTAACCGCTCATGAGTCGCTGTGCCAGTCCTGCTCCACGGCCGGTAGCAACATGTCGTTCGACTACCCGGCCGGCTGTACCTGTATACACGACCCATCAGACATTCACACGTAGGTCCTAAGAGTGAGATACTGTACGATGCACTGACAGCCTCAGGTTGTCTCAGACTTCTATCTTTGTTGGTGCAATGTTTCAATAATTATTCACTTCTTAAAAGGACTTCTAATGGATTTGATGGAGGCAGCATCCATTAAAAAATACACATTAAGGCATTTAAGTTTGTGCTTCAGCTTCGTGGTTGCAGCGCTTTCACAGATCAGACTGTGGCTTTGTAATAACGGCTGATTTCTTTTCTGTCCACCAGGATTCCTCTTAAGATGCTCTGCCAGAACATGAAGAGGCAGATCGTCTCCAGAGCCTTTTACGGATGTGAGTACATCATGTTACCTCTACTAGGCTTCATGCAATTACTTCCAGCTGTTTTCTATGTATTATGACTTATTATTATGAGCGTAGTATATAAATAATTACACATAGACACCTGCTCTCCTCAACTCTACAGTTACACATAATCTAATCTAATAACATGATACAAGTTAACCATACGCTAAAAATGTCCCTGAGTCAGTAATTATGTGGGAATTATCCTATTTTCATTTCATCGTCGTATGTAAGACAAAGCAGATACATTTAAATGTCATGCAGACAGATATGGGCGGCACGGTGGAGCAGTGGTTAGCACAGTCACCTCACAGCAAGAACCTCGGCTGAGACCTTTCTGTGTGGAGTTTGCATGTTCTCCCTGTGTCTACGTGGGTTCTCTGTCCAAAGACATGCACTTAATTGGTGTCTTTAACCTGCCCGTAGGTGTGAGTGTGAATAGTTGTTTGTCTCTAAGTGTCCTGTGATGAACTGGCCACTTGTCCAGGGTGTACCCCGCCTCTCGCTCAAAGTCAGCTGGGATAGGCTTCAGCCCCACCGTGACCCTGATGAGGAGTTACAGATATTATATATAGATACAGTGCTTAATGAATTTATTAGACCACCTGTCAGAGACCATCCAGCATCATGAAGTGCTTTAATGCAGACTATTTTTATTTATTTATTTTAGCATTAGAAAATATCATTTTGGTTAAAGAGCTTCCACATACTGATGTATTAGCCATTACAATATTAACACTGGGTGGTGGTCTAATACATTTGTTAAGTACTGTAACTGTATCTAGAATATATAAACAACAGCAGCAGCTCCATTGTGTTTTAATCCTGCAGAGAACATTACCCATGTTGCATTACTGGCTTCCAGTTGATTTTAAAACTAATTAAAGTGATTAAATATTCTGTATGACTCGATGATGTTGACTCGATGCTGCTGGATAAAGTAGTGCGTTTTCAAACTGTAATGAAATATGTCTCTGAATATGTCAAACATGTAATAAATTGCTGGGAAGCATAATGCATTTATAGTGTTATTAAAATATTGTTTTCAGAGAAGGGTTGTTTTTAATTACAGCATCCATCTGAAAAGCTTTTTGCATTATGAGTAGTTAGATAGTTAATTGACCTCAGTGTAACAATACAAATCAAACTTTAGTACTTATTACTTATTACTTATTAGTTAAGAATACACAATATGTAAGTATTATTAAGTAAAATAGCTGTATATTAATATTGCACTGAGTGTGTGAGGAGGGAGGAGGGAGTTCAGCCTTCTGAGACAAATCTGTGATTTTGGGTGATGTAAAGAAATATTTGACTTAACTGTATAGAGGATTTGTATCAGCTGTGTGTGTCTCACCCGTCGATCAGGGCTGGCCTACTGTCGACACCTGTCCACTGTGCGGACTCACCTGTCAGCTCTGGTCAACCACAACATTGTCCCTCCAGACCGGCCCTGCGAGGCCTCCGGTGGCCTCAGCAAAGAGGTGTGGAGCAAGTACCAGAAAGACTGCAAGGTGGGTACAGAGCAGGTTCAAACGGGTCTGACTGCAGCACCACAGACCTCTCTCAGGTTATTTTTATAGAAATAAACACAATCAGGAAGTGACCCGTATTCAACCAGTTCACCTGTTTTTCTACAGTTGCCCAGAACAGACAATCCAAACACTGATCTAGATTTGACCTTTTGCTTTTTATGTGACCTTGGCAGCCAAAGTTTTTCTTACGTGCTTAGAAGGTGAGGGTGAGACATAGCAGAGTATTCATTTGGTTGCAGTTTGCAACTTCACTGCTTTGTGCCACTAAATCCTACACACTGGACCTTTGAATCAATCCTTGTAAATCTTGTTTGGGTGAAGATCTAGCAGCTGGATTGCTTATTTTCAACCCTCAGATTTGTTCATTAACATTAGGTAGATTGCTAACATGAAATCAGTGATCATTTACCTACTATACATCATAAGAAACCCTACTGCACCTGCTCAAACTCCATTGGCTCACATGTGAGGTAGGAGGACTGCAGTTGGACCCTTCTTGAAAGGAAGGACAAGCAGCATAAATTACAACAACATAACAATTGAGTCTTAATCTTCCTTCTGCACCATCTGACACTCCTCCACCAAAAAATCACAGCAGATTGCCAAGTCATCATTGATTTTTTGGTATGGATGAAGCCCCAAAGATAAATCATGGTCATCTGCTGTGCTGTGAGTCTTATTTACAGTTTTATGGTATAGAGATAAGCTGAAGCAGCCTGTGAGGGATGATCTCTGAGAGATTTATGAGGAGCAAAGATTTCTGTCCTGTCCTAACATTTGACTTATGACACAATATGTTATATTATGACATCATAATCCAATTTTATAGCACACATTAAGTTTTAGACTGATATGAAAGAAGATTGTGTAACAACAGCTGTGTGTGTGACTGTATTAGTGAAAGATAATAAATATGCAGTTCAGTCGGCAGCAGCACTGTGTTTTCATGACTTTGGAACATGGCAGAGGAATCAGCATTTGCACGCTGTGGTGCCCCCAGCTTACGCACAATAAATCCATTCAGAGCAGCTATTGGACCTGATGACCCTGTACCACACACACTAACACACACTAACACACTTTTGGCTTTTATACCAGAAGTAAACGTCTTCTTTGTATTTCTTGTCACCAGTTGTAAATGTGTGTCAGTGTTGGGAGTAACTCGTTACTAAAGTAACTAATTACTGTAATGCATTGCTTTTTGCGGTAACTCAGTAATGTAAGGCATTACAGGGGAAAAAATTGGTAATATTTACTCGGTACAAATGTCAGTAACGCGCGTTACAATGCATTTTTTTTATCCTGTAGTGAAGTGGTATTTTTTTGCTTTGGCAACAAATTCGCCAAAACCACCGCGAGACTAGCAGATGTTAACGTCCATGATCCACTTCCTTTTCAATTAGAGGTTGGTCCGTCCGAGAGAGAAGCGTGAGATGCAGGGACGGATTGGCAATCTGGCATACCGTGCTATTTGGGCCGATAAATCCTGATTTTTTTTTTTTTTTTAAATATTGGTCTGACCGGCCCATAACGAGTAGATCACGCAGCCCAAACACACTGTTGAACAACCACTCATATCCAATCATATCATGAAACACCTCCCCCCTTTGGCTTGATGCGCCGGTGTGCAGTTTATTGATGGGTGAAACGCTATCAGATAAAGATGGAGAGAAAACGTAAAGGTGGCGCAGAAAAACGCGATAAGAAGAAACTTGCTCTTCGGGCAGACGCTGCTAAGTGTGTTAAAATCACCGACATGTTTGCTACAGCAGGCCTCCATGAGCTCCTATCGCTGATGACAGTGGTGCCGGTAGCAGTGGCACTCAACATGTTGTAGAACCTGCGGTAAGCTGGACTACTGTCATAACATGTATGAAATGCAACGAGTAGGATAAAGCCACCCAACCCCTTAATGAGTATGATAAAACATACTGTGGCGTCCGGCCGGACGCGTCAGGAATAACGAGGCGTTATTTAGCAAACTGGCTTTTATTGCCAACAGTCTTGTTACAGAACTTGGTTATTGTAGGCCATAACCACGGCAAGAACACATAACAGGTCCCACTCTGCAGCCTCACTCGTGCCGTCTCTCCACGCTCACATACACGCGCTCTCCCTCACCTGCTCCCCCGCCCCCTTGCTCTCATACAGGTGCATTTATGGACCATGGGAAACCACAGAACTCACATTGTAACACACAACACATTACTGCAGGGTCGCTACAATACATTGTAGGCTACACTGGCTGGAAGAGAAAATAAGCCTAGCTCAGTAGCCTACTTTTTATGTCTTTTATTCTAAATGAAATCGTCTTTAATGTGAGAAAACGTGTTTAAACGTGCCTCTGTTTTGTATATTTGGTAGTGCCATTTTTGTTTACATTTTTGTCCTGTATAACTGAGTTTTTATTTCTGGTCAAGAATGATTTAAGTTGTATTTTCCTCAAGGGTCAATAGGCCTAAGCACTTTCATGTTATTTCTAATGCTGTGTTTCTAAATGTGACTGGGTAGCCTCATAGTGCCTAGCTAAAGTCACTGTCAAGCTATGGCTTGTGTTGTTCTTTTTTTTATCTCAGGCTAGTATTGGCTTGTATTGGCTACGATTTCCCATAATGTGTATTTTTGTGTTTTTTTTTATGAAGCATAAACTATGCTTACTGTTGCAAACTTCAAAATAATAAAGGCATGGAAATGCTAGTTTTGTATCCTGTACAATTAATTTCAGTTCAATTAATCTTAAAATGAATAGGCCTAAAGTTACAATATTTCTATCACAATTTGCCAGACTTTGACCTTTTGTCTGTTTTTGCAATTATTGTTCCTTGGTTTGTGCCATGAGCCATGACTGTGGCTATGTGAGCTGAGAGCTACATTTAGATCGTCAAATCCATATTTACAGTTATTTTGATAAGTAACTTAAAAGTAATGTAATAGTAGTGTAATGCCTTATTTTTATAATACAGTAATATTGTAGTGTAATGCCTTACATTTTATAATACAGTAATATTGTAATGTAACGAATTACTTTGAAATGTCAGTAACAAGTAATCAATAATGCATTACAGTTTTGAAGTAACTTGCCCAACACTGATGTGTGTCTAAGGTCATAGTGGAACAGACACAAGCATAGAACCCAAACCTGCAGCAACATGGAGTAGATTGGATTGTTTTATCTTTATTATTTTTATATTTCATTATTGGGTCAGTGTTGTGTTGATACTTTGGGTGGATTAATGTGTAGTATGATAATATGTTTTGCCTGAAAACTTAAATCTTGAATATTCCAGATAGCGTGGCAACATTGATTCAATGTTGATTTAGTGTTGGTCTGCTATCTGAGGAGTTAATTAATGTTATTTCAATGTTGGTTCAATGATAAAACAGCAACTGATTTTAAGTTGGACTAACATTGATTTTATGTCTCATTTTTCATCATTGAAATAACAAACCTGATTTAAAAAATCAATGTTATATTTTAGTGTTGAGCAACGTTGATACAATGACAGTTTCGCAGATTTAATGTTGGTCTGCTATCTGAGATGTGACTGATAAGTATATCTGTCTTATGTCTGTCTGTGTAGTAAAAGATTGAAGGTTCTGCTTTGAAATGCATTCACAAATCAAATGGAGTATAACACCTGAGCACCCTGTGCAGCCTCACAGTGCTGTTAAAACTCACATCTCTGTATGTCTCTGTATATTACCATATACCTCGTTCTTTAAAAGCCAGTTCATACCGCTAATCGTGTTTAAACTTTTCCTAACTTTATAATTTAGCGTCTCTGTTCAGTGTGTTTTGATTATTCTGTCGTCCTCTTGTATATAGTCTTGCCTCCTTCGCTGTATATTAATTGTAAGTCAGAGATCATGCACTGCTCCTGCAGTCTCCACCCCGCTCGGCTCTCTAATGAAAATTTAATGAGTTTCAGTGAGATGAAGTCTCATTACACAGTGCAGTATGATACCATGGTAGCTATTAAAGCAGCCACTATAATCATTCATCAACTCCAACAAAGTTATCATTACTAATTTACACTCTATTCATATCTGCCTCCTTTACCTTCTGCACTCATCTCCGTCTTCCTCTGTATGGATCCTAATCACTCTTTCTCTGCTTCCATTATTCATGCACTTCCTCTTCCACGATGCTCTCACCACTCATACAAGGCTTCTACTTCCCGTCATTCTTCTTCTGATTCATATTTCTATTAACCTTTTTCTGTGTGTGTGTGTGTGTGTGTGTGTGTGTGTGTGTGTGTGTGTGTGTGTGTGTGTGTGTGTGTGTGTGTGTAGAACTACAAGGAGCTGGAGCTGCTGAGGCTGGTTTATTATGGCGGAGTGCAGCACGACATTAGGAAGGAGGTCTGGCCTTTCCTGCTGGGACACTATAAATTCGGCATGGGTAAAAAAGACATGAGCCAGGTACAGCACGCACAAACACAGAGTCACACGCTGTCTTCATGTGTCTCTTAATTTGAAAAGCAATGTGCCTGTTTTTTCTTCCCTGTAAAGATTGACTCCAAGATCAGTGAGCGCTACCAGCAGGTGATGCGGGAGTGGAAGGCCTGCGAGGTGATTGTCAAGCAGAGGGAGAAAGAGATGCAGTCGGCCATCTTTGCTAAGCTCTCGTCAGGCAGCAGCATTGACAGCCATGTGCTGCGACTCGTTCACAGAGACTCCACACTTAGCAACGAGGTAAAGATCCAACACGCTCTTACATCCAACATCACACAACAGACCTGTTTGTTAGACCTAGTAATACAGAGAGGATTTGTGACCATACAGCGTTTCCCGACCTCAGGGTCATGATCACCTTCAGGGATCACCAAGCTTCACAGCGCCTTCTTCATTTTAAGAAAACTTTTTTTTTAAATATACACAGTTGAGGCAGCTGTAACTCTGGAGGTAGAGCAGGTCGTCCACTAATCAGATGATCAGTGGTCTGTCCTCCAGTCTGTCGAAGTGTCCTTGGGCAAGATACTGAACCCCAAATTGCTCCCAAAGCTGCGCCATTGTGTGTGAATTTGTATGAATGGTTAGCTCCTAAAACCAATGATCAGTTGGCACCTTGTATGATGGCTAATGCCATCAGTGTGTGAATGTGTGAATAAGATATGTAGTGTAAAAGAGCTGGTGGTCAGAGTGGTCAAAGGATAAGAAAGGAGATATAAAAGTACAGTCCATTTACAATTATCTTAGCTTTTCATTCATTCCTGTGACGATATCTAAATGTTCCACTTTGTCACTTAACTCAGTCATAGAAAAGAGGTCCCAAAGGGAAAAAGGTTGGTCTAGAATAATGATCCTGATATATGATGTTGGGAATGAATAGCACAATGTAACCAAAAAAAGACAGAGATCATATGGTTTTGACAGGAACAATACATAAACATACACTGACCGGTGAGGGTGAGCTGTATCCTGGATCAGATGGTATTAAAAGGTATTAGAGGGTATATCTGTATCAGAGGGTGACATGAAGACAGGCGACAGAAACACTCACATGATACGTGAAAGCATAATCTCCACCCTGCGTCACCGTTCCTCTTCTAAAGTTCCATCCTTCTTCAGGTGTTTATGTCGGTGGACGAGCCGGACGCGGGGAGCCAGGAGACCCCCAGTGGAGAGGACAGTACCCCCACCATGACCACCCTGGTTCCTCCCGCAGTACTCCCCCAAGAGGAGCGTCCTCTGGTGGAGTTTGACTCCCCTGACTCGGGTCTTCCCTCCTCCAGAAACTACTCAGTGACCTCTGCTCATTCCCAGATCCTGTCCAGCATAGACGACGGTCAGAGCATGGAGGAGGAAGGGGGGGGCGGGGAGGAGGGCAGCACTCCAGGTGTGCTGGGGGGGCGTCAGGACTCTCTGACTGAGGACAGGCTGTGCAGCCAGCTGGACAAACTGGTGACCAATGGAGCAGCTGCAGAGGGGATATCACCTTCACTGTCCTCATATACGGTGTGTGCAGTCTTTTTAATGTTTATTCACTCTGAGTGAGCAGGTCTTGAACCAAAGAAGCAGACTGTTGTTGCCCATAGTGGAACATTCTGATTGACACGTAGTCGCTCACTAACAGAAATGTTTGCTCTGTGCAGATCGAGCTGTTGGACACAGTTGCTCTGAACCTCCACAGGATCGACAAAGATGTGCAGCGCTGTGACCGCAACTATTATTACTTCACCACAGCCAACCTGGAGAAACTACGCAACATCATGTGCAGGTATGTGGAAGAAGTACGGAGTTGTATTGAATGTTATACAGATGATGTGTAACATGAGAAATGTCACAAACAGATAATTATCACTTAACTCTGCGGTTCCCCTCATCTCTGTTGAGCCTTGTAGCAGCTTTGAGCCTATTTATTTGATTTTACAACTTTACTGTTTTCCTCATTGTCATTTTCAGCAGGCAGCTGTTTCAGCTCTGACAAACTCACTGTACATTCAGCACCAAACAACAGGCAGAGAGTTAGTAACTAGCTGGCGAATTTTGCATTCAGCATATAAGTAAAATCAAACTAAAAGAAAGTAAATATTTAACTCACATTCTCTAGACAGTGTCTTTACTGTATGCTATTGTGCTCCATGTCTTTGCGCTTTGCTAATATTTTCACAATATGAACATCAGAAATAATCAGTCACTGCCAAAGTAAAGTTTAAATAAGTGTAAAAACCTTTCCGATGACATGGTTGGATAAACTAGTTACTATGATCAACATGCAGCATAGACTTGGTTATGAGTCTACGCTCCATATCTCCTCATGCGCCTCTGTTTTGTGGGGTCCCCCAGAGGTCTATTCTGGGTCCCCTCTTGTTGTCTATATACATGCTACCCCAGGAAAATATAGCAGATGACATAATATTTCTGTGTCGATGACACACAACTCTATATGTCTTTAAAGTTTGCTGCTGCTGCTGATGTGAAAATAAAAAGTATCAATATTACAATTTAAAAAGTCCTGCATTCTAAACTTTACTTAAGTAGATACAAAGGTATTAGCAGCTAAATCTTACTCACTATGCTGAACAGTGGTGTTTTGTTTTATTATTGGACTGTGTCAGATCGTAGCTAAGTTCAACAGCTTTATATACACTTTTATTCCTAACAATCTTTTGTGTCATCCAGCATTTTAAATGTGAAATAATAATCACCATTGTAACCAATAACTACAGCTGTCACATATTTTAAAAGTTGCCCTTCAGCTCAGGACTTCACTGCAGTTGTACTTTGCCACAGTGTGACATGTATGTTAATGTGTAGAGCTGAATGATGAATGATGTGTTTACTCTCATTTGTCTCCGTCTGCTCTGCAGCTATGTGTGGGAGCATCTAGAGATGGGTTATGTTCAGGGCATGTGTGACCTGCTTGCCCCGCTCATGGTCATCCTGGATGATGGTGAGAAGAAAGAATCATCATAGAGGGAAAATAGAATATGCTTCAGAAAAATGAGAAATATATAAATAGATGTGATAGGTGAGAGACAAAGCAGGTGGCTACATGACTCTATGTTCTTCCTGTCTGTGTGTCTGTGTGTGTGTGTGTGTGTGTGTGTGTGTGTGTGTGTGTGTGTGTGTGTGTGTGTGTGTGTGTGTGTGTGTGTGTGTGTGTGTGTGTGTGTATCAGAGTGCCTGGCGTACAGCTGTTTCACTCAGCTAATGAAGAGGATGAGTCAGAACTTCCCTAACGGTGGAGCCATGGACACACACTTTGCCAACATGAGGTCACTGATCCAGGTGATGGATAACTCTTACACTGTGTGTGTATGTGAGAAAGAGTAATAGAGGGTGTGTGTCACTTCTGCTAAAACTCACTGACGTCCTCTCTGCTCTCACTCTGATGTCAGATCCTGGACTCTGAGCTGTTTGAACTGATGCAGCAGAACGGAGATTACACTCACTTCTACTTTTGTTACCGCTGGTTCTTGCTGGACTTCAAGAGAGGTGAACAAACACATCCACTACTCTCACTCACCTCATTGATTTGTCTTCTTCAAAGCTGCATTAAGTAATTTTGACTACTGTGGAGGCTGAAAGACTCCTGATCACTTTCCCACAGTCAGCAGTGTTCGCAGATAGGAACCGGACAGTTGCCCTTTTTCTTGTTGTATTGCGCTAGAGAAGTTCCTTGTGGTTAGTTAAAGCCTTAGCTCGATGGGGGTCATGGTCATGGGAGGGGGGATTGATGATTTAAACCTCTGGCATGCTTACAGTATGTAGTTCATGTGATGCTCATGACTGGCAGATATTCTAAAACTGTAGACTAAAAGGTGGAAAAATCAACAAATGTGTAGAATAACAAGGAAATAAATGGCCAAATAGGTACATCCTCCTATTCTGGAGTCAAGAGAGGTGAAACCATGGTAACATCATGTCCAAATGCCTTTAAGAGGTACAGTATATGCTGCACCAAGTGTTCATGATGTTACACATTTATAATTCTACATGATTCTCTTCTCAGCTGCACCAAATCTAATCTGTGTAATCTAAGCAGGAATGTGTTGAAGGGATAAAAGTCTGGAATGTATCTGCAATAATTAAAACTCAACGACCATGTTTTAGCTCCTCAGAAAGACTGATTAGAGCTAGTTAGGAAGTAGGAGGGTTAGAGTCTCTAAAAATGCTGCTTCTCTGTGTATGTGTGTGTGCGGGCAGAGCTCCTGTACGAGGACGTGTTTGCGGTGTGGGAGGTGATCTGGGTGGCTCCCAGGATTTCCTCTCAGCACTTTGTCCTCTTTCTGGCCTTGGCCTTGGTCACAGTTTACCGTGAGATCATCATGGACAACAACATGGACTTCACTGATATCATCAAGTTCTTCAATGGTGAGAGACAATCACTCTCAGTAGCATTAGTATACTCAGTAGTAAGTGTATGTACTTTTATCCTGTCACAGTGGCCATCAGTGGACAACAGATACTGTATCTACAATTTGTTGTGAGCTGTTTCATTTTGTAGTCAAATGTTTCATACTGTTTTCAGAAAAGTACAGGGGGTAAACAATATGGATAAGTATGTCAATATATGTAATGTTCAATTAGGAAACTTGAAGTGTGTTTTTGTCTAATCAAGTGAATAAAATGTTTTATAACAAAGTACACAGAAATCCAGTGGTTCTTGTCACTGATGCACTGTGTCTTTGCACTATATATTTTATTAGGTATTTTATATGAAAGCATGTTTTATCACATAGTGTTTTAAAAATTTGTGTAGCTCAATTATTCCCAACCAGGTATGTGTTTCAGCTAATATGAAAAAAAAGAAATCATGATTTGGTTAAAATAAAAATTCATACACATATTGGTGTTTAGGTGGAAAATAAACAAATAGGATTACAAATTTGTCATAGCTTGGTCTTGTTGTATATTTTCTTTCACAAAAAATCAATAAACTGATTGTAGCCCTGATCACAACCTGCTGTGATTTTGAGTGTGTGAAATTAGTTAACTAGAGAGCAGAGACATTGAATTAGAAAATTAAAAATAATGGATTAATAGTTAGCTAAGTAGAGATAAATGGTTGAAACAGTCCATGTTTGCCGCGGGGGTAGCATGTATATAGGAAAAGGGGAGGGACCCAGAATAGACCTCTGGGGGACCCCATAAAAGAGTGTGTGTGGCTGTTCATGCAGCTGATGTGGAAACTGTTTTGCATATTTCTGTTGCTGCCTCTCTAACAGTGTATCTGATCCACAGAGATGGCTGAGCGCCATGATGTCCAAAATATCTTGAAGATCGCACGTGAGCTGGTGCACAAAGTCCAGTCTCTGATGGACAACAAGTGACGAGGTAGAGGAGGAGTGTCCGACCCTGCAGGACACTCAGCTCTTCCTCTCATCCCTCAGAGAGACAGAGTGTTTCCAGGCCTCCACTTATCCAGAGCAGGTTCAGGGAGTCCAGGCCTTCTCCCTGCCCAGATGAAGGCCCTAGGAGTAGGGCAGGAGTGCTGCTGAGGTGGCCTGGCTCTGGAGTTTGGCCTCAATCTGTTTACATTTACCTTTACATGGAATGCCCATGGTTTCTGTTCAGACATGTGGATTTGTCTGCATGCTTGTGAGTTTGATCACACTGTGAACGCATTCTTGAGTCTCCCCAGTCCTACAGAGCTTGTGTGCGTGCATGACAACACCCACACACACACACATACACACACATTCCGATACAACATTGGCTCTATCAATACTCCAGTTTTTTACAGAGTCACCTATTTCCTGACTCTGACCTAGAACATGTTGGATGTCTGTCAGCGTTTGACAGACATGACCCTCCATGCAGTTCCAGCAGAGGAGTGTGGGAGTGCAGGATTTACATACAACATTGTCAGAGGAGCAGAAGACTTAGCCACGAAGAAGTTTTCATTAGTGACCAAATGGACTGTGCCAGCTACCTTTTCATGAGTGTTTTCTACAACAAGCACGTGTTTTTAACCCCTCCCACCCCACCCCCTTCTCTTCTTTTTGTCCATAAGTTCATTAATCACACAAATGTTGCCTTTATCAGTAACAGCCCAAGGTACTTAGTTGGACTTTTTGTGAGGGTTTCATGGTGCCTGTGAAGGCCTCACCAGAGTTGGTGGAGGTCGGAGGCGCCACAAGAGGCCAAACTGTTGAGAAAGTGAAGAAGAGTGAAGAATGAATTGCAGCCAACTTTTCCTGAGCATGTTAGTCAGTGGTCAAAGCGTGTTCAAATCTTCATCCAAGTCAGAAGAAACAGCAGCAGAGCACAACAGTAACGACAAAAGCACACAGGCCTTCCTCCTCACTTTAATATGAAGCTGCTCTGTTTTATAACGCAGAGCTGGATCTGCCACTGGAGACAATGAGCCCATGCCTCTGGTCAGATTTCTGGGAATTGTCTGGAGGAGGGATTATTTTAATTCCATAATTACCCACATATTAGACCTTCTGATTTTAGAACATCTTAATATGTTTTTAGGCAACAAAGTATTAGACTGATGATTTAGTATGATCCAACACCTTTAGACCAATGTTTAAACACAAAAAGGTAAATGAATTAATACAAAGTCATTTTTGTTGTCTTTTTTTCTCCCCTGCTCATTTATTCTCTTTAGTTTTTGTACTAAAGACAGGTTTGGACTCCTGACGTCAATATTTCAAAAACTTTAGCTACAGCTTTGTTTCAGTTCTTCAGTAACAGTGATGGAAAAGCACATTTGGAAAGATGAACAAATGGAGTATTATAGATCTGAGGACAGTTAGAAGAAACAACATAACATAGACATAACGAAATGAAAAAGAATAAGGTAGGCATTGTTCTATATTTTTATTATTGTTAACAAATCCCATGAAAAGAACAAAACCATCCATCCAGCTTCCCTACCCTGTGTGTGGCCTTAATCTTTCAAGTTTCACCTGGGTACTGGAGTTTTATAATAATAATAATAAAAAAACCTCAAACGTGAGTAAATATTGCATTTGTTAGGGACTATTTTAGAAGTGGATTAATACACAATTTAGTGCTGTACAGCAGCAGGACTACGGCTTTTTTGAAAATGAGTCCTGTCTGAAAACGTGTAACGAAGGATTATTTGTATATATGTGTGTGTAGCACAGAGGAATGAGATCTATCGGGCTTTGCATGGAAACATAACACTTGTTGGTAGCTTGCATTCATTGTTGGTTTGGGTCTGCACATGGGATAAGCTTACAATAAGAAAAATGTTGAATATTTCCAGCCTTATCCAGGTTTTCCTTTGGAACTGGAGTCAAACAAGCTCACTGATCTGAAGTCTGTTGAACTTCTTTTTGCGTTCAGCAGCACCGTCAGGAAAAGTGGTTGCAATTGTCCATGTTGATTCTCTGCCTGCCTAAAGTCCAGCCTCTCAAAATAAAAGCATGCTTGGACTGGGCCGAACAGAACAGATTTAAGGTCCCTGAGACGAAGGAGCTGCTTTTAATGCCAAACGTTCTCGAGTGTTCGCTGAGTCAGTATTAGGTTGGTTTAGGCGTTACGGTAACAGCACAGGGACATTTTTTGATACTGTTTTTCCAACACTCCCCCTCATCAGTGTGACCCTTATCTCCACCCTCCTTGCCTCCTTAAAATGTCCAACACGGCTGCATATGATTGGTCATCCAGCACGGACCTGCACCTGTGATTCAAGTGCCAAGAGTCTTCCCCAATCCTGAAGTGTACTGTAGTCATCCGGCTCTCTGATTCGCTAGTTTGATCCCAGGAATGGGCAGTGGTGTGGATATACCCTCGCTACGGCCCCCCAACCCCACCCCCAACCCGCTCCTGCTGCCATGGTGACAGAGGAGGGTCGGCACGGGGAATCCAGGGCCCATAGCAGAGCTTTTTTCTTCCAATCAGGACATTGTGTACCAAAGCCTTGAAACAGCCCCCTCTGTGGCATGACGACAATGTGCAATTTCATACTGCATCTTGAAGACTGACTGTTTACTATGTGTGTAAAATATTTTTGAAAATGGTGATCTTGAATTCTTTAACTACTGTGCAATTTGAGAAAATCCATCAAAGTCTATATTGCTGTATATACAAATACGAACCGAAAGCCCAATATTTCTATGAAGACAGTGAGAACATAAATATATAACTTATTTTGAGATCTATTTTTTATGTTGGTTTTAGCAGCACTAGTCGGAGTGTATACTGTGCAGAAATGCAGAATGTGTGCAGACTATGTTACACGTTGACTGTTAAGTGTTCTTTCTCAATGTTGTGCACTGACAAATTTCTATTTATTTAGAGAGCCAATGATTGCATTGCTGAATATGTATTGGTAAGGATGTATCATTTGCCTTGAATGTAATGTATTATTAAATAAGAGGTTGTTCATTAACGGGCTGCTGTCTTTCCTCTTAACTGTTGATACTACAGAGAAGTGTCCACAGAGCCTTTTTAGCACCTTTCAGCTCATTGTTTTGTTTTTATAACTTCACTATTGTGGTTCTGTCGAGGTGTCACTGTACACTTAAACACTTAATGCTGTGAATAATGGATGTCCAGTTCTCACGGTAGAAAGACCAGACAGTCACTTCTGACTGATCACAGTGAAAGCACCACAGCTGGAACATGGATTATTTGAATATAGTGTTTTGAATATTAGACACTTTCTATAAATATGTGAACTAAAAACTAACTAAACCAAAAGTAAGAATATGTTTAATCAAACTTAATCACACACACACAAAATTATGCATATTGTGCAGTCAAAAAGTGATGTGATAAAGTACGATGATTAAAGACGTGCAATGACTGAGCTTCCTATTGAGGTCACAGACCTCAATAACTGTGTCTCAGAATTAGACTCTAGTGAGTTTGTCATAGTAGGGGATCTAAACCTTGACTGGTTGTCATCAGCCTCGGATGGCTTAAAATCTATCTGTGATTCATTAAATCTAAGCCAACTAATAGATAGCCCAACCCGACCTAACATTAAACACCCTTCAAGATCATCCCTTCTTGATCTTATAATAACAAATGCCCCCCACAGGTATACTGATGCTGGTGTTTTCGGGAACGATCTGAGCGACCACTGTGCCATTGCAGTGATCAGAAATGCCAAACTCCCAAAAACAAAACCACGAATCTTACTTAAAAGAGATTTCAAACGTTTTCATGAACAGGCGTTTTTGCATGATTTATCAAATCTTGAATGGGAACGTATCTCCCTCCTTGATGATGTCGAGTTGGCCTGGAATCTGTTTCATTCTAAATTTCTTAAGTTAATTAATAAACATGCTCCCTTACGTAAGTTCAGGATAAAAGGTCGAAACAATCGATGGTTTTCCACTGAAATTGGAAACCTTCTTAAAGAAAGAGATCTTTCCTGGGCCAGGGCACGAAAAACAAAAACTGAGGCTGATTGGATCATTTTCCGTCAGCTCCGCAATAAATGTACCTCCTTAATTAAAAAGGCTAAGTCTGAATTTTATTTATCTGAAACCACCAAAAACCTCAATGATCCCAGGAAATTTTGGAATGTTGTGAAATCTGCTTCTGGAGCTATATCCTCCACTGAATTACCAAACTTCTTGGTCAAAGACTCTAAAAACCTGACAGACAAATGTGCCATGCTAAATTATTTTAATGAACATTTTATTACTGCAGGGCACTTATTTGATTCTCTTAACAGTGTTCTTAAAAGTGATGTTTTAACTGACGAACCTTCTGTTGAAAGCCGGCCCCCTGTTGATTGTTCTTTTTATTTTGAGCCTGTGTCTATTTCTGAGGTCCGTAGTGCGCTAAAAAAATTGGACTCCAAGAAATCTGCTGGTCCAGATAGTCTGGATCCATTTTTTTTAAAACTGTCTGCTGACTTAATTGCAGAGCCTTTAACTAATATTTTTAATCTAAGCCTCAGCACAAATAAATTTCCTAAAGTCTGGAAATCAGCGTTTGTCCTACCACTGCTTAAAGGAGGCGAACCCTCAGTTGTTAATAATTACAGACCTATCTCCAAATTATGTATTCTGGCAAAAGTGTTTGAAAAATTAGTATGTGATCAACTGAGGGATTTTTTGGAATTTCGGAACATTCTAAATCCCCTTCAGTCAGGTTTTAGAAAACATCACAGCACCACTACTGCTGCCCTAAAAGTCCTTAATGATGTGTTTGAGGCTTTGGACTCAAGAAAGTTCTGTGTGGCTCTGTTTCTTGATCTGTCTAAAGCATTTGACACGGTGGATCACAATCTCCTTCTAAAAATTCTTGGCAGGAATGGTGTCTCTGAACAAGCTGCCTCTTGGTTTGCTGATTATTTGGCAAATAGGACACAATGTGTTCGGATGGCTGGAGTTAGCTCCACCTTTCTTGAGGTCACAAAAGGCGTACCTCAAGGATCAGTACTAGGGCCAATTTTATTCGCAATTTACATTAACGATTTGTGTGCAAATATGTCAAACGCCTCATACCACCATTATGCGGATGATACTGTCATTTATTGTTGCTCACAATCAATTCCTCAGGCTTTTCAACTTTTACAGTCCGCTTTTGATGCAGTGCAGATCCGTTTGGAGAGACTAAAACTGGTTTTAAATGCTGATAAATCTAAATTAATGTTTTTCTCAAATTCATCTGTTCCCATTGAAAATATCCCTTCAATCAGAACTGCCCGGGGTGAAACTCTAGAACTAGTCACCAGCTATAGGTACCTGGGTTTCACTATTGATGAGGAGCTCTCATTTAAATTGCATATCAAAAATTTGATATCAAAACTAAGGGTGAAGCTCGGTTTCTATTACAGAAATAAATCATGTTTTTCTCTCAAAGCTCGGAAGCTTCTAATATCAGCCACTTTCCTACCTGTACTTGATTATGGCGATGTTGTATATATGTCTGCATCGACCAGCTGCCTTCTTCCCCTGACTCCTGTGTATCACTGTGCTCTACGGTTCATCACTGGTTGTCGCCGTCTCACCCATCACTGTGAACTTTATACAAAAGCTGGCATGCCTTCCTTGGAGATGAGACGCTACACTCACTGGATAACTCTGGTGTATAAGGCTCTTCTTGGTTTAACTCCCACTTTTTTATGCACCTTCCTTCAAAGAACCGAAAGCCACTATGCACTACGTTCAAGTGATCTTCTACATCTTGCTACGCCGCGAGTCAGAACTGAAACAGGTAAAAAAGCTTTCAGTTTCTCTGCCCCGTCTGCTTGGAACGCCCTCCAATGCGAACTTAAAATTGCAGAACTTCTTCCTCTGGAAGCATTCCGCTCCATCTTAAAAAAAAGACAATGGAAATCATTTGAACAGTGCCTATGCTTTTAAATTGGAAATGTATCTATAACTGTTACTGTTGTTGTTTGTCTGTTTTTATCACTATGACGTGTGCTGCCTTTCTTGGCCAGGTCACCCTTGTGAAAGAGGTCTTGATCTCAATGGGTTTTTTATCTGGTTAAATAAAGGTTATAATAATAACAGAGGCTGATCACAGATTTCGGTGTAACATTTCATTTATCTTAATGAGTTTATGTTTTACAAAAGGAGCCAGTTTGTCATTTAAAGTTACTTTAATTTGGAAATACTAATAAAACTATTACAATAATCTTTTAGCAAAACAAATGTGTTTATTTTTCACAAAGCAGATGTTCAGCTCAGACTCCAGATTTATCAGAATTATTTTTATTTTGGGCCTGTTTGATTAAACTTCCGATTTTGATATGGTGTCACGTGCTTTACATCAGGAAACAATGCATGGATAGCACAGATACTTTATTGGTGCAAATTCCTTTCAAACTTAAAATGAGTAAAAATTCCACAGAGCCTGTCATCCTGTCACACTGTGACCTCGGGGCACTGCAGCCTTGTTCATGTAAAGAAGAATTTACTTCTTCCAAAGAGTATGATCATCTGTGTGTGTGTGAGCTGTGTGGTGACATTAAGCCTTTACAAGAAGAAGAAAGAGACTGACAGGTTTTTAAAAAAAAGCTTTGTTTATCACGGTTGATACTTCAAACTGATCAGTATCCATGACATTGCACAATACAAAGGCATGAAAAAAATGTAACAATAAAATAGGTATTGCATCTTCCAAAAGCTAATTTCCCCATTCATAAATACTTCTTGCCATTTCAGTTCACTTTTTTTTCCCTCTAAATTGCCGAAATCATTTCTAAAAATCGATGAGCGTGATGTGACACCGAAAAAATAACAATCAGCAGACATTCTGTGTGACAAGTATTAGTATCTTTTTCTGTACAGTACAACATAGAAGGCCAAGAGTTCTCCGGAGACAACGAGTGGTAGCAGCCCGGGGGAGGGGAGTGCTGCTGTGGTCATGTAACCTCTGTAAGGCGCTGAGGCCAACACAGATGGTGAGATGGGTGAGACGGTGTCCATGATTTTCTGTTCCACTGCACCGAGTCCTGTCCAATCAGAGCACAGGTGGAGAGATGAAACATTATTTATTATTTTACACCCACAGTTAAAGGAAAAGTTTGAACATCACGGTTTTGTGTACTTTTTGTTTAATTTTTACAACAACACAATTATAAAAACACTCTTTTTAAGGGCTGGCTGCACTATTTTCCTACGGTGTCCGCTAGTTGCCTGCCAACGAATCCCAGCCAAAAAATAGAATAGAGGTCCGACATGACATGCATCCTCTCATCACTCTCAACAAGAATTCATGGATTTCCCAAAATGTTTAACTTTTCCTTTAATCATCAAAAGTTTTGATTTTATTTTTTAAATTAAAACACATCCTGTGCTTCCAGCTCAAACATCTGCGAGGACTTGCTGAATAAACTGGACTGGCTCTGTGGATTTTTTATGTTTTCTGTCATTTTGTTTGAAACTAAATATTTATTGATTAATCACAGCTGCATTTGTCTAAACCGAAATACTTCAGTCATCAAATGTATCAGTGTGTACGTCAGGATACAGAGTCTGAGCAGCGATGAGTTGATTTTCACTGTAAAACGTGCTCTGTTCAGTATAATCAAATCTAATAAAATGTTTCATTCATCATCATTTATCAGTTCATTAAAAAATATTTAGAAGGAATCAAATACGTTTACACAATTACTGTAGGACTGTACTTGACAATGTCATCAGTCAGGCCTCAGTGAACTCATCGTCATTCATTTGTTTATTTGCTTGTCAGTCAGTGTGCAGTGCACTGCTGAGGACATGCTGCTCCTGAGCAGTAGCTGTAGAGGTACAGACACACAGACAGCTGTAGACCTGAACCCAAGCTGAGTGAGTGAGGCCGAGGCAGCTGATAGAGGAGGCGAGGTCTTGTCCGTTCAGTAAGGTCATCTGTGGTTTGATATCTAGTGCTGCTTCCAATCTATGATTAGTTAGCATTATATTATGTATTATGTATTAGCTTAAAGGGCTAACTCGGCTGCATAAACGCTGCTGTGACCTTGAACGTCCTGATTTAAAAATCTGTCACTTGAATAAAGGATGCTCGAGAGTCTTGATGAACAAAACATGAAACAAATTGAGGAATGTTCAGATTGAACAGTCGAGGGAGCAGCATCTTAGCGATGTAGCTGGTGGGGGTGGAGCTCATGCTGTTTACTATTTCATTCATAAAGTCAGAAAGTGTCATGCGTCATGAGCGGCTGTACCTGTATGTTGTAGTGTGGCACTTCCTCTGCTCCTAACTGGGGTTGGGTTTCTCTGCAGACCTCTGAATCTGTATGGAGAGAAAGGGCAGGAGACAGACAGACAGCAGTTACAGTCTCTGCTCTCAGGATGACATGCAACTCTGCGGCAATGTAAAAAAATCACCAGAGAATGGCCACAGTCAGCCGCCAACATATTTATGATCTTTACCCCTCATTGA
The DNA here is from genome assembly GCA_004119915.2 of Collichthys lucidus. Lineage (NCBI taxonomy): Eukaryota > Metazoa > Chordata > Actinopteri > Sciaenidae > Collichthys > Collichthys lucidus. The sequence continues at coordinate 31,881,779 of CM014090.1, forward strand.
ATGATTGATCAGAATGCATCATTAGCAAATCAAACACTGTGATTCTAAGACATGGAGACACGAGATGCAGGTGTGTCTAACTACCAGAGGAGGGCAGGAGAGCTCTGCAGCCAGCATCAGGCTCTCAGACCGAGAGACAGCAAGACAACACAAAGAAACTAACAAACAAAAGAACCACTAAAAACATGGAGACGATCATGAAGCGGAGACCAGGAAAACAACAAAAGGCGGCATTATGCGGCGGGAAACTCGAAAACAAGAGATGAGTAACTGTGAGCAGATGGAAGTCTGTGACGAGATCTTCCACTGAGCTGCAGATGATTGAACTGAAAATCAGACACTTAAAAAAGGCTGAATTTGGAAATCAAAAGAAGAAGCTCAACGACAGGCAGGAATGTTACTGTACCTGTGACTGTTCTTTTAGGAAATCTGGGAGCTGAAATTCACCTTTAAAGACCTGGAAAAACAAAGGAGCAGGTTTAGAGCTCCACAAACGTCCAGTCTGCAGGAGGTCATCAGCTGGATCAGCACTTTGATCAGAGCAGCATTCTACAGGATTATCAATCCAATTCTGTGACATCGCATCATGCAAGGTGAACAAATCCATCCTAGTGGAGGAGGAGGCTGGACACATGCCAGTGACTCCAGAGCAGTGTGTGTGTGTGTGTGTGTGTGTGTGTGTGTGTGTGTGTGTGTGTGTGTGTGTGTGTGTGTGTGTGTGTGTGTGTGTGTGTACAGTTGCAATCAAAATGCAATGACTCAAAATGATTCCACCCCTGCACAACAAGTGTCTGAAGTACTTAGTAGAGCATCTGTTTTCTCATATGACCTGCTGCAAATCTTAGCCCATTCCTAATGGCCTTCAGTGTTTAGTACGCACCTTACTGTACAAACTGAAACTTAGTGCCTGCTGCACCAATACTTGTTGTAGGTCTTTTGCAGTCACTCAAGTGTTTTAACCACCTGCCTCCTCAGGAATGTGGTGGCAGCCGTTAATGGCTTCCTCATTCTACCACGTCCAGGTAGTGTAGCTACTGTTCCTTTAACTTTGAACTTGTGAACTATGCTTCAAACTGTATCTCTAGAAATATTCAATGCATTTTCTATCTTTGTGTATCCCTTTCCTTGATCTCGCTAACTCTCTGGACAATTCTCTGGATTTATTTATGGCAGTCTACGTATATAACATAACTGATGCAACTAATAAAGCCCTTGGTTATTTACATCAGATGTGCTTGAGACAATACCTGATTTTTCGAATGTGTGCCCTTATGAGGGATCCTATTCAGGGGGTTGAATCATTTTGAGAATGCAGTGCACATTAAAAGTATCATTTTGTGTTCAATTTGGAAAAAAAGTCTTGTAATACTAATTAATATTATGATCTATTCAATAATTAAGCATTTGTTTATTGCACAAGATGAAAAAAAACATTTTACCAGTAAAGACCTAATTTGCAATAGGAGTTGAAAAATTCCGATTGCAACTGTATATATGTATGTGTATAATGTACACACAGTGTTGTTTAGTTGTGGTTCGTCACTTTACTGCTGCCGTTACTTTCACTTCCTCTCTTCATCACACAAAGTACTCATATGAAGTTGTACAATCCAGCTTTGCATGTTTCATTTTCATCCATTCAAGGAAGATGAGTTTCCATCAAACCAACAGACAAAAGCGTTGAATTACTGTTATCAGATAATCAATGAAAACCTGTCCCGACCCTGACCCTCCACACCGAGGGAGGACTGGGTTAAAAGTTCTGTGCCCACCTCCCAGGCTACAGTGATTAAAACTTCCCCAAAACACAAGACTCTTTTCTTATTCCCCCCGTGTGCCTTCATGCATGCCTGCGTGCCTGAAGCCGACGCAGATCCAGGAACTGAACGAAATCTCAAATGATTTCCAACACCAGAGACAGAGAGGCGAGCGCATGTTTCTGATTTCCTCTTGGGTGCCATTTTGCAGATTTTCCCAGCGTACCGAGGCTCTGGGCCAGACAGCACCAAGCCTGTCCAAACCTTCTGCTTAGACAGAAAAGGGCGAGCACACAGAGGAGAAGTGTAGCAGAAGGTTGTGCACCAGCTCACGCAATCAAAATCATAAATCCAAGTAGTGTATGAAGGAAATGTACAGATCAATCTGTCCTACAGAGAGGAGACAGATGGAGATGAAGGGCTGCCTCTGGGAAAGGCCAGACTTCATGTCTGCATGACGGGATCACTGCAGTAACATGAAGCCAGCCTGCTTTGGTCCAGAAGACTCTGACCGCAAGATCTATTACCTCTGAGGGGTCTGTTAGAATGCTCATGAAAGGAGGAATATTCATAAGGTGGAAGGTTTATAGGCTCTTCTATTGAGTCCAATAAAATGAGTAGAAAGAGCCCAGCGCGATCAAACAAACCTGATGGCCAACACGAGGCCCAGTCCCAATCAGCTGACTGATAGAGATGATAGTTTGCTGCCTTCCTGTCTTCCCGGCAGAGTTAAAGTCCATGTAGTCAGAATAAATGTGTGTTCCGAGTTTGTCAGACCAAAGAAAAATTCAAGTTCAAAATTCAAAGTTATTAACCACCCAGCCAAATTTGAATGATTAAAATTATCGACAAGTTTATGAAATGAGGTTCAATGAGGAAATTAATTTTCAGCTCCAGGACTGTGGGGGCGTGTCCTCTGAATGTGCTGAAACCACGCCCACTCGTGGCAGCAGTCAAGCAGCCATTCTGAAGCAACTGAAACGTGTCAGATAAGTTCAGAAAATGACATGACTAACTTTGAAACACTCTCTCTGCTAGGGGTGCAGGGGTGTGCTCAGGGTGGCCTCAGTGTGTCATCAAGCCACCCTTTAAGGACCGCCCACAAAATCCTGGACTGAAAACTGGTGAAAACTGTTTGAACCTCTAACTGCACATTTTAGTAACATATCTTTCAAAGTCTTTTCACATGTTTTCAGTAACTACTTTCCAGCATATCGACAGGCCATTCCGAGATTTCTTTCCAAATACATGAAGTATTTGGAAAGAAACTGAAGTGGCCTTTACACAGACTTTAAAGATGTCAATATGACCTCTTTTAGAGCAGCACAGTGCTGTTCATTAAAATCTTTTCTCTAAACAAACAGCTGGATTAAAAAAAAAAAACTTCTGATCCAATTCCATGTTTGACTTTTGCTCATTTTTTGGTATCTTATCAGGAACTTTGAGTTGTGTTTCATTTATTACACACCTCTTCTCTATTTGAATCCTTAAAAAACCTAAAACTGAATCGCGGTTTTTCAGAAACCCTTCAGGCATTTTGGCAGTAACAGAATATTCCAGCCACTGACCCTAACCACTGAAGTGTGAGATTCAAGCATTCACAACTGTGAAGGTGAGCAGACACCCTGTAAACCTGCCACAACATGCCTAAGCAGAGCCCAGTCAGGGAGGGACCAGCACCGTCGGGTCAGCCAAGGTGTCTGCTGGAACAAGCAGCAGGTCAGTCCAGTGTGGTAGAGCCAAACTAAACCCTGCCAGCGGTTCAGCCTCAGTATTACGGCCGTGCTCCCTGTCACTAAGCTCCGGTCCCGGGGGGTTAAACGTGGTAACAGCCGAGTGTGTTTGAAAAGCTGCCAGTGTCGAGCCAAGATCGGCAGGGGAGGATGTTTCAGCTCCTTTCCAGGGATATTGTTACCTCAAACAGAATGTGTCTATCTGAGCTGCACACTGAGACTCTTTAGGAGACTCTGTGTTTGTGTGTAGGCAGGGGGTCCCACTACCGATAAACAGAACTCATTATCTCGGAGGAGTTTGATGATAAAAGTCATTATATATTGTACAATTTCATCAGTGTGAAGACTCTTCTTTTCTCAGAGAGGAAAAATAAATCATCCAATCTTCCATGTGGCAGATTTTTGCCATGGGGCCTAAATATATTCAATACACACAATCAAGTTATTTTAACTCTTAGGACTGACCTGAAATCACGTCTAATATACCTTATCTTGATACTTTTAGATAGAAACGCGTCTGTAGATAAGTATAGAGATCCTTATTATTAGGGATCGACCGATACGGGTTTTTTGATGGCCGATGCGATACCGATTTTTTCCCCATGGCCCATGGCCGATACCCGATTTCCGATACCCGATTTCCGATACCGATATGGGTTAAAAAAAGTTTAAAAAATGACAAATATTTTTTTTAAGTGTCTGCTTAATGCTTATACAGTATTATATCCACTTAAAAAGGAATAGCCCACATACTTCGGTGCTTTTATTCATTTTTATTTATTTAAAAAATATATATTAGTTTGGCTTGACACATTCAAAGGACTGTGGCTTGACAGTGGCAACAGAGCTTGACTGCACATTTGAGAAATGTTGGGGATGACACAAAGATTATTTAGAGTAAATGTTTAGGCCTATTTTACAACTGTAGGCCTATATTGTACTTGATATACCATTGCCTTTGAAGCAGGCAGTGACAGTAAATAGCCTGACTTGATCATCATCCGCATTGCAAAGTGAGTGAATGAATTGTAGATTTGTCACTTTTTAAAAAAATAAAAAATGGGCACACCATAATTTGTTTTAGTTGTGGAGAAACAAAACCTCGCTGCTTGCCCCCTGCTTTGTTTCAGGAAGAGAGGAGAGGGGCGGGACAAATCACAACAATCTCCCTTTAGGTTTGACGCATCAAACTTTATCCATTTCGACATTGTCTTAGTTAATATCAAATCCCACGCCACCTCTAACTCTAACGAAGTGTACCCTTATATTGCACACAATATGCGTGGCGAGTTACGTTTAGGAGGGATTTAGAAGTTTATTCAGTGATAATCACTCGCATGCCATTATTGCTCCCGCGGTGTCGACATGCACTGACACGGCGCTACCCCATGTATTGAAAAATATTCCCGTACGTAAGCTAAAGTAGTCTATGGCTTAGCAAGCCTCTTCTCGAAACCCCAAAACGTTTCATTAGGTCCTGGACTGTTGGGTTCGTTGTGCAGTTATCTGATTACAGCAACTGTTCCGCTCCGCGCTGATCACTTTTTCTCGCTCCATCTGTCTCTCCCTCACGTGCGTGCACACTCACTCACACACACACACACACACACTGGGCTGCTTCACCGGTGTTCGCCGGTTTAACTCCTGCAAACGCCGAATTGACAGTGACTGATAACAACACCGACTTCATTTGAACTTTAAACTGCGGGTGATTGCATCATAGCCTACTCTTAGTGTTACAGCTCCCTAGTTTAGGTTGGCAGTTTAAATGCGACGCACTTAAACAGCATTCCCGTTTTTTTCGACTCACTTAATGACTTTCAGGCACACGCATGCTACTGTATGCAGTGCAATGCCATGTGCATACTATGCTGCGGGGGCTGCAGCAGCGTGCATAGCGGGTCTTCACAGAGCTGCCCTTGAACGCCTGTCTATAAATGACGCTGGATCCGTATCGGCCGTATCGGCCATGTGTATCGGCCGATGCCGATACACCTAAACAACGCTAATATCGGCCCGATATATCGGCCGGCCGATATATCGGTCGACCCTTACTTATTATTTGATCACAATTCTTGTTTGGCTGCTTGATTTCAGACTACAATTAACATTTGAGAGAGTCAAACAAATGGAACAGTGATCAAACAGTTTTAAACTATTGGCCTGACACAAATTTTCCACAAAGAGAAGCCCGTTTTGAAGTTATGTAGAGAACAAATAAGAGACAAAATGTGTGACTGTCTACATCCTACTGCCTCTTCAGCCTCTCCCCAAGAACTCTGGGTCTTTGTAATGGATTGCTTACACAGCCGACATTTTGACTTGGCATTCCACTCAGGAGGTCCTGCTATTGTGAGCGCCAGGTTCACCATTACTGGATCTGAGATGTCGTTACTGTTATTTAAGTCCGCCTGTGATTTCCCGCTTCGACAGGTTAAAATGTCTGCAGTTCAACCTTTAGATGAGTCATTCATGTACACACAAAAGTCACGAGTAGCTGTGTGAGGAGTAAAACAGGAGCATAAAGAAAGGTTCAAACCCATGTCAGTGGCATATCACCTGGTTCCAGCAGGTTTCTGATGCTTTGAGATGATTCGGAATAACATTTAAATTGAGGCCTTAACCCTCCTCAGTGCTACCAAGAAGAATTATTTCACCCAAGTTTTATTAAGTCTGAGTATACATGGCAAACCCAAACTCAGTTCAACTCTTGATCTGAGGTAAAGGAGTAAGCATTGATCAATAAACACTTCATGTCAGCTCCTCATTAATAAATCTTTCAGCCACTTTCTTCTTCCAATGCTTCCAGCCGATGGTTTCATGAATATGAGTCTCTGCTGAGGTCTAGGAGCCAAAGAGCGCCACGATGGCCGAGCTCTGACGATGGCCCTGAATCGATATGATATGATTAGCCTTCACATCATTAACTTTGCATCAATATTTAGGAAAAGGTCCAGCCACAGACCTGAAGCACAACATGCTGGACGAGGAAGTCTACAGACGTTCTTTCTCATCTCTCCACTAACTCATCTTATTATTGTTACTGTGGACAAACTGAGAACTTATTGATCCCAATATCCATTTCTCACCAGGGATCAGCACAACTGCAAAGCCACTTAAAAGCTATTGATTGTGGCTTCAAGAGCCAGGCCTCATTTACAGCAAGCTGGAAGGACCTGTGCTGACCAGCAGTCAGAGGTGAAGCAGAGAAGAGCAGAAGCCCAGTTTTTGAAGATCTCAATGCATGCACCCAACTGGGTACATAATATTTACATTTAGTCATTCAGCTGAAGCTTTTAGGCAAAGCTACTTACAAAAAGAGAAACAATCAAGGTACAGTGTGACAAGGACACATTAGTGCAGCAATATTGGTAATACAATTGATAGTGCTAGAAGAGGAGGTATTCTCTGAAGAGCTGGAGGTCTCAGGATAGGACCTGGTAGGACGTTCCACCAACAGGGAACAACAGACGAGAAAAGTTTGGATTGCCCTGAGCGTAGGAGTGACAGAGCCAGGCGTCGTTCATTGGAGGAGGTAACATATACACGTATAAGAGAGTATATGATATAGATATGTTCTGCTATCATTTTTGTAGCTCTGTTTCTGTGAGTTTGAAAACTGAGGATGATTCTAACCCTGCAATTTGAAGACCTGAACCCAACCCAAGACCAAAAACCAGCCTCTGTTAGCTTGTCAGGCTAACGCAGACACGAGTGCCACTGCTTCCGAACTGAGCAGCACGATTGTTACCAAGGTTAAATATTTTCTTATATGGGGCGGTCTTTAGTTTAGTTTGTAGAGCAGGCGCCCCATGTGCGAAGGCTCAGTCCTTGCTGCTGAAGCTCAGGGTTTGAAGCCGACCTGTATGTCATTCCCCATCTCTCTCTCTCCCCACACTCTTCAACTGTCGCTATCAAAATAAAACTTAAAAAGGCAGAAAAAAGAATCTTAAGAAAAAAAAAAGTCTTATATAACATTAGCAAGCACGCAGGTAGGATTTACATTACATTCTTTTCTTTGACTCTGAAAGCCAAAAAAAACAACACCACTGTACTTCTGATCTGGGATCTGAGTTAAGAACTGGTTCCACAGAGATAAGGCTGCTCGCAACAGGTCAAACTACCCTGATCATCCATGTCACTGTCGCCACAGCACAAACACAAAACACAAACACTCTGTTTTTGTGGCCGCTTCCAAACTATTTCTCTGCTGAGCAGCTCCATCCAGGCTGCACATTCTGTGGTGAAATCAGGGCTGAAGAAGAGATGAGACAGAGGGTAAATATTTGGATGGGGCTGGGTGAAAATTCAAGACAGCAGAGAGAGCATTTCCACATGTGGCTTCATGATACGGTTCAGTTTGGGGCTGGTTGCCAGATGTCTTACGCAATGCAACACAGAATTTGGCAGAGTGGCCTTGAATTTGGTAATATCAGAGATCCCCAGTATTCAGAGAGTAATTTAGAATAACATTATTTAAACTTTGTCATCCCGTGCTTCTTGGAGGAACAAATGAACTGGGATGACCCCGTTCCAACAAACTGTAAGAAATGGAGAACTGGAAAAAAGATGATGCTGACAGAGTAAGATAAATAAAGTTGGTTAACTGTGTAGATGTTAAGAAAACGTTGCCATCTATTCTTTTTGACTTAGTCTGACAGTCGGGTAACATTTGCATTGAAAACAGCCATATCCATACCTGTGTCTAACTTATATATGCCACAGACAGACATAAAGTCTCTCAGACAATGGTGGGTATTAATACTCCAGTTGGGTCAGATATAAAACAATGCTCTTTTTCTATCTGTAAGTAGGACGCTTCTTTGGGGAATAAAGACAGTTTTACTTATACCGCGCTGGATACACACCAAAAAAAATGAGCCCATAATGTGTAAAATGACTTTAATTCAATTAATTTTGTCAACCGGTTCCCCATTTTTTAGTTTAAATAACTTAATACAATTACATGGAACCTGTTGACTAAATACATTGAATTAAATACATTTTAATTTTTTGAGTGCACATTCACCATTAGCATTACAGTGTTACATTACACACGTATAACATAAAAAAATCGCAGCATGTTGATATTGTGTTTTCAGCTTCTGCTTCCATCAAAATCAGTAACTAAAATATAATAAAACGGCTTTAAATCTGGAAACAGACACATTCTTGGGAATCAAAAAACTTTTAAGGTTCACTACACCAGCCGTGAGGTAAGTGACCCCATGAAGCTCAATAAAAACAGCAGACAAAATGCAGATGCTGCAAAGTTAAAACCAGATGACGAATTCTCAGAATGTTGTCCTTAAACATTCTAGCATGTATAAGCAAACTGACCGCAGGGCACTGTGAGAAACGTTCTGTTCACTTGGAACTGGGTAGTATGAGATCCTCCTCTGAATGCAGGGAACTCCAGCCCGGGACGGAGGGAGGAGGGGAGGGCAAGCAAAGAGCGATATAAAGCCTGCAGCTGGGTTTGATGCAGGGGAATCACACTAATGACCTGCAGATGTACGCAGCATAAATCTGAACAAATGAGCTTCAACATACGTGTTGTCATCCAGACACATACGTCTATTGTCAGGAGAATGTTAACTGTTTGATGAAGCAGAGGCGGAGGAAGAAGAAGCACGCAGAGATGTGGATATTTACTGCATCCAAAATATGTCAACAGGACCGCAGGCACATTTGAAAAGCATTAACATGCACAACATGGTGAGCACACGGCTGGAGCAGCATGAGGACCTGATATCTGACCAGCACGCTGACATATGGCAGAAGACTGCTTACATACAGTATGACTCGGCTTTAAAGCAACAGGCAACATTTTGGAAAAGAGTTTCTTTGTGCTCACCTTACAGTGAAACACAGTGAGGTTAGAGAAGCAGTTGACTTAAACAGAACTGATTAACAACAGCTGTCTGTTCAGATAATGACATTATCTGAAAAGGCATTGGACCAGATGTGTTAAGCTCCATGTAGATCCACAACTCGATCTCTGTGTGCACACAAACATCCTTCCAAAGTTCACATGGTTCACAATGATCTCTACTCACACAAATAGGCACAGCCGACTCTTGCATGCATCTGCGACAAGCGTGCTAGCATGTTAATGTAAGACAGCTTTGGAGTTCGGCTAGCAGTTTCCCCCTGCTAAGCTAGGCTAAAAATCATCTTTGAACGATGCAATTTTAGTTAGGATGGGCACAAATGTTTTTTTCCCACAACATTACCAAAAGGAACACATTCACACGCATTTTCCCAAAATTGTTGAAAGGCAATCACAAAACGGTTTACAGCAAATAGATTTGTGAGAAATGGCATCCAAAAATGACAAAAATACGTGATAAAAAAATACTGCAACTCCTGTAAGACACAGAAATAGGATGAAATTACACTAATTTAGTAAATACGCTGCAATGAATAGTGATCAATATATGTATGGTCATAAATATACAATAATTAAGGATGGGCTGTTGTTCAGTGGAAGTTGATGATGACCCATCATCTTATCAAGTCAGTATAAACACAAAGGTATCTTCCACTTTAAAGTTGAGACCATACGGAGAGCAGAGGTTTGTGTGACTGTGCCACCTTGTCTGTAGTTTCCATCTCAGTTTGTGGTCAGACACGTTTTTCCAATGAACAGGAAAAAAATTACAAGTTTCCTCTCCTCACATGTTACACTGAAATGTTTTCCGTTTGAGTCATAACAGTCCTGACAACATGACAAATTGCACCAAACTCATTCTTTCTCTTTTTGCGTCCTCATCCACTCCTTTTTGGTTCCCCTCAAACAAATGGAAAAGCAATCCAAACGTTTCAGAAACGTAGACTGGCTAACACACCAAACTGGATTAAACACACTCATCACTAATGGAATGTCTCTCAACTTTTCCACAAAGACTAAATCAAACCACATGAGCCGCTGAGCAAGTATGAAAGTATGAAACCATCACACACTCGAACTCACATTATCCAAACTATTCGAAAACATCAGGAACCAAACAGACACCTCCTTCTGTTTACAGTCACTCTGATATGGCACGTGTTCTTTTATACAGATCCTGTAGTCTTCTGCACCACCCCCATTTAGCTTTGGATATTTCTCCTCCCGAGTGTTGTGTAGATGTGCTGATGTACAGCATGAGGCACTACTTTTAAGAACCAGGGAGACACTTACAGGTAGGAAATAGTGTTGATGATTTGCTGAATCATCAGTGATGTACTGATGGACTTTGGGCTATACAATTAAATTTTTGATTTGATTTGATGGTTGTTAACTTGCAGGCTAAAAGAGGACCAAACACTGATGATGCGATAGTGTGACTTACACCATGACACTGAAGCAATGTAGCTGAGACAGAGTAATGGTGGCTTTAACAGGAACACAGACATACTCATTAGTGCAACACTACTTTGTTTTCTCTGTCATACTGCGCATGCGCGCGTGTGTGTGTGTGTGTGTGTGTGTGTGTGTGTGTGTGTGTGTGTGTGTGTGTGTGTGTGTGTGTGTGTGTGTGTTAATATCAGACTTAAAAATAGAAGGCATGATTAATATCCACCTATTTCCTGTTCTTTATCTAGCCACAGCCTGACACTGACATTTAAATTCTCAGGTATCAGAGAGAATGAATTAATTATTTTACTCCGTGTGGACACCCAAACTATAACCGCCTCCACTCCTCTGGTCTTTTCCTCTGCTGGGATTTGCTCCCATTCTGCTACAGCAGCTTAAGTGAGGTCCAATGTTGGGAAATAAGGTTTGGCTCACAGTTGGTGTTTCATCCCAAAGGTGTTGTTGGATTGGGTTGAAGGCCGGTCAAGATACCATTATCTCTATAGTCATTGTATGTGTGAATATTAGGATTCTGTTTATTGAGATATGCAGTAGTAGGCGATGACATAACTTAAAGAGCACTATTTGAACCTCCACTAGTGAAAATTTGTGACATTTGTGTTTGTTTCATGTATTAATGTGAGGAAGGTTCTATCAGATCTGTGTGGCGCCATTATGAACGTTGTATGGAGCCATGAGAGCCGTGAGACTGAAATGTCTTGCCAAAAAGGCAAAAACCACTTCAAGAGAGTCTAAAAACAAAAAGGGTTGTTGTTTTTTTTTCAAATTTTGCTGTTCTCATCAAACTTTTATATTTCAAAATTTATCATGTATGTTGGATGTGTCTGTAGATACACAAGGGCTGAACTTAAAGGGAAAGCTTTACACTGAATGGTTCAGATAGCAGGACTCCTTTGGAAAAATGCTTCAGTTCCCTACATTTTATGTCTGGAAATGAAAAAGTATTTTGGGTGCACAATAATAGAAAATAGAAAATTTCTAAAGAAATTTTGAGTGTGCCTGACTCTGGACCCGTCGCCCCCATACATTATTACTGACACTGCTTAGAAAATTCAGCACTAGAAAATTCCCGCAGAAATTTTGAGACTGACGAGTTTGCTGTTGCCGGGGGTCTGTATTCAAAAACCACACCTCAAATAGTCATTTTTAATATGTTTATTTAGACACAGGAGCATTAACATGTTAACATTACCATGTCAGCGTTGATGTGCTAGCAATTAGTTGATGCTAATTATGCTAATGTTAACATTAGCATGTTAACATTAGCATGTTAGCGCTGATGCGCTAGCAATTAACATTAGAATGTAACACTAGCATGTTAACGTTAGACTGGTAATGTTAGCATGTTAACGTTAGCATTTTAGCACTGATGCGCTAGCAATTACCATTAGCATTTCAACATTAACATGTTAGCAGTATCATGTTAGCACTGATCGTCTACATAATTGTTTTTGTCGATAAATAAAGAAATGTGCCCTTAAGAGCAATTGAGAGATACGTTACTTCTGCTTTCCTCCAAAAAATTTCCCGCCTTTTTAACATGGGAGTATATGAGGCCGAGGATGGGAGTTGCTGCCGCATATTTGCGTGTCACGCCAAAACTATATATCTGACAGCTTTAACAGGCGAATGTGAGTGAGACGACAAATTTTCCTATGTATAAAGCATGTCTGTAGCTGCGCATTTGAGGCCACAATCGCAGTTTACAAATTTATTTTTCGACAACTTTTTCTCTCCCTCTCCACTCTGGTGATGACATCACGCACTCTAGCTGTCCAAAGTTCTCGCAATACACACCCATTCATTTTTTGGCGTGGTTTTTGCCGAAACTCTTAGAAAAATCATAGCCATCGATTCCCAGGTGAGCCGGTCGTTTTGATACCCGTTTTGTGTATGTGCGACAAAAACTCTGGGAGGAGAAGCAAACCGGAAAAAAAACACGGAAGAAACGGAAGACGAAGAATAAGCCGGAGAGGTTTTAGAGAGTGTGCTCTTTCAGGCACACTCAATAAACATGGTGGATAACATATAGTGTGCGCCTTGCACACACACTCTAAGTGCGGTGAATAACATATAGTGTGCGCCATGCACGAACACTTAATAAGAAGAAGCCTGAGAGGTTTTAAAGAGTTCAACTATGAGTTCAACTATGGCTAAACAGAACATGTTTTAGGAAAATACCCAGATACCTGGAAAGAGTTCCAGGCTTTGTGCTTGGGAGCAACAAATCAGCCATAAACGTTTGGACAGCAGTCCCACCAGGGGAGAGGTCAAACTTGGAAAACACACTAACAGTCAATGGAGAGACATTCTTTAGTCTCCATTAGCACTAAACTGCTGATCCAACTATCAACAACACTTTCACAACACAGTCACCAGTTTTGAAGCTTGTTGTCAGCTCAGCAGTGACTGTCTCAGTCCTCCATGTCAGTCTACAACAGATTTAACATCAAGTCACCACAGGAGGGAAATTCAAACTAATGGAAACTACAGATGCTCTTTCCCTAGATCCTCAGCTAAAGTCTCCAAGGACACTGCACAATGTGAGGCCATCTTCTCCTCAGTACTCTTGATGACTTACAGTAATTTACTGAACTCAAATGAGTGCTATCATGTTGATGTTAATGCCTCTTTTATTGCCCAATTCAACACAGTGAGAAGGACCTTGAAAGCTCCCTTCCACAGACCTTGAGAGCTAAAAATAAAACAGACCGTCGTGTCCCTGAGCTCAGGCAGACACTATGCAACCCAAAGAGAGGAGCTGCAGAGCATGTCACCTGATAGCACAGCTTATGGAAAAGATTTAATAAAACATATTCTGCTCCAAAAATAGCAAACGTCTTCCTAAGATATAAGACGAAGAGGGTTTGATGTCTGGCAGTGCTCGTGCATACGCCCAAAGTTTATGTAATGTTGAGAGTGGGTGCCATTAATTGTAAGGATGCTATCTTTCTCCTGGCCGGATGTCAAAATGTCTTTAAGTAAGAGACTAGAAACCAAAAGTATGTGCACGAGGAACAACATAAGTTACATCGACATTGAGAAATACAAAGTTAAGGTTCCAATCCAGAACATCCCATATTCAAGGTCTTATGAAATACACAAAACAGACTACATATGGCCTTCTTCTGCCTCTGATCTGATCTCAGCTTTATAGAGGCACTCTGACTAAGTAAAACACAGTCAAAAATACAAGATCCTACATTTCACATTATCCACCTAGAATCTCTTGACTGGATCCTTACTGCCTACCCTTTTAAACTCCACAACCACAGTTTGTAACGCACTTTCTGTGAGAAATCTGTAGTCTCCAAGGCCAAGCTGAGATAATCCCAATGACATCACTATGATGTCATCAGGCTGTGCTGTTGCTCGAAAGGCAGTTCTTTCTAACCCATTAGTATATTGTTATTACTGTGGTGATCCACAGTTCAGCACTAAGTGCTGACTGAATAATACACTACACTCTGAAAAATGTTCACCACCAAGTAATTTGCAGTGAATGAGCTGAAAATTAAAATGACAGCAGTACGGCCACCGTTGAGAAAAAACTCTGCAAACTGCATTCGGGGAAATATAGTTGTTGGCTTTCCAGTCACCACTATACCACGATATCACTCGCATGTCTGTCGGCTAACCATAAAGCTACAGCCAGAAGCCAGTTGGACTTCACTACATTAAACACACATCCTAGTTTGTTTGTTTATTCTGTGCAAAAAAAACAGTGTCCAAATGACAAGTCGTAGTTTTAAATGGGTTTTTGTAGTTTTTTTATATGTGCCGGACCTTTCCTGGGCCAATGACTTTAACTAGAAGCTTTTTCTTTATGCTAAGCTAAGCTAACCAACGGCTAGCTGTGCTGTACCTTCATAAGACCACACAAACATGTGAGAGGTATCAATTGTCGTCGACTGAGAAAAAATGATGAACACAGGAAAAAAAACTGTTCATGTTCTCAGCAGTACTCACCCTTCTGGTGTTGTCCAGGACTTTGGGGTCAGGCCGACCATAGTTGGGAGGGTTGGCATGGGGGTCGTAGCCCAGTCTAGACAACATGGGGGCGATGACGGCCATGTCCCTCACCACGTCAGCCGGGATCTTCCCCACCCACTTGGACAAGGCCTCCACATTGACGGGCTTGATGACCTGGTCTGTGGACCTCTCCACTCTAACCACAGGAAAAAAAAGGTTTGTTTCAGCTCAGAAGTCACTTCATTGGTTCCACGTTTTTCTTGGCTGTTGAAGCATATGTTTGCAATGCCAAAGACACCAGGTTTTAGTTCCCAATGAGTCACTCTACCACCAAGTGGTTACTTCTTTTCTAAATGTTGTACTTGTTACTGTACACCACCAAGGTTTCTTAAGCCTTGGTAAAATGCAGTTAAACAGCAATTAAACATCACACAACAAAGTTCTTTCTGGCGCATGTCACATGTCACAGACCCACTCAATTTATAGTATTACTTCCTTAATGCACAAGTAGTTCCCTTTGAGCCCTGTACGTACATCCAAGTGAAAGTCAACACACATTTAACAGTGTTCAGTGACCAACCCTCACTGCATGACATTATCACTATAGTCACAGCATTAGCATTGTCCCCAAATGGTCTGGTTCATTTGTACATGCTGTTTCTGCAATAAAGCCTTTCAGTCAGAAAGCTACAGCTCGTGTCTCCTGTGAAACCAGATCTTTTCCTAAACCTCACCACATGGTTCTGTTGCCTAAATTTAATATAACTAAAGCTACTGACCTCTGGCTTCACACAGGACACTAACCCTCATTCTTCAAGATGACAGTCCCATGTCTGACCCATTCACCAACCACAAACTGATACTTTCATGGATGCTCTTCATCACATGTCTTTAACTGATTTGTCAAGCATAACAATTTTACCAAACCATTTTGTGGCTGAAGTCTTTGTTTTCACCTTGTGTGACAGCAGATGAGCTTCAAACTTAGAGAGACAGGAACATTTTGAAGCAACTCCCCAATATAGAAACGGTTCATAGCAGAGCAGTCCCCTCACTTCTGTTCACTGTAAGCATCTAACTGGCTGTAATTGGACCATGAGACTCTATTAAAGATGGCTTTCTGACCTCAGTCTCTCAGGAGGGCCCTGTTAAATATTATGAATATGTGACCTATTACTGTAATAGTTCATTCCTGCATCAACACGCATCACATTTCATATGATTTACCGTCTCAAATAACACATATGGGCTGAATACAGTCTCCTTGACCTCATTACTCCTTATTCAGGTTAATCTTACAGACTGTGTCAAAGATGAAACACTGTTAAAAACTGTGCAAGGTCAACAAATTTTCAGATGAACCTACAGAATCAAAGTGACTTGCCTCAGACATCCAGACATCTAGAATGCTCCACAGTCTGTTTCTGGATAACATCAACCACAACTGTTAGTTTTTAAAAGCAAATTCAGACTTCTTGATAAATTATTAATTGTCTGCAATTAAATATTCATGAAGCGAGGGGATTGAAGCTGCTGGACTGCAGCTTTTGTTTTGTGGAATGAACAAAGTTTGCCTCCGCTGACCAAAGGGGCACACTGATGGAGTCCTGTTAGTAGATTGCATTAGAACAGAAAACCTTTGCAACTGACTGAAACACATTTAGATATTTTACAAGCTCCAAATACCACATCCCTTTATAGTTAGACTGGGTGTGACAGAGCTGCATTGAGACGTCTTCTGAAATAGACATTCAGTTTGTCAGAATGAACTGTGGGGAGATAAAAGGTCGCTGAACACATTACACCCAGAAAAACAGAAGTTAATGTACACTGACGTGCGTGCGTGTGTGTGTGTGTGTGTGTGTGTGGTAGCAGTGTCTGTCCTCTTTTACAAGATTGCATGTTTGTGACGAAGATGCAATCATCCCCACATACAACGTCCCATTGTATTGATCTGTTCACCAGTTCACCATTTATTTTACATCACAGTAAGAATTAGTCACATTTATACAGTGTCGCTATATTTCAAGTCATAAACATAACAAAAGGCTTTAATATAACTTAATACAAAGTGTACCCAGCAGTATGAAACCAGTGAAAGTGGCACAACTAACTGGAACACTGGTAAAAGGGTCAATGAGGCTTCCATTTATCCTGCTGCACTTCTGGGTTTCCAAACCTGTCTGATCAATGTAAAGTCAGCCGTTTTGTATTTTCATTTTCCATGAGGCCAGTCTAATAAAATGTGAGCTTGGAATTTTAAATTGTGTGAAGAACATTTCATTCAAGCCCTCTTCAGTGTACTGAAAGCCACTTCTTTTGAGCCTCCTGTTGAGGCTGTTGCTGGTATTTCAGGTTGCTCTCCTTCCCCAGGTCTATTTACCGTCTGCAGTCCAGTTTCTCCATCCTTATGTTTCCTGTCTGCCTCTGTCCCTCAATATGGCAATTCACTTCCCCCTAATCCATTTACTTTGCAATTGAATCTTTACACTGTACGAGTATAGTCTCCTGCATGATTAATAGAGTGAGCTGGTTTTGTCATCTCAGGAGGACGGTGGAGATGCTTTCTGAGAGACGGGCCGTGATCCAAATATCCACTCTGCAACAAATGGGTAGGGAATCACTTTAGGTAACTCCATCAAGACCCAAGAGGCTGCTAAGTGTCGACGTGGAACATAAACTGATAAAGACAAAGACTGAGTGTAGCGAACACAGCTCAGCTCCACCATCCTGTTAGATGCTGGCAATCTTTTTGACAAAAGAACGGAGAATCTCCTCTTTACACCAACACACACATTTTTTCTGCCTATAAATAAAATCTCTATCACACAAAAAACATCTGAGCCCCCTGAAAATAGCTGCGGGGAGTTGTACTGTCTATGGGAGTGGATCCCAACCCGAGGGAGGGGAGTCCTTTTGGGGAGCCCTAACCCACCACTGCCTGTAGACGTGACAATTCATGGACACAGCCTAACCAAGAGGTTCTAGTGTCTACTCAAAATGTTAGCCACAGTGCCGTAATATCAAAAAACTAAGCTGTGGGAAGCAGGTAGACTCTGCTTTATTCTAAATCATTCTTGCCAAACAAACAACACCACCATCATAGCTGAATGGCGATACATTCAATATTTACCACAGCTAGTCAGCAACTAGCATGGAAGTCTGACTGGTTTTAGGCCATCAAGCAAATCCACTTAATAAATAAAGCACTTACACATCTGCTGGGAGCTGTCACTGTTTAATACACCAATCATTAGCACAATGAATCAGATAATGTATAAAAGTTGCTTGTTGTTTGTGTCCTCCAATGGTTCAAAGTAAACAAAACAAGACTGTTCATCCATGTTTACTAGTGGTTAGTAGTGCTTTACTACCAGCTGTGGATAGGTGGAATAGTGTGACACGACTGGCTGTTAATGCGCATGTACATGTAGGAAAAACAACCGGTCATGGAAAAACACTCTATAGGGTAACCAGAAAATATCCACATTTAAGAAGCTAAGTCAGAGAATCTGGACTTTTTTTCATTTTGTGGACATCGATTATAAAAAACATTTGAGGATTAATTTACTGGTTGACATCTACATGGTATTTGTGAATAATTGTTCAGTTCTAATAGTGTTTGACATGAATGTTACTCTCCAAGAAGGGCCATGATAAGAGCAATACTAGCACTGAAGACCAGACACCTGCACTTAACAGCACAATAAAAAGAGGGGGATAGTCCAGGGACATAAATATCCCATCTTCTGTTTGTTTCCTGTCATCTAAAATCATGCATCCATACTGCTGAACAAGTGACACACACACACACACACTTCTCAGCTTTAAATGTGATGTGACAAAAAACCTTTCCGTCCATCACATGACCACTTCCCTTCAGACTGATGCTCTTAATGGCCTCCAGCTTGTCAATTATTCATTGCTGGGCCTCCTTTACCCAAGGTGGTGTTCTGTATCACCAACGGCTGATAACAGAGAATCGCATAGAGACATCAAGATCCCAAATAGGATGAAGAGTTAGGGAGGAGGGGTGGAATGGCTCCCTGTTCCGGGATAAGTAATGGAGCAAGTCGCTCAGCTGGGCAGGGCCTCCACTAAATCAAGGCCAAGTAATTGATGTTAATGCTAAGACAAGGTCCCGCTCTGGGGCCTGGCTGCCCACTGATCAAGATTTTCATGTAGATAGAGACCCTGAAGCTCATGGGATTGTGGAGAGCAGGGAGTGCTGGTGGTTGAAGAGGGCAAGAGGCATTTTCTGCCAGGTGTCATGGGGGTTGACTTTAATGCACTGTGGACAAAGTACTTGAGAGGAGGTGGGGCAAAATGTTTATGATGGTAAAAGGTAGTTGTGCTGCCCCGAAGGCTACTTGTGGCTGGCCTCCTCTAACATCAAATTGTATCAGGGCCCATTTAGGCGAATGGTATGATGGTAGACCAAAGCCTGTAATAGCAGACTGTGTACCGACTAAAAACTACTGCACAGCGCACACAGAATGGAAACCTTTTACGACTACATTATACACACATAAAGTAGACACACTACTGTGCATTAAGTTCAAGTTTTGATGTGCTTGTCAAAGAATTTTCATCATGGGCTCCTCAAGAAAGAACGAGCAACTTTCTGTTGATTTTGCAACATGAGATGATAATTTTGACATGTTTAACGGATGCTTGTGCATTCTTTGTAAGAACAGTCTGCATCTTTTGAAAGATCAAGTGCTTAACAGTTATTGCATATTTTCTATTTTCTTCTTAGTCATTCTCTTCCTACTTATAGATTATAAAAGCACACAGCACAGTACTCTGGTTCCACACCTTTGAATCTAAATACATTTTCAACTCACAAAGAACTGAAAATCACCAACTACTTTGACTTTGACATTTAGTTGTTGGTTCTAGTGTCCAAAATATAAAAATGTGAACCTTATCTCTGTTTTATATACGGTATAGGGGTGGGTGATATATCGAATATACTGGATATATCGCGGCTTGTTCTACGTGAGATGTATGAAATGACTATATCGAGACCATCGAGTACTTGTCATGTAAATGTTTTAAGCAGTCGGCATTTAATTCTCCGGAGTTTTGCCTGTGTCACTCACTCCTGGTGCTGCTCACAGCGCGCCCACCCAAAAAAATCCCCTGCGCGCATGCATACTTTTTGTATCAATTGCCGACTTTATGGCAAATACTTTGAGAAAACTGGGAAAGTCAGCTCAAGCTTAGTGCAGCGTGTGGACACTTCTGGTTTTTAAAATAAGACGTGGATGTTAAATGTATTAATGTTTATTTATAAAATATGAATAATGGTTAAAATTTGATTTAAAAAAGTGTGTCTCATAAGCCAAGTATGATCCTGCACTGCTTCAATACTCATATGTACATTATAAAATATATTAAAAATTCATTAAAAAATATGTGTTAAAATGCTATAAAAAGAGTGTGTGTCGTATAGCAGGTGTAGATCGACTGTTCTACACTGATTTTGAGCCAATAGGTCACATGACCTGGAAGCTATTGAGCTTTAAAGCTCATATTTACATTATGAAATGTATTAAAAATTCATAAAAAAATATGACAAGTGTTAAAATGCTAAAAAGAGGTGTGTCTCATACAACAAGTGTAACTAGTGTTCTACGTTGATTCTGAGCAATTACAATGCTATCAAGGTAATAATGACATTATTATTTATTAGAAATAAACAATACAAAACAACATCAAAAATAGAGATATATATCGTGTATCGCGATATAGCTTAAAAATATCGAGATATTGGTTACAGGCCATATCGTGCAGCCCTAAAACAGTATCTCACAAAAGTGAGTACACCCCTCACATTTCTGCAAATATTTCATTATATCTTTTCATGGGACAACACTGAAAAAATTATACTTTGATACAATGTAAAGTAGTTAGTGTACACCTTGTATAATGGTGTAAATTTACTGTCCCCTCAAAATAACTCAACACACAGCCATTAATGTCTAAACCGCTGGCAAATTGGGCCCATATGTCAATATTTTGTGTGGCCACGTGTGATGGGCTATATAGACTAAAAAATGTATCCCAATAATTTCCGGTATTTATCACAGTAATGATAAAAATATCGATAAATAAACACCAATTCTGCCTAATCTCTCTCTCATCGGACATAAATCAAAATAAACTTCTTTGTGTCATTATTTTACAGCGTAAATTGCAAGTCAGACTCAGATTTAGAAGCTGGTACATGAAATAAACAAAGTGAGAACACACACAGGTAGATGATCAGAGTTTAGTCTGTGAATCCACCTGGATAGTCTCTGCTTCAGAGACATTTCAGGATGTCTGTGGAGGTTTGACTGATCTGAGTGTCTGATTGGTATCCGGAGTCAATACGCGTGTTGGGTTGCGAGTGTGTCGCACATGTACATACATACGTCATTAATGGGAATTCATCGTTTTCATCGTGGAATGACATATTCTTACCCTTAGGAATGTTATATATTGTTAATGTACATACGTCTATTTTCCAAAGACAACCTCTGGATATGACACTGAGCACATATGCACTCAACTTCTTTGGTCGACCATGACAAGGTCTGCTCCAAGTGGAACCTGTCCTGTTAAACCACCATGCTGCAGCTCAGTTTCAGGGTGTTGCTAGGCCATCAGTATGAGAGTGTGGGAGCGCTAATACTAAATTAAACACACCTGCTCCCCATTCACAACTGATACCTTGTAACACTAACGAGTCACATGACACCGGGGAGGGAAAATGGCTAATTAGGCCCAATTTGGACATTTTCACTTAGGGGTGTACTCACTTTTGTTGCCAGTGGTTTAGACATTAATGGCTGTGTGTTGAGTTATTTTGAGGGGACTGCAAATTTACACTGTTCTACAAGCTGTACACTGACTACTTTGTATCAGTGTCATTTCTTCAATGTAAGATATAATGAAATATTTGCAGAAATGTGAGGGGTGTAATCACTTTTGTAAGATACTGTATCTATAAGTGGAAGCAATCTGAATATGTCACCATGGCGGGCATTTTTCACAGTTCTCTTGAAAGCAGGCAACGTGCACCAGGAGATACAGGCTATGGCGAGGCTATCTTCCTGTGCCCAACTTTTTATGTAATGTAACAAACAGAGCGACAAATAAAATGGCCACAAAGAAAGGATGATGTGGTCCTACATTGTAATGGTTTCTTTGGCGCCATTTTCACACAACACAGAATGTTATGTTGAACAAAGTGATACAGATAAGTCAGTCACTGGAGCACGATGTCAGGATAAATAATGAGGTGAAAATGAATTGGCATTGCTGCTAGTCTGCATTTTCCTGATTCTCACACCAGTAGGAGGAAGAAGGCATCAAACCAGTTCAAATTGCTGCTTTAGTATTCTGACGGATGTTTATTCGTCCTAAACATTTCTGTGACTCAAACAATTACTGTCAAAACAGTATATTTATGTCTACTGCTTGCTTAGGCACACTAGTTTTACCATGAACGTTTTGGCAGAGTTGTGACAGTGGAGTCCTTTTCCCCATAGCCTTTAGGTAGTCACTGGCTGCAGATTGAGGCTGTAGCTTATGTTAGTGTTTATCGCTGCAGATATACACACTCAGAGAAAACAGAATTCAAACATGTGGTTAAGTGCTTGAGCCTAGTACAGTGATACTCTGCCCTCTATGAACAAGCACAAGTTGCAGTTGTTCAGGACATTATTCTGTTTGTGATTTTGTTTTGGTTTGGAAATCACTGTTTTATCTGTAAGGAGTGGACTTTGCCCCTGGTTGTATCTGTTAACTGTGGACTGTTTGATGTAGGACAAAGCAGTGTCTCCATGCCTGTCCTCAGCTCAGCTCAGAGGGCTCTGGTTAAGGTCTGCTATTCATTAATATTTGATAGGAATCAATTTGTGGAGGGGTGTCGTGTGCACTAAATGACCACAGAGCGGCATCTGAATTCCAAAGAGCTCTCATCACTCCCCCTCCCTGTGCGCACATCTACATTTTGGCCTTGCGTTTGTTTTTAGATTTCAAGAGGTGTAGCATCATATAAATGTGCTAGTGAAAAGGTTAAACATACAATCCCTGTTTAAAGATATTTTTTAAAACTTTTTTATTTGATAAAGTATGGAAGAATTATCCTAACTTTATTCAAGAGCGCACATTTTCAGTTTGAAAGCATGATTTCTCCTTCTCGTGCTCAGATTTATTGTCCTTGTGCTCACATTTTATGCTCACACTCAAAACTTATGTGCTTGCGCTCAAAACATGTCCTGTGCGCGCTCAGATCTAATGTGCTCGCGCTCAAAACATGTCCTGCGCGCTCAGATTTTTTCTGCTCGCGCTCAAAACATGTCCTCTGCGCTCTCAAATTTTTTCTGCTCTCGGACACAACTGCACTTCCTCTCAGGTTGAGGTGTCTGCACAGACTGAAGGATGTCCCGCCCTGCGCTTAAATTAGTGTGTTTCACCAGCCAATAGCGAGACAGCTAGAGTCTGGCCCAATCTTGGGTGTGTTCCTTCACGCTTTTTTCGGCACTTTGCAGGGGCGGGTATATGGTCTGTTTGTAAAACTGCCTTTCTTAAAAATACACCAATTTACCATACTAGCCAGCTATCTGAATCGTCACCTATTTAAGACGCCAGTTTATTTATGTATAATTAATCTTAAAAGCCTACCTGTGTTATGGTAGCCGAGGGGTTAAGCACACCGCCACCTATTGTATTTTGAACCATGGGACGCCGGTTCGCATCCCGACCGTTGCACTCTTGCTGCATGTCATATTATGATTTTGAATTAAAATGAACTGATGACTGTTACCGTAATATAATCCGTGTAATTCTCTTAACAAGAGATGGTGGGTGAATAGGCTAGGCTATGTGATTAAAAAGGTATAATATAAAATACGCTATTATGATATTTATATATAATATATAATCCGATGCGCCTTATAGATGGATCAATATTGGTTAATCATGCCTAGTCAGGGGGCGTCGCCGAAGTAATCATAGACATATATATGTAGATGCATTGAGCGCTGAATCGTACGTCGTAAATAGGCTACCAATGTAATCCTCAAGTCATTATCATCATAGAGAAAGGATAATTCTTCTATAATAGAGACAGGTAAAGAGTGACAGGAATGTGGGGAGAGAGAGATGGGGAATGACATGAGGGAAAGAGACACAGGTCAGATTCAAACCCTGGGCCTCCGCAGCAAGGACTGAGCCTTTGTACATGGGGCGGCTGCTCTACCAACTGAGCTAAACGACACCCCATACAATCCCTGTTTAGTTCAAACATGACCCCTGAAGAAGACTTTTCCCTTTGCCCATATCTGGACACAACTGATGATATTAGTGTGTTATGAGAGACAAGGACATCGTGGCCTCTCTCTAAAAACTCAAGAGTCCTTACCACTGAGTCGTAGTGGTCCACTGTTGTAGTAGCATGGCTGAAGAGCACTTAACAGTCTTCATGGTTTCTGAGCTTAAACCACAACACCTGACAGCATCTCAAGATGAGCTTTTGAGTTAATCAGCTTTGTTTGCAGGATTCATCTTCTGGTTAAAAAAAATATTTCTTTGCTTTATGACTGATATTGAAAAGGGTTGAACCTGAAGGCATGCCTCCGACCTTTTATTGATTCTTCCCCCGGTGTGTTGCACACTGCAAAACAATGACATCATGAGAGACAGAAGTTGAAATGCTGCCCTCTTTTTTTTTTATTTAGGCCAGATATGACATATTCCTCCTTTAAACTAGATTACAATGCTGACACAAATTCAAGTAAGAACAGTGCATTCCAATAAATGACAGGCTGGAATAATTCACTCTGCAGATTTGCTAGCTTCTGTACAGATGACCTATTGTTTAAACCTTTAGAGCAATGGACCAGTCAATACTAATCATTTATATGTGCCTCTTATCAAGCAAAGATAGAAGACTGTGTCTACTGGATGGTAAACAACAGATGTGAATCTCTGTAATGTGATTAGATAAACTAAAGTTAGAACTAACTCTTTTAAACAACATCAAATGACGAGTCAGGACCAAACAGACTGAACTCAGGTCATGGCTACAGGTTTCTCTAAGCTCTACTTAAAGGTCCGCACTTCCGTGGGCATATACTTCTTGCCATGTTATAATCGGTAAAACTTGCTGTAAACATGGAGCAGAGTCTCTCTGTAACCTAAATGTTTAAATACTTTGTGAGCCAGGCTGTGACAAGAAAGAAACAGACTCAAACAGTGATGAAATCATGAAATGAGAGGAGCCGAGCACGCTTGATTGGACATACATGCCTTCAACTACAGTGGATCTGGCTCAAGTTGCTTTGTCTAACTCATTCTTTGGTCCCCTTATTTTCCCATGACCTCATCCACAACCACAGAAGGACGACATGCTGGCTCTTTCCAGGTCAGAGGTCATTATACAAACTCAAAGAAAACTTTCAAGAGGTCAGCAACTTGGTAGTTGTGTCATTACTGAGTAGACGGTTTTAACACACGTAAGCAGGTTTATGAGTCTTCTTTATGTAGTAATGATTTCAGGGTTAAGAAGGCCGTCCTTCAGCCACAAGAGGTAGGTTCAAGCTCATGTGTAAACACATGTGAGCTCTGCTGAAGAGTGCTCGAGGTGGAGAGCTGGAAAAAAATAACATTCCTCTATAAAGATGGATTATTTATGTGCAGTTGTGTACTGAGGTTATCTTTGGTCAAATGACTTATCTTGTATCAGTTGAATGTTTGCTTGATGCTTTTGTGACAAAGCAGTTAGTTAAGCTTACATATTCTCTACACCAGTGGTAGGCAAATAGTTTCCCATAGACCAAATCCCACCCTCCAACAAAAATATTAATCCAATGAAAAGTTCAAGTTTCTCCTTTTATAGTTTTTATACAGAACTATGCAAGATGTAAAAATATTACAAACTAATATTACAAAAAAAAGCAATGCAAACATGGCTCTCTGAATGGGCTGTTTCCTCGAGTAACTCCTTCACAAAAAATGATTGAGGAATTTCCTCTGCCTTGAAGCCTTGTTTAATTAAATTTAAAGCTCACGTTTCACACAGATTCTTTTTAGTGCGACACAACGTGCTTACGTTACAGGCTATGTGTCCCCTGCAAAGTGGAAGAAGACGGAAGCAGGCTTTTGTTAACGTGTGTGAACAGTGTTGATGTTCATAATGGCAGACGCCGGGACCAAAAACAGCGAAAATGAGCAAACACAGCAAAGTGAAAGTAATAACAATAATAATTTTATACGATTACTCGATTAATCAGTAGAATATTTGACAGAACACTTGATTACCAAAATCTTCGATAGCTGCAGCCCTAGGCTGTTTTAACCTCAAACTCTACATTTCAATAATATATCGTCTTAAGTAAGTTAAATAAGTCTTTCGAGTTTTCAGCAACTATTTTCCAATTTAATGTATTTTAAAAGAAATCTCGGAATTGCCTCCTAATATATCATTTTTTGGTCTAAAATGCCAGAAAATATTTAGGTCATCAGATGCATCATTTTATCTAACCAAGTTGCAACCAGTGAATGTTTTTGATTGATTATCACAAATTGTACTCAACCATAACTTCTTTTCGCAGTTATTGCGGCATCCAAAGTTTGTCCTACATGCTAGGACAAAGAGGGTAACTACACCCCAAGATGCCACTAAATCCTACATACTGGTCTTTAAAATTTCATTATATAGTTTTACTCCATGCCTGTGAAACACTGGCCCACAACTGGATTTCTGACACCTGCTCTTCATTATGATTCCTGCTGCCTATTTTTTTCTTCTCAAAGTCAAACAGATCAAAGTCATGGAAACCAAGAGGAAAATAGAAGTAAAGATGAAGTAAAATGAAATATGTAGCAAATTTCACAATTTCCAAGTAGAGGAAGGAAATTTATCCTCACTTTTACTACAGAGACTTCCTCTGTAGTAAAAGTGAGTTCATAAAGAAGTGCAGTAAAGGCAACAGGCATTTAGAAGACACTGCTCAATAAACACAAAGCTTTTTAATAAAAAACATGAGTCTTCTCATGTACAGCCACAACAAACTGTGGCCCAAATATCTCCAGAGGATATGGAGTGTGTTCTGGAGCTACGTGGCAGGAAGAGGGTGGTAGCAGAGAGGAGATTTGGGTTTGGGTGGGGGGTTGGTTGGGGGGGAAGAGGCAAGGCATGAGGTTGTGTTTCCTCAACAACTTGCAGTCCAACCTCCCAAATCACTGAAAGCAAGACAACTCTGACACCAGACAGGGCCATTAGGAAACCCTGCTTACAGTACAGCAGTGCAGGCATAATTTCATGTGTTTTAAGTCACTAATGAGTGGGTTCCTCACTGTGCGCAGCAGTAGGATGTTTAATTTCCAAATGAAATGTAATAATGGAAAGTCTGAAGGTTTTTGTGAAAACACGTGGAGGATATATTTCAGGGCCAGAGGTGCGTGTTTATTTTCAAGGCCTCCAGGAACGTGGAAAGATTAAATAGAAAGTGATATCTACAGCCTGACACACAGCTCCCTACATGTCATTTTTCTCCAGGCTAATGGCCAATCCTTATTTTCTCTCTCCCCTCCATTCCAAGCAGTTTATAGCTGAGTAGACATGGGCATGTCCAAGCTCAATTCTACAGCGCTGGGAATGTGATATATTGCAGGCCCAGCTAACCATGTGAAGCTTGTACGGCTGGCACAAAACACAACTATTACAAAGGCAAATATTTATTCAAGCACCATTAATTCAGTAATGAGCTGCTTCATGTATGTGCAGCTGTAGATAAAGCATCTAAAAGAATGAAGTCTCTGCAGATCATCAGCATGGACTCATTTGTTATCACAGAGATAGCACACAGCTTCCTGCCACTGCATTCCAAACGGGTCAAGTTTTTGAAATGTCGAGGAACCCCTGAATCACCATCCATCACTGTGTCATGCTGTGACTCATTTTTAGTTCTTTTTTTGGCTAGTAAACCCCTTTAGAGTGCTGCAGGGAAACATACGTGGTACAGACAAAAGGCCATGACCCGCATTTCACAAGAAAGTGCACACAACCCTAATGCAACAAACAAGAAACAACAGGACAATGGAGCCAATTTAGTTTGAGGGAACTGCTTAAAGACAAAAATCTATTCTTAAAAGGCACTGTGAGGACCCATGTTATAATTACTCTCAAATTAAAGAGCTCAGTCTGGCTGTAACATGGGTAGGTCCTTCCTAGAGGTACAAACAAGAGGGATCAAAGACACAGTGACAATAGTCAGAGTTGTGTTTTACCTTACTGTAGCTACAAATATAGTGCAAACAATGAAATGTAAAAGTTAAACGAAACTCTAATTAACAGGAGCCACTAATGACTCACTATCTTTCTTCTGAAGGTCAACTGGGAACCTTGCTTCAACTTATACCTTTCAAAGTATTAGGGCTTGGGGTTTGGGCAAGGGAAAAGTTGTAGGATGTGTCAGTATTACTTACTTAGAGAGGGACACTCCTCCAGCTTTCCCAATGAGCTCCTCATGGTGGAGGACAGCATCATTCCAAGGAATGTCAAGGAATTTCAGCAGTGTCCTCATCCATTTCTCAGGATGAAGGACCAACTGTTCGTAATGCACAGGTAGACATTTATCCGCTGCCTCTAGGCACTGAGTGTACATTGTCTCTATGGCCCGATTCCACTTGGTCAGGCAGTCCCGGTAGCTGCCCAGGTCGAAAGCCAGCAATCGTCACCTTCCGTGAGATCATGGAGTGGACTGAAGCCCGGCCATCACGAATCATGAGTACAAACTTGGCACGGGGAAATATTTTGGCTAGGTAGGAAAGCGACTTCAGTGCAAAAGGGTCCTTGTTGCAAAGAAAGTTGGCGGGCTCTCCATGTTTGACAATGATTTCCAGCAGAAAGGCCTGCATGGCGGCGTCCAGCACCTCATCTGTCACACCGGCCTCATCCAGGCGCATCTTCTCCCGACCGGAGCGGCTCCACATCTGTTTCATGGCTAGGATACGTGGGATGACGCGGGTTTCTTCACCACAGCGTACTTCAGGATGGGCATCCAGCATGGCTCGCATTAGCGTGGTCCCACTGCGGGGCACTCCACCTATGAAGATGAGTGGCATGTCTTTATTGTAAACAAAAGGAGTGCTGAGGTTCTGGCCAGTCCGTAAGGTGGTCCGCATGCTTCCTCCGAGTGCTGACAGAGGCAGGATCCCACCCGGTTGGTTGCGTTCCACGATACGATGGTGGCACTCCATTGCGTGGCGGCCCAGGTAGAAGACTGTGACTGAGCTGATGACCAGACAGGCCACCAGCAAGTTCTGTTTCAGCTTGCCAATCATGTTGCAGGCCACAGACGAGAGAAGACAATATCACCACAGGGGAAGTTTAGGGGGAGGGATGGGAAAAGGATCTGAAGGGTAATTAAGGTTTCCCCCCCCTTTATGGTTGCTTGCTGGGGACAGGGCATGGATCGAGCTCCCTAGTGCACAGCAGGCGTTGAGTCCCCAGCTCCATGAGGCCTGGATTGTGGAATGAAACACAAAAGGCACAGTTAGTTCTGAATATACACAAGTGCAACGATCATCACAGGCAGCAACAAAACCCAAAGTACCATTTAATGTCCTAAATGTTATAGAAGAGATGTTGGCTTCTGATCACTAAAAAACTTGTAAGAATAATTAAATGCAGTTTGTATGATGCTGTTCTCTGGATGCACACCTCCACAGTTTGTCCGCTAAGAATAAGGGTGATGATTGTGGTAATCTGTCCAGCTCAATAACACACTCTCACACTTGTTTGCCACTTGTTTATTGTTGGTTATTGTAATCAATCATGTGTGTGTTCTTTGGGTGTGTGTGTGTATTCTTTGGGTGTGTGTTTGTGTTCTTTGGGTGTGTCTGTGTGTTCTTTGGGTGTGTGTGGTTACTGTAAGAAGCGGATAAACAAAACAGGAAGAGATAAACATTTAAAATAGTAAATAACATAAAGAATATGATATGAAATAAACAGGAATAATGTCATGTAAGATAATGAAAATGAACAAAGATGAATCAATTAAGAGAACAAAGCGTTAATAAGGGAGCGTCAATAATTTACAAACTCTGAACTTAAGAAGGCTCCTCTGCATGTGATGGTTTGTGCTCTACTGCACACAGAGGCTACGGAATTGAGCGACGGCCCCTTAATGACCAATAAAAGTCCAACATTAACTACCTAATAATTACATACATACAGAGTACAGTAATAATATACAATATGTATGAAGAATGTAAAGTGATAAAAACGCACATAGAATATAAAAAAAAAACAAGTCCAGAATAGGGATGGACATGATTAATCGATAATTAATCGTTAAGAATTATGTCGATCACATTCATTTTTTTTTAATCGATCAAATTAAATAAAAGGTGCTGTATAGTGTGGGTCTTAAAGCAATGCAATGAGTTTCACTGTGTGGCAGCAATGAAACATTTTACCAACCAGGGCGATATTTGACTTAGAAAAACAGTATACTCAGCTACCTGTGAGTTTCCGTAGATTTCAAAATTAATCATGAAGAGGTCACGACGAAGTGTGGCGTCGGACCATTTTGAATTAAAAGATAACAAAGTTCACTGCAAAGCCGTGTATAAGTACAACATGTCCACGACTCCAATGATGTACCACTTGAACAACGTGCATCCGACCCTGGTTAACGTCAGTGCACCCCAGGCTAGCCAAGTTAGCGCGGAGGTACCTGTGCATCCCGGCAACGTCAGTCCTCTCAGAGCGGGTGTTTTCAGCTGCTGGACTGACGGTCGCCAGGCTGCGCTCACGTCTGATCCCAGAGCACGTTAACATGCTTATCTTTCTCAACAAAAATCAGTAGGCTGGTGCTGAAGTTACTGTTAGGCGTCCATCAACAATGTAGCCTGTATGGGAGTTACTAGTTAGTTTTTAATGAGGCTTTGTTAAGTAATTAATTGTTACGTAATCTCTCCCTTACTTCCCCTCGTCTTTTCTCGACTCGGTTTTAAGTTAAGTACATTTTGTTCATATATATATATATATATATATATATATATATATATATATATATATATATATATATATATATATATATATATATATATATATAGTTTAACCATTAACCACCCAACGTTGGGCTTAACTGCCATAAGAGTTGGACTGTTCTTCTTGTAATAAAGATTTCATCAAGGAAAAAACATTGTATTTGTAAAAATAAGGATGCACCCAAACTGAAACCGACTAAAAATTTAATGGTTGGCCGGATACCAAAACCGAGACTGAATATGAAATGTGGTTGTTAAATTTTTCACTTTTTTTTTTTTTACTATTGCATTAATAGCCTAGAATAAATGTGTAGACATGTTTTTTCAAAGAAAGTAAATGTGTATTTAATATCCTTCAAATATTCCAGTAGAATTTCCAGTTAGTATAATTATTATTTCATTTATACTGTTAGAAAGCCCATGTTGTTTTAATCACTGTTAATTTGTTCTTGAAAGAAATATTGTTTAGTTTTATTATATTTTACAGTGAACTTTTTTTCCCACGTTGTGAACGCATCATAGTCATTCCGACGGTCATTGAATGCACCTCGCATGTGTGAGACGCCGTAGTTTAGAGAGAAGTAGATAGCTCCGCTAAAGAGTAGTGTATGATGTATTTCTTGCCTGTGTTTTTCCTATATCCTGCATCGTGGGTTTATTGTGTGTCAATGAGAAAAGAATCAGCAACCCTGGCCACATCACCGCGCACGTTGTTTCATTGCATCAATTGCGACACGCGACTATTCGGCCTTACTATTCGGCCACTTCACCGAAAGCCGAAATGCACTTTGGGGCCATTTTCGGCCGAAAATTTTCTGTGCATCCCTATAAAAAAAAAAAAAATGAATAATCGATAATTGATCGCTAATTTTCCTGATGATCGATCAAAGAAATACATTCTAACGCCCATCCCTTGTCCAGAAAAGGAAATGATAAAGAAACTAAATGAACTCTCGCAAACATTTGACTAGAGAAGCGGTAGACAGAATTCAATGCTGACTGAAAGATAAATGCAAATCTATGCATTTACCAAAGGACAGCACTATTTTCCATCTTACCAGATAACTAAGACTGGTAGAGCATTTAAGTCACACTTAGCCTTTAGTCTCTCATTTTGTCATTGGCATGCACACACACAGACACTTCCCACACATAAATTCTACACACCACAGTGGGCTGGCTGACAATGTTTCCTCTGCTGTTGGAAAGTAAAAGCTGCAGGCTTAGTACAGCCTATTTGTTGGAGGCCCTGCAGCCATAGTCACCTCCCTTAACCCTGAGCCCTGGCTAGGAGAAGAGGGGGACAGCAAGACTCAGCAGGCAGTGCTCAGCCGTGACTCACTTTCATATACTACACATTCAGTCTGGTGTAGGTTTCTTATTAGGGGAACCTGATCTCGATTATAAAATACTGGAAACAGTGGTGGGTGGTAAGTCATCTACAACATTCTTTGACAACCATTTCAGAAACCACTGCGAGCTGTAGCAACACTGACAGAACTTATCTCCAACTATAAATGACTCAGACTGACTCCGTTCCTTTCATTCTCAGACATGGTGCTCTGTAATCAATGCCACAGCATACTGTCTCCAACTAACCATAGCCAGTCAATTAGAGAAAGCAATTTGCATAAACACGTTTCTAATTTGCTTCTAACAGTGAATATTATTTTTTATTAATATGTTGGGTTTTTCGACTATATGATATATTTTCACTTCATGTAAATATGCCTTATTCATAGCAAAGCTCTTTTTACATCTACATGCCATTCCTCATCTATGGTCACGAGCTTTGAGTAGTGACAGAAACAACAAGATTGCAGATACAAGAGGATGAGATGAGCTCCCTCCGCTGGGTGGCCGGGCTCAGCTTTAGTGATCGAGTGACCCCCAAATTCCAACGTATGTGGACACACTGCATTGTGAGTGCACTGTGGTCACCACAGCGATATTCAGCCATTTTGAAGCCCACCAGCTGAAATGCACTTTGTTTTAGAGGTGTCCCAGAAGCAGGACTCCAGGCTCCGAGTTGAATATGATGATGGCACCCTGCTAAACCTGCTGCCACTACGACCCAACCCCGGATAAGCGGATTCATAATGTTATTTCACCAAAAGTGCCTTGTTTTTTTTTTATAGTTGTCTGCATCTAATATCAAGCAAAACTCTTTTAGTTTTGAAGTATAGCTTCTTTAATAAAACTAAAATGTTTCAGCCACACAATAATAACAAGGAAATCCAGTCACTTTATTTGCTCCGCAGTCTGTTTAAGCACAGACCACGTCATGGTGAGCATGATAGTTAACAGACCCCTCAGCATTGTCCTGCCCCAGCAGGGACTCTGACATTAGTATGTGACAGCGTGCTGTTCATGTACCCAGTGCAGCCAACCCCCACCCTTCATGGTATATGAGAGGCTTGAATGTGTCTTAGTCTGGGCAGAGCACAACAGAATGACGCAAGACGCCATCATCTTCTTTGTTCTAACTTATGAAGTTTAATTACCGACTTTGTTCCTTCCCAGTAAATACACTGCCGTGGCGTTTAATGTCCTGGGAGTGAAAGTCTAGTGAAAGATACATGAAGATCCCATGGTCTTACATACAGCTATGTTTAGAAATGCTTTTCAGAGTACTGCTTTGGCAGGCAATGCCAACTGGTTACGAAGGCAGAAATCAACAATTTCCATCTGCCCAGCCCTGACGAAACCACACTCATGTTAAAACATGAGAGGTATGGAGGAGGACAGGAATGATAAATAGAAGTGAAGACTAATTCTCTAAATATCTGAAGACTGCCGGTTTGGATGGTGATGGCACCACTGAAATCAAGAAGAGGATTTCATAAATATCCCAAAGCTACTGCATCCATTATCATCATGGTTAACCAATATGAGAACTCCACCATATTAATGCTATTCAAGAGGTTGTTCCCACTTCAACGTGAATGTTCTGAGAATAGCTTGATGGATGAATTTCGTTAAATTCCACAATAGTGAATTTTGGCCAAGAAAATATCACATCCAGAAGTAAAAGGTTCTGCGTAATCTGTAGAACTTTTTCCCAGAAATCAATTTGTAAAGTAAGGTAAGGAACCAGAACCAGAACAATAGAGAATATCCATATTTAAAGGGGATTCTAGTTGTCATTAAGACGCAAGCACATTATGCTTAACTGGTTCTGATTCTTGGTTTTATTTTGAATCCATTTTAGATTCAAAGCCAATTCTCTATTGAACAAACAGAAAGAGGATAGAAAGAGTAGCTTTAGTTTCAGGCCAATACACTGCACTGTGTGCCAAACCATTCACTTGAGTCCTCAGTCCATTGAAATATAATATGAAACTTAACTGGTCTATCTAAATGAAGGTCATTGTCTGTGTGTGTGAGTGCACGTAGCTTTTTAATTGAAAACATTTGATGCAACCAGAGTAGGCTTAGTAGTAAGCTTTGTCAAAAGTTGCAGTGTGTGTGTGATATTGCTGATGTCTGGTGGACACAAAATACTTTAATAGAGCTTTGTTTTCAAAGCAAATTATTAAGTTTATTAAATCCAAAATGCCCACTTAACAGTTACCTTTTCTGAAGATAAAGAAATATGAACATAACTCTAGTGTGTGGGTGCTGTACATTCCAGCAACATAATTAACCAAGATTATTATACAAACAGATTTTTGGTATCATGATTTTAATGTCATAAATTGTTTCCACTGACTGAGTATGTTAAGCTAAATAAAATAGGTGTCAAAGTAAATACACTACATGAAATAAAACAGATAATGTACTGAGCATCGTTAAGTCAGTGTGTGCTCCACAAGATGAATCCAACTACATGAAATAAGTCCATATATTTCGTACTGTATCTGAATCAGCTGAACCAGGTTGGGACAAAGCAGGGCAGACCAATGCATCACTCCACCATCTGTTTTCCCCCTGACACCATGTTGCCAACTTCTTCTCAGTGGGTTACTCGTGCCTGATGAGCCAAGTGGCCGTTGTTGCTTTTAAGCAAACATCCTCAACTGTTAACTGGTAGTTATACAATTGAGGAGCATTTCACAACAAAACATTACAGCTAATTCCTTGCTTTAGCCTCCCTGTGAGAAGGAGCTCATACAAGACTAAGCTGCAGATAAATGCTTCAAGTATTCCCTCTGCACTGCGACTGAGGAATGTGGAAATTGGGTAAACACTGTAGAGCGTTCTTACAGCACAAGCACCTGACAACTGTTTATTTCTCTCTTTTCCTGTCATTGGGCTTTGTCTTTACTTTCAGCCCACCCACACAATCTCACATCTCTGTGTCTTCTCCTTGGTGATTCAGTGTTGCAGGGAGGGGGAAGTCACAAAGCATGCCAGGCTGCCAACACCTTTAGTTTATTAGTGGGAGTGCATAAGGGGCCTGCTGTTTCTCCAAGGCTGCTGCTGCAACTGCCCTTAAAGGAAAATTCCACCTTCAGATTTAATTTTGCAGTCGGACATTATC
The DNA here is from genome assembly GCA_004119915.2 of Collichthys lucidus. Taxonomy (NCBI): domain Eukaryota; kingdom Metazoa; phylum Chordata; class Actinopteri; family Sciaenidae; genus Collichthys; species Collichthys lucidus. The sequence goes on from CM014090.1 coordinate 31,917,143, forward strand.
AGTCTGCAAGGTCAATGCACTGCAGGCACGTCTCTATTTAACATTATTTTGAGGAAGATCTTGTCAAATCAGTCAAGAAGCAACCAGACCAACATAGCCATTCCAGGAGATAAAAGGGAGGAAAGCAGTGAGTGAAAGCTGAGAGATCAGAGTGAGAAACAAATGTGGAAGGTGTGACAGACAACAAAAGATAAGTCACTGCTGTCACCACAAACCAACAAGAGGATGACGCAAACTAGACTAGCACTCTTCTCCTATAATGATCTGCTTAACCTGAGCTTCAGTTTCAGAACAATAACAAAATATGATACAAATAACTGCAAGCATGCATAGGTTTTCTGACATGCTTGACTTTCTTTTAGCATGACCTGTCTACTTCTTTTACAGGACTTCATATTAAAGCCAGACAGATATAACAACAGGACAATTCTATTGGCCAGCATTGGCCTATCAGTGATATCTCTATCATCATATATAGTGTTCAACATGCTCTGATATGAAAACATTTTTTACAGGACATTTGGATAGAAAATAAATGTAACTAGCCAGGCCTATAACAGTATAAGGAAACTAGGGGTGGCACGGTATTCGTATTGTCACGGTACAGGGGTCACGGTTTGGTACGCGCATTTTCACGGAGAATACACGGTACAAAAGTTTGATGTTGAAGTGAACCCGGAGCTATCGTTTCGCGAGGGAGTTCTTTCAGGACAATTTAACCTTGCACATGCAAACTCTGATTGGTCTACTCTAGCTCTTTGAACTCCGCCTTCAAATACAACCTTTGGTAGGTTAGTTGTGGTTGTGAGTGAGCTAACACTGAGAATGGTGAGTGACTCGGGCGCACGTCAGACGCGACGAGACAAAATATGTTCGTCAACGAGCCCTTTTCCCTTAACGAAGATGAGACGACACTAGGGTGTGTGTGTGTGTGTGTGAGACACAGAAAGGCAGACGTGGCAGTGGAAGCTGCAGCCATAACGTAACCTATTTCTAATTTTAAAAAAAGACGAAAAAGAACATATCCTACTTCTCTCGCATTCGCCAAGAAACGCGATTCATGCACCGATTTTAATCGTGTCACGATGTATCGTTACATCCCTACCTGTAACCAATATCTCGATATTTTTTAAGCTATATCGCGATACACGATACGTATCTCGATATTTTCGTTGTTGTTTTGTATTGTTTATTTCTAATAAATAATGTCATTATTACCTTTATGGCATTGTAATTGCTCAGAATCAATGTAGAACAGTAGATTTACACTTGCTGTATGAGACAGACCTCTTTTTATAGCATTTTAACACTTGTCATATTTTTTATATATATTAGTCCTCTACACGGGCGTGTACAGGACAAATGGCTGTTTTTATAACAGTTTTTATTACAGTTATTTACTGTATTTTTGTCTTGACTTATTTTATCCAACATTATCCAACAGATATACCAGTCAGAGAAGGACCTGAAGACTTGAGCTGGAGTCTCTTCAGAGGTGAGGTTATGAGTGCCTGACTGATCAGAAACTTGCGGTTGAGATTCAGAGCAGTGTCGTGTTACACCTTACACCAAGTGAAATGTGTTTGTGTTAAATTAATTGAGGCTCTGCTCTCCTGTTACTGATATTGTATCCTCCTCGCAGAATATTTTCCCCATTGATCTGTTAGTGGAAGCAATAGAGGATGAGGCGGCTCTCCATGGAGGATCGGTGAAACCAAACCACATCGACACTTAATAACAAGGGGCGACTTTGCACCTTGTGAGGCCCGGTGAGAGAGATTTGCATTACCGAGAAAGAAAAGAAAAGAAGAGCAGAAAACAGAGAATTCACAAAGGTTCCTCTCACTTCTCAGCTGTTTCTGCTCTGAAATTAACTGTGTGATAAGAAGAAGGTTTCTTTGATTGGTGGATGAATTATCTTTGTCATAGACACAGCTGCTGTGAGCAATCTGTCAAACACAGTCGGATTGTTGCCTCTGACATCATCATGCATACTCAGTAAATTAAGAAATGAAGCTGGGGTTGAGCCAGAGCGCCTCACCCTCACATTTTAGAACATAATCAAACTCATTGAAATAACTTACATCACTTTATTTAGATCTTCCTGTTTTCTCCAATGAGCAGGCACAGAGTTTTAAATAAAATGTTGAGGGTAGAGCTGCAATCTTTGGTGGATTTTAATGACAGTATACAGAATGGACAGAGCATGATCATGTAAGCTGTACTGCCTCTTCTGCATCCTGGCTAATCTAAAAATCAGACCTGAAGTGGGCCAAATGACACCTGGGTGCTCTGTAACAATATCTACCTGTCAATCAAAGCAGCCAGGCTGTTAATTCTGCATAACTTTAAGGCTTTAAAAGGTCCAGTGTGTAAGATTTAGAAATATTTATTGGCAGGAATGGAAGCCATTACTCATGGATGGAATGACAGTATTAAGGCTGGTTGTAGGCGTAGTTTTCTTAATGAAAAAACTTTCAGCGTTTCTACCTCTCTTCATTTTCCCTCATTTTGTCGCATTTGTTTTCTTTTTCTGTTTCAGTTCAGATCGCTCGCAATTTTCAAACACACACAACTTGAACAGGACCACAGCCAATCAGAGGCCCGCACAACCTCTTTCTCTTATTGGTGAGTGTGAGATAAGTCACAGGAAAACACAGAGAGATGATGCACTTGCGATATAAATTTATGTTTTCACCCGGGCAGCATTAGGTGCATCAGTGCGACCTAGAATTTTTGTTGCACATTGGTTGCACTCTGAAGTCCTGTAACATGGGGACTTATGGAGGCTGAAATACTCTGTAGCCAGCCTCAAGTTAAACTCCAGAAATCCAGAACTCCAAAATGATTGACAGATTCATCTATGATGAAAGTAACCATTGATTGCTTCAAGGCTGCAAAGATTTTTTTGTGATTCTCCGCCTACTATTTCTTCAGCTGTTGTTGTGTGTTTTATGCATTTTTAATCACATTACATTTCAATTAACAACATTAATAAAACAGAGAGAAGCAGCCTCAGAGTGGAGAAGCTGCACCCACAGAAGGGTTCTCATAGAACTATTAAACAAAGAAAATTGTTGCTGATCATTTTTTTGTTGATTGACCAACTAATTGATCGACTAATTATTTCAACTCTAATTCACTACTTCAGTACTAATTCTCTCCAATAAACATCATTCAAGCGTATGGCATGAGCTCTCATTAACAGTCCAAAACGAAATGATGAAAGGAAGGAAGGAAGGAAAAAAGGAAGGAAGGAAGGAAGGACATTTAATTTGATAAATAAAGCGCTTTCACAATGATAAACTGTCAGATGAATGAAGCTGCGGAAACACACTGGCCTTTGATATTTAGATGATGTTTTTCCTTGTCAGCTCCGATCTGATCTGTGTCCCCACTGGTGGACATGACAGCTCAGGTGTAGCTGTGATAAATATTCCAGATTGTAACGTTTCATTGATTGTTTCTACAAAACAATCATTGTGGGAAAAAAGCCAGAAAACAAATAATCAAAACAGTTGCTGACAATCTTATTATCCTGGAAACAGGAGTTTAGTTGGGAGCTGTTACTGAATGTAGGTGAAACTCAATCTATGTATTGCACAGTTTGCTGCAAGTCTGAGAGCAACTCTGTGGAGTTTAATAACCACAATATTTTTTTTTTATTTAACCAGGTGAGTGAGTGAAAACCCTATGAGAAACATTTACACACAATGACAAGTACCAACTAATTAATTCACCACTGTACAGGCTGAAAGATGATTTAGTTTCCAAGTCTAAGTCTAGGTCGTTAAAGTCTATCAGATTTTAGACAAGACTATATCTGGTGATCTTTAGTGATAACTGCAGTCAGATCTGTGCTATAGGAATGTAACTATATGGAAAATTTGACGTCTCAATTATAGTGACCAAATTATCACGGTTAACAATATTATGACGATATTCCTAACTGCTGTACAAATGACTAAAAAATACATACACTGAAATAATTTCTCAAAATCTTGTGATTTTCTTATCATACTAAAACATTAGAAGCCAAAATCCAAAAAGGAAAAAACAACAAAAGGGTAATTTAGAACCTTCGTAAATTAACAGTAATATAGACATTAACATGCCATCTAATGGTCACAGGAAAATTCACACATAAGAAGTGTGCCTGTGTTACTGAGAGGAGTGCCTGTATGATAAAATTGGTGTATGTTATTGTCTGTCTTTGTCTGTGTGTGTCTGTGTGTGTCTGTGTGTCTGTGTGTGTCTGTGTGTGTTGGGCCAAGACTGTGAGCAGTGAATTAAATTAACACAACAGTGTTTTATTTTATTTCCTGGAGCTAAATTTACAGACAGCATAACTTTCTGTCAATATCGACTCACATTTTTAACTCGATATTATAAATATCACAGTATGTTCTTCCTAACGTTAATCAACATGTTTACATTATTTGTCGCCAAATGTATGAGAATAACCAGATGCAGCTACATAAATGATAACAAGTACCAGTACATAAAGCATGCAAAGATGAGTGAAGGCTTTACAGGTAGTATGTAACATTTCTGACAAAAAACGTTCAACACTTCCTGTAGATCAGTGTTTCTCAAACTTTTTCAGACCAAGGACCACTTTGTCAAAAAAAATTTTTTCAGGGACCACCTGACCCCGTCTTCAGCCACCTATCCATCATTGTTTCCCATCCTCTCCGTGCCTTGTTTTAGTTAAAGTTCACAGCTTTTGCTGCTCTTTTCCTTGCTTTCTTTTCCTTACTTACTGACGTGACAGCGGAATGATTTTGTCTATAGGAGGCGCCGTGGTTGCTTAGGCAACAATTTGGGCACTGCTAATTCAGATTTATCTTCATATATCCATTATACATATTTAAAAAAATATTTGTCTGCATTTTTGTTCAGAGAACAAATTCGCTTTACACTTCAAATAATGTTAGGTAGGACTAGGGCTGATATGGCCTGTAACCAATATCTCGATATTTTTAAGCTATAACGCGATACACGATATATATTTCGATATTTTTGTTCTTGTTGTTTATTTCTAATAAATATTGTCATTATTTCCATGATAGCATTGTAATTGCTCAGAATCAACGTAGAACAGTAGATTTACACTTGCTGTGAGACACACCTCTTTTATAGCATTTTAACACTTGTCATATTTTTTATGAATTTTTAATACATTTCATGATGTAAATATGAGCTTTAAAGCTCAATAGCTTCCAGGTCCTGTGACCTATTGGCTCAAAATCAGTGTAGAACAGTCAAGCTACATCTGCTATACGACACACACTCTTTTTTATAGCATTTTAACACTTATCATATTTTTAATGAATTTTTAATATATTTCATAATGTACATATGAGCATTGAAGCAGTGCAGAATCATACTTGGCATATGAGACACTTTTTTAAATCAAATTTTAACCATTCTTCATATTTTATAAATAAACGTTTAATACATTTAACACCCACGTTTTATTTTGAAAACCGGAAGTGTCCACACGCTGCAGTAAGCTAGCGCTGACTTTCCAGTTTTTTAAAAGTGTTTGCCATAAAGTCGGCAGTAAGGGCGCACTTGAAAATATTGGAGCAGCTGACGTGACCACGCGAAAACGAGAGACGGCGTGACCGCAGCTGTTTTTCTTCAGAACCAAGTCGTCCGTCTCCATCTTCAATTACCTCACTTGGACTCTTGGCTTCACCTCTCCTCACTTGATACAGAAAGTACGCATGCGCGCAGGGGATGTTTCTGGGTGGGCGCGGCAGTGTGCTGCGCGCTGTGAGCAGCAGGAGTGAGTGACAGGCGAATCCCCGGAGAATTAAATGCCGACGGCTTAAAACATTTACGTGACAAGTACTCGATGGTCGCGATATAGTCATTTCATACATCTCACGTAGAACAAGCCGCGATATATCGAGTATCCCTAGGTAGGACTCCACAAACTTGTGTGGGAAATTCGAATATTTTAAGAGATCCTCTCACGGACCACTTGAGGTCGCTCGCGGACCACTATGAGTAACACTGCTGTAGATAAAAGACATCTATACCTGCTCACCTGGAAAAAGGACTGAGGCTGATTCAGTGCAGCTGTCCTAGTTCAAAACTAAAAGCAAGCGAGGTAAAGAAACACTGACTATCTGTCACCGAAAAGGTATCAGTCGCTTCCATCCCTGAACATCTGTATTGGCATGAACTTCCAGATACTCACCACCCTCCATGACCTGAATATGTTTTTGAATGATCAGATGCTTAATGACACAGTTACAGAGAAACAGAAGCCATCCCAGTGGCCGTGCTTACAGCTCTGGTCTCTAACTGTCATCCTCTGACTGATAAATGATCCAGCCTTTATTAAGTTTCCAGGCAGATCTGTGATCTGGCACATTCCTGCAGGATCAATCAGCAGGACAGTGGCCATTACCCTGTCCACAACCTCTGCCCCCGCAGGCACGCTCGTAAATCACAAGCTACGAACAAACCCAATCAACCTCCAGCTAAACTGTTCGACAGGGAGGAGAGACGTCTCTCTCCCGGCCATACACTCTCATTCTAGTTGGAGTTCAGGTATGAGGTAGCATGTGCTAATCCGACATGTGTGTCTCTGCTTCAAATGCACAGCTACTGTTCCTCTGCATCTGGACATGATCTGCAGGGACTCCAGGGCAAATAAACGAGGGATGGTGGCAAACACAGTCGTCGTCCTCCTCCCCCATTATTTGTACAAACCTTGGCTTCCCAGGGGAATTCATTTGCTTAAACGTACCTGTCATACTGTTTATGACCTGCAGGGACCTGGTCCTGTTTAGAGTGGATGGTGTGCAATTAAAGCTGAGACTGTGTGATATTTCTTTAAACTAAGCCTTTGGCCTGTCGCAAGAGAAGAGAGATTTTTTTTAGTCTGAAACTTAATGAGGTGTTTTGAATGTAACGTGTCCCTTTTTATCACACAAAGGAAAGGATGATGAAGACATTAAGCCTCAGTGGTTACAGGGACGGACTGCTTTATTGTTATTTGCTGACAGGATTCAAATACGTTGTTTTGATTGGTTTGTGGAACGTGACGTGGGACTCTGGTCTCCCAAAAGTTGAATCCGGCTCAATTTCTCTCCCACACGCCAGTGTGTTTTTTTACCCCTGCATTGTGGACTGCCGGTGCGGAAACGCACAACCCTAGGGATGGGCGATATGGACTAAAAAAAATATATCCCGATGATTTCTGGTATTTATCATGGAAAGATGAAAATGATGATAAATAAACACCAATTCAGCCTAATCTTTCTGACTATAAATATATCACCAAAATAATAATAAAGACTAAGGGGAGCTTATGGTGGGCGTGCCTATAGCTGCTAAATGTAACCGCTCTGAAGCCGTGTTGGGCTGCGAGTGTGTCGTGGACATATATCAATGGGAATTTATTGTTTTTATCATGGGATGACATATTCTTACCCTGGGGAATGTTTTTGACGATATCGTAAACGATGAAATATCGCACATTGCTACATGACCCCCACTGAAATGAACTCAAAGACCTCAGTTTTTGCCGCGGAGCCTGATCCTGTGTGAAGCCCCGCTTAGACGTGCAGGGTGATCACGCACAACTGTCTCGTGACTGTCTCACAGGAGCAGCAGAAACAGGCCACAGCGTCTCAAACTTGCAAAGGACAAAGGTCAACTGAGACACAAACTTTAATCTTTAAATTCAGCAGATGAAGAATATTTGGTAATACATGGTAAACAATATAAGGATGCACGTTGAAGCAACACTACTGTCAGTTTTTTTCCATTGGTGCCTGTTTCTCTTTGTTTTTCACAAATTTATCGTAATGATCAGGACGGCTCATAAGATGAAAAATTTAGGTTGTAGTGATGAAGATATATGCTTTAGAGCCTACTCACATGACCAGCAGAAACTTTGCTTTTTATTTCAGACAGAAAATCCACACCGCTGACATATTCCTGTAGTTTAGCTATTATCTTATCTATCTAAAAAAGCTAAAGACCAGAAACTTACAAACATTGGTCAAACCACACATGAAGATAGTTTCTATCAAGAATTTGCACAGATGTTTTAGCCTTAGCCTGTCATCCCAAATCTGACAGAGTAAATACACTAGACAACACACTGAACTACTAGTCAGGAACTATTCTGCCAGACGACAACCCCAAAACTCCCGCCAACTGTCACATGTTCTTGTACCAAAACAAACATGGATGCCAACCAGCAGCTCACACTGTTTATATGCAGTGAGAAAAAAAAGAGCAAAGTCTGGGTGAGATGCTGGATCCTCCTACTAGGGCTGCACAATATGGCCTATAACCAATATCTCGATATTTTTAAGCTATATCGCGATACACAATATATATCTCGATATTTTTATTTCTCCTGTAAATCACAATGAATGTTAAATTCAACCCTTTGATGCAAAAAATAACATCAATATGATGATTCAAGTAGACCCTTCTGTTAGTTTTTTTTTGTTTATTTGCATGCAAAAAAATCACAATCAAATTAATTAAGTAAGCGAGACCCGCGATAAACTGTGTATAAAGAAAACAACAACAACAACAACAAACAGCTGACTTTGCTTCTCCGACATGGAAGAGATTATAAAAAGCATGTTGTGTCTGAATGATTGTGGGTTTTTTTTCTTTCATACTTTATTAATCCTACGATCGGGGAAATTCTTTTTACACTATTTTTTATTATTATTTTTTTTACATGCATTTTAACCCAGATACACACACATGCAGTACAAGGCATAGACATGCAATTTTTGGAGAGAGATAGCGGAGTGATGGGTAGCCCTGTGAGAAGCGCCCAGCCAGGGGATTTTTGATTGACTGCTCACCTGGTGCCACCGGTCATGACAGAACGTTGATGTCAATTTGTGATAAGCTACATGAACTGCGTATTGTGTTTTATTTTGAAAGGGGGCGGAAATTTATTATGTTGATGCTGTGTCAGATTTCCTGTCTGGTGTGCAGTGCTCTGTTGAAATTTATGAGGTTTAGCAACGGCTCGCGTCACAAATAGAAATGCGGCCGCTCCGCAGCACGCCCTGTGTGAGTGCTCTCATTGACTAGACTGGTAGCTATCTGCTCCGGTGACCGCGGTTACGCGGCGCTTACGCCTGCATCAGCAGGAGTGAGTGACAGGCAAAACTCCAGAGAATTAAATGCAGACGGCTTTTACGTGACAAGTACTCGATGGTCACGATAGTCATTTTATACATCTCACAGAGAACAAGCCACGGTATATATCGAGTATATTCGATATATCGCCCACCCCTAGAGTTGCACGATACCCACAGTATACACGGTACCCTGCGGTGCTAAATCATAACCGTCGCTACTATACTAGAAATTTTACATGACGGTACTACCGTGGATTACTATACTACCGGCGCCAGTCTCCGCTATATAGCGGCCGCCTCTGCTCTCCTCCCGGCTTCTCACTGCATGCTACTCCTTTGTAAACAAACCAACATGGAACCGCAACCAAACTACACAGCTGCTGAATGATTGGCTGTTTGCCTGTTACTGGTGACGTCCAGGGATATGATAGGCTGTTTCCGCGCGCTGGGTCCGCCCATCTGTTAGCTGATTGGCTGTTCGTGTGTTTCTGCCGGCAAGAACGAACTCCGCGAAGACAGCTCCGCTTCGATAGAAACTCGCTTCAAAACAAACAACAAGCTCGCCCAGACACGAGACAACACACTCACCATGGCAGAAGCACCGGGCCCGAGCAGCAAGTCTGCCGTGGTGTCTTCGTCAGTGGCAACACTAATTTTGCTTAAAAACAAACGTCGTTGTTTCAAACTAACTTGTACAAATACATTGCAGTTTATTAAAATAATAATAATAATTAAAAAAAAGGCAGCAGTATCGTGATAATACCCGGAACCACGATACTTTGTCTAGTATAGTATCGTGGTTACTCATTTTAGTATTGTGACAACTCTACCCACCCCTACGTCCTACAGAGGGAAGTGGAGGTGAGTGAACTCAAACGTCTGATAGCAAAGTGAACAACAGATAAAGCTATTTAGTCGCCAATGTCACTCACAAATATAAAAAAAATATTTATGAGAACGACTGGCAGGGACTAGATGTGAAGGCATCAGATTAGACTCTGTACATATGATGTATAATTTTATGACTGTCACCACCAGCTGACCAGACCCGATCCAGCTTGGTGTTCCATCAATATTCATGCTCCAAATCTGTAAATAGACTCAATGCATGCGTTTGCCTTTCAAATATGAACAGAATATCACAATATCATGTTTGAGAGTGTCTGACCCTACTATAGTATGTATAGACACTATCCATACAAAAATATATAAATAAAAAGGAGCTAACATAAGTTGAAGTGGGACTACCAATGCTGGAATTCTTCTTTTATGAGGGTGCACATTAGGCCTCTGTACATGCACACAGAGAGGGGTCTTATAGTCTCAGGAGGCATCTGACGCACACACCTCCCAAAACTCAATAACACATTGTGAGGCCCCGTGTGCACATCAAACGACCTGACTGGTTGATCTGACTTCCTGTTAGGAGACAGGTTTGAAACTGAACACTGGAACTGAACAGTACACTCCATTTCCGTACAGAACGCCTCTGAATGACAGCTATGCACATTTGTTGATGTGAAGACTAAGACGCATCCAACCTTTAAAAAAAAGAAATCTGATTACTGTGACTATGGGGAATAATTCACTAATTCAGCTATTACCTTGATCTGGTAATTCAGGTTTCCCATCAGCTGTGGATCTATCTGTGGTGGTTGACCCTCCTGTAGCATTAAGCACCACAGCAAACAGCAAAAGCTTCTCACACACACACTCTCACTCACACACACACACACTCTCACTCACACACTCACACACTCTCACTCACACACTCACACACACACACACACACACACACACACACACACACACACACTACCAGTCTGTGTGGAGATAAATGCATCATATGAAGATTCCTGCAGGTCAGCTGCAGACATCTTTAAAAAGGTGATAAATTGAATGGAAAATCTCAAACATAATCTTTGCAGGGTTTTCCCCACAGGAAACGGTTCTGAAAAGGTTAATCATATGCTGTGGTATACAAAGTCACCAGATATCAACCAAACATGTACGCCTACGTGAGATCTTCGATCAGCACTCACAACACCAGATGAGAGAACGATGTTCATAACTCCAGCAGTCCACTCTATGATGAGGAGCAGTGAAGCTGTTCTGGAGGATTGTGATGGAACAACACCTCATTGAGACACTTAGCTGGCTTGCTCTGTAAAGGCCTAGCAGACTGAAGCTGCAGACTTCTTCATTTCTCTTAGACTTTAAAAAGGTTGCAACCACTAAGTTTCCTCTTCCTATCATCAAACCTTACGTAAACCTTCACAACTCACATTCAATAAAGTCACAGGAAATTATCAACTGTGTCAACTGCTCATCAGTTATTAGCAACTAACCATTCATACACATTCACACACCAATGGCGCAGCCTTCAGGAGCAATTTGGGGTTCAGCATCTTACCCAAGGACACTTTGACTGGAGGATCAAACCGCAGCACTCTGATCATCTGATTAACGGACAACCAGCTCTAGCTCTGAGCCACAGCTGCTAAACAACACCCTGCCCTGCGTGCATCTGCATACACCGATGGCTCAGCGCATTTAGCACAATCAATTTCGCGTTAAAGCAATGCAGTGCTCAGGTGAATCAACGTCACCTTCACAGTGCTGCTGACAAAATCAGCAGATGTACAATCACTACCACAATGCAGGGGTTATAAACTGTGACTGCACATCACTAATCAGTAGAGTGACTGGTTCAGAAACACGGGGGGAATAAATCTGCCAATGACTAGACACTGAGTGTGTGCGTGCTACAGGGGGGCTTACAATTTGAAAGACACAATCTGGTCTGTCAGGCTTGTCAGTGTAGGAGTGTTGCTCTGGATACTGTTTGTATTTTGGTTCATGCAGGATCACACTAATAGTACTTGAACAAACCCGACACACTTTACTGCTGATGATATTTAAATCGCACTGAGGAGGAGGTTAGCAGTGTTTTCTTTCATTTTTACAAGAGACATGAAACTGGAAGATTATGTTATTGCTGCATGGTGATGCAGTAGTGAGGCCTGGCTTATTCTACAGCACCATTAAAGAAAACTCTGCAGAAAACAAAAATGTTTTTCCTCTCTTGTAATACAAACCAATGGCTGCATGGACAGTTGGAGAAACATTCCATATAATAACACTGTGATTTGAATGGGCAGCAGCTGGATCTGTCCTTTTGTCATTACATTGTAATGCATTAAACGATTGGATAGATCCAATGTCACAATAATAATAATCGTATAATATAAACATAAATTAAATGTTATTGCTCTGCATATACACAGTCTCAATGTGTTTCACCATGTTTCAGCGTTTCGTCATGTTGACAACACTTCAGCTTTTACAGGAAACTAGCCTGCTGAACGTTTGTGGTTAAACTACCAAGCCATTATGTGATTAATGAATCAGCAGGACAATACTGCAGATTTATTAAGTGTTTTTTTTTAAGTGAACTTGCTGGTGACAGGTTTCGTGTACAGCTCATTATTGTTACATTTGGTTATTTAGATCTAAATACATATAACACACAATAAGTACAGTATGAAGACATGCAAAAAATGGAGACTTGCTTTGCATGCAGTTAAACTACATCTGCACAACAATAATAGGTCGACTCAATTCCCACAGGCGCACAGGGAAACCTGACCAATGTGTGTGTGGGTGGTCACCAAACTCGTCTTTGACTTCAGCTCGACTTTTCTCGTGTAAAGTCTTGTTTTAATTGCTTGCTATCTTAAACTTACAGACAACTTACAGGCATCAAAGAACAAAAAAATGTTATGTCAGCTGTAAACTTTGCAGCCACACAGAGCTAGATAAGCACAATTGAAGCCTCTGTCCTCACTCACAATCAGTCAACAAACAGTGGTCCATCAATCAAGTGAGGACAAGCTGAGCAGGAGATCTACTGATGTCTCCGGCCGTCAGCAGTGCTACTATTCTGGGAGGTTTTTTGATGAATGCCCCCCCCTCCCATGTCAGTAAGTCCTTGGGCTCTTTTGGAGAAACTTCAGAAATATGGGCACCGCTCTGCAGTTGAAACCCCTGGCTTTGCTCAGCGGTCAGGCAGCTGCTTGACTGAATGTAATAATTGTGATGCAGCAGCGTGTGTTCCTTTCAAGACAAGGAAATGAGAGAAAGTGAGCTGGAGTCTAACGGATCCAGCTCTGCAGCTGTGGAAGCCGACCCACAGAGAGAGCAGCCAGCGCGCTCAAATACTCAGAATTTAACTGGACTTGGGTGTTTTTTTTGCTTTTGTTTTTTTCCCTCTTTCTCCCAACAGACCACCTGCACACAGCAGATGTGCTCATGGCTACCAAGATGCCCCTCCCTGGCCACTGGAAACTGTTTCTGTTCATTGTAAGCCTGCAGGCTACAAATGAATGTTACTTTTGAAAACAATTTCTCTGACACACAAAGTATTTACTACGTTTTCCTGCCAGTCTGACATCAGCACAGGGAGGGGGGAATATGACATGCCATCAGTGTTCATAATCACTTCACTCAGCAGCCTGGAACATGACAGCAGTAAACAACAACACTGCTGTGTGGAAATACAGACAAGTTAACTGAAAATTCAGTTTTTGGCCTCACAGGATCAAGTGCAACATCTGTGTCTGTGACAGAATCTGACAAATATAATAACTCTATGTGTGTGTGTGTGTGTCTACATTCATCTTTAGATTTGGTGCAGGCTGCTTTGCAGTGAGCTAAACCAACTTGATTAACGGAGGCAGGGTCTTTTTTTTCCAACCCCTCGCTGCACTCACAAGCCAAAACACTTAACATGTGTAACCCTAACACAATCCATTATCTGTTAATGCTATACAAAACCTCAGACCAAACTCGATTCAAAATACTGCAATTAAATGGGCTCTCTCATCAGGTAGGGAGCACTAACCCTCGGTGTGAGGCTGTCCTCGTTAATTCGGCAGACAGTGAAGCTACAAATGTACATGAAATATCAACTTTCGTTCAAAGGCTCTTCACCGCGCCCACCGCCGTGTATTTACGACAGAAAGGGACAGCACAGTGGACCCGCTTTAAGTTGAATTAATTTGAAATACGTAAAGCCTGGTGGCCCGGTCGTGTGTCGACTGGAAGAGTTGCCTCAAGATTCGTAAAATGTCCTTGGTGGTCTTCAAGGTGTGTAACCTAAAAATTGCGTTTGTCGATAACCGAGGCACATTTGTGATGCGACGTTTCCCCCTGAGGACGACACATAACGGCGCTATCTGTCAGCATACATCCCCGGCTATGGATTCATCTGACACGGGCTTCATTTGTATGTGATTATATCAGCCGAGATCTTTTTTTCCACTCTTCGTAGCTAACGTCACAAAAACTAACATTATATAACCGCGTTTTAATGGAAGAGTATCTGTGTTAAGGCTTAAATCGACGTATTACGGTAATTCAAAAGCCCTTGTAAAAAAAAAAAGAAAAAAAGAATGTGCGTTAATTGTCGCAGCTCCTAGGCTATAGGGAAGGAGAGGAGAGGGACATTACAACAGCACCACAGCGCCAAAAAAAACCTACCTAATGCTGCGGATACGGAGCAGGAGACTCGGGTTTGTCTGTCTGAAAACCTCCGCTGAGTCCAGTGCCGATGTTCGGACAGTGCTGCCGGCCCCCGTAGTCACTTTCCGGGCATTTTCTGTGTACATAGACCGTGTGGGTCGCACGGTGGACAGGCTTGTTGCTCTGATAGACTGGAGGTGAGCTCAGCCAGACTGCTACTACCGGTGATGAAAGACGAGCTGTGATTCGTCTATACTTCAGAATCAGCGTCTGTTTCAGAGTTCCTGATTGGTCCACACGGCGTAGGGCGGGACTAAAGTAGATTTAAAAGTACAGGACATTTCTACTGACTTATTTCAGGTTCAGAAAGCAGTGATCAATTCAACTTAATCACTTTTGTTTACATTCATTTGACTAATATATGAAATGTGAAAAGTAATAATCCAAATGCAAAATTATGCATGTGTTCACTCAGAGTCCCTGATCCACAAGCATTTACCACTACAAGATGTAATATTGTTAATAAAGGACTGCTGTCAGAGGATATTATTATTGTTTGCTTTTTTTCATCCTTACTACTGGTACTGGTTTACCTGGCCTTTAAATAATTTTGCTTGATTAATGTGTTGGCTCACTTAGTTACAAGACATAAATGAGCTCTCCTCCCTGACTTACTGCTCTAAATGATTGTAGCAACGCAATTAAACCTTTTAACACTTTGCATGTTGAGGTTAGCTTTAGCTGTTCCCCATTTAAATACCACAGCCACAAAAGTCACGTGATCTTATTTAGTGTCAAGGTTTAATGACGTTCTGCATTTGTCAATAAATAGTTTAATGTTTGTAGATGGCGAGTAGCACATTTGTGACCATAGTAAATATAAGTGTGTAAGGAATTATTGCACTATTATGTAAATGAATGAGACTGGTTCAATCATGCCTGTGTAAACCTGAAGCAAACCTGGGCCTCAAATAACCTTCTATTCCTCCTACTACTCTGTGGCATGCAGCATAGCTCTGCTGCCTACAATACAGATAATCAGACATCAGAAAACACAAGCAGAGACAAAATCAGTCTAACACTATCAGGAGGTGGAATCTGTTTGGACAGAGAGTCTTCCATAGTGCATAGAATGTACACTGTACATCAGATGACTTGATGTGCCTTTTAATTCATACTGGTAGGTGAAGTGGGTGTCCCATAGAGAAGGCGGAAGTCTTCTCAGCAAGCAAACCCTGAAGGTCACAGGAAGACTGAGGCAGAGGGACTAAAAGCACATCAAGCCCCAGAGGGGGAAGTTGAAGGCAGATCAAGCCTCTCACCGAGATAAAGATTGCTTTTCTATTTCAGAAATATTTCTCATGGCGGTGGAAACTTTGAAGGCAGTGACGGAGAAAAGATGGGCAGTGATCAATGATGCCATTATTGTGGATGTGCTCTGGTTTCAGTCACAGTGAACGGTCAGCAGAGACCAGCACTCAGCATCTCCAGCAGGGTTCAAAAGTGCATGTTAACTGATATGAGCAGACGCAGAGGAAAGAGTGAGAACAAATATTAGAGTTTTAACAATGTGTGCTTTTTGAAGGCTGATCCTTACATTTATGAATTCAACAGAAATTCAACATATTTAAAGTAGACTGTTTTAAAATAATTTAAAACATTGTTAACCAAGAGAATAGTGCAATAAAACAGAAGAAACTATAGTTAATTGGGAACCTCCATCATATCCAATGACTGGATATCTGATATTTATTTAAATATTTAAACATTTATTGATCTATCTGACCAAATATCTGGACAGTCAATGGACAGTTGACACCTTCAGCCCAATAAATAAGATGCTCAGTGTTGATTTTACTGCAACAATCGAGCGGTTTGATCTGCTGATATGGTTTGGCCAACACTCATATTTCCCACAAGACTCATTTACAGCAGAGCAGTAACAATGCCCAGTGTGGAAATGAGTGCTGACTGCAGGCCTTTGAGATGTGTGTACCACGGCAGACCATTACACCACCACAGATTCCATCTCCTGAATCAAAGATTCCCCTCATTCAAGGTGGTGTAACTCATCATCTGTTGAAGGGTTATATAGAGAGAAGTAGATGAGGGCAAAAACAGCTGCTGCCACAATGCAGTCCCTGTAGGCCTTTACACTCAAGGGTCTGCTGGATTGTGAGGCCGGATGGGAGTAAGGAGAAAATGGGAGGAAATGTATGGTGTCCAACAATGCCCATCTCCTCTGGGAGGAGGTTCAAAGGTTAAGGTGTTGAGGTAAGAAATCACTTATAGAACAGAAAAATGAACAGCATTAGCCCCATTAATTGTTAGTCCTAATCTAAACATAAGTGCTTAGCATAAGACGCTAAGTTAGTTTAAAAAGTAGTTTTAAAAAATCATAATTGTAAAAAGAAATATTTATAAATGTATAAAAGAAGCAATCCAGTGATCATTTAAATGGCAATCAAAGCCAGAGTCAGATAGAAGTTTACCACTGTGAGTCCTGGAAAAGAGGCATTATGGATGAAATGTTATCTTAGTTAAAAAGAAAAAAATAGCCCAGACTCACCAAAAGAACAAAAAACAGGCACTAAACAAATGCACACATGACTGTTTGGGAACAAATTTTCTGTTTTATCTGCAGTTAAGTAGACATTTTATATCCTAAATTCTATATATAAAGTACAGAGAACATTTCTGAGATATGTTCAGCATAGCACAGTACAAAAACTGAAGCAGGAAGCTGCTGTTCAACCTTCAAATATGAACTTATGTAGAACCTTTTATCAACTTCAGAATTTCTTTAGTGTTTTTAGAGTTTTTTAGAGTTTTTTAGTCATCAATCCATCTCATAGTTCGATGCTTATGTTTATTCAAAGTTACAGTTATACACAAACCTGGTTACCTAACTTTGAGGACAGGACTTTTGATCCCATAATATCTTTCTATTTTTATTTTTATGACTACATGTTACACAAATTGGATACAAGGTGACATTTTGGAGTTGTTTGAAAGAATCTTTTTACATTTTACAACCAAGGCCAACAGCTTCTCGGCTGCTTCCAGTCTTTTACTGTGTCTCAATTCACATACTTACCTTCAATCATGAGTACATAAGCGTGTTCTTACTGGATGGTGCACGCTAGGTGACTTTTCTCTGTGCTTTGTGTACAGAGATACATTTATATTAGATCTTTAGGTAAATAGATCACCTTATGTAAGACAGCTTACAGGGTAAAATGTTTTTTTCCTTTTTGCAGCATGAATTGAAAAAAACCCTCATCTTTATGATACTGTATATAGTCTGACATTTTCAATCACGTTAACTCTGACACGGCTATTTAGTTCTGACAAGTGTTTTGGACAGCTTGAAGTTGATACTGTGGCATGATGAGTTGCTGCAACCTCAATGGACCTCACCTTGTGTTTTCCACAAAGAATGCGGTCTTGATTGACAGAGTAATTTACTGGCCTCGCCCTGACTCTATCTGTGTCCCTGTTTGCTGTTTTGCAGTTCAGAAAGAGTAGGCAACACTGCACTTCTCCAAATGTAAGCTGAACGTGTCTTTCTTTCTTTGTAACTGTGCGATTAAACAAAGTTTACTGCAGCCAGAGTAAACTATTCTATTCCCACACTTTACTCTGCTTGTCCAAGATAGAAGCCCTAAAAAGCATCTCGTGTGACAAATTCTGGCTTATTTTTAAGTCACCACAATTGCAACAACCCACCAAGTCTTCCTGGACTTTTAAGTGAGAGCGAGGAGCTAAGTGCCACTTCAGCACTGCTCTAACACAGTGTTAGAGCAGTGCTATGGGTTGGTCAGTTCAGCATTGTGTTATTTTTCTTTCCATCTGGAAGAGATCTGAATTTAATGACTCATGTTTTATCTATTTCTTTCAGATGGTGAGCTCCTCTGTGAAAAGAATGTCTTGCCAAATCATTTTTATTATGTTATCCACTTGTCTTCTCTCTACATACTGGCAAATAAATCTTCTATCTTATTATTGCACATTTCTGAAGATTCAAACAACTACAACGGTGGAGCATCATGTTTTTCCAGTGTCCAGGTCCAGTGCGTCAGATTTAGGTGGCCCTGTTTACACCTGAAAATAGGTGTTTCTACAGTAGCCCGGAACAGACAAATTAAACACTGACTCGATAGAGCCTTTGTAGCGTTTTTGCGTGTTCCGCAGCTGCCATAGTTTCTCCTTCGTGTTACAGATTAATTATAATCGCAGAAGTTAGACCAAATTAAATCCCCATATCAATCAAAATTTAACTAGTAGATAATCCTCAATGGGGCAGAGACAAAAGGTGAGTATAGTTTTGGTTTGGGATTTTTTACCTGGTACATATATAAGATATAAGATACTTGCTATTTTAAATAGCAAGTATCTTATATATCTAGTTCTACCATACCCAACATTTTTGAAGAGTAGATGCTGTGTAGATAATGTCTTTCTTATTTTTGATTCGAATAATTCAATTTGAGACGAAGTGCTACTACAAGAGTGAGGAAGAGCATGATGAGCATCAGGAGACACATCACATGAGGATGGTGATGGTTCAGTGTTAAGTTACTGTAAAAGGGCCATACCAGTGAGATTGGGATGAAGGCATAGATGGATGTTGTGGTCAGTGGTAGATTATGGAATATGCTGAATTTTACTAAAACATTGCCTCTGCACCAGGTTGCACATACATATATAGATAGAGGCTAAGAGTATCCACACCTGTACAGACAGATAAAATTACTATAGATTAATTCACCTACTAGCTGCTCTATGAGGCTGTACTTACTAAATGCTAACATACTCAAAATAATAATGCTAACATGCTGATGTTTAGCAGGTATAATGTTTACCATGTTCACCAGTTCAGTTTGGCATGGTAGCATTAGCTGCTTAGCACTAAACACAAGTTGAGGCTGATGAGTGTTATGGAATTTTATTATCCTTAGGTTACACAGGGTCACACAGGGGCCTTGAGGTCCTCAGCAGTATTAGTTGTTTGGCTATGCTCGAGGACAGCAGGTGCCAGTCTATCTCGACATTGTTGAAAGTTGGAAGGAATTCTGTCTTCCTAGACATAATAGATAGCTTGCCATTGATGTTTCATTAACATAAACAGACAACAGTGTCTCTAGACTAGAATGTGCTGACAGTAACATTAACATGAGTAAAGACATTCGCCATTTGCCATTCACTAATTCTGGGCTTATAGTATTTGTGGTGTTATCTTGGGGTTTAAAGTCTGATCTCCAGCATGAGTTCAGCAAAATGTGAGTACCGACTCAGGCACTTCTGATGAACTTTGAAAGTGTCTATAATTCTAAGCCAAGCCTCAATAAATATTACAACATAAGACATACGAGGCTCCTGAACACTTTCTTCCCTCCTGACCTCACCACTGACCATTGAGTTCAGCAATTTCTCCACAACAATGGGGATGCCATTAGTTTTGCTTTTTGGCCATAAACCAAAAGGAATCATTGAAGTGATTACAATTCTTGAAGGGGGCATGAATGTCTGTACTAATGTTTATAGCAATAGTTGTTGAGACATTTCATTCAAAACCACAAATGTAAACCATATGGTGGAGACCAACACTGAACTCATTATCATACATCACATGTGAACCATGAATGACTGTAGTTTAGCTATTTTAACTAATAAATGAATAATTTGACCTGCTGGTGGCACTAATTAAACACTCAGGGGGTAAAAAAGTCTGTATGGCTACAAATAATTCTTACTGATTTTCTTTTTTTATTCACACTTCAAACGACAAACACCGGCACTGGACACATGGGTTAAAGTTACTGCATGAAATGGATTATGACGTTATTGGATTAAGATTTTTGGTACTGTGTCTCATTCACAGTCTCTTACATTCATAAATATCCTTTGCTGTCACTTTGTGTTTAAATTGATAATTTTAATTGACACTTTTAATGAAGAGCAGGTGTAAACCATACTCTCTATATTATTATTTACAGAGACCAACAGTTCCACCATGAGCAAGCACTTGGTGAAAAAGTTCAAAGTTCTCCACACTTTTCATTAATTTTCTGTCAGCTGATGAACTTCACCTCTGGATACTATTATGACCAGTGTACTTCGGTTCTTTATTTTAGGAAGCTCCCAATCAGCTAACTCCTATCAGTGGTGCCTGATTCACCTACAAAAGGCCCAGGCAGTCTCTGCAGAAGCAAAGCATTTCGACACCACTGTGTTCATCCTTTGTTTTTTTCTGAACAACCCTAAAATATTGGTTTAATCAACTCTGTTTTCTTTCTTCATGTTGCTTCCCTTTCAGCCAGAGGCTTACAAGACTTATTGGCCTCACATGGCTGATCTGGTTTTATCATAATGTCCAGGTATAAATATATCTATGAGGCCAGATAATTAGGAGGTACTGATCAAATTTGAATCAAGATTCTGTTTTAGCATTGACTATTTCTCCTCAAATGTTTCCAGAAATATTTCACTGTACTGTTTAGCTGTAACATGAGAACATTTATGACCAGGCATGCTGCCAAAGTTTCCTGCAATGGGCGAGCCAAAACCAAGTGCAGCCAATAAGCACACTCAGCTCACTTCTAGCTCCAAAACACCAAGATGGCAACAGCCATAATGCCAAATTCAAGTCTTCTAAAACAGTCGTCCACAAACCAATGGGTGACGTCACAATGGGTTTACACATGCAAGTAATTGTGAGTTAGATTGTGTTTTCCCGTTTGGAATTGTTACCTCACTGTAGATGAATGAATACAGACAGTGGTATTAGCGTTAGCGAACCGTCAGTAACATGATGGTGCAGCACCGAGAGCAGTTTTTTCTTGGATATTGGAGGGTTGTGTTGACAGCACTTAAGTACAGAAATGAAGATGTAACTGAGTCTACTGATATTAAAGAATATGTTTTTGTAACATCTATGATTTCAAAGCAAAAACAGGGGCATGAGAATAATGACATGAGATGAAAATGAGAATTGATAGAATTGTCCTAAAAGTTTGGACTGATAAGGAAACTCCAATACAGCTTGATGCTGTTTTAAAAGTAGTTCACCTGGCCAAATTTCCTGAAACCAGAAGATATCATCATGGAGACAAGGAAAGAGGTATATCACCACTTAAATAAAAATGCAAAACGATCTATCCATCTTTCTGTCAAACGTAAAACAGTGAAGGTCTGTGCACCCTGTTGCAATGACCACTGAGATTTGTTATTATTGTTGTGACTAAGGTACAATATCTCTTCTATTTCCTATAATGTCAAACAGGTGCAATATCCCCATGATAGTTTCACTCAAATTGTGAAAGTTCCTGAGTGACATAATTAACTAGCTGTCATGTTATGTCACTCCTTTTTCTTCTGTAGGACAATCTTAAGATTTCATTCATTTGGCATGAAGTGTGAATAAATAGATAAAGGCCATGTACAGTCTGAGCTGTTTGATCAAAATTACATGTCTAAAGTTGTGCTTCTTTCCTTTGGAGCCCCTGAGGCTTTTCTGTCCCAGTTAGCAGTAGCGCATCTGTGCTAATTAGCCAACAGCTTTTCAACCCCTGCCAGCAAAGGAAGACAAAAAAATGGAGAAGCAGCTCTTGGCCTAGATTCCTAACTATTCAAAGTCTAGCAAGGTGAAGTGGCTGGCTTTAAATACAAAGACAAAAGCACTCTGTGTCGCCATGCTGTTTGCCTTTCAAGAGACAATGGAGGAAGACTCAATCTGCACTACTGAATTTAATACCAGCTGAGATTTGCTTTGGACTGTTCCAAGCTGGTATGATTTCCAACAGTAAAGACATCGAGTAGGCCTAAATATAACTCGAGTGGAAGAAATGTCACTTTGCTCAAGTTTCACTGTGCCCATAAAACTGCTGTATTTGTTTGAAGCAGCATTATGTAACTTTGTGAATGGTGTCATTCCCACTCTGCAGGGCAATTTTTCACTGCAATACCATGACAGGCCACTGGGTAAAATTGGAAGTAAGCTTGAGTGGCGGCATTGTATGTACATTGGTCTTATTTTTCATCCATGCTCTAACATTAGCAGAGGCTTTGTGTTTGGTCTCTGTTCAGGCATGACACAGAGCCTTTTTCACAGAAGACATTTTGACATGTCACAGTGTAAATAAATGATGGCTGAATTCCATTTAGCTGCTCAGGCTCAGGCTCCTGGAATTGCTTGAGTCACTATCACACTGGTTGTGACTTACTGAGGCACTTGAACAAAGCCACTGTTAATGTTATTAATAGCACTTGTGCTTTTCCTTTTACAACAAGTTCAAATGTCTGCTGTGAACGAGGACCATGCTGCACATAGATAAACAATTCACTTATTCACTTGGGACAGAGCTAGACTAAACACACTCTGCAGAAAGCTCCCAGGCACAAATGAAAACATGAAAACAGTAAGACGTTTTAGAAAATACACTTATTGCTTTTTTGCAGAGACTAAGATTGATAACAGCATCCGAATAGCTCAGATTAGCATAGATTGGAAGCACAGGAAAACAGCAAGTTTAAATCAATTTCAAATCAAATCAATTTTATTTGTATAACCCAAAGTCACAAAGTACATTTGCCTCAGGGGGCTTTACAATCTGTACAGGGAGTGACACCCTCTGTCCTTAGACCCTTGGTTCGAGTGAGAAAAAACGTACCCACAAAAAACCTTTAACAGGGAAAAAATGTGGAAGAAACCTCAGGAAGAGCCACAGAGGAGGGATCCCTCTTCCAGGACGGACAGACGTGCAATGGATGTCACGTGTACAGGACAAATCAACACAAACATATTGTACAATTACAATGACTGACAAAATGACAATGAATCACAATGAATGATAAAGTGACCACAGTAACAGATATGGTAGTAACAATGACAGTAATAATATGCGTAGTGGACATCATGCAGGATCACAGCAGCAGCCACAATCCATGAGAACCTGCTGGACGACAGAGCACAGAAACTCCGGGGAAGTTTGGTTAGTAACGTATTAATAATGTAATGTAATGTATTAATGAGACATGTCCACAGATGGAGAGAGAGAGAGAGAGAGAGAGAGAGAGAGAGAGAGAGAGAGAGAGAGAGAGAGAGAGAGAGAGAGAGAGAGAGAGAGAGAGAGAGAGAGGGGGAGAGAGAGAGAAAGAGAAAGAGAGAGAGAGGGTTTTCGGTAACGCCTGGCTAGGCATAACTTAGCTCTGCAGAGTTTAAAGAAAACAGCACCTGTAAATTTGACTGATTATGTTAAATCTGGTTTGCTTAATCTAACAAACACAGAGCTTTTACAGAATGATTTGATGATTTGTCTTGGCTAGTCTTTATTTTTTCCCTTGGACTTAGCCAGGCTAGCTATATTCCCCCCTTACTTCCAGTCTTTATGCTAAGCTACACTAATAGCCCGCTGACACTAGCTTTGTATTAAATGCACATAGCTGTACATTACTATATTGATTAACTATATGATTTACTGCTCCACAGTTTTCCATACAACTGAAGGTCACAACGGTCAAGATAACCTATAATGACATGATAAATTGTCAAATGTATGTGTATGATTCAACCAACTGATATACAGTAAGCAGTATTTTAATGAGGGAGCAGCCTTATATTCCCATGTGATACAGAACAAAGTTGCCTTTGGCAAACAGTTACCCAATATGTCTAATGATCCTCTTTAATAATAATTAACACAAATCTCCACTGGATATAAGACTGCAACCTCCATGCTGTCTGTGTGGGACCACTTTTTGTACACTGCGTTACACACACATACACACACACACACACACACACACACTCAATGAATTAGCAGGCTGTCTTGGTGGGTTAAGTGCCAGGCTTGTGAGTCTGGTCAGGTTTTATCCCACAGTAAGCTGATGGTCAGGGGTCTGTCTGTTGTTTGGGCAGATGGTGAAGTAGGGGATGTTGGTGGGGGGTTATGGGGGATTGCAGCAGGAGTGTGAGACCACAGTAAAGGACGAGAGTGATGAATAGTGACTAAATATTATCCCTAAGCCAGCAGTATCCCAGTTATTAAATCCATCTATCTCAGCAAAGTAATACAGTCAACACAATTAACAGAAAGTGACCAAGTGTGTTGAGATAAAGGCACTCAACACTGACATACTTTGTGATCTTTCAGGTGGCAAAACCTTCTAATCATGAATATGTTTTTCTCGTGATTAAAACACTAAAGAAAATCATCTTCATAACTAATTCATAGAGACTTTGTTGCTTTAAAAATGAACACCCCAATAACAGAGGCTGGTCTAAACCCCACTGTCCGGCGTGGAGAGGATTTACTGTTCTTTTACCAGGAGGATTTATGTAATTACTGTATTAAATCTTTCATATAACTGCCCTGGGACTTAAAACATATTCATAAAATAAGTCATTGTCTATTTGTGAATAATGATGACATCCATCCCTCCCCCTCAAAGTTCATATTTCTGACCACCACTCACATCACGACAATGGACTGAATGTCCACTTGTTTGGACACTTTGATTGGTGTGTTTGGAAATGTGCGTCAAGAAGTTGCATTATTAATGAGAAGTATTATATAACTCACTGGTGTTGAGACATTCAATCACAACAGCACCATCCTTGTTGTAGTCCCTGAACCATTAAAGCCTGGTCTAAACTGCTCTGCCAGATCTTTAATAGACGCTCTCACATAATCACTGCGCATGGACCAATGTAAATTTCAATTACTTAATGGTCAAGTCAGTTCATGTAGAAAGCAGCTGAGGTGCTATTTGATCATGCACCAAACAGTATGGCTTCTTAATGAATGCCTGAGACAACACCAGAGAGACAGTCTTTCTAGCATTGCTTGTTAAGCTGACGTTGTTAGAAGGGCTTCTAGCCTCCTCTCACTGTAGAGAGCACTCTAATGCTTCTTCTCATTAGCCTGTGAGCCCATCGTAGTGATACTCCTCTCACTGGCAATGACTGTGATAAGAGCACAAATTCCCTCTAATGTGCCTGTCACACATTAACTCTACGTCACACAGAAGCTTTTCTGTCTCCATCTCAGGCATCAAGCCTCGGTGCACTTGCAGAAAGCTTTTATACTTATAAAGCTGCTGGCAGCACAACAAACATTATGCTTCGCCCAACCCTTTGCAGATGTAGAACATGGCCTTGTGCTACTTTAGCCAGTTTACAGCAATTCTTTTGGTATTGTGGTAGAGTATGAAACTGCCTGGCTTTCAAGCTTTACCAAGTCTAAAAAGGCAACCCTGTTAGTATCAGTTATAACACAGTGAAATATAAAACTCGGTCAGTAGTATGTTATTACTGGATGTCATCACTTTACATCAGCGCAGCAAATTTCGGCCAGTTCAAGCAGGAGTGCGTGCTTCATATAGAAGTAGTTTTAAGGATGTCAGGGTGGTGGATGGGGAGTGTATAGAGCGTCCAATGTTTCAGGCCAGAAACCAGAATTTGCATGCACTTTTAGACCAACAATTATTCAAAGATAGAAAGAGTAAAAGTACTTGTGTAAAAATGTACTTGTACTTTTACTGCCATGCAAGGTGCCAACTGCTCAGAAAGGAGCTAATCACATCCCAACCGACGCTGACTCAAGTCACTTGAGATCATGTTACTAACTTCACTTCTTCCCTGGAGTTGTTCTGCTTTCTCGCCTGACAGGTTCTCATGGATCGTGCCTACTGGGTCGTGACTCTGCTTAACAACCACTACCACACCTCAATGCTATTATTTGTATACCTTTTGTTGTTGGTATTTTTGTTATTATTAATGCATACAATTAGTTATAAATTATAAATAAGTTATAAATATAAATAATTATTTAGGTTTTGTGCATCTTTGCCTTTCTCTTTCTCCCCCTCTCTAAACTTAAACCAATCATGGCAGATGGCCACCCACCATGAGCCTTCTTCAGTTTTTCCTTGCCACTGTTACCAAGTACTTGCTCAGGGTGGGAATTGTGGTCTCTGTAAATAATATATAAGAGTACGGTCTAGACATACTCTAAATCGTCACCTTCCTGAAATAATGGCCCATGTCATTCTTTTCAGGTTTTTCAGGAAACACAAAAAAACTGAATTAAATATCTCATCTCATCTCATCTCATCTCATCTTCTTCCGCTTGTCCGTGAGTCGGGTCGCGGGGGCAGCAGCTTCAGCAGAGTGGCCCAGACTTCCCTCTCCCCGGCCACTTCGTCCAGCTCTCCCAGGGGGACCCCAAGGCGTTCCCAGGCCACCTGAGAGACATAGTCCCTCCAGTGTGTCCTGGGTCTTCCCCGGGGCCGCCTCCCGGAGGGACATGCCCGGAACGTCTCACCAGGGAGACGTCCAGGAGGCATCCTCACGAGATGCCCGAGCCACCTCAACTGGCTCCTCTCGATGCGGAGGAGCAGCGGCTCTACTCTGAGCTCCTCGCGGATGGCCGAGCCTCTCACCCTATCCCTAAGGGAGAGCCCAGCCACCCTGCGAAGGGTCATTTCAGCCGCTTGTATTCGCGATCTCGTTCTTTCGGACCGGTGCAGAGTCCGCATCACTGCAGAAGCCGCACCGATCCGCCGGTCGATCTCCCGTTCCATCCTTCCCTCACTCGTGAACAAGACCCCGAGATACTTGAACTTCTCCACTTGAGGCAGGATCTCATCCCCGACCCGGAGGCTGCACTCCACCCTTTTCCGGCTGAGCACCATGGTCTCGGATTTGGAGGTGCTGATTCTCATTCCAGCCGCTTCACACTCAGCTGCGAACTGCTCCAGAGAGAGCTGAAGGTCACGTTCCGATGAAGCCAACAGGACTAGATCATCCACAAAAAGCAGCGACCCAATCCTGAGGCCACCGAAACGCAGCCCCTCAACGCCCTGGCTGCGCCTAGAAATTCTGTCCATAAAGGTTATGAACAGAACCGGTGACAAAGGGCAGCCCTGGCGGAGTCCAACTCTCACAGGAAACAGATCCGACTTACTGCCGGCGATGCGGACCAAGCTCTGGCACCGAGAGTACAGGGACCGGATAGCCCGAATTAATGGGTCCGAAACACCATACTCCCGGAGCACCCCCCACAGGACTCCCCGAGGGACACGGTCGAACGCCTTCTCCAGGTCCACAAAGCACATGTAGACTGGTTGGGCAAACTCCCATGCACCCTCTAGGACCGCGCTAAGGGTATATAGCTGGTCCACAGTTCCACGACCAGGACGAAAACCACATTGCTCCTCCTGGATCCGAGGTTCGACAATCTTGCGGACCCTCCTCTCCAGGACCCCCGAAAAGACCTTCCCGGGGAGGCTGAGGAGTGTGATCCCCCTATAGTTGGAGCACATCCTCCGGTCCCCCTTTTTGAAGAGGGGAACCACCACCCCGGTCTGCCAATCCAGGGGCACTGCCCCCAATGTCCACGCGATGTTGCAGAGACGTGTCAACCAAGACAGCCCTACAACATCCAGGGCCTTGAGGAACTCCGGGCGGACCATCATCCACCCCCGGGGCCTTGCCACAGAGGAGCTTTTTGACTACCTCAGCGACCTCAGCCCAAGAGATTGGTGAGACCACCACGGGGTCCCCAGGCTCTGCCTCCTCAAGGGAAGACGTGCTGGTGGGATTGAGGAGGTCTTCGAAGTATTCCTTCCACCGACCCAGGACGTCTCGAGTCGAGGTCAGCAGCACCCCGCCCCCCCTAAACACAGTGTTGACAGTGCACTGCTTCCCCCGCCTGAGCCGCTGGATGGTGGTCCAGAACCTCCTTAAGGTCGAAAGTCGTTCTCCATGGCCTCACCGAACTCCTCCCACGCCCGAGTTTTTGCCTCCGCAACCACCGAGGCCATGCTCCGCTTGGCACGCCGATACCCATCAGCTGCTTCAGGAGTCCCACAGGCCAAAAAGGTTCTGTAGTACTCCTTCTTCAGCTTGACGGCATCCCTCACCGCCGGTGTCCACCAGCGGGTTCGGGGGCCGCCGCCACGACAGGCACCGACCACCTTACGGCCGCAGCTCCGGTCAGCCGCCTCGACAATGGAGGAACGGAACAAGGTCCACTCGGACTCAATGTCCCCCGCCTCCCCCGGGACGTGAGAAAAGCTCTCCCGGAGGTGGGAGTTGAAACTCTTTCTGACAGGAGATTCAGCCAGACGTTCCCAGCAAACCCGCACAGAACGTTTGGGCCTGCCAGGTCTGACCGCCATCCTCCCCCACCATCGGAGCCAACTCACCACCAGGTGGTGATCAGTTGACAGCTCGGCCCCTCTCTTCACCCGAGTGTCCAAAACATGTGGCCGCAAGTCCGATGACACGACCACAAAGTCGATCATCGAACTGCGACCGAGGGTGTCCTGGTGCCAAGTGCACATATGGACACCCTTATGCTTGAACATGGTGTTCGTTATGGACAGTCCATGACGAGCACAGAACAGAACACCACTCGGGTTTAGATCAGGGGGGCCGTTCCTCCCAATCACGCCCCTCCAGGTCTCACTGTCACTGCCCACGTGAGCATTGAAGTCCCCCAGGAGGACGAGGGAGTCCCCAGAGGGGGCGCTCTCCAGCACTCCCTCCAAAGACTCCAGAAAGGGTGGGTACTCTGTACTGCCATTCGGTGCATAGGCACAGACGACAGTCAGGACCCGTCCCCCCACCCGAAGGCGAAGGGAGGCTACCCTCTCGTCCACCGCGGTGAACCCCAACGTACAAGCGCCGAGCCGGGGGGAAACAAGCATTCCCACCCCCGCTCTGCGCCTCTCACCGGGGGCAACTCCAGAGTGGTTGAGCGTCCAGCCCCTCCCAAGGAAACTGGTTCCGGAACCCACGCTGTGCGTCGAGGCGAGCCCGACTATATCTAGCCGGTACCTCTCAACCTCGTGCACCAGCTCAGGCTCCTTCCCCGCCAGAGAGGTGACGTTCCACGTCCCCAGAGCCAGCTTCTGCAACCGGGGGTCGGACCGCCAGGGTCCCCCTGCCTCCGACTGCCGCCCATCTCTCTACGCACCCGACCCCTGAGACCCCTACCATGGGTGGTGGGTCCATGGGAAGGGGGGCCCATGTCATCCTTTCGGGTTGTACCCGGCCGGGCCCCATGGGAGTAGACCCGGCCACCAGGCGCTCGCCAGCGAGCCCCACCCCCAGGCCTGGCTCCGGAGGGGCCCCGGTAACCCGCGTCCGGGCAAGGGAGACCTGATTCCATTGTTGTTTCTGTTCATCAGAGGTAATTGTGCTGCGCTTTGTCTGGCCCCTCACCTAGGACCTGATTGCCTTGGGTGACCCTACCAGGGGCATGAAGCCCCCGACAACATAGCTCCTGGGATCATTGGAACACGCAAACCCCTCCACCGCGATAAGGTGGCAGCTCCAGGAGGGGGAATTAAATATTAAATATAATATATTATATATAATATATTATATAATATAATATATTATATTAATTAATAATTTAACTCAAAAAAGTTTTGACAATAAATGACTATTGACATACTAATAACAATGTCTGTCAATTATGTAACATAAGAGGAATAAACAACATATTTTTAAACATGCCTTTGTGAATTGAGCTATATTTTTTAACCTTTAACTTTGTCAACAATAAAGCATAACTAACTACATATAATGCCGAGGATGCATGTGAATCTCCTCACTTCTCCCTCTAGCTCTTTTTTGATGGGTTCTTGACTGATGCCTATTAATGTGGTAAACTGTCAAAGAAGTGATGACACTCTACAGGCATGACGTCATTTCTTAACTAGAGGCTTTGCATGCTGGCCAGCAGCTGCTTCAAGAAGAATGAAAATCTGCCACTCTGTCACTGAAGTTATTTCCATGATTCAGGGCACTTCCCCTCTTGGTACGTAATGAGGTTTACTATAATAGGCTAGGCTATAAATATTGTAGTTATTCAATCTTTTTATTCAGTCTTTTTATTCAGCATTTTAATCAGCAAAATAGCAAAGTACATGAGGCATTTAGCAAAGGTATTTTATTTTGAAAATTGACCGGATTCTCTATGCTGTTTCTGTGTCTGGCTTCCTGTCAGTTCAAGCTGCTCTGTGTAAATTGACGCAGGCTGCTCGCAGCGTCCATCAAAAAAGAACCTTTGGTACTATATGATGTGATTTGGTATTATATGAATAAAACTCAATTGAAATCGAAGCATTGATCAGACTTTATTCAGCTCCCTCTGGCACACTAAATGTGGAAGGTGGACACAGAGGTTTTCAACTAGCAATTCTGAAAGTTCACATTTAGTAATAGATTTGAAAACTAAAAGACCTTTATGTGTGACTTCTAAAATCAATATATGGAGATTGAGCTCCAATCGATTATTGGTACATCTAATTTTGGACATCTCATACATACATACAAGATCTAGAAGCTCTCCTCAAGTTTTTCAGCAGTATCCTTGGTTTGGTGCTAGCAATTTGTAAGACAAGGTTTGGAAAATGTATTTGTATGGGAGTAGGGCATAGTATTTTCTTCGACTATCATGGAAGGAATTATTTGACCCAAAGTTACTCAGTGAGAACTCCAGGAAGCAGGAAATTTCTGTTATTGATGGAGAGTTTTAATTTATCCTCTGAGTCAAACTGAACTGACCAGCCAGAGCCAACAAGTAATATCATAATGATGTACATGATCATATTTGGCTAATGGCCATCGCTGCTGGGCCAAGATTGCCTGTTTCAATCAAGTCACATAAATAAATAGGACAAATGCTTAGACAATATGGAAAAAGGAGGGGAAAATGACGTCAGAGGGAGCAAACAACTTGATTTATAATGTTTTACTGGCCTCAGGTTAGCGTAGTAAAACATAGTTTACAATATAGATTGTAAGCTAATGCAGCATGATGATCTTTTTCAGTCCATCTGTCTACATGCACGTCAGCGCACTGTGTTGTGTATTTATTAACTATGGATCAAATGACTGTGTGTTGCTCACACTGACAAACCCACAGAAAACAAGAGTCTCATCTCCGCAGAGCAGTCTTGTGTCTTACAGCTCATTGTTCTGGTTCTGCAGCCTGCAACTAAATTTCTCCTCCAGTGCCTCATTTCAGCATCATTTTCACCCACAGCAGGCAGCAGCAGTTTGTTCTATAGACCCTCTACACACACCCAGCAGCAGGCAGCAGACGCATGTGGGAGAAACATGCTGATAAACGAATGCAATTTTTTGTCATGTTTATGAACTGTTACTTCAGTTCATTACCTGTTTATTATATATTATCAAAGCAGAACCAGCAGGGTTTTTTTATGTGTGTGTTGTGTTTACAGCCTGAAAGTAGGCAAAAAAAGAAAGAATTCATGATAATAAATAAATGAAGCAGGTCATTAGACGTGTCATCTGAAGGAGAAGTGATTATAGCTGTTGTGAATGATCTGGGTGAAAAGTCTGCCTTACGGTGAACAAATTGGTCAGCTTTGGATAGATTATGAATCATTTGCTGCATGAAACGGCTCCAATTATTAAATTATCAGTTTCAAACAAGGTTGATGCAAATGAGCAGAATTTGTGTTCAGCTTCTCGTGGCTACCGTCTGCCAGTCCAGTTTTGGAGCATTAAAATGTTTTTTCTACTTTTCATGGACACACAAAGATAAATTGAGGTGTTTTTGTTGCAGAATGGAATAGTTTTATTAAGCCTTGGAAGCGAAATTCAACTGTATCCATTCACACACAAAAAGCACAGGACCTACATACATGCATTCATTCATCCTCACAGGATGGTGCCTTGTTTAATGCACCTCAGTTGTGCCCAGGAGGCAAGCTGGCACCTCTCCAGCTAACAATTTTCTTTCAGTATTTGACCAAGTGACCCTCTGGTTGTCCCTGCGGACCCAGTTACTGAATGGTGCATTCTGACATGAATAATTGGTCATTGTAGATAGAGACATCCAGTTCCCCTTCCCAGGGATCAGTCATGTTTTGCACAGAAAGCATTGGTATAATAGGTAAATTATGGGCCGTTCACAATATCAGGAAGTTTACTCCCATATCCTTCAACTGTGACTATAGCAGGCCGCTAACAGAGTCATCAATCAGTCAGCATCAGGCCGATCATTGATCCACTGTCATTTCAGAGTAACACTAGAAGCCAGCAAGTCATATTTATGTTCACTCCCTCTGCTTCATTTATGACGTGCCTGTATGATTACTGACGTGTTCAAATTTTAAAATGTT
The DNA here is from genome assembly GCA_004119915.2 of Collichthys lucidus. NCBI lineage: Eukaryota > Metazoa > Chordata > Actinopteri > Sciaenidae > Collichthys > Collichthys lucidus. Next base: position 31,949,974 of record CM014090.1, read on the forward strand.
ACAGTAATGGCTAATGGCTGATGGGAGTGATGAAGCATATTGCTGAATCGAGCCGGTTCTGCACTCCATTAAAACATCACTCATCTTTTCCATGTATTTGTCCTTCCACAGAGAGGTGAATTAATGGTCATAATGGCCAGGGTGGAGTCTGCTGCACCAGAATTTATGTCTTGCACGTTGACCTAGGCAGAAAACTCCTACAGGAGTGTTTACATTATGCAAAATAGGTGGCAGTAACTTTCCTTGAATCCTTTTGCTGCAAATAAGCTAGCAATGGGCAAGCTGGACCTAATGCATTTAAAGTTTAATTGGCCCTGACACTTTATTGTATTTCCTTCCCACTTTGCTAATGCCCCAGGGAGCTCTGGCTCTGGCTGGTGCCTCATTGGCGAAACCTGAGCTCAATCAAGACGATAGACTCCCCCAATAAGGACCTCCTGATTGTGCCGTATCAGAGATTCTGTCTCCAAGTTGACTTTCTGAGTGCGGAAGAGTCAAATATGTCGTCCAGACATGCTCATTAAGCTTGACAGAGCCACCGCTAATCATGTCTTGGGTTGACGCTGCAGTAACTGATAGCCAGGCCGATGGAAGTTAAAGCTGAGGAAGTGGTGGTTTTACTGCTGCTAGGGCATTTTCCCCAGTTGTCCTTTGATATTGTATGTCTAGAGTCTAGACTTAGTAACTTATATATAAATGCCTGCATCCAACCAATTGGATAGTGTTGATATTAATATCACATCTTTTTAAGTTGCCCCGTGATCCCGTTTTTGTCATGAAGACTGAGTCAGAGATGTCTTTTAATATCTCTGTCGTGTCATGGCATTCTGACAATAATAGACTTGTATTATATCATCATCAGCAAGTCACAGTTCTGCTTAGAGTTTCTCTGGCATCATGTGTATGACTGTATGACATGTTAAAGCTCGGGTTTGTTGCAGATTCTGATAATGGGTTCAAGCCCCCAGGAACAGCACATGGCTACTATATAGGCGGTTTGTGTAGGTCATTTGATGCACGGTCGCCCAACCAAACCTTTCAACCAAACTCCCACATACAAAGGTTAGAAAAGGAACAGCTATTGAATAAATGAATGAATGAATTCAGTTTTGTGATCATCACAAATCACCTCAAAGTCAGAATTTGAGACATTTGGTCCAATAAAAATTGAAAAGAGGAGCTTCTCCAGCCAACACTTATACCCGGAGGCGTTCCACTGAGCAAAAGGTTAAATCATCCCTGCTCTCTCTAACTGCAGAGTGCAATACATCTTTTTAACTTACTAATAACAAATATAACACACACTACAAAACACATAAAACTTGACACTCAGAGTCTCTGATAAAAATCGATGGGTCATGAACAGATGGATCAAACTAAAAATATAATAAATAATCAGAGTTTACAAGGTTGTCAAAACAAGTAGAGCTTGTTAGAAACAAAACACAGACATGAAAAAGGCATTTGTCAATGGATGAGCAGTAAATACAATAGAGAACTTCCAGATAGTCCTCACATAAAGACTTTGGTGAAAACAAGATAGCTTGTAATCTACTTACATTGTCAACTGACACTTTTCCTCGGGCCTCAGAACTATGAGTTGCAGCTTGACATAAGTTTAGATGAAAAATCTGATTTAATAATCGGAGAAAGATCGTTTAGAAAAGTGGTTTGCAAATCACAGCCACAACAAGAGCTAAACTACGAAAGGTTGGCCACTTATAAAGGCCTCCTAGTGAGCACATTGGGGGCAGGGTGTGCTACCAACACCTGTAATTACCTATAACCTACTTCCATCAGTACAAATTAAACATACTATAGGTATGTAGGTAATGTCATTCTTATCACTCAGCCATTAGCAGAGTTTCAGTAGTACGACTACACCTAGATTACACCACAACCATGCCACTTCTGACATTCCTATAGATACCTCTTAACCCTCTTCTCCTCTTTTGTGTTCCTCACCCCTCCTAGCAACCCTGTTTCTTCCTCTCCTTCCTACTCCACATAGAGTCCTGAGGGGTCCATCGTGCAAGAAGAAGTAAAGTTCACACTTCACTTACAATCTTTTCATTTTGTTAATAAATTATTTGAACATGTTTGTTGGTGGTATGGTTCATGCTAGTGAAGGGCCAACTCTGCACTAACAAATAAAGGCTGGTTGCTAATAAATTCATTATAATATATATATTATAACATATTATTTCCTCTTGCAAGGACCACGTCATCAACAAGATACGTTCAATAATGTTCAAATGAAAAAATATTGAGTGTGAACTTTTTCGGTGTCTTTGTGCATTGTTGGGAAGCTTTGTTGTGGAATCTGCTGTACCATGGGCTCGACGGACCTCCTCCGGACTCTATAGAGAATAGGAAGGAGAGGAAGAAATGGGGTGGACGGGAGGGTGAGAAATACTGTACTATTGTTTTAGCTTATCAGCAATCCAAATTCCAAAGTAGAAAGATATGTAACAGGTGGTGAGTATGACCTTGTTGTTGTAATAATGGAGTTCATACTTGTACACGTGTACAATATAATAACAGCCTGCCACTATTTAGAATCTTTGGAACATCACTGATAATATGAACCTTCCCCCTCAACCTCCATCAGAACCCAGAGAGCCCCACAATCTAGCACAATGTGCACCGACACAGCTCAAATATTTACTCAATCAGCTATGACACACTCCATGAAGGACTGAACCGGGCACACTGACTCATTTAGTTTCCTACTTCCTGATAACTTAACTTTTGAGAAACTGAAATGAGATGTAAAATACTAAAAGCAGCTAGTGAAGAGTGAGTCAGACGTTTGGCAAAGAGCAGCCAGCCGCTGCTAAATGTGAATATTTCCATTGCCCAGCCCCGCAGCAAAGTATACAAGGCTGGTACGCAAGAGGCGGCATGTTGAAATATTACGCAACATTCATGTGCAAACTAGTGCAAACACAGAAGTGTGGCTCACTAAACTTTGCGATAAAGAGTGTCTTTTGGTGCTAAGAACATGCCGTGCCTCTGGCTGATTGGATAGCTTCTGTACAAATGCACATGTTTTCAGAACAGATATTTCTAGTTAACCACGGGAACTGTCGGGAGAACAGAATAAAAGAATGTGGGGAGACATTTTAGCTCTCCACTCATCTGAACTCTGACTGAACTCCTATTCAGAAAGAGATTATAAATGGTGCAGAGGCTTTATAGATTGTCATAACTGTTGACCGACAGGAAACAAGTGAGGCAAAAAGATAAACAGAGAGCTGGAGAAATAAAAAAACAGCAGGATTCAGAGCGGTGAGAGTGCAGTCCTGACTCTGCCCACTGAAATACCACTAAGGCTTTACATTAACCATAAGCATGGTCTCGCCCAACCCTGACACTTGTCATTGAACATGACAAAATCCAGTCCAGTATCTGGTGACAGTGGTCCGTTTCTCCTAATTCCTTGGCTTTTCACAGTTATACTGTACTTATATAACACCATTCAAGTCACTACACATCTCATTCATACACTGAGGGCAATGGTTCCTTTGCAATGGCAGACAGGAGCTGATCCATTACACACCAATGGAGCAGCCTTCAGGAGCAATCTGGGGTTTAGCATTTTGCTCAACGACATGTTCGACATGCCGACTGGAGGAGCCGGGGATCGAACCCCCGAACCCACTCTACTTCCTGAGCTACAGCTGCCCATTATGCCCATTACTAGACACCACATGTGAAATTGAAGGAAAGTAACCTTGTTAGTGTTTGTGGAGTGAAGGTAATTCTCTGGTGTTGTCTGTTGTACAGACAGTTTGTTTTTTATGTACATTGTAGGAAAAAAGGAAACGTTGGGAGGGGGAACTTTTGGGGCCGGGACTGTTGCCACCCGGGTGGTTTCAGGTGTAAACATCTGCCCACTCGCCAGACACGATTTGGACGGCGCACGTACGGCTCCGTGTTCTCATTGGTCCTTGTTCTGTCTGTTTCCACAGGTCTGTGTATGACAAAAATTGATAATTTTGACATTTTGCACATGTTTTGGTGTTTGCACGTGGTTTATTTATGTTAATTTAGTACAGGTTTAAGGATATTTTATATTTTGAATAGGTATGAATTAAACAGACGCGATTTGGACGGCGCACGTACGGCTCCGTGTTCTCATTGGTCCTTGTTCCGTCTGTTTCCACAGACAATTGTATTTGTGTCGAGGTTTCACATTTGGGACCCGTAACAAATCTTGGGGGCTCGCCCGGGATCTCGCTCCGTCCAACACGGCGAGGAGGAGATCCAGTGATAAAAGAACCACGAAGCCTTGGTGAGGAGACATGACTGCAGCCATGACGACAGCCAGTGGGTGTCCAGCCAGGGAGATTGCAGTCAGGAGAGGGTTTTCGTTCTTCCAAGGGAACTGCACTGCTGTTTCTTCAGACCTGCACCAGCCATGTCTTCTGCACGGAAACAACTTGTGTGGAGCATAACGAAAAACTTGTACAGACTCTCAGGAAAAGTCGTGTACGAGCTGGCCAGAGACATTGCAGCTAATGGAAAAGGTGCAACTGGCCTGGAGTCTTCTGATGAAGAAAGTTGTGTCGGTTATGTCCTTGACTATATGCAGTCTGAAACGTTAATCAGTTCTGAAGATGAGGGTATGAGTCAGCTGCTAATGTTAAATAATTTAGTGTGTCAGTTGATTGAGAACCCTGATACAGTTGATATTTCAAATAGGGTTACACAACAACATGAGGACAAATAATAACAATGAGAACAAATATTCCAACAGAAGACACTACACCAACACATGCTAACGACAACACATCAGCAACCAGCGTTACCCTCCCGACAGATGCAGCTATGGGTCACACCATACCGCAACACATTCATCCAAACACTGACACCTCCACTCACATTGTAGACCAGCTCCAAGTAATGTATGAAGAGCTGGGCAAGAAGCTGAGACATTATCAAGACACTGCTACCACACCACATAGCAGGCAACCATCCAGTCACACACACTTAAACGGTGACATACAGACAGTGATTTCTTCCAAGGACTTACCTTAATCCCAGCGTAGAGACTTTTAAGGTGCACAGGGGACAGATCGGGGATCAAAATGAAGTCACATATAACAGTGTCTGTAAGCAGATCGACGAAGGTGTCAGAGAGGGTTTTACAGAGGCAGAAGGTGTTTTGAGGATCATCAAGCCCGAAGCTTTTAAGGACATGCTCACAAATAAAGATGAAATAACCATCTGTGAACTGAAGGGCTTCCTCAGATCTCATCTGGGCGAAAAGGCAAGTACAGAACTGTTCCAGGAACTAATGTGTGCAAAGCAAAATGAGCAAGAACCACCCCCAGCAGTTTGTATATCGTATGATTGGGCTTAAACAGAGAATCCTCTTCCAATCAAAGCAGGCCAACACAGACATTCGCTATGACCCCAAAACCATCCAGGAGATTTTCCGGAACACCATCTATCAGGGTCTGAGCTCAAAACATACAGATGTCAGACAACAATTAAGACCACTGCTCACAAACCATCAAGTAACTGATGAGGACATAGTCAGCCGGGTCACAGTGGATGATGGAGATCAACCTGCGGACAAGAGAGAACATCACACCATACAAAAACTCAGCGCTCAGGTGGAGAGTCTGACCAAGATGGTTGCCGCTTTAATGTATCAGCAAGCAGCAGCTATACAAACAACTCATCCAAAGGCTCCCCCAGCTAAAATGCTTGACCTGCCCCAGGCCCATGCCACCGCCATATCCAGCAAAGCCCCACACCAGGTCTGCCCTCCTTCTCAAGGAAGAGTAAAGTGCTCCTCTGTAACAACTGCTCACTCCATGGCTTAGAGAACTGTGACCATTGTTTTGTGTGTGGTGCTTCAGGACACCGGGCCGTGGGCTGCTCAAAAAGAGTCAGGCAGCAGGGAAACGAGAGCTGGTCTCTGTCGAGGGACAACCAGAGGCCGTTTCACAGTCCCCGTCCCACTCAGTAACCGCCACACATAGACAGCGAAACACAAAACAGAAAAAACATCACAAGAAAATCAGTGAACCCTGCACTCAAAACACATTACATCCCCACAGAAGTGCTTCATAAGTGGTTACGCAGCAACAGTACTATTTGACACTGGCAAGCTAGTAAGCATCATTGACCGGTTCTGGAGGGAAAGATTCATCCCCAGTTACCCAGTGCGACCACTGGATGAGCTTCTCGACGCAGGTGACAGCTTCCGCCTGTATGCTGCAAATGGACAGTCAATCCCCTATGACGGATGGGTGGAGCTGACGGTTAACCTCCCAGGTAACAACAACCCAGATCTTGCAGTACAGGTCCCCTTTTTACTCAGTCAGCTTCCCATCCTTCAGCCCATAATTGGCTCTAATGTTCTTGATGAAATGATTAGTGGGCCACAGTCTTCTGCTGAAACACATGCTATGGTTATCAGTCTTTTGCAAAAAGCACTTGGAGTAGAGGAAGACCAAGCAGTAGCTATGGTTCATTTTACTCAGGTCAAGAAAACATTAAATGACAACATCGCCACAGTTCGAGTAGGGAAAGAAACTATACCAGCCGGGAGAACTGTTCATGTACGATGTAGAGTCCCACCGACACGTGACACATCAGACTCTGTTGTTTTATATGAACCCCCAGAAGAGAGTGCGTGCTTAGAACAGCTGACTGTAGGGGAGGGCCTCTTAGAAATCAGTGACAACAGAAGGGCCCTTATTCACATGCCCATTTCCAACCACACGAACCATGAAATCACTATCCCAAAGAGAACAGAGTTAGGCTCCATCCAGCACATAACCAAAGTTATCGAGATGGGAAAACTAGAGTCACAACGAAGTGGGAAGCAACCAGCCCAAGCTGTTGGGGCAGAAGTGAATGTCACCACCCCTACACCACCACCAGTTGATCTATGGCAACCACCTGTCGACCTAAGCCATCTCAAGCCAGAGCAACAACGACTGGTGGAGGAAATGCTTCATCAGGAGTCTGCAGCATTTGCCCATGACAGCACTGACATTGGGTGCATCCCCTCTCTTCAGATGTCAATTAAGCTCCAGGACGACATCCCTGTACAGTCTGTACAAGTCTTATGCTTCAGTCCCCAAGCCACTGTACAAGGAAGTAAAAGAGTACATCCAAGAGTTGTTAGTGAAAGGGTGGATTGTCAAATCCAAGTCTCCATATGCTATTGTCTGTGTCAGGAAGAAAGACGAATCATTGCGCCTTTGCATTGATTATAGGCTGCTCAACAAAAAGACCGTACCCAACAGACATCCTCTCCCCCGCATACAAGACCTGATTGACTCACTTGGAGGCTACAGCTGGTTTCCCATCTTAGACCAGGGCAAAGCCTATCACCAGGGCTTCATCGCTGAGGACTCAAGGCACGTTACGGCTTTCATTACCTCGGGGTTTATATGAGTGGATCAGGATGCCCTTTGGGTTAACAAACGCACCAGCAGCCTTCCAAAGAAGCATGGAGGAAATGCTTGACACATTAAGGGATGAGTGTTGCATTCCTTATCTGGACGATGTCCTTTGCTTCTCTAAGTCATTTGAAGAGCAGGTATGTGGGGCGGCTGGTGTCTGAAAACGGTGTGAGAGTGGATCCTAAGGATGTCGAAGCAGTACAGGCCCTGAAAGAGAAAACTCCACAGACAGTAGGAGATGTCAGACGACTCCTAGGGTTCCTGAGCTATTACAGAGCGTATGTCCAAGATTTTTCACGCATAGCAAGACCCTTGTATGAGATCCTCCGGGTAAAGTCCAATCCATCACCTCCCAAGCCTGCAAGGGGAAAAACAAAAGGCCCTCAACTCCCTTCACGCACCCCAGTTGAGTGGACCAGTGAGCATCAACAGATCCTGGAGTGCCTCATAAACATTCTGACCAACCCCCCCGTGTTAGTGTACCCAGACTTTAACTATCCCGTCATACTCCATACTGACGCTTCCCAACAGGGCCTTGGAGCCGTCCTGTATCAAAATCAGGGTGGGAAGGTGAGAGTAGTCGCCTATGGGTCTCGCACACTTACACCAGCAGAGCAAAGCTATCATCTCCACAGTGGCTTGAGTTTTTAGCCTTGAAATGGGCAGTGTGTGACAAATTCAGGGATTACTTGTTTTACGCACCCCATTTTGTTGTCTACACTGACAACAATCCCCTCACTTATGTGATGAGCACAGCTAAGCTTAACGCAGTGGGCCATCGCTGGGTAGGGCAGCTCGCAGACTTTCGCTTTGAGATAAGATACAAACCAGGCAGACTAAATGTTGATGCCGGCACACTCTCTCGTCCCTTTGACATCAACACCTATATGAGTCAGTGTAGTGAGAACTTGTCAGAAGAGGCAGTGTGTGCAGCCTGGGAAGGAAGTAGAGTAGCTCAACAGGGAGAAGTGGCATGGGTAGCAACTCTGAACATTGCATCACACCCACAAACTCTGACAGAACCTTTTCCAGCTATTGACCACAGTGACCTTGTCAGTGAACAACAGAGTGATCCAGTCATTGGGACAGACGCAGGGCATTAGATAAACCCACCAGGACACTTTCTAGGGAGTGGAGCAGGCTGTATATAGAGAATGACCTCCTGTATAGGAAAACACTTGGTTGCAAACAGCTAGTCTTACCCACCACATACAGGCAGACAGCCCTCACTTACCTGCACAATAACATGGGACATGTGGGTGTGGAAAGAGTACTGAGCCTTGCAAGACAACGTTTTTATTGGCCTTAGTACATCACCAGGAAGTGTCGTTGTATACAACAGAAAAAGCCAGCAGTGCATGACAGAGCGCCCATGGGGAGCCTCACATCAAGCTCACCCCTTGAACTCGTCTGCATTGACTTCCTCCACCTTGAAACCAGCCATGGTGGAGGCAGGGAGTTGGAGAATGAACTGTTTCGAGCCCTCAGGCAGCTCTTTGGCGTGCAGCACTCCAGGATGTCGCCTTATCACCCACAGGGCAATCCGGTGGAGAGGTTAAATCGGACCCTGTTGCAAATGCTCCGCACACTAGGAGAAAAAGAGAGAGAGAATTGGAAAGATCACCTGCCTCATGTCATTCATGCGTACAACTGTACTAAACATGAGTCAACAGGCTATTCCCCATATTACCTGTCGTATGGGCACCATCCACGTCTCCCTGTCGACCTCCTCTTTGGACTAGTAACAGAGGAAGGAACAAACACAGCAAAGGGATACGCAGACAAATGGGCAGAGAGAATGACTGAAGCATACAGAATAGCTAGCACTAACAGTCAGCAGTCAAGTGCTAAAGGTAAACGCTATTATGACAAAAGAAACAGAGGTGTGACTCTACAGCCAGGGGACAGGGTCTTGGTCCATAATGTTGCTGAAAGGGGAGGTCCATGTAAATTAAAGCCCTATTGGGAAAAGATGATTTACATTGTGGGAGAGCAAATTGGTGATAATCCAGTCTACAAGGTTAGTCCTGAGACAGGGAGCCGCCCGCCCCACACTCTCCACCGAAACATGTTGCTCCAAGTAAATGACTTGCCTGTAGAGCCACCAACTGAGAATACGGCTGTTCAAAAGAGAAACAAAAGATCAGCAAAACTAGTAAGATCAATGGAACAGACACAAAACCCTGACACAAGTGAGTCAGACGAAGAGGAAGAAGCACCATGCTATTGGCTGCGCATGCCGAGAGCACCCCAGAGAGATGACCGTGTCATGCCACAACTTACCTGTGAGAGATCGGAACACACTGAGCACACTCATACAGGGGAAACTGGTCCTGTCGAGCCTGTATCTGAAAGTGAAAGTGTTAATGAGGAAGGACAAGAAGGACAGGGTGAGTTGTTGTGTAGTTGTTTACCTTACCTTACCACTTGTTTACAACACATCTACACATTCAAACTAAATGACTCAACACTGAGCAGGTCTAATACATACAGTATGATATGTCTACATTTCAGGATCTGGTTATTATAGAACATGTCATGTCATCACTGCTGGTTCTGCACAGAGCGGCAGAAAAAGACCCTGTGGTGACTGTCTATGTCTGTCTGAAAAAATAAATATGGATGGATGACTATACTGTATATAGCAAGTCAGACAGTGTGTGGGAGTTTTTACACTTTGATTCTGGATGATTAGATTTAAAGAGAAATGTGCCTTGAAACCTCTTTAGACTCTCAGATCTCATCTGTCTGTGCGGCTCAACACATGAACAGTCAGTAAACATTGGTAAATCTTTTTATGGCTTTAATTTCATATTTACCATGCAGGCATTAATGGAAGGTCAGTAGATATTACTTAAAACTATAGAAACAGAATGATATAGAAATATAACTAGCACTTCATCTCTGAGGTTGTTTTATCATAAAAAGCAAACGAATTAACACCAGCTGATTATATCCTCAGCTTCTGGATAGTACATATGGTGTGCACCTGACTGTGTGTGAAGTGTATTAGAGGGTGACCAGACGTCCTGGTATTTAGCAGACACAGTGTCCTGATTCATCTCTGAGATGTTCTCCATATGTCCTGATTTAGACAAATACAAGCAGTAATATTTTTAAATAGACTCTCCAGCACAGACATCATAACAGAATTGTGAGCTTGTAAATCTGTCACTCCTACCTTGTTGTGCTGGTTGCCATGACAGCAAGACAGCTGCAAGTGTTGCCCCTGTCGTTGTTACCTACACCGCTAACCCGAAAGTTAATTCTATGCAAACAGTTTGAGTAAACACACTTTTAGATTAGTTTTAAAGATTAGTTTTATTGCATTACTTAAACAGTATGAGTATATGAACAGTGTATGAGACAGTCATTGGATGTACTCATTTTTGTAGGAGTTTTTTCAAGGAATTTTATTGTCATTACAGCACATGTAAAAACATGGGATGAAACGAAATTGGTTTCCCCTGGTCCCTGGGCAGCCCGATATCAAATATAAAATATAAAAGAATGCAAGTGCCTGCTGTAAGGAGGATGCCATTTCTGCCTGAATGGGGTGAGTTGTTTTCTCGTTTCTACATACAGTTTTGCAACAGTAGTGTAAAACTGCCCACTGCCCATCAACACTTTTAACATTAGCCTCATTTGCCCTACTATTTTTGTTTAAAGCCATATTAAAATGCCTTGGAAATGCAAGTACTGCCCTGCCATCTGTGAGAAGAGAGCACAGCTTTTTAAACCTTATAGGCTAAAACATAGGACTTATGCAAGAGCTGAGCCCTTTCCTTGCTTGCATCAGGAATGCATATGTACATTCAAGTCTCTCAATGCACTCCATAGCCATTTATCCTGCTGTGTGGTGTGGATTAACCGCAAACTGTAGACTCTCACAAAAAGTTGTGCTGTTTGTCATGTAAATTTCTTGAATAACCTGAATATCCTCCTTTGTCTTGTTTCTATATAATCTTAATGAGGGAGACTCTGTGGACATTCCTGTGAGAATCCTCTGCTATGAGGACACCAGTGCTGCAAGGCCAGCATCGCCACAACTAAACCCCTCAAGAGTGGGGATCATCCTGAGGGCAGCCCTCTAATGGAAGCACTCACCAACCTGCCTCAGGTAATGTGCCTCTTGTTTGCTTAAAAAACACATTTGCCTTTATTCAGCAGGTCTAAATTTGTGTCGAAGTGAGCTACCTCCCAAGGTTCAAAAGCTGAAGAATGATCTTGCAGATTGTTAATACATATTTATTGCTTTGTTGTCTAAATAAAATAAATACAATGTGCTGCATTGTGTGGTCATTGACAAAAGAATAATTTTATTGGAGTTTTCTTATTCCAAATATATTTTAAAATGTAATACAGTATATTCATATTTTAATAAAACTAGAATTTGAAGTGTATTTGACTTGACTAAAATTAAGTTTATTATAGTACTTGTATTATTGTAGTTTTAAGTAGACTCCAATATACTTTTCTATTGTGATTACTTAAACCATTTAAGTGTATGTAACTTAAAAATGTTCAATGACTATTGTACATTTAAGTTGACTATACTTAAATTAATTTTCTCTGTCAATAACTTAAACCATTTGAGGCAATCACTTAACACGAACTACAACCAACTTATCCAGGGTTTACAGTGTACAGTTGCTCCTCTCAGTACGCAGCCAGTGTAAGACCAGTCATGCTTTAAAGATTGTTGTTTTAATGAAGAATCACATTTACCTGTTTGTCCATTTGTGGGAAAGACCTCTTCCTCAAAATATACGCAGGAAGGAAAACTCTTAGATATATACATGCTTTAACATAAGAGGAATGTAACGAAGAGGACTTCATTCCCTGGAGCTTGAGATGGAGTTGGGGGAACATTGCACCATGCACTTAAACCGAGATACATGCACTTTGAGAATTGCACAAGCACTTTTGTACAGCAATGGCACTTTATTGGGTTTACACACTTTGCACATGACATATTTGCACATTTGAAATACATATAGATATTGGATATTCATAATGGAATGTTTTTACATTCATTGTCCTTTTAAATCTTATTGGTGCTGGTTGGTTTTGTGATGGCCACATGGTTCCACCTGCAAAAGAGGGACATAAGATTTAGTATGCATTATTTTGTTTGTAATTGAATGCAAAAGTGACATAATGTGATTAATCTAATATATGTGTGCAATTGTGTGTTAATTTATTGGGAATATTAAAGTGTGTGTGAAATGGTACTCACCAGTCTCCTTTGTCTCCAGGGTGTTCGGGCAAAAGGCTTCCCCAGGGAACGGGCACCATATTTGTAGTTCTGGGGGCATCCAAGTAGTGATTGATGGGTTTGTTGAGGAATGGTGTATTTTATTAGTGTTGGTGTATATGCTAGAATTGGGGGGAGGTTGTGTTGATAAATATGTGTATATAGTGGGAGGATTATGGGGATAATGTAAATAAATAATAGGTGTTTCTTAGACAGAGAGCAAGGCAGTATGGTGAATGGTATCTCCCTCATTATCTAGACACCCTATATAAGGCACCATTTTGGGATCATTGGGTTGTTGTTGCCATAGACATATATACATAGACGGCGCATTGAGCACGTTGGTCGCGATACGTCAACGGGTCTGCCACATTGGACCGGGCAGATCTGCCGGTAAACTAATACAAGGAAATGGACTGAACTTCATAAAGCGCCTTTTTACAGAGTTCTTTAAGTTAATGTCTCTTATACACGTACGATTCAGCGCTAAATGCGGCGTCTATGTATATATGACTATGGTTGTTGCGGTATGATGTGGAGAGTGTTTGCCATGCTGTTAACACGGACCAATAAAAGACCCGTCTGACACTCTACAATCCTGCCTTGGTGTTCTTTTGGCTGTATGCTCCAGCTGTAATTGTAGTCCACCTAACAAGGAACTGTGGATAAACTGCTAGATTACAAAAAAGTTGTTGGTAACATAACATGCACTCTGTAAGCAATGTTGGCAGTTTCTGTGTTGAAATACTAAATAGCTCAAGGTTTACTGTGATCTGGATTAAACACACACCTGAACTAACTGAGGGTCAAAACAAGAGTAGAACAATGGACTAATTGCATGGCTGCCATGTGTTCAGGCCGTGCTGATCGTGCCTGTTCTAGACAACAGAAGCGCTGCAGCAGGTTTCAGAAGCGTCTCAGCACTCTGCTCTGAGGAGAACACACAGCTGGTCTATTTTTGATGGATGCTGCATCAAACTGATGGCAAGTCAGACAGAAACGCCACAGAGAATCTTGTTTAAAACAAAACACCCTGTGCAGACTCCGGATCGCAAAAAAAAAAAAAAAACAGACAAATGGGAAATATTTTAACTCCATCAGCTTTGTGAGGCTGCACTTACCACAGCTAACAGCATATTTAATATGTTAACATGCCCACAGTACCAATGCTAACATGTGAATTTAGCCTGTTAACATTCGCTAATTAAAACTATACACAAAGTAAAGCTGTGGTAGATTCCCACAGCCAGCGTGCTGCACATTAAGCTTGGAGCCCAGGCAGTGCTTGGTATCTGGGGCAGTTGCCTGCTTTGCCTGGTTACCAGAATTTAATATATGTTGCATCAGACGTGCTGGATGTAAGGTAAAATGACAAGTTGAACAACCAAGTCAAACAAACAGTCTCACCATAAGGTGGCGGCTGTTCTGCTTATAAGCAGAGGTTCAAAGTTCATTCAACACTGGAACTAGCAAACTCTATGTGCTGATGAAGACTGTGAGATTTTGAATGAAAGCTACAGGACAGTTACTACATGGATTTTGAGAGGAAATTGTTTTGTTTCTAAGGCTATACATCCATATGAGCCAACAAAGGTCTGAATATAAAAAACACACCAAGGCTCAGTGTAGGTACCTCTTTACTAACCCTGATTGTATTGCTAAACACGAACATGGAGCCAGCTGTGTTCCTCTTACTCGTGACTATTGTAAGTACAAAACGACAGATATATTGACAATTATACCATCTGACAGCAGAGCTAATGGAGACATGGGAAATTCCTGCCCCAGGAAATCATGGATGTTACGCTGTTTGCCCAACAACCTTAATCTCAGCAGATCGATGCACTAATGAGTACAGATGACGAACAGAGGCACCATTCGTTTACATAGCTTATAATGGCTTACGGCCTTGACAGATGGTAAACAATGGTGAACTTCCAAACCGATCAATATTCCAGGCTGAAAAGCTTGACACGGCACATTTTTAATATGAGAATCTGACAAGCTATCAGAACATAAATCACCCTACACACAGATACACACGTGCAAATGATTCAACTTGTACCCAGCGGCTGTTTGAGCATCATTACAGGTCTGGCTCCATTGTTTTATTGACAGATAATCATGTATCATAGAGAATTGTACTTTGTACGTTGTCTCCTCATATGGGCAGCCATTTTGAAAATATGAAAATTGAGAGTACTGTTTAATTAAAGGAACATCTAACAACCCTCTAACTGTATCTAACCATAAAGAGGCTTTTGGTTTTATATGCTCAGATTGCAAAACACCCACTGCTGAGATGTATACTGCTGCCTCAGCACAATGGTGATGAATGACATTTTTGTTTGTGTTGCTCAAAGTGTCAAAAAAGGACATTTGAAAAACACGATAATGTTTCTTTCCAGAAGTGATGTCCCAGTTCTTCCTGTCGAGTTTTTCAAATGTCACTTTTTAATGTTTTGAGCACAACAAAGTTGCATTCACCTGCACTGTATAGCACAGACAGATGGTTTGCCAGAAAATAACCTTGACTTTGATGCTTATGACGTTCCTCATGTCCTATTAAAAGGAACAGTTCTATATAGAACACATTGCACACTGTTTATGTCCCATGTCTTTAGAGATCACTCAGTTGAAAGTGATTCTTCATTGTGAATCATTTCAACATCTGACCCGATCTCCGCAGAGAGCACAGAACATGGCAGTGTTGTTCAAATAACACCAGATGTCTGGTACTCTAATGATAGCATCACCTTCCAATAAATCATTTTCTAATCACATCGCAAGGACTTGTTTCATGAACCAGCTGCTGCTGCTGAAGTCACATTTAAATCACAGGTCACAGTGACATCAGAGTCAAGGTGTTTGTGTTAGATAGCAGCATCCTGTCCAGAACACTAATCCATGAGGATTATTGCAAACTGTTCCGCTGGCAACTGTGTGTGTGCATGTCAGTGATTAGCCTGGTTACTTCACAGCACCGGTAGCGGGGTGTGGGTTTGATTCCCAGTCCTTTCTGCATGTAGTTTCAATCTCAACTTGCAGGTTCACCCAGAATTCCACGTGAAAGTCAAATTGCCCATAAGTATCAATGTGTTCGATAGCAATGTGATAGACTGTTGACCTATAGAAACTGTGTGCCTGACTTCTAGTCAGTGCAGGTTGGGATAAGCCCATGACCATGACAAAAGTAATTCAGTGTAACAAATGCCTCAGTTGGCACACAGGACATAAAACAGCTGCATAGTATTCGCTGATTAAAGCAACATGATGTAGAAATTGATATTTTATGTGATTGTTTCAGAGTGTAATTCCACTGTGATCAATATAGAGCTGTGCAAGCTGTGCATTTGTTCTGATTACATTACTTATGATCAGAAACTAGTGAGTCAACGACTTTGCTAAAAGCCCAACATCTAACAACAACAGCAGACACAGCAGCAGCAACTAATATCGCTGACTAGACCAACAGCAGTCAGCCCAGCTCGGCGTCTGTTTTTCAGCCTTTAATTTCACCAAGCCCTCACCAACCACTGAAAGTCAGTTCCAGGTTTTATCTTGTCAGGTGGCTTCTTGCTCACTCAGTCTCCCCCCATCATCGTCCTCTTTTGTCTCTTTTCTAGTAGGTTTGTCTATATAAGCTGCTAAGACACGCCTGAAAAACTTTGCTTACAGGTGGTTCAAAATGTCTGTGGTACAAACACAAGCAGTCCTGCGGTGCTCTGAGCCCACAGTCCAGGCAACCCTGCTAACAAATTGAGCTAACATTAGCTAACAGCAGCTACAATTCTCAGCTGTTTACTTTGCTGTCAATCAGGAAGAAGATTATTTTGGGAAAAGGCTTAAATGCTGTCTTTATGAGTATTATGTATTGTGGATGTAGTTTCAGCTGGTGAGAATAGGTTTTAGTCGAGGTTGCTCACAGACACTAACACATGTCTGCTGTCATACCTCCGTATTCATTTCATGTTTGTCTACATGTGCCGCATGTTAATTAGTGAGCTTCAAAGGTGTTGGTAGGTGTTCAGAGAGAGCCCAGCTGTTTCCCCATTTCCAGTCTCAAAGCTAAGCTAGGCTAAGCACACACTAGCTCATACCGACACACAGACATGATACTGATGTCGATCTGCTCACCTCGCTTTTGGAAATAAATAAAATAAAATGCTGAACTATTCCTTCAACATGGCAACCATGTGTAACCAGGCATGAGCAAAGCCTCGTCCATGTAAATGTGCTGTCTGTGTGGCGTCTAAGAGCTGTTACTGTTGGAAATGTAGAATGATTATGAGATGACAATGATGTTTGTCTGTTGTTTCCTGTCTTTCTGCCCTTGCATGAAAATACTTAAAAGATCAGGATTGGCAAAATGGCGGCCTAATGCGCAGTTCTTTGTCAACACATGTAGAAGTTTAGGTATCTTGCATGCAGCCTATTGGACCTAAAACAGGGATTATGCTTCTGTGAAGAAAGAAGCAATGAGTCTAAACAGACAACAGTGTTAAGGTTCTCAGCCTCTTACAAGAGAGTCATTTTATGGGCTAACCAGTCTTTTCTTATTTTAGGAGTACCAATGTTTTGCCTCTTAAATCTGGATGGACTTTTTTTAGAGCTGGGGTGCCAACATGAAGGCATGACACTAGTGGTTTTATTCTTGTCTTTTTTTTAAATCCACCCTCTTTTTACACCGTTTTATACTGCCGGTCTGTAGCAGACAGGGGTTGAGCCATAGGGTTTCCCCGTCACTACATGCATGGTGCCATTTCAACTGTTTTACCTTCTTTGACTCTCTTGCCTTCGTTGTGACTTTAGTGTTTTATAGCAATAATGGCCTTTGTTGTGGTAATAATTTTGCCTGATTTTGGGAATCCTGTTTTTGAATTTGTGTTTTTTTAATATTGATTTTATCGCGCCTTTTTAACATCCTTGGTTGTTTGGCATCTGCATCTAGCACTTGACTGATTGTCTGTCTTTTATTGTTTGAGCAAATACATTGTTTAATTGTCTCAATTAGTGTTAAATAGAAATTTGCCCATCTAAGGTTCAGGTCTCTGAATTAAGTTTTTTATACAACATTGAGCCACCCCCCACCCCAGATCAAATTTTTTTGTATATAGACAAATAAGGTTCAAAGCCAAATATCATCATCCATTTTTCATAATTGCTTATTATCATCAGGGTCGCTGAGGGCTGGAGCTGCTCCCATGCTAGTTACTAGTTCATCACAGGGCTGACACATAGACACACTCACATTCGCACCTGTGGACATTTAGTTACCGCAGTAGCAGTGAGAGAGCGTGAGAGAGAGAGAGAATGCAAATATTCCATAGAAAGGCCCCAGATTTTAGGGGGGCTCGGATAAAACGAATCAGTAACAACAGTAAAGAGGTGCTTAATGTTAGATACATCTGCCAGCCTTCTCTGTGAAATCTGCACATACATAAAAATGTTCCAGACACCAGAACTATAAGAGGAAGTCTTGGGCCACGTGTGCTGCTGTCAACAGCAGTGAGGAGGAGGAGGGTTGAGCCCCATGGGTGAGATGAAAGAGACAGTACACCCAACAGATGTTGCTCTGCATGCTTATGTTATCATAAAATGAGAATCTAACCCGTCTGTGTTTAAAATCAATATATCCATTTTAAGTGGAAAACTAAAGCACATGGTGAACCGCCGGAGGGAAAGTGCTGATGATCGAATGTAACTGTGAGGTCACTGGAAGGAGTGAAGCTCAAAAACCAGAGTCAAATGACAGCAAAGCGTTCCAATATTGTCACTGAGGCAAAAGTGATTTTCTGAGCGGCACCAACATGAAACAAAACAGCTGCTGGATAATTTACAGTGTAATGTTTCCAGGAAGCATTCACACGCAAGGCAAACAAAGTAAAAATAAACGTTGTCGTGACAAGTTGTATCAACAACACAGGCCTTCAGCGTGAATGAGATTTTCAAAAGTCATGAAAATGTTTGATAAGGTCTGAACTCAGCACATTGATAAATCGGACAAAGAGCAAGGGAATGTTCCTGGAAGGCATGAGGAGGGATGGCCCACTTAGAACAAAAAAAAAACTATTGTTATCATTCATTCCTGCTGGATCTAAGTGTTTACTGTCCTCAGGAGGGAGGAAGATTTCTACTCAGGTCTGAAACCAGGACTGACTACAGATAGTCATCATGTCTAGACAAGCATCAGTGAGAGAGAGAAAAGAGGTTACTGTTTAAACTCAGCATACTGAGGCTGCTTACAGACTTCAGATGTTTAAAGCAGCTATGGGCAAAATATCTATGTGATGTGTGATGTGATGTCATCATCTGTTGTACCTCTCATGTTGTACCTGCTAGTAGATCACTGACACTAAAAAGAATGGACAGTGTTTACGTGAAGTCACCAACGGGTTTCTGAAGAGCCATTTTGAAGCTCAAAATCTGTCTTTGTGACCACCACTATCTTTACTGTTCTGCCTCTTTCCCCTCCTGGCTAATCTAAAAGTCAGCAAATCAAGATGACGCCTGGGTGCCATAACACAGGGCACACAGGAGGATTCGAGGTGCAGACTCTGAGACGGTGGTAGAGGTTCAAAAAGGAAAAATCGTAGTCAGAAACTGGATCGCTGCACAAGACAAGACGAACTGGCGACGAACAAAGGGAGCACAGAGACTAAATACAGAGGGAAACGGAGAGGGGACACTCAGACACAATCAGGCACGGGTGAAACACATTAGGAGAGAGCATTGTCAGAGAGCAACCTAAAAGACAAGCCATCTGTAAGGACTGTGATGCCCTATGTGGCATCCTGAGTGTGTACCTTCCTCCTCCTCTCCTGGGTGTGGTCTATTTCTTTCTCCTCCTCTTCTCTGGGTGTGGTTTCTGTTTGCAGGTGTTTTCCATTAATCACTTTGGGTATTTATACCACTGCAGGCTGGTACTTACCTTCTTCTCTGATCTCTCTCTGGCTGGGCCCTGCTCTGGGCTCTTCTGTCCCTAGTCAGGTTTGGTTTGGTTTAGTTCAGTTTGTTGTTTTTGGTCATCCTTTGCTTTTGTTTCACACTACCAACACATGCAGACTCGCAATTGTCACTCATGCACACCCTACACCACTGATACCACTGCTTTTACACACTCCATAACTTTAAATCCTTTATGATTGTTTAATTTGATTCAATAAAGTATTGTTTAAACAAACATACATGGTGTGAACTCCCTTTTTGCCATGACTCTCACAGCCAGGTCATGACAGGACACTCACCTGTCAATTGGATCATCCCCACTGTTAAGTCTGCATAACTTTAAGCCATAATATAATTTGAACAGGTGAGTTGTATAAAAATTCACCCTCAGTACAGTTATCAGGTAATGGTAAAGGGCTGTAAAAATGTTTATTTCTGCTCTAAAGTTGGACATTTTAACATAGGCATGTATGGAGGTTGACAAGGAACTGCAGTTTTTGGCACTACGTTGGCTTCACACAGACACCCAGGTTGGCGCTTGGTCATCACACACACCTAGAGTTAAGTTTTATAACTAGGTTTTAAAAAGAAAAACCTCTCACAAATGTGTGAGATGCTGAATGATAATGGGGCAATGCTGAATGGATTCAATAAAAAGGTAATTACAAAAAATATATATATCTTTAAGACCTAGAGCTACGGAGAGACGATTCCCCATCCAGTGTCTCAACTGATACCGGTCAACCTCCATCTATCAACGACCCTGTTTTCTCCTCCCCTCAACCTCCATCCCTTCGACCTTCATCCTTTTCCATTACTTGCAATAAACCTGTCTAAACTTAAATCTATATTGGCATGGTTCCTGTTAGTGAAACCACGTCTGTAGCTAATGCTGTAGCTGCTAGTAGATCCTCACACAATGCTGACCGGTTTGACTTTTATAAAGATGTCTGTAGCCAACATTAGCATTTTAAATGTAGTAAGGTGTGAAAAGAAATAGAGCAGGAACCAATTTAATGCTAACATTAACATAGGATGCCCTTCAGCCTCTAAAGGGCAGCATGCCAACACAAGTTAGAGACCACTGATATGTTAACAATGTACTGGAGAATGTTTTTTAAGTCGTAGATGTGATATATGTTGTGAAGGCAGTAGGCATCAAATAGTTGTTAGTCACAAGATGTTTATTCCATAAATGATGCTGTAAGCATGTAAGTTTCTTCAGTTTTCTAATAGTGTATATGTATTGTCTATGAAAGTCCTCACTGTGCACATGACCACCGATATGACCACACTGGCCCGTCTCTGCCAACCAGGATGTTGCACCAGTTTTGCAACATGCAATCATTTCCCCATTTACATATTTTGACATATAATAAACATCCTTTTTACAACATTTGCAACTTGCAAGAGCCTAGATGACTCAGTCTTAACATTGTCGATACACTAAAAAAAGCAGAGATAAAATAATCTCAATAAATGCAAAAGTGTCCTAAATCCTACCATCTTCAGCAGATTACACCTGAGGGCCTCCACCTGAAACTGGAACTCATTAGGCTCCAAACAAACCTGTGAACCTGGACTGAGTCAATCACGCAGACACATGTCTGTATTCAATCACAGTTCTTTCTGAAAGCACGTCTTGGTTTGGAGGTGGTGTCTGGCCTCATGGTAGCAACACAGCTGTCCACCAACATCCTGAAGGCTGTAGGAATGTATTGCATGATTAGTGCATGCATGTTGACGTCTCAAAGTGTGTACTTGCTGAAGGTGTACCAGCTATATCCTATTCTAGCTATAGTGTGTTCCTATAAACCACCAGTCATGCAGAGAGGAGTGCAGCTGCTCCTCAGCCACCTTGGTTCCGTTGTAGGGCATCCAGACATGATACAGAGGACTGCTGCTACACCAGCATCTGTGCAGACCAGCGCTGACTTTCAGAGAACTGTACACACTCTAGTCAAATAAAAGGACAGTATGTCAACTGTAGTTATTCTTTAACCCCTCAGAAGCTGATTCAAAATATCTTTGCTCATTTTAAAGGTTTTTGTGTAAGACTGTACACTACCACATAATGAGGAAGCTTATAAGTGTCATGTTTTATTTACATGTTATGGGTTTATTAGATTTTATTTTTTAAAATCACAAATGGGGAGAAAACCAAATCAAAGTAAACAAATGGTTTTGAGGGGCTACAAGCAGTTAGCTTAGCCAACCATGGTCACGTTGGAAAGGTTTCCTAGTTTGGAGAGTTTAAACTTTAATGGTTAACTTTAAAATGGTTTGGTTAATCTGACATCTGTGCGTGTATGTATGCAAGGTAAAAACTGGATTTTGGAGGTAAGAGTTAATGCACCCGACTTGCACATCCAGTCTATGCACTTCAGTGTTCAAGATATACTTTTAGGAATTTCCTCCAAATCATAACTTCCTGTCAAGCTACAGAATAACTAAATGTCTATAGCCAAGACTGTAGCTGTGTCTAAATCATTACTACACAATCTAGACTGCATAATATGTAATATTCACCATATACCGTTTTAGCAGGTAGTGTATAAAAACATGCATTGTGGGAGAATAGTGTGGATCAACAATACACTGAAAAATGAGCTGCATTTACTATGAATTCAACCTGGCTTCCAGTGTGAACATATACCTTTAGAATTAGTATGTGGCAGGGACACAGAATCGGGTGCATGGGTTTACTTAACGTTTCCGATGCTGGCAGAGATTTTGTTAATGGAAACAACATTTTGAATAAAAAGGCTCAGGAACTTTGTAACCTAGTAAAACCCTGCATGGCATGTTCAGTAGTAAGCTACATAAAACAAACCTTCCCACTGTTGCTCTGCTTTACAGTAAATAAACTGACCAGATTAGGAAGTTCAGTCTTGTACTAAGCTGTGTCTTTGTGGTCAAGTTGAAGCAGAACTTATTGAGATATCAAAACTTTTATTGTTCACTATTGCACAAAGCCTTTTGGTTCTTCACCCTTCCACTGTAAATTAAAGTAGGTCTTTGCAGGCTGATCCAAATTTCAATTCACCTTGGGTAGTGGCACTCTACTCCAATGACAGCACTCTGGCTCCTGATGATGGGACTCCTACTGGATACTTTGGGGTTGTAGAGCAGTGTGAAGGCATAAATGAAGGAATTCTCTGTTATCTGAGGAAAATACATTTAAAAAAAATAAGTCAATTTGACATTTTTTGACTAAAAGAGTGTCATATTAGTGCATTATGTGAATAAACACCTCATACCACAAGTTTGCTGCCACAGCCGTGCAGCTCATATTCAAAGATCAGGACATGAGACAAGTTGTCGACCTCAGTGGCTGAACAACCACCAAGTGTGATTTCCTCTGGCTTTATCAGCTTGAGGCCCAGCAGGTCCTGTCTCACTTCCACCTGGATCCTACTTTCCCCACACCTCACAGCAACACGGTTGGTTGTCACCGGCTGCCATGGTTCAAACTTGCCTGGAGGCTTTTTCACTGGATCTACTGGATCTTTTGGAAACCTCCAGGACAGTGGCTCAACTTCTGGATGGATCTGCTTTACCTGGACCATGCTACCTTGGTGAGCAGACTCCATGGAGTACTGCCTCTCAGGTCCTGCTGCTGGCTCGGCTTCCACCTCTGCAGGCTTCTGCGCCTCGATCCCCCAGTAGGTTGGCTTTTTCCAACCGAGGAACCGAGCATCACTAAGGCTAACACATGCGAGCACAAAACCAAACACAGTAAGCTGCCTCAACCCCATTGTTGCGAACAAGCAACCTTCCATGCAGCGTTCTTAAGCATGACCATGAAGCAGACAAAAGAATGGACTCCTCCCGCTGCTTAATTAGCTGGATCCCTTCCCACATGTGCAGATCTCACAGCTGCACACCCCTCACTAATTGGTCAGTCTATGACCTGCACACTAGCTGGATGAAGCTCAACCATCCAGTATTAATCCATAAGTGCTCCACACACTTTCTGCACTTTCAAAAAGGTTTTTTGAAAGAATCTGGAGGGTGAACTGAGTTTGTACAAGCACATGTCTTATTGTTTGACTGATATTCATTCAAATATATTCATTCAAATATTACAAAGCTTTATGCAGTGAATTTAAATGTCTAATCAATCAAGTTTTTGATTTTGAAAAATTTTTTGATTTTGAAAAATTTATTCAGCTCAAGTATTTGTAATTTTGTCAACTACATTTCAGAGGAAAATATTGTATTTATCTGATAACTATAATTACAGGGTTACTATTACTATTATGTAATCTGTCTTACTCTCAATCATTTTCTTAATTAGTGACTTTAGATTTAAATATTAAATATTTTAATTGACATTTATACATTTCCAATTCATAGATAGTCCATTTTAAGCATCAAGTTTTAAAGCTTAAAACTTTACTTTTTCCTACAATTTCAATTTTATTTATATAGCACCAAATAATAACAGAAGTTATATCATGACACTTTCCATATAGAGCAGGTCTTTACTGTGCTCTTTATAATATTTACAGAGACTCAACGATTCCCACCATGATCAAGCACTTTGTGATGGTGTCAAGGAAAAACTTCTTTTAAGAGGCAGAAACCTTGAGCAGAGTCCAGCTCATGGTGGACGGCCATCTACCAAAAGAGGGAGTGGGAAGAGAGAGTGAGACAGATGCACAGCAGCAAAAAAAGTGAGATATGATGGATAATTAAGGAGAACTAGAAAATTTCTAAAGAAATTTTGAGTGTGCGTGACTCTGGCCCCGTCGTCCCCATGCATTATTACTGACACTGCTCAGCAAATTCAGTACTAAGAAAGAAATTTTGAGAGTGACGAGTGGGCTGTTGCTGGGGGTCTGTATCCAAAAGCATTGGCATTTTAACATTAGCATGTTAGCATTAGCATGTTATCATTAGAATGTTAACGCTGATACACTAGCAGTTAGTATTAGCATGTTAACATTAGCATGTTAGCATTAGCATGTTAGCATCAGCATGTTAACGTTGATACGCTAGCAGTTAACATTAGCATGTTAGCATTAGCATATTAGCATTACCAAGTTAACATTAACATGTTAACGCTGATGCGCTAGCAGTTTGGATTAGCATGTTAGGATTGGCATGTTAACATTAACATGCTAGCATTAGCATGTTAACATTACCATGTTAACAGTAATGCACTAGCAGTTAACATTAGCATGTTAGCATTAGCATGTTAACATTTATGCACTAGCAGTTACCATTAGCATGTTAGCATTAGCATGTTAGCATTAGCATTGGAGCATTAGCATGTTAACGCTGATGGGCTAGAAATTAATATTAGCATGTTAGCATTACCATGCAGGTTGCGCTAACGTGCTAGCTGCTCTGCTGTCACTGTCTGCCATTTTAGACAGACAAGTTCAAATTAAGTGCCAAGAACTACTAAAATGGCTGCCGCTCAGCTTCTGCCTGCTGGCCCCTCCCTCCCCTCCTCCTCCAAGCAGGCTGAGGTTGCTAAGCAACCAGGACCTAATCAGCAGCAGCTAATCTGCACCTGTTAGAATTAACATGAGCATGTTATTGCTGATGCGCTGACGGGCTAGCAATTAACATTAGCATGTTAACATTAGCATGTTAGTAATTAACATGTATTTAATTCCTAGTGGCTAATGTTAATTAGCACTAATTTTGACATTGGTCGCTAATGTTTGCAAATAGCATGTCTTTACAGCTTGCGCTAACGCTCTGCTGTCTCTGTCTGCCATTTTACACAGACAGGTTCAAATTAAGTGCCAAGAACTACTAAAATAGCCGCCACTCCGCTTCTGCTGGCCCCTCCCCCCTCTTTTCCTTTAAGCAGGCTGAGGTTGCCAAACAATCAGGACAAACTGTAATCAGAAGAGCAGTTACTGCACCTGTTAGAATGTCACTTAGAAACTGAGAGAAAATGCTGAGACCTCCTCTCGAACAGGAAGGATTTCTGGCCAAACCGTATTTCCAATCATTGAGCCGACTTAACCACAAGCAAGATGAGACCTTCCTGATCGTTTTACATACTTGTTTGGTGTCGATAAATGAAGAAATGTGCCCGTAGGAGCAAGAGAGAGAAACATTATTTCTGCCTTCCTCCAAAAAATTTCCCGCTTTTTTAACATGGGAGTATATGAGGCTGTGGGGGAGAGTAGTCGATTAATTAGTTCGTAGGGAGCCACAAACTATAACAGAGACAGCTTCAACAGTGTTATCACTACGACCGCCTTGAATTTTCCTACATTTGAGGGTGTAATCACGCCTGTAGCTGTGCATTTGCGGCCACAGTCGCAGTTTACAAATGTATTTTCAACGACTTTTTCTCTCCCCCTACACTCTAGTGATGACATCACTCACTCTAGCTCTGGAAACTTCTCACAATACACACCCATTCATTTTTTTGGCGTCTTTTTTGGTGATTTTTGGCAAAACCGTTTGCCGAAACTCTTAGAAAGGTCATAGCACACATGTCCCGGCCGAGCCGCACGTTTTGATACCCGTTTTGTGTATGTGCGACAAAAACTCTGGGAGGAGTAGCAAGACAAAAAAAGGGTGGAAGAATAATAATAAGCGCGGTGGATAACATATAGTGTGCGCCTTGCACGCACACTCAACTAGCATAGTGAATGTTCTAAAACTATGAAAATAACACCAGATTTGTAATAAACTTGAATTGTTCCTTCATGGCAAAGTAAAAATGGAACCTAACTTTTGCCCTTCACACCAAAGTGGCACCTAACCAGAGGGGCATATCTTAACCACAGGGGTACTACAGCAGTATAAACTCAATCTGAGTAACATATATACACGTGTTGAACTGAAATGTTCAGACTTTATCACTCACAATGAACATTCAGGTTTGTATCAGCTTTATTCAGTTTAACATGTTCATACAGTTTATTCTGTGATATGACTCCAGATGGCACAGAAACAAGAACTGAATTCGGTCAAGTCTGATTGGTTTAGATTTGTTCACGTCTGATTGGTTTGGATTTGTTCACATCTGATTGGTTTAGATTTGTTCACGTTTGATTGGTTTCGATTTTTTCGGACACCGAACTAGCTCTTTGTTATTGTTCTATATAATGTGTCTTAATAACAATGATGAAATTAATTTTTTTTTAATTGTTTATTTGAAATTATTTTGCTTTATTTGTTGTCTGAAACCTGGATGTAGTGGTGGCTTTGGCTGCCAACAAATGTAAAAGAGAGTTTGTTTGTTTGTTTGTTTGTTTTTATTAATCATTCACCTGCAGGAAAAACCAGACCGCCCCCTGGTGTCCTGGCCTAATGCTACACATACGCTGCACGGACCAAGATTACACTACACACGCACGCACACACGCACGCACTCGCGCACACACAGCGGCAGCAGTTGAGAGATTAATCAATGCCTCAGATACTGGCATCTGCCTCTACAGGTTAGCGGCATGTGCCTCAGATAGTGGCACAGAAGAACTTTTATTTTAAAGAGTACCGGGCAAAGAAGCGTACCCACCACTAAAACGGGATAAATATGGAAGTGGAAATTTTGTTTTTGGTGATTGGAACAGAAAACAAGAAATTGAGCCGAATTTTCGTTTTTTGGCAAAAACGAAAAACGGCTCGTTTCTGGTTTCAGCTTGTGTCCATTATGCCCAGAAAACAGAATAATAAAAAGTACCTTGGTCGATAACAGTAAGAGTATTTGTATTAGATGTCAAGCAGGACCACAGCCACACGTGCAACCACAATCCTCAATCTAGACATGGCAACTCCAGAGCTAAGGTCAGTTAGTACGACCAAGGTACTTTTTATTATTCTGTTTCTGGACATAATGGACACAAGCTGAAACCAGAAATGAGCCGTTTTTTCTTTTTTTTTGACAAAAAATGAAAATTCGGCTCAATATCTCGTTTTCTGTTCCAATCACCAAAAACAAAATTTCCACTTCCATATTCCGTTTTAGTGGTGGGCAGGGCTTGTACGCTTCTTTGCCCGGTACTCTTCAAAATAAAAGTTCTTCCATTTGACAAAGTTATTTCTTTATTAAAGAGTGACCATCTTTTGGCCGGATATTTTTACGTCCTGTCTGGGGATCCAGAGGATTTTTTTCTTTATAGGTTCATGAAAATGTCCGGTTTTCAATTGACTGGCGCTTTGCAAAGGCTGTCCTGTGTGTGGAACTGCGACGCGCACACTGGCTCAATTCGTGGCATCGGCATCTAATAGTGGCATTTCCCGGAAATGCGGAACTCACGTAAAAGAAATGTTACTACCATAGAGTACAATACAACAATGACTGTTTTTTAAAAATGAAAACAAATAACCATAACAGCAGCACACACATACGCACGCTGTCGAGTTAGGTTCTTCATCTATTTAATAAAGATGCTGAGACGGATTTCATGTTGGGTCTTTACTTCCACATTTCACATGAACTTTGACCTGTGGCTCTGTAACAAAAACATAACCTGAGGTTCCCCTGTAAGACCGCCCCCTGGTGTCCTGGCCTAATGTTACACATACACTGCACATACCCAGATTACACGCACGCGCACGCGCGCACACACACAGCGGCAGCAGTTGAGAGATTAATCAAAGCCTCAGATAGTGGCATCTGCCTCTACAGGTTAGCAGCATGTGCCTCGCGAATTGAGCCAGTGTGCTCGTCGCAGGTCCACACACAGGACAGTCTGTGCAAAGTGCCAGTCAATTGAAAACCGGACATTTTCATGAACCTATAAAGAAAAAAATCCTCAGGAGCCCCAGGCAGGACGTAAAAATGTCCGGCCAAAAGAGGACGTTTGGTCAACCTTTAATAAAGAAATAACTTTGTCAAACGGAAGAACTTTTATTTTGAAGAGTACCGGGCAAAGAAGCCCCGCCCACCACTAAAACGGAATATGGAAGTGGAAATTTTGTTTTTGGTGATTGGAACAGAAAACGAGAAATTGAGCCGAATTTTCGTTTTTTCGTTTTTTGTCAAAAACTAAAAAAC
This sequence comes from Collichthys lucidus, assembly GCA_004119915.2. NCBI lineage: Eukaryota > Metazoa > Chordata > Actinopteri > Sciaenidae > Collichthys > Collichthys lucidus. Next base: position 31,978,589 of record CM014090.1, read on the forward strand.
GAACAAACCACTCGTTTCTGGTTTCAGCTTCTCTCCATTATGTCCAGAAACAGAATAATAAAAAGTACCTTGGTCAGTAACATGTATAAACGGGACATGAATGTGTACAGATGGAAGGAGAGAATAGCTCAGTGCATCATGGGAAGTCCCCTAGCAGTCTAGTCCTATAGCATCATCATTAAGGGATGGTTCAGGACTCATCTGAGCCAGCCCTAAATATATGCTCTATTAAGAAAGAACGTCTTCAGACGTCATTATGTGCATGTAATGTACAGGTGGAAAGTTCCAAGAGAAAAATAGCTTTAGATTTTCATAATATAATGGCAAAATATTCAGTTCTAATGTGTTTTAATAATAAGTAATACAGTTTTCTGTGACTCATTATTACAGAAGACGACAGGGGAGAGGGGTTAGAGAGCTGCAAATGAGTACAGACTGATACAATAAGAGGTAACCCAAAGTTAGATAACCACCATTAAGCCTCATTACGATGATGTCCGCTGATGTGTTGTTGGCTCTCAGTGTGGATCCTGCTGCTGTCTCTGTTCACAGCGTACATAGCAGACGGCAGGTTGCTCTCTTGTTTTCTACATTTATCTTGCAAATGGCACGTTTGCGTAGGATGCCTGAAATAACACCACATCTCAAGGTCGGGAGGGGAGGGTTACCATAGCAACAGCACCTAACTCACAGATTGCAGGATGCTGCAATTTGTTGGAGGTTGAAATGTATCATGGAAAAGTGGAAAGTCAATATGTTTTCATAACATCTTCTTAATTCTCTGTTTTACTACTACATACTCTCTTTCACACCCACTGGTAGTTTGTTTTTTCAGAGCGTAAGTGACAAGTTTATCTGCTTACCTCCAGCATGAAACTGATTTTTTTTTAAATATGATTTAAAATTAACATGGAATTACAGAGCTGTTGTCACAAATCCCTGCACACTCACTTTTTAGCCAAAACTGCCTGACTTCTCTTTTCATTAAAAAATAATAATAATTATTATTATTGATCATATTATTTACTCAGCATTTTTTATGCTCAGCTGTAACTTTAAACTGTCTGTGCTACATTTACCCTTCATATATTGATCTGTGGTTAATTTCCCTGTTTTTTTTAAATAAAATGTTGCATATTTTATTACGTATGTCTAAAGAATATGAACAGAATTGTTTCAATTTAAAAAAAAATCTCTGTAAGCACATGCCTGACATTATCGCCTATTAAAGTTTATGTGGTTAACTTGTCACAATCTGTTTCCTATTCACACATCCAGCAGACATAGAGCAAATGGAATTGCATGTTTCCACCTGATTATTTTTTTTTAGTTTTACTCTCCATCAGCAACCTCCTGTCTGCCGAAACATTGCTGTGTGAAAACAAAAAACAAAACAATGAGCTGGAAGATGCTAAAATGCTGTGTAAAACTGGAGGAAACTGTATAAAGCCTATTTCGCATTACACACTGATCAAATAGACCTCAGACATTATGACCTTTATACTGTATATGATGCAAGCAATGGAAAGGAAAAAGTTCCTTTTACGAGGCAAACAGAGCCTGTCTCACAGTGAGCAGCCACCTGGTGGAGCTAATAATAAAGTCATCCAAAAAAACCCACCACATTTTCTTCCTGAAATGCTGATTAAATATCGGCCATTTTGGAGGTCAACAGTCCATGCAGGAGAGGGGGAGGGGACCAACACATGACCCATTACATCTGCCTGACAGCTGTATTACAGTATGCAGACTGCTGTATTTACACTGCTGCCCCAGGCCTTTATCATGACTGTCCCTGAATAAGCTGTGAATTCTATTGAGCAGGGGGCATAAGGGTCACCAAGGAAACAAAAAGCCATTTGAGTCAGTGACTAAACTAAATCAGACCCTACATTTCACTTCATGGTAAAATAAACACATTCATGTTCAGAATGAAAAATCGAGCTTGTGAGTGCTTTGGCCAAGATAATATTCTCTAAACACAAACTGATCATACATAATAATAAATCACCCTCTAATCAAAATCAGACACAGTCAAACATGTGAGATGAGACATGATAAACGTATGTCACATGTAGTAAAGCCAAAATCTCTATAGAGTGAAATATGTGTGTGGAGAGCGGGTGGGATATCCTCTCCAAAGCAGCAGTGTGACTGAGGCTTACCGCCAGCAGAGTTCAGGGAGGCAGCTGCTGAGCTGGAGGATGCATAGAGGACAAATGAGGACAAATCTCTGCAAAAGTTAACTTTACAGTCGAACAGCAACAAAAGCCTGAAACTACAGTGCAGTCTTCAGACAGGGCATGAGTCATCCACACATGGAACATTTAACAACAGGAGGTCAGAGAGTTGGAGGCCTGTCAAACCTGCTATTGTAGACATCAAAATCAAAGTCCAAAATCAACCAAGCTCGTCTATGAATATAAAATTCTACCAGACCATGTGTACTCATTTTACTGTTCAGATTGTGATTGTAATTGTGTCAGTCCAAGAATGGTAGAACAGATTATTTCTTTCCAGTGGATGAAAAACCTTGTCAAGCATTTTTTTTTAAAAACCTGATAGATGTTGTAATGGTGTGTGAGATAAGAGTTAGTGAACCCCTTTACATTATTCATAACCAAGTCTGAAGTTGCTTATTAAGGTTTTTTAGTTTAAATGTTAGTCGCTAGCATGACTCCTACTTTGCGTGTACACTATAGAGTTTGCTGCTTATTTGCTAAATAAAACTGACTTTTGTACGATAGTGGTACCCTAATGGAACATAGTGACCTCAGTCAGACTAGCATCCGGTGCTCCACACCCATTTGGAGCTCCAAGCTATATTATTCATTTTAGCCACAGAAAGACTCACTGTACTTTTATAATTGTTAATCACAATTATTACTTGTACATCATAACTACGTTGTGATTTGAAAAATGTGCTAAATGAAGGTGCTAAACTTTAATAACAGTGCAGTTTACTGTACTTTAACGCGAGCGGTCCATTTGAAGAGCAGCTGGCACACTTTTCAAACACTCTGTGCCTCATTTCAGGACTGAAGTCTAGACCAAACACAACAGAGCATCAATAAGAATACTATTTTTAGTTTTAGTGGGAGGTCACACTGTATCTTCAGGTATGAAAAGGCAGATTATTATATATATTAATAACCACACCTTCTCATTACAAAGGAATATATCATCAATAGTCATTTGGCCTGGTTCCTGCTAACTGATTGTGGTAGTGGGAGCTCTTGTCTCACTCTTGCTCTTTGATTCTGAGCCCTGCCTAATTCCGGGGTGTGTGGCTTAATTAGCCAATCATAATTAGGCCGTAGCGTGATAAGGGGTAGGGTGTAGTTCGGCTCCCCTCTTGCTTGTGACCCGTAGCCACGCCCACCTCCTGGTTGCCTCACTCCGTGCTCACACGAGCAGGTAAGTTAGCGGTAGCTTCACCGTTGCGTCAGCGTGATTTTTAGATGTTGGCTTGTTGTTATACCAACTGCTTCGTTCTTACCAGACAGTGTTGTGTCCCCCCTCCCGTGCCGAATGCCCCGTGTGTCCAGACAAAAGCATAAAGCTCTCCTCCGAGTGTCAGACTCGCCTATCGCCTGTTAGGCTCGCACACAGGTATGAACATTAATTGTTTGTTTGTGTCAGGGCCAGGTCGAGAAGCCCTGCTGTTTTGACTCCGCTGCTGTCAGGTCCGGTCTAGCCTGTCACCCCGGCGGTGTTGTCCGCTCATCCTTTTGCAGCTCTAGGCGCTGCCTTTGGAGTCGGCTTCGACGGCTGATCCGCATCCAGGCTGCATGCTCTGCCCTGAACGCCATGGTCTACTGGCCAGTGGTGTGGATTAATGTGGCGTCGTGATTAACCGGAATTCAACACTGTATTAACAGGGTCTCACTGTAATCGTTTATTTATTATTTCTGACTCAGGTTTGGACGGACTGCAGGTTGAATCTCAGCTGTTTATTTATTTATTTTTTTGTTATACGGTGATTTCAGTTATTCAGTGATTATTTGAATTGATTTACTGTTTAACTTGTTTGTTGTTTGTTTTGTGTTAAGTTTGGTTAGGTCCTTGATTTATGTATTTTTGTTAACTACATTCATTTTGTTTACCTGCACCAGTAGTAGACCTACTGGCAGCTGGTATTGTTTTCCTTTCGTTGGCACTTAGTTGCTGCCAATTTATGGTTTGTTTCTTCTTTTTTTTTTTTTTTTTGTTGTTGCTGATTTGAATCCCACCGAGTGTTTATCCTGTCCTTTCAGGTGCTGAGAGCCAAAGGTGGTGGTCCTGGTGTCCTTGGTGGTGGGTCCCCTTCTGTGTCCTGATTTGTTCCTCCTGTTTGGTGTGCTTGAGTTGCGCAGGTGGTCCGGGTGCTCCTCCCTGGGGCTCCTCCCTGGGACTCCTCTCACCGTGTTGACCCTTCCCTCATCACCACCAGTAGGCCTCAGCCCTGATAGTGCTTCCCCCTCCTGGTATGAATGGTTGGTTTTAATGAATTTAGTCATGTTAAATAAAATTGTATTTTAAACATCGGAACCACGTCTCCTTGCCACATTTATGACGAACCTGACTGCCTAATAGTTAGCAGTGCAAAGATTTTCTCGTGCGCACCTGGATGCGCCGTGCGCCCGGATCAGTCTGTCCGGCGCCCCCTCTACCTCGTCAACCCCCCGCTCCCTGGCGCGCCGGCTCCGCTAACAGAAAAAAAAAAAACTTTTGACGATGGTGACGAAAACAGCCGTTACGCTACAATAAAAATAACGTAACGGGGGGAAATTGCCGTTGCGGTCTAAAAATTTTAGCGTAGCGGGCCGCAACCATATAAAGCGCTGGCGAGAACCCTGCGTTGTCGGACAATAGTACTGAGTATTCCCTCCATAAGTATTTCCCTTTTTGTTTTACTTCCTCCCCATTGCTCGCGCCGCCACATAAATATTAGTCCAAGTTTAATTGTTGACTCTAAATTTCTCAGGCGTAAATATGAGAGTGATGGTTATGTGTCTATATGTCAGCCCTATGGTTAATTGCCAACTTCATAGGTTCCAGCTCCCTGTGACCCTGATAAGTGTAAATGGTTACAGAAAATGGATGGATGTAGAATGACAAGAGCCATACACAAACTGACAGGAAAGACACACGTATGCAATGTTCCAATGCACAACAGGAAGATGAGACACAGCAGTAAAACTGTGAATGGCATGAGATAGCAAAGAAATGAATTTCTTTGGTTTGACACCAATAACAGAACTGGCATGTATACTAGGATTTGGTTGTTTTAAAGGGGAGCATCAGAGCATTCCAAACACTTCCAACACTACTGTAGACCAGGAAGGACTCTTCATGGACGGTGTCTTTGGCCAATGGATATTTCCAGCAGGACATTCATAATTAGAAAATGCTTCCAGGGGCGTGAGAGTGACTTCAGAGGGAATCTCCACAGGGAAGCTGTTGATGGTCAGTGGGATTTGATTACATTTAGGTCTTGTGAAATCAAGAGTGATGTCTTGTTTTGTTCACATTGAGGGACAGGTTGTTGGTGGTATACCAGTCAGTGAGAGGTTCCACCTCCCCTCTGTATGGGGTCTTTTCATTGAAGCACATAAGGATGACAGTGGGGTTCAGAGAGATATTGAAGATATCCATGAGGACATCAGCCAGCTGGTCTGCACATTCTCTGAGCACATGGCCAGGTATGTTTCCATAGGTGGACACCTGGTTGGTGGGGGGAGGGGTGTCTTTCCTCACCACTGTCATTCAGTGTCTCAAAACCCGTTACCCTGCCATAAATGCTGTGTTCACGTCCCCCCGTCCTGTGTGCACTTGGCTGTTCTGATGGTCCAAGACAGGTTGGCTATTGCTGTTCTCAGTCCCGCTTCTTCACCTTATCTGTATCTCATATCAGTAACGTCCACACTTCTTGTGCCGCCCCTTTAAGAATGTCTGAGTTGTTTAGGCTGCTGCACCGTTTGTTCCTGCAGGCTTACCCCAAAAATACATTTCAATTTTAGTCAATGTGTCAGCTCACACAGTCTCCAGTTCCACTGCGACATGGCTCTGGAACGACTGCGGCATCCGGCAGCCCTTCGCAACACATACGCAGAGTTTCTGTTTTTCACGGACGCCGGAGCACAGCGCATAAATTCAGCACAGAGCAGATTGTGCGGAAAATACCAACCAAAATACCAAAATATCAGCTACAAAATAAAACCCTGGTTGATTTTCAAAATAAAATACTGTTCACCGCAGATCAAATTTCATTACAAGAACATCATAATGGGTGCGCCGACCTGAAGTCAACAGGTCAAAGGTTTTCAGGCATCTTGTCACCCCATCAAACCCATGGATGAGGAGAAGTTGATTCTGGAGTTTCAAAATCAACCTATCATTTATGACACCTCACATCCCTTTTAAGGACACTAGCAAAAGAGATGTGGCATGGAATGCCATTGCAGGAGTTGAAGAGACTACAACTGCCGATTAATGCGAGATCTCGCGCATTCTTGCGACAGGTCCGGCGGTGCCGCTCCAGTGTGCGGACGGCAGAGCTGTTCCTGAGCCGTTCCGCATGCACGTGTATTTTCAGGGTTACAGTGGTTTGTTCCAGCCTTCATCAAAGTTATCTCCACTCACCCTTCATTTTTCTTCCTGCTGTACCTAGAAGGGACGTAAGTCTGTAAGTAAATTGTTAGTGTGTGACTTACCTGTTATGGTGTCCTGTTTTGGTTTACTATCATTTGGGTGTAAAGTGAATAGTGAATAGAATAATAATGTAAGCATTAAGCTACACACTACTTATTACCACTTCTGTTGTGTGAAGTAAATTATAACTGTGGTGTTAATGCATGTTGTATTTATGGATCTATAAGAAACAGACAAAATGAAGTCTGACATAGTTTTTTTATTTTTTGTATTGCAGTTTCACAGATCATCTTAAGTAAAACATCAAAAACCTACCTTAAGACTCTGCAGTGTTTTATTGAGAAACTGTTTAACTATCTGCCAAGTTAGAAGTCCATCACATTCTTGCAAGGGCAGAATACTTCTGCAGTCATCCATGGCACATTATGTAATGGTCTTGGAGACCTGTCACCGATGCTGTGTATTCCACCAAGTTCGTGGTCTTAATTGGACTCAAGACCAGTACAGAATTCAACTAAATATGACATTCCAGCGTTAACAAAGTGTACATAGCAAGAATGTGTGGTTGAAGAGTGTTCAGGAACTACATGGTGCTCTGGAGCCTGCATCTGGCTCAAAATCTCCCTGCAACACTGGCACTGACGGTGCCAATCTGCCTTGAGCTATGGAGGCCTGTAATTGACACAAATAAAGTGCCATTCACACAGTTCATTAGTTCCTTAGAACAGATCCAGTCAGAAGCTCAGGTAATAATGTGTCCATGCAAATTACTGATATGACAGAGCTGCTTTGCCAGACCAGGTTTTGGCTTAAGAGTTGAAATTTGGTGCAGCACTGGTGCTTGTCAGGTTTGATAGCTAGTGATCATCAAATTTAATCAGATTTATCATATTTTACCAGGCAGTTTAAATCTTTACTGACTGGTCCATTGTTTTCCTGTTGAACTCATGGACTGGTGTCGTCTAGGTCGAGTCAACAATCCGACTCCACTGCAGTTATGCAACAGTTATTTAGGCCTCCAGGAACTCGGTACAACTGAAGTGAGCCTGTTAGAGCTGAAGCAGTTTGCTGAGAGGCAACTGTTTCCTGTCCCTGGTTTACAACCTGAATGCTTGGATATCCACAGGCCTATTAAGTGATAAAACTGTCAATTCAGAGCCCGACAGAGCATCTCAGATGAGCAGGGAGAGCCTCATGCTAATTAGGGGGCTAACTTAAATTACTCAAAAGGGCTTGAGTACACAAATTACAAAATGACTGACTGAAACCCATTATATTAGTCATGATGTGCTATAACTGTTGGGATGCTGATGAGAATTTGTCCTTTTACTATCACAAATCTTTCACACTAACAGAACAAAGTCTAGAATTTGGATTGTACTGGATTAAGTCAGGTTTCCAGTGTAAGTCAGTGTAGATAAGAATGTTTTAATAGGAAAGCCAATATATATTCCTCATGTTGGCTCCCTTCCTCACCTCGAGCTGTTATTGTGAGCCATTATTGCTCTTTTTATAGTTATGTGCTGCCACCTGGTGTCCATATGTTGTTAATGGGCTCATATTGTAACAGCTGAATGAACTCACATGAGACTGTAACAAGTGTGACAGACATGACCATGTTAACACATTATTATACAGTCCAACAGCTTTGATACAGGTTTTAAAGACGGCTGAAGTTCTTTTTTTGTTTCTTTTGTTGTCGATCAAGTTACTTTACTTCATGGGTTTGAGCTTGTTTCAGAGTTTGCAGACACACTCTCTGTATATATATATATATAGCTGTGTTTCATGTTTCATGTTGTTTATCTTATTTTATTCATTTTTTATGCCTGGTACTCCTAAGGCTGAGGTTATAGTACTGTTGATTCTGTGTTAACCTGCATATGACCACTAAAACTGGAACTGATGTGTTGTTGTTTCCAGACTATTATGGAATAAATGTTACAATGCCTCCCACAGCATGTTTAGGTTTTGATTGCTACCTGGACGTTGTTGCTCTGATATTTCCACCAAGATCATGTTTTTCTTTTTATAACTCCCATTAACTACAGATGTGATCCAAACTACTTATTGTTATGTAATTTTCTATTCTTAGGCTACACATGGTCACGTGTGGGCCTTGAGGTCCTCGGCAGTATTAATTGTTTGTCTTTGACTAGGTGCCACAATAGTTCAACACTGTGGTGACCGAAGTCGAAGAGACCTATTGCTGCTTTCCTAGACATAATAGATAGCTTGTTGTTGACGTTCCAATCTGCGTAAACAGACATCTGTGTCTCCAGACCAGATATGTTGACAATAACACCTCCATAAATAAATACATTCTCTTTGACTTATTCTGGTCATATAGTATTTGTGGTGTTATCTTGGGGTTTAAAGTCGATCCACCAGGATGAGTTGGGCAGAATGTGAGACCGACTCAGGCACTTCAGATGTACTTTGAAGGTGTCTCTTTGGCCAAGCGTCAATAAATAATACAGCATAAGACATCAGAGGCTCCTGAACACTTTCTTCCCTCCTGACATCACCATTGACCTTTGACTTCAGCAATTTCTTCACAACACTTATAAAACGTGATCATTTTATTACTTTTTGTAGACTAAAAGTCTCTTCCAACAACGAGACTCTTAAATAAAATCAAATTCATTATTTTTTTCTTTCCATGTTTTAGTCCTTTAAAAATATCTATTTATAAAGCGTACATGTTTAAATTTGTTTACAAACTGTTCTCCATTTAGTCTGGAAGGGACCTCCATCAACATCAGTGTTTCAGTTTTTAATTTCAGCCTTCAAGAGAGGTATTTGTCAAAAAAGAAGGTCTTCAAATTGTAATAATAAATGGTGCAAAATAAAATGGAAGCTCATAATATATGAACCAATCTTTTATTGTGTAACAGCACTAGCAATTTACATACGTGTTTTATCTGTATAATACTATAATTAAACTGCAGGTTCCTCAGTTCATCACGAAATTACAGAAAAGGTGTGAATGAGTGTAAACCTCCAATAGTGAAGAATTCAGGACAGCACAGGTGTGTTTGTGGTCAGTGTTTAACCATGTTTGTCTCATCGCTGACGACATCTGATGTGAAATAGACACACAGCAAATAAAGGTTAGTTCAAGGGGTTATTGTGTTTTTATCTTTAAAATATCTGAATAAAAAAACAGGATTCAAAGTGTGTTCAGACAAGTTCTTAAAGAAAACTTCAGTGTTTTTCAGCCTGGACCCTCTTTTCCCATGTTCTTGTGTCTAACACACATCAGTTTGAACTTACCAAAATCACACAATAAGCAGTAGACACCGACTTGTAATAACAATCTGAGCTGTCCACTTGGATGAGATGGTCTGCAAATGCCCCAAAGACACTCTCCCAAAGACACTCTTTGTCCCATTACTGACACACAAAAATATGGGAAAACAGGGCCCAGGTTGAAAAAAACAGATTTTCCCTTCAACACTGAAATCACTGCAGCAGGCACTTTTTCTTCACTGGATAGATTTTAGAAGGAAGTTTCAGTGTCTCTAGTTATAAAAACCTCTCCAGTACCAGCAGGTGCAGTTGAGGCCTGAAGCTATGAGCAGGATGACCAGCAGTGTGATGAACAGGCCTATGCCGATCACGGTGGCAACGACAGCCCAGATGAACGTCCTCCTGGACATGTCAATCAGAGGTGACCTGAGGGCCATCTTCACCCTGCGTGCCCGCCGGCGGTCCTGAGGAGGGTACCGGGCCAGGTTGACGCTCTCCATGCCCAGAGAGCGGACCAGACACGCCCTCTGGTGGCTCAGCTGATCAAAGCTGTGTTTACCATGGTAGCGACCCATACCACTCTGACCTGGAGGGGTCACAAACAAGTGTATGTGTACAGTCATGTCATGAAAAACTGCAACTGTAAAAATGACATTTTCGACTACATGAGGTGGGCTGGCTGTGGCTCAGAGGTAAAGCCCCCCCCCCCCCCCACCCCCCCCCCCTTACCAACACCACCAAACGGGAGAGAGTTGAGTGTGTAGTGCATCAGAACATCATTGACTGTCACTCCTCCACTTGTGGTCTCCTCAATCATCTTTTTTATTGCCTGAGAGAGACAAAGAAGTAAAAATAAAGAAGAGTATCAAACACTGAAAGATGTTTTAAACCTCCTCACTCCTGTCGTTTCCTCTCACCTTCTTATCAGAGCAGAAGATGTAGAGGGCAAGTGGTTTCTCTCGCTCATTGACGAAGCGGATGGCATCCTCCATGTCACTCACAGTCACTATGGGTAGCAGGGGGCCGAAGATCTCCTCCTGCATCAGCCTGGAGTGAGGGGGCACATCCTTCAGCACTGTTGGGGCTGCATGCACAACATCAATGTTAATTAAACAAAGATAAAGATTATGACACAGTACTCTGACTTCTTCACCATCTCGCTGTGTCTTCATACCAATGTAGCGCTGCGAGGCGTCACTTTGTCCTCCCACCACGGGAGTGTAACCTTCCATCAGGCTCATGACTCTGTTGAAATGACGCTGGTTGACAATTCGGCCATAGTCTGGGGAACATTTAGGATCAGCGCCGTAAAATTCCTGCGGTAGATCAAAACATCTTGATGAAACTCCAGACTGTGTAGTTTTATCTACAGTGAGATGTGAATTCAGACAGGTTTATAGAACGTACCAGCAGAGTTTGTCGGATGCATTCCACCACTCGGCCCTGGATGCAGGGTTCACACAGGATGTAGTCTGGGGCGATGCATGTTTGACCACAGTTGACGAACTTTCCCCATGTGATACGACTGCACACAGACCAGGTATTTCAGTGGTTTAAAGCTTTGAGGAAGTTACATTCAGGTACTTTCATGTATGTGTTACTCTACAAAAGAACACCAAACAATTTCTAACAGAAGTGTGCTTACATTTACGTTGTTTTCCACCTTTAAAAAACAACTATGTAAGTTTTACCATTGCGTTCCTGCCTTCCAGGCAGCTGCTGGTTTAATGGTATCTAGCGGTGTAGTTTGCAACACCCATGTCTCATCCTCATCTCAGTGAGTTCTTTGTTTATCTGTTCTGGGCTACTGTAGAAACATTATGGTTCAAAATGGGGGACCTGTGGAAGTGACCCCTGACACACAAGACATTTAAGTTAGTTATTTATTACGCTGTCACGTGTTCTGATTGGTTTTGGGTCTATTCAGTTGCATCCAGAGGTATTTTTGTCTGTACCACTTGGAAATGAACTGAAAGGTTCCAGAGAATGCCAGGCTGAGCCTTTTGTACTTAACAACACAAATGTGCAAAAAACATCAAAATGGTCCTTTACTTGCAGAGTACCAAAATCAACTGTATCTCTGTGGTTATGGTGTTCACCTCCACAGATCACCAGAGTCATCAAGTACACAGTAATGTATTCTTTATGAACCCCTCAGAGTCCTGTACGATTTATTTAGCTGTGTGTGTGTGTGTTTTATACTCTGATGAGTGATGTGTTACCGGCAGGCGATTCTGATGTCACAGTCCTTGTCGATGTAGCAGGGACTCTTCCCTCCCAGCTCCAGGGTCACCGGGGTGAGGTGGCGAGCTGCAGCCTCCATCACCACTTTACCCACTGTGCTCCCGCCTGTGTAGAAGATGTGATCAAACCTGAGCCTCAGCAGCTCTTGGGTCTCTGGCACTCCACCTGTCACTACTGGGTACAGGTCCTGGAAATAAACAGCAAACATCCAACAGAATAAAATCCTGACAAACATATCAAGTATGTTTGAAAATGATGTTCCTGACATGTTCAAGATGATGTTAGCACTTAGAAAGAATGAGTCACTGCTGATGGAGGGAGTCCCCTCGCACACAGAGGCCCTTTTGACCTTGCTGTCAAACATATCTGTGATGGGCTGAACTGTGTTGGCACAAAGCTTTGACGTTACAGCAGCTTGGAGCATTATTACATCAACAATAGCAGCTGGTGTTCAGACCTTGTCCAGATAACGAGGCAGCAGAGCCCGGAGGAGGAGGGCAGAGTACTCGCTGAGCTCGGACGGCTTCACCACAGCTGCATTGCCTGCAGAGAGAGGGAGAGGGGGAGGGGGGGCATGGGTTTCTGTGAATGGAATGAGATCACTGAATGACGCAGAGCGGGCAAGTAGGTGGACAAGAATGCAGGGCTGGGGACGCTGTCAAACTGAAGTTCACATCAGGATATTTCTCTCTCAGTTTTCAGTAACTTGTGCTGCAAAACACAAATGTTTGACCACCATGCATATTTAAAGGCATTACATAATATTTTTTTATTTGAGTGTTATGACTGAAATATTTGATCATTGTTCTTTTAATGGCGGTATGTGTATTACACAAAGGTGGGGAAATGTTTGTGCAGAATGTCACATGCAATATTTTCTTCATAGGATGGTAACAGAATCTTCCGAACATAGCAAACCCCTTAACACTGATCCCATGCCCCCAACCCTGACCCTACCCCAAGCCTTCTTGGGTGTGATCACAAGAAGGTTTGGATGACCAATGTGACTTTTCCATTGCCAAAATTTGCATCACATGTTGCGCTAGTTAGTTTTAGTATTGTCTCAGCTATGAACCTTGTCTGCAGTGGAGAACCAAAATGTTTTTGTGAATAGAGCTGAGCTGATCCATGCAGTGGAAATACTCCTACACTTTTCTCAGGACTGTGATTTCTCTGTTGTCCAAGGGACCTTTGAAAAATTACATCTTAAAAATGTAATTATTGATGGACCTTACCTTTTGAAATGCTAAAATATTTCTGGTACAGCTTTTTCCACTATTCTAACTGAAAATGGCCACACAAGAAGAATTTGAGATGCTATAATCTAGTTTATTTTATAGGGCTCTTCAGAAGTAAATGACGAGTGATTTTTTTTTTCAAATCTGGAAATGCCATCCCTACAGAGGGCAGATAGGGATAGATTATAAAACATTTGCCCCCAAACGGATACCACTGCTCTGTAGAGTATATAAGGATGTGATAAGATAAGATATTGACCAAAGTACTGGCAGCTAGGATTGAGCCTGTTATGAGTAAGATAATACATGCTGATCAGACGGGGTTTGTTGCTGGCAGACAACTTTCCAGTAATCTCTGTTGCCTTTTTTAAGTAATATACACCACTGAAGATAACATTGAGCCTGAGATTGTGATATCCCTAGATGCCCACAAAGCCTTTGATAGAATAAAGTATTTCTATCTGTTCGTGGCTCTTGAGAGATTCGGATTTACACCACAGATCATTCCGTCCCACACTTGCAAAACACACACCAGATAATTTGGAAGATTAGGGCCCTCTATAAATTTATGTGCGCATCCGATTGGCAAGAAACATCTAATCTATCTACCTAAAAGCACTTCTAAATTTTCTTTCTTTGTTTGTCTGTCTTTTCCTTTTTGTCTGTTGAAGAACAAGCTACAGCTATTACAACCCTACAGAAAGTCCCTAAGACACTTACTAACTGTGTTAGTAAGTATGATGTTGGCCTCATCAAAGGCTATAAACCTGTTGTCATTACTCAAAAATCAGTCTTTCAACCTTACAAGGCTCAAAATCCACTTAAGAAGCCATCAATGGCATAACACCAGCCATCCCTACAGAGGGCAGATAGGGATAGATTATAAAACATTTGCTCCCAAACTGATACCCCTGCTCTGTAGAGTATATAAGGACTTGGATGTGATAAACCGACTCATTGTCTGAACCACACTCTTGATCTTTTTCTCTCGTATGGCATTAAAATAGTCTTTCCACAGAATCTTCTTCTGTCTGACCATTTTTTAATAACCTTTGAGTTTATATTACTGGACTATAAGCTTTTGTGCAGAAGCTTCTACAGCAGATGTTATCTGACAGTGCTATAGCCAAATTTAAGGAAGTGATTCCTTCAGCATTGAATTCAATGCCATGTCTAACTGTAACACAGGACTTGTCTGCTTCCTTTAGCCCCTCACAAATAGATCATCTTGTTGATAGTATTACAGGCTCATTACGGACAACTCTAGACTCTATTGCACCTCTGAAAAAGAAGACAATTAAACAAAGAAGGCTAGCACCATGGTATACCCAGCAGACTCGTAAAAATAAAGCAAGAGACACGTAAATCTGAACGCAAATGGTGTGCTACTAAACTGGAAGAATCTTGTTTAGTCTGGCAAGATAATCTTAAAATATACAGGAAGGCTCTCCGTAATGCCAGAGCAGCCTACTACTCGTCATTAATAGAGGAGAATAAAAGAACAACCCCAGGTTTCTCTTCAGCACTGTAGCCAGGCTAACGGAGAATCACAGCTCTACTGAACCATCTATTCCTTTAGGTTTAAGTAGCAATGACTTCATGAGCTTCTTTAATGATAAGATTATAACTATTAGAGAGAAAATCCATCAAATCCATCCGCCCTAAACTGGTTTAAGTCGTATTTCTTGGATCGATCTCAGTTTGTTCACATCAATGATGAATTCTCCATGCATACCAAAGTTTGTCATGGAGTCCCACAAGGTTCTGTACTAGAACCACTTCTATTTAGTTTATATATGCTTCCTCTAGGGAACATTATTAGGAATCACTCTATCAATTTTCATTGTTATGCTGATGACACCCAATTATATTTATTGATCAAGCCTGATGAAACCAATCAGTTAACTAAACTCCAAACATGCCTTAAGGATATAAAAAGTTGGATGACCTACAATTTTTTTATGTTAAATTCAGACAAAACTGAAGTTCTTGTAATTGGACCCAAACACCTCAGAAACTCTCTTTCTAGAGACTTACTGTAGTTACTCTAGATGGGATCACCCTGGCCTCCAGCTCCACTGTAAAGAATCTTGGAGTTGTTTTTGATCAGGATTTGTCCTTTAACGTCCACATAAAACAAATTTCGAGGACTGCATTCTTCAAAACAAAACAAAAACCACTTAACTATGGACATCATGTCCATTTTTTAACATCTTTGTGTGTTTCACTTAAACACAATTTAAGGAGGAGTAAAGAAGACTTCGAGTTTTAATACGACGCGATCCCTACCAGCCATCCCTACAGAGGGCAGATAAGGGGTAATAAAGGAATTCAGAAGGAAAATGTCCAAACGTTGGCTAGGTCTATTCCAGGTGCTCCTGACAACGCATACTGCTGTGAAGATCGCTGAGAGCAACGTGAACCTAGAACACACAAACTAAATACTGACTCTAGAGAGGGCTTCTCAAGTGTTGTTTCTCTTTCACACTAGGTGAGGGTTATGTGAGGAGATTGCAATGCAATGGTAAATGGACTGTACTTATATAGCGCCTTTCTAGTCTTCCGACCACTCAAAGCGCTCTACACTACATATCTCATTCACACACATTCATACACTGATGGCATTGGCTACTGCCAACTGCTCATCAGTTTGAGGATCTAACCATTCCCGCTCTGCCTGT
Source organism: Collichthys lucidus (assembly GCA_004119915.2). Classification (NCBI taxonomy): domain Eukaryota; kingdom Metazoa; phylum Chordata; class Actinopteri; family Sciaenidae; genus Collichthys; species Collichthys lucidus. Next base: position 31,994,637 of record CM014090.1, read on the forward strand.
GAGCCACAGCCGCCCCATTACACCACTAAATCCTACACACTGTACCTTTAATATATTCATAGAATAATCATTTTTCACAATAGCCATCAATGTGCAAATAGAAGTGAAATGATCAATTTCTTAATCTGTGAAAAACATCATAAATTGTAATATAAACCAAATTTATGACATGTTTAACCTTTCTTTGACCTTTTGTTATGATACAGAATAAAGTAACTGTATGCTGACTAGTGATGGGAATTCCGGCTCTTTTTAGTGAGCCGGATCATTTGGCTCAGCTCACCAAGAAGAGCCGGCTCTTTCGGCTCCCAAGTGGCTCTTCCTTTTTCCTTTTATATTTCAGGCAAATTTAGCGCTGTTTTTACTTGCGATTAATATTTGAACGCATATATCACTTGAATTTCAATAATTTGCTGTAGCCAACTGCATTTACAGTTGTAAAATCCCTTGTAACTCCCTGAAACCACCCAATGAATGCAGTAACTTGCTTGTAGAAACACTCTGCTACACAAAGCAGATAGAAATGCCTATAAAAACCTAAGCATAGAAATTTAATAAAAAACACAGACATTTTATTTTTTTATGTATATATAAACACACACACACACACAAAGTACTGAAATTAAATAACAGCACTCAAGTAAATGTGCCTTGTTAATGCCCACCACTGACATCTGGACAAATAAAACCAAAATGTTTTTGGTATAGTGTAAAAATAATATATTTGCATTTAGTACAAATAATATATTTTTACTAGTGCTGTCAAAATTTACGTGTTAATTTTGTCGATTAATTTTAAACAATTACCGCGTAAAAAAAAAAACCGCAATTAACGCGGTTTTGTTTACTTCCGTCGGCGGCTGACCCATAACCTTTTTGAGCGCTGAATCGTACGTCGACGTCGCCGCCATTTTGGATGGCAAAGTAGAGCTTTGTTACCCAGATATATTAGTGTGTGTGTGTGTGTGTGTGTGTGTGTGTGTGTGTGTGTGTGTGTGTGTGTGTGTGTGTGTGTGTGTGTGTGTGTGAATGTGAATGGGTGTATAAGCGGCATTAACTTAAAGCCCTCACGGAGACTGCGCCCTGGGCGGTCGCCCACATTGCCCATAGCTAAAACCGGCCCTGCTTGTATTAGTTTATGGGCAGATCTGCCACATCCAATATGGCGGACGCGTTAACGTATCGCAGCAACGGACCAACCTGCTCAATGAGGCGTCTATGTATATGCCTATGATCTATCCTAACTAAAGGAGAGTCTATGGCGGAAAGATGGATAAGGACGGACTTTTATGGGGAAGATTTCATTTTAAAAAGTTGCCCGACGGCTCGTTGTACAAAAACAAGGCAATTTGCACAGTTTGCAAAGCCGAATTTAAATTCCACAGAAGTAACATAACATAACATATAACATATCACCTCAAAGCAAAACACCCTGCTGAAATTACCTCCACAGGACCTCGCCAGTCTACACTACAGGAGTGTGGCACTCGTCAGTATATTTCCTCTTTAGTATACTTCCCTCCTATTTCCTTTATTCTATTTGCACTGTGTATATGTGCACCTTAAGCCAATAAAATGAATGAATTTAAATATACTTTCTCTGTGTTTATTCTACATTAATTTGATCATTTTACATATATATTCATTATAAGCTTCAGTCTCAGAAAAATGCAATTAATTTATTGATAAATTTATTGATAAATTAATTGCGATTAATCATGGTTAATTACAGAAATTTTTCACGATTATTTAGTTAATTTTTCAATGCACTTCTGTGGGTTAGATGTTCATTTCAGATACTAAAAAGATGGTAACTGCATGATAATTCTGCACTCTTCCAATAGACGTCTACTTAAATGTAAGTTCTCAGGGGGTCTTGAGGGACCAGAGACGGAAAGGTTTCCTACCAGCAGCGATAGCTCCAACCAGGGGCAGGAGAGTGAGGGCCCAGGGGTAATTCCAGGCCCCGATGATGAGCACCACTCCCAGGGGCTCCGGCTGGATATAAACCTCATCTGATATGGTGAGGAGGTTCCTCTCTACCGGCCGTGGAGCTACCCACTCTGCCAGTTTGTCTGTAGCCAGCTTGATCTCATTCTCAATGCTAATCAGCTCCAGGAGCGGCGTGTCATACTGACTCTGTAGGAGACAAGAATACTCATCATATCACACACACATACAGCACATGTGACATGCAGCAGTGTGTTGCATCTCCACTCACCCTGTTGATGTCCTGTTTGAGAGCAGTGGAGATCTCAGTCTCTTTGTCAGTGATCATCCTCTGCAGGGCGTTAAGTTGCTGCAGTCTGAACTCCACGGGCCGAGTCCTGCCGCTCAGGAAGGCCTCCCGGGCCCGCTGCAGTGCTTGCCTCTCCATATAGACAGTGTGAGGACAGCAAAGCGCTTCTGCAACTGTAGACACACACACATGTAAGGCAGCTAGAGGCTGTTTGTAATATACTGTGACAACAGTGACAGGCCTTCTCCTCTGAGATTCAGGTAACTACAGACAGTGATTACAGACAGAGTAAAGTGACTACAGACACAGTAAAGTGACTAGAGTCAGTGTGAAGTGACTACAGACAGTGTAAAGTGACTAGAGTCAGTGTGAAGTGACTACAGACAGTGTAAAGTGACTACAGACAGAGTAAAGTGACTACAGACAGAGTAAAGTGACTAGAGTCAGTGTGAAGTGACTACAGACAGTGTAAAGTGACTACAGACAGTGTAAAGTGACTATAGACAGAGTAAAGTGACTACAGACAGAGTGACTACAGAGTAAAGTGACTACAGACAGAGGGACTACAGACAGAGTAAAGTGACTACAGACAGGGTAAAGTGACTATAGACAGAGTGACTACAGACAGAGTGACTACAGACAGAGGGACTACAGACAGAGTAAAGTGACTACAGACAGGGTAAAGTAACTATAGACAGAGTGACTACAGACAGAGTGACTACAGACAGAGTAAAGTGACTACAGACAGAGTAAAGTGACTACAGACAAAGTAAAGTGACTACAGACAGAGTGACTACAGACAGAGTAAAATGACTACAGACAGAGTGACTACAGACAGAGTAAAGTGACTACAGATAGGGTAAAATGACTACAGACAGAGTAAAGTGACTACAGACAGAGGAAAGTGACTACAGATAGAGTGACTACAGACAGAGTAAAGTGACTTGAGTCAGTGTGAAGTGACTACAGACAGAGTAAAGTGACTACAGACAGGGTAAAGTCACTACAGACAGAGTGACTACAGACAGAGTAAAGTGACTACAGACAGAGTGACTACAGACAGAGTAAAATGACTACAGACAGAGTGACTACAGACAGAGTAAAGTGACTACAGACAGAGTGAAGTGACTAGAGTCAGTGTGAAGTGACTACAGACAGAGTGACTACAGACAGAGTGAAGGGACTACAGACAGGGTAAAGTGACTACAGACAGAGTGAGGGGACTAGAGTCAGTGTGAAGTGACTACAGACAGAGTGAAGGGACTACAGACAGGGTAAAGTGACTACAGACAGAGTGAGGGGACTAGTGTGACACAGCAGCAGTATGTTGGCGTATATTTCAGGTTGAGTTGTGTCTAATAAACAAACTTCAGTCTCATTCTTATTGACACATAAGTGGCACAGTGACCACATACCAGCCTGAAAGACCTTTAAGGAGGATAAACAGTGAATTTAGCACAAAACACAGAAAATATATCAACAAAAAATATATGTTGTTTTCTGTTTATCATAGATAGTTTCAGACTTTCCTCTTTAGTATCCTAACTTTAAATGTTAGTTAAATTAGACTTACTAAACTAAACTAAACTAAACTTAACTAAACTAAACTAAACTGCTTACCTGTTTATTATGTGATGTGAATATGGATTTAAAAAACACCTTGTATTTATAGTCGTATCAAAACGCTCAAATCCACATTCATAAAACTTATTTGAATTAATAAAACTACATAGATACACGAAATAAAATCTGTTATGAATAGAATAGTAATGTGTGTGCATATTCAGACTTGTGTTCAGCTGTTAACACTGCGTTACGTCTTTGTGTCTCAGTGATGGTGGTTTACAATCCAACTGATCCCCAACTCTGAATTCTGGATGTCCGTGTTGATTAATTCAGTTCATACAAATGAGAGAGTTATGACGGAGTGTGATCCATGTATTAATAAATAACTCCAAAAAATAATAAATTGTTTTTGTCTCCGATCTGAAAGCGCTGATCGATCATCTGATCATTTTTTAGTTTCATCGTTTAATTCTGAAAAAACAAACAAACTGAAAAAGATATATATAAAATATAAACTCACCTGTGTTCAGGTTAAACACGCATCCACACACTGCAATGACCTGTCACTGATCTGATCTGAAAGCGGTTCAGACGTCTGACTGAGTCTCATTGTACACTGTTCAAAAGTCAGGCTGCGCCAGGATCAGTTTACCGAGGTGCTCGCTCACTGTAACCACCAGCTTCATACTGACCCGATAGCATCAGACCACCCCCTAGCTTCAAACACACCCCCTACACGCACACACACACACACACACACACACACACACACACACACACACACACACTCTCTCTCTCTCTCTCTCATAAACATGTTTTAATAAAATTATTAAACCTCAGTGTGTGTTCTTCTTTTACAGCCTGTAATTGAAATAATATTTTTACTGGTGTCCTCGTGTAGGTCGATGTGTTAATAACAATTTAATCAGTTTTGAATCAGTTTGACAGAGTGACAAAGTCAACGAAAACACACAGAGTGACATGTTGATGTTTAATTGCACAGAGTGAAATGAAATGATGGTTTGCATATTAAAGATGTGCACACTGATTTTCATTGTGCCATGAAATGTATGACTCCATTAATGCCCCCTGCCTCTTCAGCAGTGATTCATAACTTCAAAAATCTAAAAGTACAACTTCTAATAATCAGGTTAAATTAAAATTAAAATAGTACAGATTAAACTGCTATAAAATCCATGTTAAACAATAAAAACTAAAACAGCAGCTTTAGATGTAACAGAACACATAAATCAGTTGAATAAGCCTACATGATGGAGAAATGATTTGGACCAGTAAATAACAGGAGTGCTGGGTTTCACTGCAGGTCAGGAGTCCACCTGCACCTGACCTGGGTTCAGCTTGGGCCGTCAGTGCGTGCTCCTCAGCTTCATCACAGGAATCTCTGCAAGAAATATGACGCACAAGGTTAGCGTGAAGAGCCCCAAACTGTTTGAAATACAGAGATCACAGATAGTTTCAACTGAACAGAAGGACAACGAGTGTGGATGTCAACAAAGGTGGTGGGGTGGACCAAAACAAAAGGGGCCATTTAGCAGAAGAAGAGTGAAGCATGCTGGGTAATTAAAGGGGGGGTAGATGAGGGGGCATTGTGTGGTTACATTTCCTGGACAACACCACACATTGTCCATCGGACACAAAGTCATTGTTGTGTGAGGGTCCGGGCCTGTGGGATTGTGGGTATGTAGGGGGGAGGAGCACTCGTAACTGGTCATCTTGGGAAACTGTATTTGTCATTAATAAACAGGCAGTAAACAGTCAACACTCCACTGTTTAAAGACTGATCATTTCTCAGATGTTATGGAAAGTATAACCGTTATTAAACTGCGTGAGTCTGTTGACTCATCAGTGCTGACACTTCAGATTTAACCTTGGATGAGACAATGGAACAGCAGTGTCAATTATTAACAAAGCATTAGGACATACAGGTTAACAACATCTTATTCTATAAGGCAAGCCATTAGTGACGTCTAATGGTCAACGCATGCTCAGCTGCCATTAAACATCTAAAGGTGTGTTCCCACTGAAAGCAAGTACATTACATACAAAGTCAATGTAAAGATACGAATGTGAGTCCAACCACGCTGGCCAATGCAAGTGATGCAAATTGGAAGACGTGATTCTGCAAATTTCACAATACTGCTTGATCTACTACTACATCCCAGCTCTGCTGCAGGAGAACCTCTCCCACCTGCAGGTGGATCACAGACTTCCTGTCTGACAGGAAGCAGCACGTGAAGCTGGAGAAACATGTCTCCATCTCAGACCATTAGCACCGGATCCTCCCCAAAACACCACCATCATCGGACTCATCTCTGACGGTGACGAGCCTGCCTATAGTGGGAGGTTGACCATCTGGTGACCTGGTGCAGCCAGAACAACTCAGAGCTCAACGCTCTAAAGACAGTGGAGATGTTGGTGGACTTCAGGAAGAACTTAGCCTCACCAGCCCCCATCACCCTCTGTGACTCCACAATTGACACTGTGGAGTCTTTCCACTTCCTGGGAACCATCATCTCCTAGGACCTCAAGTGGGAGCTGATGTTCAAGAGAGTCCAGCAGAGGATGCACTTCCTGCGGCAGCTGAAGAAATTGAACCCGCCAAAGACAATGGTGGTGCACTTCTACTGCTCCATCATTGAGTCCATCCTCACCTCCTCCATCATTACATTACATTACATTACATTGCATTTAGCAGACGCTTTTATCCAAAGTGACTTACAGAGGAGGACATAAGCTGAGAAAGGTGTAAAGGAGCACAGAGTAGTTTGTTAGTTTTGTTAGGCAGGGCAGGAACCATCTGGAACGCTGATGCCACCGCCAAGGACAAGGGCAGACTGCAGCATGTCATTGGGTCTGCAGAGAAAGTGACTGGCTGCAATCTTCCATCTCTCCAGCACGTGTACACCTCCAGAACTCTGAGGCGTGCAGGAAAGATTGTGGCTGATCCTGCCCACTGTGGACATTTGCACATTACCTGATACTTGCAATTCCTGCACAGCTGTACTGCTCCTAATTTTAATTTTAAAACACATGATCAGTCAGTTCATTGCACCATAAGAATGTGCAATTAAAGCTCTAGTGTTTAAGATTTAGTGGCATCAAGTGGTAAGGTTGCAGACTGCAGCTAACTGAATACCCGTTGCCCCACCCCCCCTTTTTGAAGAAACTGCAGTGTCATGTAAAAAACATGGAACGTTTTATGAATATTATATTGTACTCATGAAGTCAAAATAAAGTACTGTGTGTTTTCTGACTACTACAAACAATGGTAGCACAGCTAACAGACAAGCAGGTTCAGTATCTGGTTCAAAATCAAACAGAACCTCTACTGCACTGACCAGAACATTTCTGGTCTAAAGAGTGATATGTTAGATCTGACATACATGTTTTATGTGGATGAAGGTCCTCCTGTGTTTTCTGGTCATCAAACTTATCATTAAGATCAGCTCCTCAGTCGGCTTGATTGAACTGGATTATGTTGAGTTGAAGTTGAATAGTATATCATTGTCCATGATGTTGGTATCATTTTTAATGATTTCAAAAACGTGTTTTGTTATTTTAGCACAGCAGCAACAAGTGACATTACTACTATTGCTGTTTGTGTCAATACATACTGTTGATACATGTCATGTTATTTCAACATGTTGACAGTTTTTGTAAATAAATTGCATACAGAAACATAAAGTATGTAGTGTCAGTACAGATCAGTTTTCGTGATCAGAGGATGCATCCACATTGATTCACATATGTATATATTCATGTGCTCAGATGTATAAACAAAGAGAGAAAAAAGGATTTTTTTTTCACATGGTCAGAAGTACAACCCCAATTCCAAAAAAGTTGGAATCCAGTTGTTTTTAAATTTGTGCCGTATACATACCGTATAATATTTTCCATGAAATGATAAAATGTCTCTGTTTCAACACGATATGTTGTTTATGTTTTATTGGTAATAAAACATGGATTTCTGACATTTGCAAATCATTGCATTTTATTTTTATTTAGATTTTACAGTGTCCCAACTTTTTTGGAATTTGGGTTATACTATTATTACAGAAATACCCTAAAGTATGGTGACCTTATATCATCCACACTCAGCTGAACATGTAAGAAGACAGCTAATATCAACTAAGTGTTTCATCATTTATTTGCTGATTATTATAAGTTTTTATGAACTGGACTTAACTCACATAAATGAATGACTTTGTCTTACAGACCTGTAAAGCACTACTGGTATCAGAAGAGAACCTTTTCTTCCTGTTTGGACTGGACTGATTTATTTTAGTTTCTTTACCTGCATCACAAATGCTACCAAGCCAGCCAACATGGTGAGCAGTGCCACGCGCCGCAGCCTGCACACATTGACCTGCTTGAGCAGGAAGAATCGAGCCCAGCCCAGCTTCTTAGCGGTGTGCGGCGGGTAACGCATGCTGTTCACTCCCTCCATCTTCAGCTGCTTGATCAGACAGCTGCGCAGGTGGCTGAGCTGGTCGAAGCTGTGCCGGCCATGATAACAGCCCATACCACTGTTACCTGAGCGAGATGAGGGGGGAAGAAGTCAGCTTTACTCCTCCAAATAAACAGAAGGCTGAATAACTGCAGTTCAGTTTAACAGTCTCACCAACTCCTCCAAAGGGCAGAGCGCTAACAGTGAAGTGTACCAGACAGTCATTAGCCAGCAGAGCTCCGCTTGACGTCTCAGCTATCACCCTTTTGATCAGCTGCAGACAGGAAGAGAAGAGTCAGGCCGTCATCAAACATGGATACTTCACTTGAATAATGAGAAACCAACACGTCTGCTTATGATGTGTTTACCTTGTTGTCATGAGAGAAGACGTATACGACCAGAGGTTTTTCCCTCTCGTTGATAAACTGGATGGCCTCGTTCACTCCGCTCACTGTGATGATGGGCAGCAGCGGCCCAAAGATCTCCTCTGTCATCACTTTGGATTCCCCCGTTACATCCTTCAGCACAGTGGGCGCTGCAAGGAGACAGAAAGAAGACGATGAAGGTCTATTCTTACCGATACTGCTGTACATACAGTGCAAGAACAAGACACAGGTAGTGTCGATCTGCCAGTTGTATGCATCCTGGAAAGAAGGCTGTTTTTGCATACTGACAAGAACAGGATTGTATGTAGATAAATAAATAGCTGATGAGCAACTTCACTTTGTGGAGGGGCCGTGGTGCATCAGGTGACTCAGCAGAGCACCAGGGGAGGTGATTGGCACACATGCATCCAGTTAGCTAATCACTCTCCACTTTTGAAACAGTAGCATGCTGGAACTGGGAGAGGCTAGAGAGGACAGGATGTGACACATACCTCCATCATAGGTAGCCCACATCCTGCTCAAATGACTAGAAGAGACTAGAAGTGTTCTCTCAGCCTGACACTTTGAAGAAGCTTGTTTTGCCTTGATTCCACCAGGCACGACTCTGTGACATCACCTACATCTGATTTATGTCAGTAAGGCCTACCATCAATAATAGATAAAGTCAAGTCATCAGCTTGCCTCTTGAGCTACCCACAACTACTCAAGTCACTTTACACAACATCAGATGCTTGTCAGCACTGCAGCCTGACATACGGTACGGTCAACAAACCACGTACCTATGTAGCACTGGGATTCATCACTGTCTCCACCAACAGCCACTGTGCTCCCCTCCATGAGAGCCATGACCCTCTTAAAGTGCCGCTGGTTAATAATGCGTCCGTAGTCCTCAAAGGTTTTTGGGTTGTCTGTGTAAAACTCCTGCAATGTGAAATGAAACAATGTTCAGATCTATTGTAATGTCAAAATTGAAGAGAAACTATGAATCATTGATTGACCAGTGTTCATCTTTAAATATCTTGTTTTAAAGACATTCAGTTTACTGTCATAGGGGAGTAAATAATAATAAGAAAAAGTACTGGGTGGGAGAGACTACAAACATTATAGACATCACATGACAAAGACAGCTGCATACAGCTGCTGATGTGTAGAATGTTCCTGTCATTAAGGTTCTAAATATATTGGTCACAGAACGCAGTTTGTCCGTGTCAGAGGGAGATTTGTAGCTTCTAAGTGTCAAGATTTTACAGCACATGGACTCTGAACATTTAGACCTAAAAACACAGACATGTTTTGAATTCTCTGAGTCTTTCTGGTAAATGACATTTACTGACATCTACATCGTGATTTCCTGACATTGCTTCAATGATCTGTCAGAGTTTCCATCTTGAAAATAACAGCCGTATTCAAATCTAAATTTCAGACCCACCTTGATGCATCTGTTGATCTCTTCGACTACTCTGCTCTGGATGGATGGTTCACACAGAATGTAGTCCGGAGCGATGCACGTCTGGCCACAGTTGACAAACTTTCCCCATGTGATGCGACTGTATTAAAACAACAATAGAAATCTTGAACATGCACTTTCATGTACTTTATGTATTATCCCCTCACATGCTCCCTTTTTTTTGAAGAACTGCTGTGTGTTTGTGGGTTATTTGAAGCTTCAACGGCAATCATGCATGGCAGCATTTTTGCGCTTCATTCTACAGTTCAGACTGACCGACATGCTACAGTGATGTCACAGTCCTTGTCGATGTAGCAGGGGCTCTTCCCTCCCAGCTCCAGGGTCACCGGGGTGAGGTGGCGAGCTGCAGCTTCCATCACCACTTTACCCACTGTGCTGCTTCCTGTGTAGAAGATGTGGTCGAATCTCTGCTTCAGCAGCTCCTGGCTCTCTGGCACTCCACCTGTTACCACTGGGTACAGGTCCTACAGAGAGAACATACAGTCATTGAAGCTCCCTGTATGTTCACATGTAACGGTAAAAGGAGGTTACGGATCACAGTGAACGTAGCAGGAGGCTCACTTTGTCTAGATACTGAGGCAGGAACTCCTCCATGACCTTGGCAGAGTGAGAGCTGACCTCAGATGGTTTTATTACTGCTGCGTTACCTGAAAGTTGAATGACAGACACAATCATTAAATATATAGGACATGATAATTAAGCTGTAAATATGTTAACCTGATCTTAATTAAATACAGACCTGAAGTGTTCAGACTGATCTGACTTAGTAAGACTGCTGCTCTGATTTATAAACTCAACAAAAATGTAAATGCAACACTTTTGTTTTTGCTCCCAGTTTACTTGCAGTGTTGTCTGCACACTAAAGGTTTATATCACTAAAATCTTCTTTACAAATAATCCTTCCACCTGACAGGTGTGGCATATAAAGATGCTTAATAAACAGCACTCCACAATACACCTACCTGCATTTGGCTGCACTGCATTCTGGTCTACTGAGTCCTCTGTAAGTAGAGATCCTAATATGTATGCTTCCTTTGTGATCTCTGCTTCCTCTCCTTTAATGTTAAAGGCTAGCACCTTCACAAAACACCTCAACACCTATCTATGGATACATATGGGTGTGTATGGGTATATTTGGTACCAGCAGCGATAGCTCCAACCAGCGGCTGGAGGGTGACAGCCCAGGGGTAGTTCCAGGCCCCGATAATGAGCACCAACCCGAGAGGCTCGGGCTGCACATAAACCTCATCAGTTATGGTAAGGAGGCTCTTCTCTACCGGCCGAGGAGCCGCCCACTCTGCCAGGTTCTCTATGGCCAGCTTGATCTCTCCCTCCAGTCCGATTGTCTCAAACAGCTCGGTCCCACGTTCACTCTGAAAAGACATAATCCAGTCCACGGTTTGTTTGTTCGTTAGCAGTATGTTTCACTTCCACACCTCTGTCTGTCTTTAAAAAACTAAAATACTCGATAGTTTCAAGCAGCACGATGGATTGTTTTGTCTGACTCCTTTCTGCTGAGTTAAGAACTGGGCAGTGAATGTTGGACTAAAGCTGTCAGGTGACCTGTACAGTCCTCAGACTCCTCAGGGGAATGGATCCAGTTTTCTGACTCTCAACATTCTCCTGCATTGTCCAACGTGTTCAGACTGACCCACCTTGCCCAGGTCCCTCTTGACAGCGTCTGCAATGTCCCCCCGTCTCTCGGTGAGGAAGCGGAGCAGGCTCTTGAGCTGGTGGAGCCTGTACTCCAGAGGTTTGCTTCTCCCCGTCTGGAAGGCCTTCCTGGCCGTCTGTACGATCAGCTGTTCTCGAGACATCTGAAACCAAAAAAATAAATAAATAAACACAAATATGCAAATTGTAAATAAAGTTAAGCAGTCACTGAGCTCGGCAGCAGCTGCTGTGGCTGCAGTGTTAGAAATGAAACAGCATCAAGTGACATTTATCATGTATGGTTCAGATAAACTGAGACCATTGAGAACGTGACGTATCTATATTATCTTACGTATAAATATGAACTTTGGAGCCTGTAAAGAGACGTAAGTGCTGAAGTCCAGCTAATGCTAATAGCACTGCAAACTGTTTACCAGCTAGCTGTAGCAAACATACGAACATGTATAGTTTAAATAGTAGCAAACAGATAAGTCATCAATAGCTATAGTTACACAAGATGAATTACTTACCTTTCACAGCCGCTCCAACCTGTTTTATCAGCGCCTACAACTAAACGCTGGTAGCTATTAGTTATAAAGTTATAACGTCGTACTGCGTTAGCTAAGGTACAGACAAGCGGAACCAGCCATTGGTCCGCCGAGCTGCCAATCAAAAGAATAACAAATCAGCCGCAGAAGACAAGACACCGCCCTCCCCGCTACGTAACAATAACAAAAACATTGTAGCTGCAGGCTGCCCTGTCTGTCACTGCCTGTCTGTCTGTGAGCTCTGTGAGCCTCTCGTGAACAGGGAGCTGAAATATGGATGTAAAGCTTTCAGAAGCTCCTCTGGATCCATCTGTAGAGCCAGGACAGTGACATATAGGCACAGAAAACCATAAATCTGAACTGAAAAATGGAACATTGGCACTGAATTAAGTTCTACCGGTTCTAATAAAACAAACCATTTAATGATGATTAGATTTTTATATATTTTTGTATTCTTGGTTGTTTTCAAAATCACTACTGTGCACTAGTAGATCACCAGCGACTGAATAAATACATAGACTTATAAGTATTCATTCATATTCTTATTCTGTCTTCAGACAGTCAAGCTTTATTTTAACATTCAACATATTCAGTTCAGATTCTTTTCGTCCAAACTCAGCATGTGGGAAATCAAGAAGAGGACCAAGCTTAAAAAATAAAACACAGCAAGACATCTTTATTTTGTTCTTTTTTTAATAACAAAGACTGTATTTGTGTTCCATAAAGAACAAAGAGAGACACCCCTTGGTGAGAGACACAAGTAGAACATGAACATTTCTCTTTGAAAAAAAATGGGTGCTTGGAAAGTGTTTTCAGGGTGGTGACAGACGGAGGGGGTTCTTCAAAATGCATTCAGATCAAGCTGGAGAGGATCAAAACAACAGGGTACATACATTCAAGATTCTAGAGGTTCTATGGGGGAAATGCAGACTTGGTACCCATGCTTTTATCTAAAACAGTCCATCTTCAGTTACAGTTCATGGACAAAATGATACAGAGCAAAGATTCAGGTGGGTTTCCGTCAGCTTTATTTGTCCCTCTTCACTCTGTGTGCAGTAAAAGGCTTTGTGTGGTTCAGAGTGCTCATGACAAGGGCGAGGGAAACTGAAACCCAGATATGTCTCCGAAAAAAAAAAGAAAAAAAAGAACAGTACATCAGAGAAACAGGCCCGGAGAGCGCTGGGTGCTTGTGAATGCATTTATACACATTTGTACACAGAGAAAGAATGTATTCACACCTGTACAGAGGAGAAGGCCTACGTCTGCTTTCACAGGAAGAAGGCACCTCCTTTTCCACCATGAACTGTATACTACTAGCCTTAATGCACATGTGTATAAATACACTCATACATACATACATACATACATACATACAGTACACACACTGTTGGGAGCACAGCAGACAACTTGATGAGGCAGAGGGACTGAGAGGATGCTAGGCAGTGCAGATTGTGACGAATCAAAGTGTCACAAAATTTTGGGGAATGAGTATAAAATCTGAAGACGTCACGCTCATTTCAGAAAATTTTATGAGACCCACGGAACAAGTGTGTGTCTTGATCTTGACAATGAACAGTCCTGGTAGAAAGAGTTCTCTGGAAAGTTTCGGAGCTGCCACGAGTTATATTTTATTCTTTGGCACACCCCTGTTGTGCCAACGCAGGTTTCCTTATCAAACCCTTGGCAGACATGAGTAAAATGTATCAAATTCATCTATGTACATATAAAGATTTGTGCTCTTTGACTGACAGACGGGGCATCTGATGACGCCATCGACACACCCCAAAACGCTAACTGTGATCTGTCTCACTCACACTAACACACACACACACACCCCCCTCCCAAAAAGAGGGGAAAGGAATCATCACATGCATCACATACAAATATATACAAGTTTGCAAATATCAAGTTTTGTTAAAAAAAATTAGCTACAGATACTGACAGAACATAAAAAGCTGTAGTATTTTAGTAAAATGAAACTTATTATTAAGGTAACTTGTCAAGTAATATGACCATTCGGTTTCACAATTAACTCCATCTGGATTTTAAGTGGATGCCTGATTAGTTGTGGTGACAGGAGAAGGGCCTGGCACCACCGCAGAGGATCTCAAGTTCGGCCTTTCTTCTGAATATCCGAGCTTACAATTTCTGTCACCCCCAAATTCACCTGGACCCCTCCTCGCTGTGAGCAACATGATCAACAAGCGGGAGCCAGAGTAATCTGTCTCGGCTGTGCTGAGTTTCCCCGGTTACGCTGCCTTACGGGAAATGTACGCCCCCCCCCCAATCCACAATAAAGTGCTTGAGCTAACGACACATGAAAAATAAAAATCAAAGCAGTTACAAATCTACAGGTTCCTTTGCTCACATGGCTGTCTTGTTTCTGTAACAGGAGCTTGTGTTTTTAGTCCATGTCGTCGGGTTACAGTGATCGGCTGTAAGCCTTTTGCTAATATCTTCTGTTTCCTTCAACTCCAATACTTGAGGTCTTCAAGATAGGCAGGAGACTCAAACATCCATGTTCTTCTGAACCAATAAATAAGAACAATAACAACTTAAACACAGAGTAGATAGCCACTGATATCACATAGTAAGCAGAATTTTGAAAAACACGAACTGCTTGATAGGGAGCTCGAGTCTCTTGAAGCCCACAGTCTCATAACCACGTCCATCCTATTTTTCTTCTGGTAAAAAACAAATGATATCCTGAAAGATGGACTTTAGTTTTTATTTATATATATATATATATATATATATATATATATATATATATATTGATGAGGTGATTTTCCCACCGTTATAGCATAAGAAAAGAAATGCACTTGACAGTGCATGCATCGTGTCCACATCCAGTTTCAGCCTTTTGTTTCTGGATCCACTGTCATCTTTGGTTGTAAATTTGTGCATCAGTCGCTTGTCACAGCTCAGTCCGTGATGCAGCCAATAAAACTAACTGATGATAAATACAGATGAAAACTAACAAATGAAAAAGTGCTTGAACTGCTACAGGAAGGGAACAGCGGCTTGGTGAGGATGGTAGTCAACAGTCTTAGGACGTGGTCCCTGTGTGTGTCTGCGTGATGGCTGCTACTCGTACAGTGTGACAGTGCAGTAGCAGAGGGCGGAGATCCTGCGATCTACACTGGCTTTGTCTGCAAGGAAAACATACAAAACAACATAGTAAGAGAAGTCTGTGAGGTTTGCACGAGGCCCAATGTGAGTGTGTGACTGAGTGTGTGTGTGTTTAAGAGTTTGTACTTACACTTCACCACGTTCTCAATGTCTGTGGGGTCCTGTAGGATCTTGGACAAGCCGTCCAGCAGCATGGCGGCCTTGCTGTAACGGTAAGCTATATCTTCTGTCTGCTTAAACATCTCATCCAGAGCAGCTGACTGGACCTGAAACACACACAGCATCACGTTAGGCTGACCATTATAGATGTAGCACTTTACTGAACATATCTGAACAACCTGAGAAACAGCAGACCACACTCCGCCCTGAAGGTCTTCTGTGGATCTGAGACTCACCATCTCCACAGCATGATTGTAGATGAGCTTCTCTGCAGTGACGCTGTTGATCTCGTCCACAAAGCGCTGCTTATCAGAGAAGAAGTGGTTGAGTTTGTCAGTCAGCCGCCGGCAGAGGGAGATGCAGCTTTTGTAACGCTCATTCAGATTTTTCACCACTGAGAGAAGACAGAGGGAGGGTTAGTCTTTTTGGCAGAGTTATATTTGACATTTATCTGTAAGTTTGAAATGAAATGTCTGTACCCTGTTTGACGGCGGTGGAAGGATTGAGCTTGGCGGATTTAATCTGAGCCTTGGCCAGATGGAGGGAGGAAGCCAGAAGCTGGGCTGCCTTCATGTAGAGCACCAACTGTTCCACCTGCCTGTAGGGGGCAGAACAACCACAGCATATCAGACAGATGGATAAGCTTCAGTGCTGCAGAACCACCACAGAACAAAGGGCCTCCTCAGTGCAGATGATATTTTGAATTGTATGAGGTTATCATCAAGAGACTAGACTTCTTTCTTTACCCCCACTCTTTGCTGAGCTGGCTGATCTGGTCTACAACCACGCTGTCCTGGGGAGGGTAAAGAGAGGCAGCTGACACACCGAGCTCTGTCCCTCCAGCTCGAACTGCCGCCATCTCCAGGACACAGTCAGTGAATGAAAGCATCATTCGGAGGTGCATCAGGGTGTCTGTGTGCTCACGCTGTCAGAGAATTACAAAGATTAAATATAAGTTTAAAAGAGAAAATCAGAAATTCATGAAGTTGTCCCACTGATCCAAAAGGACCTCACACTCGCTCACCTCCATGAGGGTCTCCTCAGGCAGCTCTGGGGCTTCGAATGTGATGAATCCCTCCAAGCTGGGCGGGGAGGTCCCGTAGGGGACGTAGCGCAGGCTGCTGGGTGCCCCCTCGCTCCCAGGGACAATCTGGCCACCCACAAAACCTCCTGGAGGGGAGGAGCCCATGGCCATGCCTGGAGGAGATTCGACATAGACCCTACCACTGGTGGAGCACAAGGAGCCAGCTGAACTGTTGGACCCCACTGAGAGAAGGACAGGGAGAGGGAGAGCAGAGGGTCATGAGATCAACATTACAAATATGTCCAAACACCTCACTGCATACTAGCTCAGCTCAGGTGAAAGGTCCTCACCTGAGGTGGTGCGTGGCCGTGTGCCCAGATGGCTGCAGGTAGGAGGAGTGATGCTGTTGGGCGGTGAACCCACGGTGAATAGGACAGTACGGGGACTCGCTGACCCACCCTGAACCAGTCCACTGGGACCTGCAGGAGCTTTGAGAAGGGGAAACATTTTTTGTTTATATCTCTGTTATACACCGTTAAAAGCTAAGCTTCATAGCTATAAAGTATAGTGTATGAAGAGCAGGAATGTGGTGTGTGTGCACCTGTGTCCATGGGTCGCTCTGTGTTCAAGCTGTCAGTGCTGCCCTGATAGGCCTGTCCACCCAGAGTGATTCTGATTGGGTGCTGCTCAGACAGACGACCCGTACTAACAGATCTGCAGGGAAACCACGGACAGCACAATGTCAAACGTCACGTGGTAGAAGGGACACACAGGACATTTCACTCCCATAATTACATCATTCTTACTATTACATTTGAAGAGGCTGGAGCACCAAGTGTGTGTTACTGTATCATATCCATCTTAACTCACATCAGTTAAGCTGAGCTTGGTGTTTTTTTGGAGTCCTACCTGCCAAAGGTCCTGCTGGCCTCAGGGGCTGCTGGGCGTCCGGTGAAGTACGGGCTGCAGTGGTGGGCACAGATATCCCGGGCATCTGCCAACGTCCTGGTGGGCACGGGGCTGTCCGCCAGCGCCATCAAGTTACAGGACGCCTGCGTTTTGGGGATCTTGAATGGTGCTGAAATGGTCTGAATGGAAAAAAATAAACTTTAACTTAAGTGATATGTTTGTTGATTTGCTACTGACCATCTGCACACTTAATAATATGCCCTAACCTTAGTGGGGGAGCCAATGATGGTAGGGAGTGGGGACTTCTGCAGCCAGTCAGAGGTGCGGGGGGAGGAGCCCAGGAGTTTGGTCGGGGAGGAGCCAAGGTTGGCCGGTCGGCCAAGCTGAGGGGAGTGGCTGCAGGACGAGGAGGAGGAAGGCTGAATGGGGTCTGATAACTGCTTGTGGAGCTTCTGCCTGGTCTGGTAGACCTCGGTCAGGGTGGGGGCGCTCTGGAGCCGAGCCCCCAGGAGCTGAGAGGATGGGACAGGGGAACCTGGAGAAGGAAGAGGGACTGGATTAGAATCTTTTCACTGCACAGGAGCAAAACATAGCAGCCGGAAGTGATGTTACTGGACCAGCTAACTTTAGCACTGAGACTTTCCACTGAGACGCTGTGTTGGTCATAAAATCTTTTCAAGTACTGTTCTCTGTGTGGCCTCAGACAGAGTTCAGACAGTGCACTGTAGCTTTCCTCTTTTTGAGGAACGGTCACCATGACAGCAAACCTCTCAACACAAACAGAGAAGTTGTAGGACGTCGGCAGTGTTAATATAACAGCAGCGTCAGAGACTTTCAAAAAAAGACCTTGACTCACGGTGACTCATGCACTTTGTCAACAATAAAGTTATGACACACAGGAGCGAATCAAAACAACAAGACCTGACTGCAAAAACAGGGTTGGACATGTGTGTCAGTACTCAGCAAACTCTACTCCATGCTTTGCTTCTTTGCATACATATGGTACATTCCTATATGCCCCAGCCTAATAACCCAAGGACCGGGCTGTGTAAAACATAAACTGACCTCCCGAGGAGCTGCGGCTGCGAGGCTCGTGGCTCTGCAGGTGACAGCAGCATTGACCCAACTGCTCGGGGATGGTGCCCACTGCAACACACACCAACGGTTATTTTCATTGTGTTATGAGTTATCATCTGTATTTGGAAGGTGTTATTAAAAAAGCTCATGTGTTCAGAGACATGTCTGGACATGTCCTTACCCAGAGGTGAGGGGGAGTAGGGCCGGGAGCTGCCGGTAGAGAGACGCCTGCCTACTGTCTGAGGGACGTCTGCGGCGTTGGGGGACCCTGAGCCCACTTTGGGAAACCCCATTGGACT
Organism: Collichthys lucidus; assembly: GCA_004119915.2. NCBI lineage: Eukaryota > Metazoa > Chordata > Actinopteri > Sciaenidae > Collichthys > Collichthys lucidus. The sequence continues at coordinate 32,013,565 of CM014090.1, forward strand.
AGTATTGGAGCGCCTCACTGTGCCAGACCTAGAAGAACACACATGACAATAAAACAACATAAGTATCATCAGTAAAAAGTCATTCAGTGTTCAGAACCATGAGAACGCACAGCCAAGTTAAGTAATAAATAAAACACAACTCTTGGCTTCATCAAGGATTCAGTTATTCAGCTGATTTCTCTCAAGTGACTTCTTTCTTCTCCCTTTGGTTGATGTTAATCAGTTTTGCCAGTTAGTAAATACACAACCCATTACTGCTGCAAGAACTGTGCAAGACCTCAACACAGTTCAGAGTTGCACAGAGATGAAGCATGTGTGGGAGCATTAGCCATGCAGATTGCTCATCTCTGAGACACACTGCGTTGCTATGTTTCCTGGTCTGTTGCCTTTCCATCAGTGGAACATCTGAAACCAACAGCAGGAATGCATGAAGTGTTGCCCATGTGATCATGTGCATGCAGGATATTAAAAAAATAGAGACCCATGAATCAAAACTACAAGTATCTACCAGTGGTCAGAGCCTCTAGAGGCTTAAGTTGTCCCTGGAAGATAAACATATTTAAATCTACATAAAAAAAATTATGCTAGGTAATATTCAGAGCGCAACACAAAGTCATTCCTTCTTCTGGTTTTCATCCTGATCTTACCATCTGGACTTATTTGTGAAATACATAAATTAACATCCATACAGTATATGAGGAAGTTCTACTTGCATTGCTCCCTCGAGTGAGAATAAATCAAACGGTAACGCTTCCTGAACAGGCTGACAGGGCAGGGCGGCTGGAGAGTGGGACAGCTGAACAAAGAAGCACAAGTGGGTGGTGAGAGGGACAGTGCCTGTCCTCCGGGATCTAATTCTCACCAGAAGGTCACTAGAACAAGTGGCTACAAAAGAAAATCCTGATCTTCAGAGCTACGATTACCACAGGAGAAAGCCTGTGAACCACCAGATGAACTACCCACGCAGAAGCAAACACTAAAACCTTTAAAGAATACTTACATTACCAGCACAATACAGCTGATTAGCCTACAGTACCGCTCTTGTTCTCAGTGTCGCACAGCAAACTGTTAATAGAATTATTCTTCCTGTCAAACAAGGTGCCACCCATCTTTCTTCCTGTTCTCCCATCTGCTTTGTGTTCACATAAAGCCGCCAACAAACCCTCCCAAGCAACAGGTTGGGAGGCCACAAACTCAAGTAGGCACTTAGCTGATGCAATTTGAGTGAAACTTTATAGCTGATGAAATAACGGCCTAGGTTTTCATTGCCTAGCCTGAAAAGTCACTCCCAAACAGTGAGTAAAACATTAATCACATGTTGGTGACAAGAAACAGGTGTTCATTTCAGGTGTTTCATTACTAATCACTAACAAAGATACAACTTTCTTTACCCTCAAACCCAGCAAAGGTGGCTCTTACCTGGGGGAGCTGTACAGCGTGGTGGTCGGGCTGCTTGAGAGGTTCTGCTTGATGCGCTGGTAGTTTCGGATCTGCGTGGGAACGGGGATGGGAGTGGTTTCAGCTCGTGGGGACACCATGGCGGTCTGTCCCGAGGTGGGCTGTGGCTGCCTAGAAGGGAAGGTCGGGGAGACGAGGGCTGTCAGCAAGTCCGCTCGAAGCTGCTGCTGATTCCATATCTGCAGGACATCTTCAGGGGTGTCAACACCCATAATAACTTCAATCTCCAAAAGGCTACCGCGTGTGCACAGCAGAACAGAAAGCAGGACAGCTCTAAAATGTACGCACTTCGTTTCTACAGCCTTAAGTTCTTTGTTTACTTCGGTGTGGAGGCAGGTTGAGGAACTTTAGTTTAACTTGGCTGATCATGAGGCCGAGTCAGTGGGAGGAAAAAAAAGGGGGCCAGGCTTCCATGTAAACACAGAGGCAGCACCAATCAGCTTTAAGCTCATTCTGCTTGGGGGCAGGGCTCGGGGCAGGGCCGGCCAATGGCACGTGCCAGGCCGGTCATCTGTGTTTAACAGACACAGGAGGGGAAGTGCAAAGAGACCAGGCTCATTTGCATTCTTTTGTTATTCCAGAGGGGACATTATGTTCTAGAACATTAAGTCATGACCGAGTCACCCACAGAGGCACTTTGATTACATATAGAATGCAAAAATAAAGGGGGAGTGGAAGGAAATGGCCGTTAGAGAGCGGCACCAGTTGGAAACCAGTATTATGTAATGATGTAAACCCTGGGAGGGTCCACAAGGGAGAGAGGAGGACACGTGAGGCAAAGACTAGTCCAGACAAAGAACCAGAGATCAGTTGCTTTGTTAGATTCCTGCAATTCTGAAATATAAACCTGACCACGTGCTGTCCTTCTCCACACACTTAACACCGATGGAGAAGACATTTGATAAGGCAACATATTATGGAGGCTTTCTATATTTCTCCAGGTTGCTAAAAGCTTTATTGATCCCAGCCTGGACTTAATATAGAGAGAGGAATGCTGTAGACCACTGTCCCCTTGTTAAAAAGAGAGAAAGAGAATTTGTAGGTTAGTGAACAGCTGCTTTTTAAAGAGTGTAAAGAGGAGGGAGACTCTGAAAGTCAGCTGCCTCTGAGCTGACCTGGTTTTTAAACCAAGGGGCCTGGGAGAGGGGGATGGGATCAAACAATTCAAGCATTTGATTTTTTAAAGAATTTCTGTATCTCACCCATTCCCTTTACAACATCTCTCTTATTTCTTTAATTTCTTCCTTTATTTACAAAGATCATCTCTCTCTTCTCGCAATCCCCCCCAAGCCCACACTCTGTTCCTCTCCCAGCCTCACGTCATCGCCTTGCTTGACTCCAATCAATTTAGGACAGAAGCTGCAGAGAATAAACAAGGCTGTGATTTAGGAGCTCTATGAGAGTGTGGCTGGTGATACTAAATTGCACAGGACAACTCTGGTAATGAAGACAAAATTGGTTCATCCTGTGTCAATGGTTAACTAATGTAATCAGTAAAGAGTTATTACTATGGAGAAAGCCATTAAAAGGACAGCAGAGGCAGGAGGGAGCAAAGCACGGAGCGTGAACGGTTAGAGGATGAGACGGTACAGCAGGAAAGGGAATAGAGAGCAGGCAAGAACCGTTTGGCCTCAGGCTGTTTACACGTGCAAACAGGAAAGCATGGAGCTGGATTCGTAAAGCAGCGTCTGGCTGCAGGTTATTAACAAAGGGAAGGGAAAAAGATGTAGAACAGAGTGACAGGCAGGGACTTTCACATTCAATTTTATCCTTCACTTAAATGAGGATGTGTAAAATTATCCACAAGTTAGAAACAAAGCTGTCCGGGCTAAAAAGGATTAAACAGAGCTACTAAGAGTTCAGACGCTGAACACTGCATCAAAACAGTTTGTGATTACTGTTGCATTTAAAAATACACTAATAACAGGATATTAAGCATCATTCTTGTTGTCAACAAATCTCACGAAAAGACAAAACCAACAATGAATGTATTCTAGCAACAAGTGTTGAGCATGTGTGTGTACAAAGCCTGTTCTGTGTTATTCAGCTCCACTGTGGTTTAAAAACTATTATAAACACACTGGGTGATATATCCCTTCATTACTATGAACACACAAGTTTATTTTGACTCATTTCCACATATGCAGTTATGCTCACTGAAGAGCCAAATGAGTGCCATTCCACTGCCAAAAACTACAGCAGTCAGCTGTTTAAGGAAAGTACTGAGCATAAAAATGAAATAATATATTAGTGCCATATTTAACAGACACAGACAGAGCGGAGAAGTCAGAATGTACTGAACGTAGTTGAACTAACACATTGTGAGTTTTAATCTTTTCATGAGACTTGTTGGCCCCCCAAAAAATGGAATAATAGCTGCCTTATCCTGAACAAAGGGAAGAGGAAGAACAAAAAACAATAGAGCATCAGTGTTTTTTCAAGTTTCAGAGAGCAAAAACAAATGAACTCTACTTTTTTTTATTAGATCTGAAACTGATTTTCAGACCAATTTATTGAGAAAATCAACAAGTGAGTGAAAGAAATGAGCCAAACATGGAACAGCACTGCAATAGCTGCTGGACAACTGCATATTAAGTATGATGAGTAGTAGTGTGAAATTCAACAAGGCCAGAAGAAAACAAGCTCAGTAAACACTGGCGTGTAAAAACAATGTGGTTGCAGTACATGTGAGGATATTTTGATCTTTTAATACACAGTCAGTCTGTTTTTGCAGGCGGGTTTTGGCAGGTCTATTCTTATCCCACAGCCCTCTGTGGGTCAGGTTTGATTTAGCACAGCACCACCTTGTTTGGCTCAACGTTTTATTCATAACTCGCTAATCTTGTGAGATTTGGAGGAGGGGGAGAAGAATCCGCTTGTCGTGCATGGACAATAATTTTGTGTGATGTGTGGTGTGAAGCTGTGGAGGGTGTTTTGTTGGTGGTCAGAGAGCTAGAAATGGGTAAACAAAGAAACAACACTGACATGAAAACACATGACGAATAGATATGACCTTACATGCATGCATGTGAACTCAAGGCTGTGTGTGAAATGGGATCTGACTCACAGCGTCAAGTCACACTTGCATTGCATAGTCAGAGTATTTTTTACTCTTGTGTCAACATCCAGCTCATACTCCATGAACTGTGTCTGAGAAGTTAGCGACGCTGGGCTACAAACATGACACAGTATGCAGCATTCACAGAGATAGGACAAACAACCAAAATAAAGTAAAAAATATGATTTGATTAAAGAAATGTGTTAATCGTGAGCTGCAGATGTGTTGGTTGGCAGATTTTTAAACTTTGGACAGAGGCACACTAACAGTTTACCCTTGTTTCCAATGCCAAGCCAACCTGCTAGCTATTAGCTGCTAGGACAGCTAATAAGCTTTGTTAAACTACTTTAATTTTCTTCACTTATTGTGTGTGTAATACCGGGTCCGACAGCTTTATTGGTAATTGAATCAGAGCTCCTGTAGAGTTTTAATTTCTCCTTCTAGAGTCTAATTTCTTTGTTTCTAGCTTTAGCATGGGTTCATTACAAGCCATGCTGATTGTCAAGTACAGTATGTGAGAATACATGAGAGTGTTCAAAACATTTGAATTCAGTTTTTAACTCTTTAACTCTTTAACTCTTTTCTGAAGTTCAGTTTAGTTTCTCTTCCATGAAGTGACACAAAGAGAAAACATTTCTGTGTGCACTGCACTCACCCTCCACACATGAGGAACTCGCTGGATGGACGGCGCCCCGCTCCCATTGGCTGGTCATCTGAGAAGGAAGAAAGGAGCAAAGAAAAGAAAAGGATGATGAAGGTGTAACAGGCTTTACTGATTTAGAGATCTGCAGTAATTAGGTGATTAAATGCCATTTAAAACACCAGCTGACACTCCCAATGCTCTGCACTTTATTCATTGTTTGAGTGGAGGACTAACAGATGTCTGTCTGTCTGTGTGTGTGTGTGTGTGTGTTGCAGCAGGTGCAGAGCACAAGGGTTCGTTTTACCAGTTAAGAGGGTAAGTGTGCGTGGCTACTGTTTGTGGACTGATGTCTACAATTACAGCATGAAATGGTTAGCAGCTGTCTAATTTACTGCCTGTGGATTTGGTGACATGTACTATGTGTATGAGTGTGAGTGTTTGTGTGTGTGCGAGCAGGTGTGCTGTAGGTATCATTGGCAGGTAGTAAACGTGACATCACTACAGGTGAATTGTAGCCAAGGTGTGTCAAATGAATGTCTAACAACTTCAAGACATCTGTGTGACTGTACAGAACAGATGTCCATATGTGACGTGATTCATACTGTGTATACAGTGGAAATGTATGCACTGACTCCTGCTTATCTATGTATTCAAATAAGGATTCATTGGACTATTACTCACCATGTTTCTGCTATCTCTCCACATGTTTACTCTAATAATAATAATAACTTTCACTGCATGTTGGAATTCAAGACATAAAGAGGAAGAGGAGGGATATTCTGTGGTTTCATGGAAGAACCAACTTCTTTATGTTCTTCATTTAATGGATTACACAGCTGCGTCTTGACAGGCTGACATTCAGTGTGCAAACCACCTACCTGTCAATGAGCATGTGCACAATGTATATGTTTTGAGCTGGGCAATTGTGATAGATAATGTCTTTGATAAAAAAAAAAATGGAACCAACAACCAATCAAATCACAGAAATGGATGTCTTTCCAACCAATCAGAAGGACCTCTTTTGAGAATAGACAGCCCACTTTGCAAAACAAGGCCCAACAGGGTTGGTTGAGTTCACATATCGCAGCACATGCTATTGTTTTGGTGTCAGACATTGATAAGTGTATTTGGGAGGCACGGGCACTCCCTAGGAAATGCCTTTGTGTTGGGACAGAAAGCAACAATTTAACTGCAACGACAAAAACTAAGTTGGCCTAAAAATAAAGAACTGATGGTGGCGTGTGTGTGCCGTTAAAATACTGGGTTTGCAGCTCATACTGTTCTTTATTGGGGGCATTAATGTCTTTATTTGATAGGACAGCCGAAGATGGACAGTAAAGTGGTTAGAGAGGGCAGCTGATGTGCAGTAAAGGGTCACAGGCTGGAATCAAACCTTTGAATACAGGGTGCATGTTCTACCAGGATCTCTTTATTGACCAGAATTTGTGACTTAACTTATATTGTGATCTTTTTCTGCCTCATTGCTCTGACTTATAGGTAATATTTCTACATTCTCCATAGAAGAAGTGACGCCAGGTGAATTACACCTGAGTGAATACAGTTGTTGGATGTGTATGTACAGGCTGTGTGTAGGCACTTACAGCTGTCAGTAGAGATGTGAGGCACCAGAACAAAGTCATCCGTGTCGCAGGATGAGTTCTTACTGCTGGTGCTTCCCGCAGACTCTTTGGACAGCTGCAGGAAGTTGGGCGGGCCGAGCGGAGGGGACGACAGACCATCTTCTGCCAGTGTCTGCATGTCCGGGAGAGACTGTGTGTTCACAGATGGAGAGGAGGAAGAGGAGAAAAGGAGGATTAAGTTGTAGTGTGCCTCCTAAATTATGCAATTAAGGCTTCCAGGCAGGGCAGTGCTGACTGTCAAACTAATGTGATCGTGTCGTTACAGAGAACACTGACATCCTGGGAAACTGACTAGCCTCACTTTCCCACTGCTGATGTGAGATGAGATGTACCACTGTGCAAAGACATCATTAAAACTAACAGTGGACTTATTAGTCAACTAAAACTAGGAGTATTTACAATAGTAAAAGATCAGTAAAAGGCTTAGAAAATTAAAATTAAATATATACATTTTTATGAGTGGTCTGTTTATTTTCCCTTTTTAGAATTTTTCAGTCTCTGTTTGTGCTGGAAAAGGCACAATAGGAGCACACCAGGATGCATGGTTAATATTTTATTAGCCTTGTTACAGTGGAAGTATAATCTCCTCTGAATGAGGATTTATAAAGTAATATCAAACTCACAGGAGGGGAGTTGTAGCGGATGCATGGGGAGCTGCCACAGGAACTGTCCGTCACTGCATTGGAGGTGCTGGGGACTGGCACTGGACACGCTGAGGGCAAATAAATACACGATTAATCATGCTTTTCAAGCTGGATGATGTGAAAGCATAGTACAGTGTTCCAGCGTGGGAATGTGACCTTTGTGCTTACATTTTTTAATGGTGGAAGATGGCTCCAGGAAGGGATGGCTAAAAAATGCGTCTGTGGGGGTTAGAGGGACAGAAAAGATCAGAGTACGTTAAACCAAATACATGAACTGTTTAATGTTTAAAGACATGTGGTCACCACTCACCAAAGTCCATCCTGTCTTTCTGATTCCTCTGCAGCAGTCCAAGCAAAAGGTCGCTAAGTTGTGGAGAAGTCTCCCTTGGGATGCTGGGTAACAAGAACATGAGAACATTAATACCATGTTACGCACGGGGTGCCTGGAGACTGTGAAAAACTGTCAGAATCCATCTGTTTAAGAATTTAGCACAGTTTCTCTAACAATTTTCATCTGCTTAGATCACACACTGTAAAATGAGCCTTAAAACAACAGGCAGGAGGTTCTGTGGCTCACATCGGTTGGAGATTCTTGTTCTTCTCATAGAACATCCTCAGGTCTTGGGGACTATTGGCCTGCACATATCAATATAGAAATGAGATGCAGAGATAAACACACATCTACAAACATACTTGTTAGCGGTTTATTGTGTGCAGTATTAACCTGGAACGGTGGCTTGCCGACCAGACACTGGTAGATGACTGTCCCTATGCTCCACAGGTCGGCCTTGGCATCATAGTTCTGGGACATGATGACCTCTGGGGCCTGAGGGAGGAAAGGTCACAAAGTAAAGCTCCAGAGCAGGGAGCGTTATGCAACATAGTGCTGAGAACATTGATGGGTCGGTTTAAAGTTTCTGACCTCAGCTGTAACTGTAGAACAGTAAGTAGTAAAACACACTAACCATGTACATGGGTGATCCACAGAGTGTGGCCGCCATCATGTTGCTCTGGAGGTATCGTGCGAAGCCAAAGTCAGCTGCAGGACAGAAGTGTGAAACAAACCAGTCAGTATGCACGTGTTATTATTACTAGTGACACAAACCACTATTTTTGGACTTTGGAGGATGACTGGGAGACAAACAGTGCCAACACTAACACATGCAGAACAGTGTTGCACTAGGAGCTAAGGCAGTGATGGAAATAGTGTGAGCGTAGAAATGAATTCATCATAACAGTTCACAGCATCATAGCTATTTGTTTGATAGTCAAGGCAGTAGACACAGACAGTGACAAGCGGGAAATACTCTACAAATCGGTCACTACAAGACACTAGATATATAAGATACAGTATATGAAAATCATGTGCCAGCATTACATTTGCACAAAAGTTTCAGAAAGAAAGAATTCCTTTCAACATGAATAAGAGGCTGATGAAGGACTCTGCAATTCTGTCACCTATTTTGATGCGGATGCCGCTGATGTTGGACTTCTTGCGACCCACGTACGACAGCAGGATGTTCTGGGGTTTTAGGTCACGGTGGATGATTCCTTTGCTGTTGAGGATGCGCATGGCAGCAGCGATCTGCTGGAGGAAAACTCTCAGCGTGTCTTCTCTCAGCGTCCCCTTAGCTAAAGAAGAAATTAGAAAACATTTGATTGTTACCATGGTTTGAAATTAAAATGGTGGCGTTTGTCCGTGCGCAGACCTGCCTCCTTAAAGATATTCTCATAGTGTTTCTGTTTGGTTTTTCACATGCATGCAAACACAAGGATGTAAATGAGCATGTCATGTCCTTAAACAGTTCAACAAATGGTTTCACGCCGTTACACTAATGAGTTGTTTTCCATCAATGTATTTTGATGCATATTAGTATCACATCGGAAAAGTTTGATGGAAACAGTAAGGACACACCAGTCTAACCTGATTAAATCTAATAATTATCATATTACAGTAACAATCTTACGGTAAATAGAATAAATTTAGGCAGTGGTGGTCCCTTTCCCCGGTGGAAGTAATAATCTGATGTGAGACTAAGAGGATTCATCTCCCCCGTTTATTCTTTAGTTACTGTGATTATAGTGCAGGCTTAGATCAAACCAGTACGCTTATCAACATTAATCTCGGATTTGTGGGGTTAGTTTCTGCCCACCAAAGTGGACCAACTTCTAACATGGAAAAGTTCTGTAAGTCGTAGAATCATTGACTAGTGGCGTCCTCTTACATAATCTCAGATGATCACAGGAGAAGAGATCAAGAAGGACAGACAGTCTGCAAGAGGACACTGTGACCTTCTGAACACTAAACCACTATGACCCCTCAGGATCCATTTCACAACAACCAGTCAGAGGCTCCTGAGGCACCCTGTCGCTGTGGGCGATCTGGGCAAGTAGGGCAGGTACATTATGCAAAAGTACAGTGATAAAGGAGCTGTTCCAACCACACAATCAGTGTTTTTATGCAACAGAGGCACAAACACCCGTGCTTATCTGAAACATGTATTGGCAAGCTGCCAAGAGATTCCAGGAGGAGACCTCGTTTTAACTGTGAAACTATTGTGCAATAAAAGTATTTATTAATAACAACAGGCAGTAATGTGTTGCCTAGATGTACCTAAGTATTTAAGTCCTAACTTTCTTTGCAGTATGTGCCATCATTGTTTTGTGTAAGGGACTGCTTGTGAAGAGGGATCCTGTCTGTTATCGACGGTACAGAAACATAAATATGAAACTTGACATTCTGCTTTTCTCACTTGCAACACTCAGACATGTCACTGACAACATATAGATGACTACACCCAGTGGTAATGCTGTGGGTGATTCTGTAAAGTAATGAGAGCGTCCTTGTTTTCGGCTTTAATGTTAGCAAGCTACATCTCAGACCAAGAGGACTGTAACTTTGGGGAGGGACACTAGTATGTACACATTTGGACCTTCCAAACATCACAGTCCATTTTGTATCATTTCAGTTCCAGCTGACTTGGTGCTCCATGAGCAGAAATGCTGACCTTTGTTATAAACTGTCACAATGGCATAAACACTGTGCTGACTGGCTCTGAACTAAAGAAGGAACCCTTTGTACAAGGCTGTAGTGATTCCCACGCACACACATCACCCGCATAGAAAACATGAAGACACACAAACGCTCACTTATAGACACACACACACACACACACACACACACACACGCTCTTTAACAGTGCCACATGATACAGACCTGCATTATTCCAGAGACCATTCATCACATGTGGATAATAAATGCACAATCACATGCACACATTCCCACACCTACACTCATAATAGCTGCAGTCACATGGCTCTTCCTCCCCTGCGGCATTAGTAACTTTGTTTTGATGAACAATCTGTGTGTGTGTCTGTGTGTGTGTGTGTGTGTGTGTGTGTGTGTGTGTGTGTGTGTGTGAGAATGAGACAGATTAGTGCGATGCTTACCTTGCAGATAGTCGGCAAGATCACCTCCATTACAGTACTGTGTGTGGGGAGACAAAGAATCACGATCAGCAATAATTTACTTCAGGTCAAGCTAAAAAACACATTTTGGTCTTGGTGTGTGTGTGTGTGTGTATGTTTGTGTGTGTGTGTGTGTATATGTATGTGTTTGTTCAAATGCCATCCCACATAACGGCAAGCTCATTAATTAATCTGCTGAATGACTGTAGCTTTATCTGTGCTGACATGAGTAACGGTATGCTATGCTGGAGTTAGTTCTCTGGAGGACGTGCGAGGTTGGTGTGCTCTGTAAAAAGAAAGTAAAGTGCTGATTGGACAAGCAAAGACGTTATGGTCCACTTCGACTCAGTGTAACGCCACTTGCTTGGTCTGTACTTCCATGTACACATGGGTGAAGCTTCAGTGCTTCTTGGCACAGACTCTCCAAATCCACCATCTAAATTGACCTTTGCTGCATCAGTTTATTAGTCTGTCCATCTAGGTTGATGTTTGGAAGTTTGGAAACAGAAGTAAGCAGACATTAAATACTGTGATTATCTAAAAAGCAAACTTTGGACAACCGAGATCAGATTGCCCACCTCTTATTTGATGTTTTGATGATGATGGTGGACAGTGTTGTCTAAGTAGGTGATTCCACCAAGATGTGTCACCAAAAACACCATTGTTTTCCTCTTTAGTGCAAAGCATTGGATTTTTCTAGAGTCTAGTTGACCCAGACCGACAATAAAATCAACCAAGAGGCAGGCTTTGCTGCTTTGCCACTTCCTTCCTGTTTTAATGCTTTAATGTCTATGTGATAGGAACGATGAGCAAATGCCAACGATAGGTTGATAGCAGACATGAAGCCCCGCTCCACTTCCCGTCATTTTCAAATTCATCACATAATTCTGCGAACCCTTGTTTCCTGTGATGAGGAATCTACATTGTTGTACATTCATATTTATTTTCTTTAATTTCCCACCCATCTTTATATCGGTGACCTCAAACACATTCCTCCGCAGGAAAAGAAAAAACAAGTTGCTTACATCTGATAAAGCAAAATTTACTTTCAGCTTTGGCTGACGTTACAGACGGTGTCAAATCACAGAGAGGGTCAACAGATGGCTAACTAACAGTTAAACTGAGCCCAATTCAAACTATGTTTGCTATTGTATGCTGGAGGAACGCTGCACTGCATGTTCCAACACAAACATCTTTATTCTCTTCAAACACTGTTCCATGAACTGATCAGTGTTTTTTTACCCTTCAGACAGTGTTCAAAGGGCACACTATTCTTATTATTTGGATTACACCTGGCTCAGTGCTCAGTGCTCATCTCTTTATAACACTTCCATCTGAAACTTTCACCAATGTTTGAGTAAGACAAGCTTTGTCCTGCTAAGCAAAACGTGACGCATTAGCATTGATTTAATCAGACTGAGATTCACATTGCAAAGTGCTGCAAGAGTAAGACCTTTGCAGACTGTTTCATAGCTGAAAACTAGAAATATAACCATGAAAAGCCATTCATCTAAACATAACCTGGCTTGATCTTTGACCTGTCTAAATAAGTGTGTAACGTAGATTAAATGAATGTAATGTAGTCATATAACAGTTGCAAATAAACAAGACTCTAAAAGGATTGTTCATGGAGTTGTAGAGCTGCCTAGACACAGACCAAAACAAGCTTTAAGGGAACACAATTCCTAGAAAACCAAGGGGCGTATTTCCAGTGAGTAACTTGAGGTGAAGTCATGGTTTGTTTTGTACCCTGAAGCCAGCTCAGTGTTGCACAATGAGCAGAGAAAGTAGAGGAGGCTGCAGAGGGCGAGGCTGTCAGCAAGCTAAGAGAGGAAACTCGGTGTGAAAGAAAACATGAGAGGAAAAAGACATGAGAGAAGATTGACAGGGAGGAGGAACAACAGCAGAGGAGCCTGCCAAAGGGGAAGGACACATGCTGACAGACAGTGTGTGTGTGTGGGGGGGCTAAACCATATCTCTGGAATCCGTGCTTAGAGTTATTGTTCATGGCACATTCATAATCATGGATATGATCAGTTACTTTTACTAAAGACACGTGTGAAAACTAACCAAGTACTTCTTGTGTTTGTGACAAAGTAACCAGTTACACTGAAAACACACATGGAAACACGAGAAGAGGATGCAAGTTCTGACTCATGAAATAACCAGACAGTCACGTTTCTATACTCACCTCCATGACCAGGAAAACAGAGTTGGGTGTTTCCTGGAAGAGAAGAGACACAGAATCAGTTACAGCAGTCATTTATCCTGAAGCAGCTGTCAACCACACGGACACACAAGAAAACAACTGCTGGAAAAGATTCAAAGTACAGAATACCAGCACTAGCTATTTTTGAGCAGCATGCTATCTCTGAGCATGTATTTTTGTCATGAACGTTCCACTCATGCTTATTACACCTGTAACAGTTCAAGTCATAAACAACTAGTCAATGTTCAAATTTGACCAGCCTCTCAATAGATTACCGTTGTTTTTTTGTTGTCTGACACAAATCCAAAATCCACTTGCACATTTTACCAGCATATGGCTGACCCACAGTCAACAATAGGCATGGTATAGACAATGAACACAGTGGCAAAAGGAGCATGATGGAGCTTGTTCTAGTGCCATGCAGACTAAGAGGGAGTCACCTAAAAGCAGTACATGGAGCTGAAAATCAAATTTAGAGTAAACCTCATGTGTGTGGCTTTTGAGAAAATGTGTTTCACAATACGTAAACACTGATGTTACTATGTTTACGCAATTACAATTTCCAAGAAATGAGATAGAAGAAAGGTCTGTACCAAAATGGTGAACCTGATGGCAGGTGCCTGCTTAACTTTACAGGAAAAGTTCTTTAACACATTTCTGTTATTAAACATAGTCTTTGTGTCAGGAAGTCAGAACTTTGTTTTTATTGTCAGTTAACATAAAAAAACTTTATCCCTTGTTCTAAAGATACTAGTGGCGCCTATTTAAACAATAGTCAAATACATATTACCTAAAAATACATAAAGATATTTGTACAAAAATCTCAGTTAGGCCCTTTTTTCCTCTGGTTAAAGCCCTAAAATGGTTCCAAGGTGCTTAAAAAAAGATTGTGCTGTGTAAACGAGCCAGGTATCTACAGTACTTTAGTCTTATTGGTTGAATTGTTGGAAAAGCTTCCGCTAAATGAATGTAATGTACTGTGATGTACGTCGGGACTCAAACATAAAGTCGATTTGTCAGTTAACAGAAAATTAATCTGCAATTATTTTAAAGAGTGTTTCATTTTTCAAAGATGCCAATCTTCTCATGTTCTAAACTAAATATTAGTTTGGACATAAGTGGCAAACAAAACAAAGAATATGAGGATTCTGAATAACAAAAAACTATATTCATCATTGAATAAAGACAATAACTAATCAACATTGAAAATAATTCTCTGGGAAGCAGTACAGAATTTTTATCTTTCTATTCTTATCTTGACAGCTGACTGAACTGCATCAAAATGAGCATATTGAATATATTAACAGCATAGGAAGAATGCATATTTGTTTGCCGAGTAATCTGCTTATACATGGAATAAATCTGAGCGAGACGAGACTCGCATCGACCTCAGCACCCATTAGCATTTCTAGCTAGCAGCACAATAACAAACAAGAAATCCAGTATATTTTGTCACAGGTCATTCCACATGTAAACAAACCAGGTGATTGTGGTGTAAGTGCTGGCTACAGCAGCGTGCAAGTCAGCTGAAGTGTGACCTCAGGCTAATGGGCTTGTTTCTTTAGATGGTAAGTAGCTCAGTCTTTTCCAATCCTACAGTGTTTTTTTTTTTACAGCTGGGGCAGGTGGTGGTGGGGGATGGGTGACCAGTATGCATTCTGACTGTATTTGTGTGTGAGAATACAAGTGTGTGTTGGGGGGCTAGGGGGATTACATAATGAGGATGTATTCTGCAGTGCAAACTGGAGAAGAGGGGGGGATGGGCGTGTTGAGGGTGTAGAGGCAGCATGGGACTAACAGATACATCACTGGGTCATCACAAAACACACAGATGTAGAAGCGAGTGACGACTGGCTATCATCAGTGAAGAACATGCTTACACAATCACAAACTCCAGTGTCCAGTACCACACGTCAGAGGAAACAGTCTGAGTACTTCTGAGAAGAGCTGCTGCCTGGAGAACATTTATTTTATTCAGCGTGGACGATAACGTCTTTGCTTGCACTTTCAAATGTTGCTGTCTGCGGCAGCTGCAGTTGCCTCGGTTTGGTTTGTTGCCTAATTACTGAGAAGTGAGATGAATTTCAAGAGGCAGGTGGTGACAGCAACGCATAGGGCTGCCTTTGTTTGTGAGGACTTGGAGGAAGTGGCAGCTCAACAGTCATAAATGTAACAACCGCTCGAACGGTTTACAGGAGCAAATGTTTTCTAGAAGGTACTGTTGGCTGCATCTGAAATAAAAATAAAAAAAATCAGTAGGACGCTGATGGCGAGCTGCCAGACAAGGGCTGGACTTCAAAACGTTCCGTTCCAGCACAAAATATTCCCAACAAACTATGATATAAATAGCTCCTCTGTCATCATAACCTCGTCACACGGTTTAGAAACTGTTTTGCAAGCAACCAAATCAGGCAGGATTTTACTATCTGCAGATATGAAAACTGACAACACAATACACAGGAGCTGAAAAGTACACACACAAAAACCAAAACACCCCAGACTGCCAGGAGTCAATGTGAGTCAAGTTAACACTGTTTTGTGTCTAGTTAGTCCTTCTGTTATCGCGTCACACTTCAACTCCAGGATTGCGTATGTAACAATTATGTAACAATATGGGGGATGGGATATGGTCAGACTGGAGAGGGTAAAGAGTTTTGGTGTGTGTGTGTGTGTGTGTGTGTGTGTGTGTGTGTGTGTGTGTGTGTGTGTGTGTGTGTGTGTGTGTGTGTTGGGGAGGGGGGGAGGGGGGTGTTAAGCGTTTGTGGAGAGCTGGCGTGCTTTTGTCACATGTGTAATCCGCGTATTCTGGGTAAATTGGTAACATTGGGGAGTAAAGTGTGTGCTTTGACATAACAGCAGCACACTGTGACAGATGACTGTGTCATCTGTGTCAGCGACAGCAGCAGGAAAACAATAATCATGTGTGAGGACAAAAGGTCAGGGATGTTTGTTATGTACAAACGGGAGGATTTCTTATTATACTGCAGGTGCACAATGTGTTATTACACAGATAAACTGGGTATGACCATGTACGGGACACACACTGTGCTGATTTAGTCATGCATGGAAGGGGACAGGACATTTCAAAGTGCAAAACTGCCAAAAGTCAGGCAATGTAATGAGAATCAGCACTAACTAAAGTGCCAAGACAGTGGAATGCAGACATGTTCATGTAATAATGCATTATGACATCTGCAACTTAATATCTTAACTAAATTGGTCTTGGAGGTTTGACACCACACTGAAGATGTCGATCTTAAAATTTAAAGAGGGAATAATACTTTCCCCATCATCCATCCTATGATCTATAGTGGGGCCAACATACTGTACATCAGGGTTGCCCAAACTGTTCCACAAAGGGCCGGTGTGGCTGCAGGTTTTCCTTCCGACCAAACAGCAGCACACCAGACTTGACTCATTTAATCAACTGATCTCAGTCTTCAGAGAGTTGATTGGTCAAACTTTGTGCTCTTGGTCACACCGGCCCTTTGTGGAACAGTTTGCACACCCCTGCTGTACATCATCCATTTGGTGCTCAGAGACGTTTCCCCTGCTGCCAGCACCTGAAATATTTGGAGACATCTTTTGCTTCTAGGAAGATATAACCTAGATACATCATTTTGACATATGTGTTGAAATGCTCTGTATTTGTCTTTATGTTATGACATTCTCAAAAATCATTGAGTGGTTCCCAGTTCACAGCCACAACACCTCCAGCACTGATAATTATTATCACAGTGTGCCCTCTGATGATGATGACCCCCTCTTTTAATATCTGGTTAAAGAGCATCTATAAAAAGTTAGATAACAGTTTACTGGTTTCTCGGGTCTGATTTTTAAATATTTTGAATAATTTCTTAATTGGACACATCCAGAGAAATCTAACTTTTCTAATGAAAACAGTCTGTATGTGAACGTCAGAAACCAATTTAATATCTCTCCACTGTGCTCGGTAAGATGCAACATGAACACAACAATGCTCAGGCTTATATTACAGTTCTCAGGAAACATCTGTTATGCAACAGGGACATGACACACATGTGCTGGAGATCATGTGAGTGTTTGCACACTGCTGATCAAACATGTTACACACTAAGCATGTTCATACCAGATGACCCTGTGTGTGTGTGCGCCTTAGTGAGCAGTAACTGTTTTTTCTCCTACTTTCCCGGCCAATTAAATGTCTGGAAAGCAAAGTCCCGTAAAGGAATGTGAACAAGCGCCAGGAAGGTTCATGCTGTAGGTTTTCTAGGAAAACTCACAGAGCTCCAAAAATCCCCCCTGTAAGTATCCAAGAACATGTACTGCTGCTTTTTGCTTTTCAGCGCCCTTCATGTCAGTCCTCAATACCTTGTGTAATTAGGACACACATAGAGACACACACTTTCAAACAGGCTGGGGGCCCCTCTCCAGGCTAGAACATAATGTTCCTCAGAACAACAGAACAAACATCAGCCCTTGTGAAGACGGGCAAAACATTTCATAAACAAACCTCCACCCCGCTCTTCCTCCATTTACAATGACTAACTTTTGTCCTCACCAATGTCTTCAGATTTTACACTACAGAGCAGTCTGCCTACCAGGAAGTAGGCTGCTGGTACATGCCTGAGGATGTGTTACCAGTTGCAAAATCCCTGTCGCTACAGGAAACAACAACAACCACAACTATCTCTAAGCTGGCAACCTGCACACCAGGAACAGTTAGTCCTGGTCACCTGGTTGGTAACCATATAATAGTCAAGCTAGCAGTTGTTACCGTCTCTTTTGTTGGGGTCTAGCCATTTAAACGGCAGGGCCCGCCTCCCCACGTGCACATGTTTCCCAGTGCTGAGGACAAAGGCCCGGTTATGAGAGATTAATAACAGAGTGAATAAGCAAAGTTGTTGTTTGTGCAAAACCATTTAGGGTACTATATCACCTACAATGTGCCAGTAATGTAGAATATATTAAATAACTATAATGTTTAGTTTGTTGTTTGTGAACAAAAGAGTTCACTTAGTTTTTGGAGCTTTCAAATGCATTTCATGGTCTTCCAAAATATGACAGAGTTTACTGAATTGGAGACTACTCTAATATACAGAGGACGACTATGAGATGTGCTTGAAAGATCTGGAAAAAGCTAGAAAAGCTAATGCCAACTAATAAAACTAGATCTACGTGACACTGATATGCACACTCCATCCAATGAGAAATCCATATGATTTAGCTGAAAGCTCCAGACATTGCCACCACATATGAATGAATAAAAAGCAAACACACCTCCTGTTACCTCCATTTCCACTTTACAAAAAATCCAAACAACTAAGCTTCAGTGTGCAGCATGAGTGACAGAGAGAGGAGAGAGAGGCAGCCACAGGGCCCGGACACAGGACACCTTATAATTAGAGCAGTCTACCACACGCTGCTGCAGCTTGCTTAACATTAGCAGCTCCGTGAAGGAGGATTGGGGGTTGGGGTGGGGGGGTGGGGGGGGGGGGGGTGCACATACTCCCACATCCAGCTCTGCAGCCTTTTGTCAATGCACATCTATTCTAAGAAGCAGGCAGGTACTTCTTTACCCGCTCACACACAACCAGCAAGCTGCATTCACACAAGTGTATGTAATGAAACATTTAAATATGAAATATCTACTGGTCAGACAACTAGTGCAATTACAGTGTATGCATAACTTTGACTACCGTTTTAAATCTGCAGGGCTAGAAAGATCCTGAGAAAGAACTGCGATTGTTTTCTTTCGTGCATTTAGCAAAAAACACAAGAAGTGCTGAGGTAGGACTATGTCACAATGTGATGTGTGAGGGAATGAACACCTCCATTGTGAAACTAAATCAAACATACAAGAGAACACAAGCAGTTCTACTTAGTGTTTATTCAGTGTTCAGGCCGATACAATGCAGGCTAGTCTAAGTAGCAAGAGCGGTGTGGATAGAAACACAGTCAGCTGTGGTGTGAGAAAACCATTGTCCGGATTATCATTTAGGACTAAAGGTTCAAAATTACAATACACTAGAAGTGAAAAGCGGTTCCATGACTAAATCTAACTGCTGTCCAGAAAGGCATTATCAAATCAAATGAAATTTGTATAGCCCAAAGTCACAAAGTACATTTGCCTCGGGGGGCTTTACAATCTGTACAGGGTGACACCCTTTGTCCTTAGATTGTCTGTGTTATATTTTCATGATGCTTTTGAACACACATCAGTTTTATAAGATTCTTTTATTGTAATAATGGTACTGTGAAAATTCAGTGCTTAGAAAACTGATGGTGGAGCTAGTGGAATGGTCAAAGTAGGATTCATCTTCTGGGAACCATGTCTGGCAATTTATTTAGTTATTGAGATGTTTCAGTCCGGACCAAAGCGGTGGACTTAAATACACATGATCTTAGAATTAGCTTGAACTATATTTCCTTGGCCTTGGCTCCAGCTGTGTGCTTATCGACGAGTCAAACACTCTCACCATCATCGCTCTTTGTGAAGCTCCTATTGACTCAAAGACTTGCTTGTTCCCAACAGCCATCAACTGTCAGCAGGGATATCAGTAACTACCTGCAGAAGACCTACCTGCTGAGTTTATGGGTCATTATTATCAGACATCAAACAAGTAACCTGTATCCAACATCAACAAACGCCTGGTAAATCTGGTTTCAGGTGTTCTACTCTATTAAACTGAACACATCCTAACATACACACCCTTTCATCACTGCAGCAATAGTTTAATTGGGATAGTTTAATGTCTGTCCAAACATTGGAAATGATTTAATGACAGCCATTTAAAGAAAGCTCTTTAAAAGGACTAAAAAAAGAGACAGGAAAGATAGAGGTTAGACAGTTGCACAAACCATCTCAGGTTACATTTCCTGCTCTGCTGGCTAAACTCAGTCACATAACACGTGCTTCTAACAACAACAACTGATGAGGCTGGAAAGAAACCAACTGGGGATAAGAGGAGAAGTGATGAATAATGGCAACGTGGGGACACAAGTGGAAAAAGTGAACCAAATATACCAAATAAACAAGAAATGGAAACTATTGAAAAGAGGGAAAGAAAAAGCAGCTGTCCGTTGGTCTTGGTTACCAAAGTGCTGCAACACATCAGACTCTATTGATAGTCACCAAGAGAGGAAATGCACACCAGTACACTGGCTACGAACAAACACGCCGATACTGCAGGGGACAGAAAAAAGAAAAGCCAGCTGGTGCAACAGTGTGCAGAAATCTTTAAAGAGCAGCCCAGAAGAAGAGGTGACTAAAACCAGACAAACAAATTCAAGAAACAAAGAGAGGAAGCACATGGACACGCAGACTCAAACCACATATTTAAGAAAGTGGGCTTCTGTGAATGCATCAAAACAAACAGCAGCAGTATCTGAGTGTCTGTCTGGACCACACTGATCCGTGTAAGGTTGGATGACGAGCCAAATACAACGGCTCCACTAAGTCCACTATTGATTTCTGCTTTTTGGGTCATCTGTCCCCTGATTTATTTTGGTAAAACAAATATTGTCTTCCTAAAGCATTCACAGCATCATGACTGTGGTGAATTAACAACCTCTAAACTAATAAACACCAACTATAATACAAATAATATAACCCTGATTTAAAGGCTAAACTCCATTTTTAACCCCATAAAACTGCTCTTTCTTTTCCAAACTGTCCCTTTAAATCGATCCATTTTGTCAGGATGATATAAGTGATTAAAAAGAACTCCATTTCCAGCCCCATGACTTCATACATTTCCATTATGACTTGTGCCATCAATCTATTTATCATATTTCTTATAAAGCCAATTAACTTCATTTTCAATCACACTAATTTAAGGAACAAAAACAGCTGATTGGGCTGAATATGAAAATCAAGAACCGGATCATAAAATCAGAATCACACTGTCTTTGTCTTTAAGCTGCATCACTAATAAAAGCTACATATTCCCCTGCATCCTGCCTGATGAGTTATGACTGTGCTCCTCAGCCGCCAGCCTCTGGATGAGGTTATTACATCAGCAGTACTGATGGAGGGCTGAGGAGATAGGTGGAGGAGTGCTAGGGTGTAAGGACTGCAGGAAGCTCACACAAACACAGGAAGTAGCATTAACTGTGTGGGAAGTGCTACATCATCACTCCTTTTGTAACGAGGGTTTATGGGCATTTTAACAAACACTTCATCTGTTCTTTATCTGCTGGTAAAATATAAAGATCAGTTAGAAGAGGTGAGAAACTCGACAGAACCACAGCCTGTGTTACTGTGTGTTCATACAGTGAGAAACAATTACAAAGTCAATGTAAATCCAATCATTTATTGTTTATTGCAACTATTCAAAGGTCCTGGTTTTATTTGAAAAACAATAAATAGAAAACATCTGCTTAAGCTGTGAGGCTGCAAACCACTGTGTAAAACTCTGTCTCTCACACCACCCACCAAGAATGAGCAACCCTCCTCTGTGCGTACAACTGACATCACTAATGCTGTACAACGGGCTGAACACCCGGACCAGTGATGATGCAAAGCTTTGAAAAATACAGTCTAATATTCGGCCTCCAGCAGTGAGTGTTTATTTTGAGAACACCTTTTTGTCGGTGCCGGGAATATGTGATATAAGACTGAAGCTTGCAGCCAGACGACAAAAGAGATTTGATCTACGTTTGTGCTCATCTTAACATGGACCCTAAGTGTACTGTTAATGTGACAGTGAGGCCTTTCACATTCACTACAATGCACTGTTTTCCACTGAATCACACTGCATTCTTTCCACGGCTTCACAGTGTGGCCAGAAACATGTTTGGGTGTTACAGGCTGTAAAATCTATTCTTAGAAACGCATGAAATTGCAGTTTCACATCCAGCCATCTGCAGTCTCAGTGTGCACTAAGAACCATGCAAAGTCAAAGACAGTTTGGAGGGGTGCCTGTTTAGAGAAGCCGTCAAAACACACGTCAACTGAGCAGTTATTGCAAAGCAGTGTGGGTCAGAATTCACATGAGCAGACATGAGTATTGCGTGATGCATTGTACAATATTATGAAAGACTCTGAAGCCTCCATACCAGTGTTCAGAGGTCATGGCATTAGCCTGTTTATCTACTGGAAACCATCCGCCTCAGACTGAATGACTGTAGCTGTGTGCCTGAAAATGAATACACACAGATACTACTTCTGTCCACAGGATTGTGCATTTCAGTCTGGCTGCAGCAAATTGGTTCCACAGAAGCTGAGCTAAAGAGAAATATTTCAGATCAGTATCTCGCATGAGTCGACTTCAAAGAGGTTGAAAGTTCATCTGGAGCAGGAAAAGCAGACAGATTTACTGCTGCTAACCGTCTGGACTCTGGATATTAGCAGTGTGTGCTCTGTATTAATCAGCTTGTGGTGATAATGCTGCTAAGTCACTTCAATTAAACAAGTGAAGCAGAAGATATCAGATGTTATCTATATTGATCCTGCTGGTGGCTCTCAGCCTCCCCTTCACTGGGATAACGTTACATTAGCTAATGTTACAGTTTTGCAGACGGAGCAGACGTGCTGCTGCTCAGCTCCGAATGTCCAGACATCCTGAATAAAGTGGTTAAGATGATCTGCTAGCACTGGTCGATCAGTGCTCAGCTGCTGTTTAGCTACAGCGAAAGCTGATTGTTTGTTAACGTCAAGTTCATCACTCAGTCAGTGTTTCAGCAAAAAGACTTTTTAAATGTCCAATATATTTGGTATGTTTGCTTCTGTATCTTTTGATGGGCGTACAAACAGCAGTTGTAATGCACGTTTACCAGATAAAGCTGACCCCTTACATTTTCTCTAGGTTTTCATCAGTGAAAAATGAACACTGGTATTATTGTGACATTTGATGTTTTATGACGCAGTCTGTCTCTCAAACTCTGCATTGTAAGGTCTGTAGAAGAATCTGTGCTTGGACTGAATTTGCAGAGGCAACGCAGCTCACCCCCGACAACTGGACTTGAACCAATGTAAAAGTATGACCCTGAATCAACCGGCTGTGTCTAGAGAGACAGAGGGTAGCCTTAGTCAGCAGTAAATTAAGGACTAGCCACTAGAAACATTGATCCTCTTGGCAAGAGCTTTGTGGATGTAGATTCATGTGATTAGATTCAAGTTTTTCAAGTCTTGCTCCATAGACAGTGGAACAGACAAGGTCTCAGACATACCTGCCTGGCTGTCTGCCACTAAAAGACCCCCAGAGCAAACAACACTCAACAGAGATAAATATAGAAACACTATTGAGTACTGGTTACTTAATTCCCCATTAAGTCTCCATCAATCTGCTGCAGAAACTCACCTGGACATCATAAAGTCCCACAATGTTTTCATGCTGCAGCTCCTGAATGAGGACAAAACGGAAAAAAACAGACGCATTAGTAGGAAGATTAAGTAGAGTCCAGCATGGCAGCTGATGGAATCTCTTCCACTGATATTTCTATCAAAGGTGCAGACTCACACAAGGTCAATGTCAGATCATTCTTTAAGTACACTGCAGAGATAAGTGAGAGGCAATTAAGTGTCACTGCTCACCTTTAGGATTTTGATTTCCTTGCCAAGAAGGATCTGGGACTTGGACAGGTTCTTCTTATTAATGCTCTTGATGGCCACCTCCCAATCGGTCTTCTGTGGAGAGCAGAAAGGAAAGAAAGATTTAATGACTGAGAGGACTGATCCTCTAAAGTTTCCCCTTGGCCAATCAAAGATAAAAGTCTGTCACTGTTTGATGATGCGACACATTCATTTTGTACATGTATCCCCCCTAGAGTTGTCACGATACTAAAATGAGTAACCACGATACTATACCAGACAAAGTATCACGGTTCCGGGTAATACCGCGATACTGCGGCCTTTTTTTATTATTACTATCTTTATAAACTGCAATGTATTTGTACAAGTTAGTTTGAAACAACAACGTTTGTTTTTTAAGCAAAATTAGTGTTGCCACTGACAAAGACGCCACAGCAGACTCGCTGCTCGGCCCGGTGCTTCTGCCACGGTGAGTGTGTTGTCTCGTGTCTGGGCGAGACAGAACTTTAGCTCGTTGTTTGTTTTGAAGCGAGTTTCTATCGAAGCGGTGCTGTCTTCATGGAGTTCATGCTTGCCGGCAGAAACACGCGAACAGCCAATCAGCTAACAGACGGGCGGACCCAGCGTGCAACAGCCTATCACATCCCTGGACGTCACCAGTAACAGGCAAACAGCCAATCATTCAGCAGCTGTGTAGTTCGGTTGCAGCGCATGCCATGTTTTTTTTTTACGAGTGAGTAGCATGCAGTGAGATGCCGGGAGGAGGGCAGAGGCGGCCGCTATGTAGCGGAGACTGGCACCGGTAGTATAGTAATCCACGGTAGTACCGTCGTGTAAATTTTCTAGTATAGTAGCGACGGGTATGATTTGGTACCGCGGGGTACCGGGTATACCGTGGGTATCGTGCAACTCTAATCCCCCCTGAACCTTTCAGTTTGGTGTGCAACTGCCGTGCAAACGTATGAGATTGTTGCTGTCACTTCAAGGACAGTGCACAGGCTTGCCAGGTCATGCTTTGCCCCTGGATTTTGATTGGTCGAGGTGGTGGTAAGCCCTGTGGATCCTCGCTGTCTCAGTTTGTGAGATGTACTTAGCAGGAGACAGCCCTTGATTACACTCTTTAAATAGTTACTGTGTGAAATCACCGGCTCGTTTTGCCTGAAGTTTAACTGTTAGAACAACGTTTCCCCTCCACTCTCCCAGACTGTGGGAAACGATTATTTTTCATGAATTGTATAAAATGTCCGATAATTGAATGAAAACTGTCCGTCACAGTGACACGGTGTTCACATGACTTCACCCAAAGTTTGACTCATCATCATTGTCAGACAAAGAGACGCAGCTGACACTCACATCAGACGAACTGAAACCATGAGTTGGCATTTTTGCTTGAAATATCGGCTGAATAATTTTATTCCCATCAACAATTAAAATGAATAAATTAACTGACTTTGATATAATTCTACAGTATGTCATTGTATGTGACTCTCTGATGATCATGCACTGTGTCAATAAAGCATGAGTCACTGATATATATACACACACACACACACACACACACACACACACACACACACACACACACACACACAGTTACATATTAATATCATGATATTGGATTTTAGTCTGTGTGCCAGTATGAAGCCACGCCTGCTGGCCTAAATGACATGGTCAGCATCACTGTGTGAGAGCTGGCTTTAAAGGACGGAGGAAATTTTATCCGTCCCAATAACACCAGGTCACTTCTGACAGTCAGGCTTTTGCGCTGAATGACAAGCTGAATGACAAGGCACTTGGATGACAGCTCCAACAGGAGCCAGGCCTACTTACACTAAAAGCTAAGTGAGAGGAGAGGGACCTATTTTTTTCCCAGGGCTGAGATAATGTTTCCAGATGAGCTCCTGGAGCAGGTATAAAAAGACTTGGAGATCACGTGAGCTCAAAGGCTCTCAGGACATGTGCTGCACGCGCAAACACCCAACTGAGGACACGGCATTGAACCCAGGAGAGGCTGTTACTATGCCCTTGAGAGAAACACACAGACAGAATAGAGGAACAGGAAGCTGAGGAAGGAATTCTCTGAATATAAAGACGGGCTCTGCAAATGAATCTAGTTTAAAAGGAGATGTTCTTGTTCTGCGGGTGCACTCCGCCTAGAGCCTGGCATAGAATCTAGCACACGAGTGAGACCGCATGTGAGTGACATGAGTCTGCGTGTGTGTGTGAGTCTGCGTGTGTGTGTGTGTGTGTTACACTGCCAGCGGAGCTGCATCCATCCCCAGCTCACTGACAGCCTGTCCAGCCAAGCATGACTGAGCTGCTGACATATAAAAAAAATAATAATAAAAAACGTGACCCCCTGCTCGTCCGACATGTAATGCTGGAGGGGTGACGAGGGGTTGGTGAGTGGGGGAGGCGTTCCATCAAACTAAACTAATGGCTCGGTGGCGCATAATGGACAGTTAAGCAGTGCGGAGTAAGCAGTTCTCCATGTTACAGAGACAGAAGCATGCTTTCCAAAATAACACATGATCTAAACTCGTTTATGAATCACAGCCGATTTTAGACGCGTGAGCAACTGAGAGATTAGAGTCAGCAACACTGAGCACACGCTGGGCGAAGGCGTTATGATGCACCATGTCAACATACAAATGAGCCTGTATGATCCTCAGACGTGTTCAAATATGCTTGAGTAGAAAGAATATAGTTTGAGGCAGCTTCAGTTGAATGACTAATAATAATCAGCACAGGTATGAATGACTGCTAAGCTGTTGTCCATGCAAACATTGGTGTATTTACATCTGATTCATCTTACAACCATAGAGATCCGCCAAGTGTATCTGGTGCACTAAAGAACTGACAACATCGGGCACTTATATTTACACAGACACTTACTTATGTTGGGATCATTAGACTTCAAAATATATCAGATACAGAAGGAAAGACAGACTGGAAGAGTCTGATAAAATGTGTCGTTTCCTGTTTTATCTGGAAAGAAGCCACAGACAACAACCCCACTGGTACCCAAACACTTGCTTAAGTGCTTCAGCTTTTGTGGGTAACACTCAAAGTGGTCAGTACAGCTGCGAGAGAAGCACTTTAAAGCTTCAGCTCGGGCTCTGAGGAACTGCCACGTGACTTTTGTCACAATTTTCTTTTGTGTTTTAAAAAAAATCTAATCGAGCGATCAAGAACATAAATATCAGATTCATTGAAAAGGAATGTAAACATTACGTCTCACCCCTTTGTGCATTTAGCACTTTTCAGCCACATGTACATAGAGATAGACCATGTTGACGCTGGCTGCTGTGCCATGTTGCAACTTGCTGTAAAGTGATTTTTACGTTTTTCAGCAGTGCAGAGCGTCAAACTGCACAAATAATCTGTTTCATCTGTTTTTTCAGGATGTAAATGTTGTTCAATTTAGCCAATGGATTACATCTTAAAGAGTTTTCTTTGGTATTTATTATTAAATAGGTGTAATTGTTACTACAATTAGCTGCCTTATCTCTGATGAGCCTTAGCCACTCTATTGATATTACAGTGGAACGTGATACATCCAACACCGTCGAAGCAACGCTATCCATCATGCAGCTCTAACCTTCGAGTTCCTCTGTGGTGGAAAGAATCCTATAAATAGGCCAAATGGCATCGAGATGATAGAACAGTAAATACACTGATCACAAGCCAGGACGGGGAGGCTTTGAGCAGTGGACGGATGTGCTCGCACATGCTGCACAGCTTACAGTGACCGGGTGATTGTTTGCAGATCGACACTGAGCTCAGCCTCCAGGCTGTGAGAGAAGTTATCGGTTCAAATTAAAAGAGGCTGGAGCCGCTTGGCCCGGGCTGCAGCGAGGGAGTGTGAGGATGCTCTGATGTGGCTTTCATTGAAGAATTCTGGACCATCTGTTTCAAAGCAACAGCAACAGGGGCAACGCGTCGTCATCTTCTGCATCTCTGTCACACATACACGAAGAAAACCACACCCCGCTCAAATGTAACAAGATAACTGCATTTCTGAGCATCGTGCTAACAATGTAATCAGCTGCAGCGGCTTAGTATGAATGAACCCTGTGCAGCTCTTACATAAGGGATGCTTGTATCCTTAAAAAAGGCAAGAGGAAAAACACTGCACCCTGTCCTCCCTCCTCCATCCTGCCTCAGTACGTCAGCAAGTCATTCACTGCTGCCTGACTCATCCGCTTCATGAATGAACCAAACGATCTTTTAAACACTCTTGACCAACTGTGCAGCTGATGAAATATGACTGAAACCGCCCGTCTGCACTGTACACACTGGATCTACATGTTTAGTCAGAAAAAGTAGTGTAATATTAGCATTAAGAAAAAAGCCAAATAAGGTGACAGCCCACATACACTGCTGCAGAACTGCACTGCCACTGATGACCTAGATTTTCAAATGAACCACCTTTTTTTGTCTGCCCTGCGAGAGAAGAGGGAGCATGGAAAGGATGGAAACACTGCAGCTATTTATTTACCTTCCTGTGTCTTCCTTTGAACACCACAGCAAAGGCTCCATGTCCAACCAGGTCTTTTCTGCTGTACTCAAAGTCTCCCACAGTCTCCATCCCGATGTGGCTGATGGTCCAGCTGATGCTGGGCACTGATGGACAAGCCTTGAATGTTGCTCTCCTCCCCCTCTCTTCAGAAATGAATCCCGGAGCAGGTGATCCACTCAAGTCCTGGCGATGCTGCTTCTTGCACTGCGGATTTATTTCATGACAGGCTGCTGCTGATGTGCCTTATTGCATAAATAAGAGATGCAGCGAGGACATGGTGCACTCACATGCCTTCTGTTTGTAATGTCACACAGAGCAGACGGCTGTGACCATGGCTAACAACAATCCTGAGCTAAAGTGTATCGGTGCCAACTGTCAGCCTTTGAGCCAGTTTGATAGGCGCAATCCAGCTTTGCATTACTCTCCGAAGAGGCTCACTAACACACTATGTGTCGCCTGACCTGGTCGGGAGGACAGACTACATGATGTCAGCTCTGCTGGACATGACCGTGCAAAGATTGGAAGCTGCTGCGGGCACCCAGCTATCTGTTAGCCTGACAGTGACATAACCCTGTGGCTACGCCTAGCGTCATAGCTGCTGCTGCCCATAGCAGCCCTCTGCGAACATGCTCACAATAATATGGAAATAGTGTTACCTTGTGCGGCGACACTGAATTATTCAACCCGCTAAAAGACACGGCGACGTGTGTGTAAAGCTAGGCAACGGCAGCGAGCTCGTCCACAGTCAGTGTCAAAAACAGAATGTGAAGGATGTAACACAAATGTCAACACAGAACTGCTGCTTTCCTAAAGGCGTCAGTCCTTTTTATGAATCTCCTTCGACGACGCGTCCGAGTCCACAGGACACACAAGCCTCCCGATGAAAAACACCGCCGTCTCCTCTTTGGACGATCATTTCATCCGTGTGACGTGAAGGAGACACTCCGCTGTTTTCCTCCGTCCTCATCTGACGTTAGCACCGTGAGGGCAACCGTCGCCTCCGGTTTTACATTTACAGTTCACGTTAAGCTGCTGTGCTGTACGTCAGCTCGTTAATACAAAGCGTACAGTGTTTAATGACCGCACGGCTCGGACACATCACAGCAGTCCGCTGAGGGTGCTCATGCTCAGCCGTTCACTTGAACAATAATGAAAACTAGTGCCATGTTCCAGTTTTATAAGCTATCCCTCCGCCAAGGCCAACTTTGACGTTTCACTCCGCTGCGTGGATTAGTCCACCTACTGATGCTTTGAGGACACAGTGAAAAAAAAAACAGTTTTTTTTAAATATATGAAGCTGCTATTAAATATTGCACGAGTAATATCATACCATACCAACCATCTGAGTTGCATAATGTATATTTCAGATATTTACTATTGTATTTTTACATGATTCTCTCTGTTAATTGGTCTGCAAACAAAGAGAATGGGGTGAAAGAGGGGGCATTGCTTTCAACACAAGCAGATGACATGTTTAACTCTTTTTGAAGATGCGACATGATTGGTAATAGGTACTGATCTGAAGCACTGGTATTGATCTAACAATAGCCTGAATCCAAAAATGGATTCAGTTGAAGCTCACATTGACTCAATAATGACAACAGAGCTTTTTATGTCAAACCAGGGAAAAATCCTTTTTCCTGACAAGAGAGAACATGAATCATAAGAAGGGTAGATGTTATGGAGGAAAACAGAGAACATTTAACAAGTCAATGAAAACAACAGTGTGTAAACCCTCTGTTTATACATGTCGCCCTCTGGTGGCTGGAAACATAATTGCACCCTGATACCGTTAACATAACCTAAATTGTGACATACATAACAGTATAAACTGGGCATGGAGGTTATGTCCCCAGTATTTTCTTACTGTGGTTTTTTAAAGATTTAGGAACCTGGTTACATTCTTATTCTTACAGTTAGAACATATTATGGTCTGTATTTTACAAGCTGATTCAGGTACAGTCAGATATATGCTTATATATGTGTTATATATATATATATATAACAGATATATAAGCATATATCTGACTGTACCTGACATATATATATGCTTATATATGTGTTATATATATACATATATATGTGTGTGTGTGTTAGCCAACAATAAAGAAAGGCTTGGCATTGATGCCTATCTTTATTGTCCACTAACGTGGAAATTCATCTCTGGCTTCAAAACAAATACATGGTGCAATAAAATAGGAATAAAACAAAGGGACATAATGAAGACAGTTCAAGATGTACATAAAAACTCCCTGTGACATGGGTTAGAGTACATGAGATAAAAACAGTAAATAAATGACTGAGATGAAAATGTTAACGTAATAAGTAATATATATGTGTGTTGTACATCTGCAGTCATCTGAGTCAAATATTTTTTTACTCTGAGCCTAAACCTCAGTCTACCAGTAAAGGTAGTAATTACTTAAACGTTTCAATCATTGACATGATTGACAGACAATATTATTGATCTGATGTTATTGATCAGTTATTTCAGCTATTAAAAGAAGCTTGTGGAAGCATCAGACCATCCACAGATGCAGCAGTATTTCCCCCTCTGTTAGTCCTTGAAATAAGTGTGTGCTGCTTGTCTGAGCTGCAGAGATGAGCTCATATGAGCTAGAGGGGCCATCACACCTATCTACAGGGACCTACATACATTGGCAGGCTTAAGCTCATGTACATTACATGATAGACAAAGACCACCGCCCCTGATAGATGGAGTTCAGAGGACCTCTCAGGCAGCAGGGTCTGGTCAGTGCTGGTCTGATTCTAGCCGGTGACTTTTATTGCCCTTGTGTGCGGACATGTGGAGACAGTCTAAAGATAAGAGAGAGGGAGCAGATGTACTGGGGACTTTCAATTACTCCAGTAAAATCATGTGTAAAGTGCATCTGGATGTGTTGCACTTTTACAGTGTGTGAAGATAGTTAAGGCTATAAAAGATATAAAGATATTTTTGTTCAATAATAATGTGCAAATGACAGAGGAGTGTGAAGGCAGTTCATAATCTAAAAGGCTGTTGGTGGCCCCGGTGCTGTGGCGTGTGTAATTATTTTACCACACTGACAGATACCTCAGAAATTAGTAGCAATGTGGTGAGACAGCATTGCACTTGTTTCAGGTCTGAGATAGTAACCCTGATGACATCATCAGGGTTATAATCTAAGCTTGAACTGCAGTAAAGGACTTTGAAAGATATGGACGTTTATCAGGCAGGGAATGTGTTGGTGTGTTCCATTTGAAACATGGTCAGCTCGGGTGTGACGTCTTTCCCAGCACTGATTTCTGATGTAAATGGAACGCAGCATAATTCAAGAGGCTACTGAGTTGCATTATGAAAAATGCAGGATCCAGTGTTCTTGGGGCTCAACGTTTAGGGTATCTGCTTGCTTTGCTTTTGACCAGATCTTTTGTTTAATCTGCCTTTTCCAGAGTCAGTGTTTTGACAGTGCATGAGACTACATCTTTAAATATCCACTGTAATGTTTGTTTCTATACTGTAAGACACTTTCATGTTGTCTATGTGGGCACCACCTACATTTTATAGACGCTTGGAAAAATACCCAGTAACAGTTTAACCTTTATCAAACCTCTTCAAGTGGGTAGATGTAACCATGTCAGTAAGTTTCGTTCATATTCAAGAGCATATCGTCAGAACATCACACCACAAGTTGCTCCCCTTGCTATGAGATGACTCATCTCTGTCAGTGCTACCATCAGAAGACTTTATTAAGATGTTGGTGTTTAGCTGTACAGTCATGGATGAACTGATAACACAGAGGAGCTCCACTCTGCTGCTGGTGGACTGTAACCTCCTTGAGCTTCTGACTGAGTTCAGTGTCCTGGTGCATAACATGCTGTTCAGTCCCACATCTAACCAGGGTCAGTATTCAATAAACAATTAAAATAACATCTCAGCTGCGGTTCATTCTGTCTGATGCCCCCCTGATGGCCACCACGCTTCGCTGAGCTAACTACAGTTTACAGACCTTACAGTTCACAGCAGTTAGACAGCACTGGAATACATCTCATCAGGACAATGTAATCAGATTTCAAAATAAGTAACTATATCATTTGAAAATAATGTGCCATTAGGTTATAGTTACATTGCCAAAGATTACCTGATTACATTTTTGATCGTGTCTTAAAAATATGGCAAATTTAAATGTTCATGTTAACCAGTTCTAACTCAAGAAGGATTTTCTTAGACAAGTGGTGAGAAAAAAGATGTTGGTCAACAGTGTTGAGTCAAAATCAGAAAAAATGAGAAAAAAAATATATTTATGGAGCCATTTTTTAGTGCTAGGTGCAATATTTTATCTTAAAATTGCAGAAATTGTAATTTGTATTTACTATTAACAGTCATCACTAAAGACAATATTAACCCTTATATGCTGTCATTTGTTGGCCATTACTTCACTGCTGATATTTTTGTATTCTCTATTATCAGGCTTGAGCTCATTCCCAGGTTTGTACTCTTGCTTGTTGTGACTTTGTTGCTTTTCCTTTGTTTGTTGAGTGAATCGGCTAAATTTGTTTCTCCATTTGTTTTTAAATTGACAAAAAAAGTATGTTAATAACTAACATCTATAGTCTGTTAAATAACAGCAGGTCCAGTCTGGCTGAGTTATTACTAACAAATAACACCTATATATGTACAATAAGGACGACAGAACTGGGTTAAAGATTCCCATTATTTAATGCTATACCAACGTCACTGGTTCGAATCCAGCTATCACTTCCTGTTTCTACTGTATTCATTAAAACACAAAGCATGTTCCAACTTTTTAATTTTAAAAAGACATAAAAAGTGCTCATTGTGGCTGGTTTAAAGGCAAATTCTTTTCAGTCTCACTCTCGGTATGTCACACACAAATGGTCTATTCAGAAAAGTGAGTGAATTAGATAGCTGTATGTTTCGGACTCAGTTCTTCTTCTTGGCTTTGGCTGATGCGTTTCCACTCTTGGAAGTGGAGTTGTATTTGGAGGACATCAGCATGGTGAGGAGCAGCATCAAAGGCACCAGAAGGTATGGAGCATATATGGAGACCAGCAGCCAGCGCTCCTTCATGGTCTGGGGACCAGGGTGGGGTTCAACGGGAAACTGAGAGAAAAGGATGTGACCTATGATCGGGAGCAGCGTGGTGGCCACGTGTACGGAGTAGATGATGGCAGGAGTCCTGATCCACTTACAGCCACCTGAAAGACAAGAAACACACGAGGCGTCAGAAAGATGCTCCAGGCTGCAGAACACACAGGTTTATCTCTTTAACAGCATTTTCTCAGAGAGAGTTGTGAATTATTCAGAATAATACAAAATAACACTAATATTCTTGCTGCTGAATTTCACTGAAGGTCCACTGTGTATGCATTTTTTTTGTATCTAGGGGTGTAATTGTTGTATTGCATTCTCCTCACATCACCTAGTGTAAAAGAGAAACAACATTTGAAGGGGCCTGTCTAGAGTCAGTATTTAGTTTGTCTGTTCTGGGCTACTGTAGAAAGATTCTTATTTTCAGATAATGATACATCCATAAAAACATAGTTTTATAGTATAGTATAGTATTATATTCCATGTCTCCTTTATTCCTGAAATAGAGGCCCTCAGTCTTACACACTGCACCTTTAAATGTTTTTTATTTAATTGCCGTAAGCATCACAAACAAAAAGCAATTTACCTCTGTGGACAAAAATAATAATCTCTCATGTCCAACAGAATCAAAACTACATATAAAAGTATATTTTGGAATTCTATATTATATAGTTAGATAATTATATGCTGTATATCATATCTGAATTGCAGGTTTTCTAGTGTTACTACAGCAAAAATCCAAGAGAGGTCAGGTTTGAGCAACCGACACACAGAACAACGCCAGAAAAACTGTTCATTTAACGGTCAAAATATGTCACAAATATGACCTCCTCTTCTAAACAGCAAACATATTTCAGTCCTACAACTCTGACTGTGTTCACTGAGATGCTGTCACAGAATAAAACACAGACTTCGTCAGTCTACATGTTCAGGACGTGTTTCTGTGTCCGTGAACGCCGCAGCATTTAAACAGACGGAGGCACGAGACCAGACCGTCTGCACAAGCGGCAAACGCCCACGCGAGCGTGTTGTGTTCACTGACCTTTAAGGAAGGCGTAAGTTGCAACGGGAAAGAAAGGCAGCTGAACTAAGGCCTCGCAGAAAATGAAAGACTTGAACCACTCCGGAGGATCCACAACCATGGGGTCTTTGAACGCCTCTGCATACCACTGCAGAACATCTCGGAGCTGCAGAGAGCAAATATTCAACACATGACACGTAACACGTTCAACAGATGACTGGAACTTAACTTTGGACTGACGCTTACCTGCTGAGGGTACACGTGTGCAGGCAGCAGGGCTTGTAAATCAATGAATAATGTGATTGGAATGTGAGAGGCGAAATAAAGGAAAAAGATTATTTCTAACACACGCAGAGCCATGATGCGTCACCCACACAGATCCACGACACGCAGAGGTAAAAACCAGGCGACAAAGTTCGCGTAGTAGCGTGTTGTGGAAACGCGTGTTCCCAGGATGGATCCTATTGGCTCGCAGAGGGAGAGAGGGGCGTTCTTCATGTCATCATCACATGCAGGTCCAATAAGGACAGCAGCAGGAGAAGGTAGAGGACGTGCTGCTTCAGGTGCTCCTCGAAAATGTCGGAGTTATACAAACCAATAGTTCACCTAATGCTCAGGTGTTAATTATATTAAACTGGTTAAACAATGAAACGTGCTAAAATTCAAAATCGATAATAAAAGAAAGATACTTTAAAAAAGTAAACAAAAGAAATAGATTTTAGAAAGTAGGTATTTTTTTGTTCTGTTCTGTGACAGGCTAAGAAAAAAACAGATAATGCACATCACATATAAAATCAATGTTTAATTGAGTTATTAACACATATAATATTAATAAAGAAAACAAAAGTTAAGTAAAACATAAAAGTAAAACTTGAATATTGCTTGATCTGAAGGTTCGGTACGTTCATTTAAATTGTATTTGAATTGTCATCCATGGACACGCTGGCTGCTCGCAGACATCTAGCTTCATGATATTCAGCCTCGTCTTTCACCAAAATCCGCGGACTCTCGACATCCACATAATCCTGCAAGAAAAGAACTGAGTGTCAAAAAATACATATAACTGCAAGGACATTTTTATTACAAATACTACTACTAATCTACTCTTTGTTCATCTGTACTAAAACTACTGTGGTGAAACATAATAATCACACAAAAAATCTTTCCTGCCATATCTGAACATATAGTGCAGTAAACATAATATGACTTTAATTAAGTATATAAAGTCATAATGGCTTCACAGTATGTTGGCACCATGAAGGTCACATGTTGTTTGTTTTGGTCATGTTTGAAATGGAATGTTTGTGTTTTTCAAGTAATGATGAAAATTTACTAATAGAAAATATAAAGAATCAATGACATAACCTTTAAAACAATACTAATTATTCCTGTAAACCATTTATGAGCTGTTTCTTACCGCATCATTTTCAATGATGGTTTCCAGCATGTGGACAACATCAGTGAAAGACGGTCTCAGAGCGTACGGCTCCCGCCAACAGTCCTGTATGATATGAAGCCTGTGGAGTTGAGATATTCATTTGATGGATGTTGATTTTTAACGTATTAAAAGTGTTTTCTCCAGACAAAAATCTAACATGGTGGGAAACACTGCTTTTTTGTGCTGGGATAAAGGCCAGCATCCTAAGGTTTGGGGTTTTGATCCCCACTCAGGACCGCTTTGCTCAGAGTTTCCACTAAAGCCTGTTGTAGCGCTGTCTGATTATTGAAGGTGCTTGATTTGACATGATTTCCTTCCTTTCATAAAACTATCCAGCACACACAGTTGTGTCATATCTGGCTTTTTCATTCACTGCTGTTGCATCTGAGCGTTCATATGAAAAAGGGTGAACTTTATACACATTTAAAAAGGTGCGAGAAAAGGTCCGGCTGAGTGTAGAGGTGTGAGAGATTCAGCTTCATTGTTTCGTTCACACTTTTTTTTTTACCATAGAACCACATCTTAAACAGCTGTGTGTCTTGTTATAACATAAAGATAATGCGTTTGGTGTATATATACTGTACAATAGCTGCTAAAACTGCTCATCTAACAAGTAAATGATACCAACGTGTCTTGTGTAATTGTCAGTTTTTCTTACATCTCAGGTCTGCAGCCATCAGGGTTTGTATTCTTATGACCAATACAGATGTGGTACACCACTGCTTCTGAGGTCTCCAGGTCTGGATATGGCAGTGTGCCTGAAAATGTAAATTCAATATACTGAAATATGTTTCAAAGTAAGAAAATCTGACATCCTGTATAGCAGGGGTCGGCAATTAAGTTTGGACGCGGGCCAATTTTTTTCTGACAATCCCATCGCGGGCCATGACCATGGGGGGGGGGGGGGGGGGGGGGGGGTGCGTCCTGATTGGCTGAGTGAGAACCGCACGTATGTTGAACGTCCTGATTTTTTAAGGGAGCACTGTACAAATTGCGTGTAACAAGGTGTATAAAAGTGTGTGGTTAGGGGTTTTACGGCCTTAAACGCCCACTGCGTCTGTCATGAAACAGTCAGGTTTCTCACCAGGATTTTATTTTAGAGTAACGGGCAGCGCCGGTCCAGGCGAACACCCCCCCACCCCCACCCCCGAGACGAAGATTTTCTCGTGCGCACCTGGATGCTGGACCTGGATGGACCGCCATGCGCGCCGGCTCCGCTAACAGAAAAAAAAAACTTTTGACGATGGTGACGAAAACTGAAAACAGCCGTTACGCTAAAATAAAAATAACGTAACGGGGGGAAATTGCCGTTGCGGTCTGAAATTTTAGCGTAGCGGGCCGCAACCATATAAAGCGCTGGCGAGAACCCTGAACAGTCAACCTGCCCTAGCAACCTGCCGTAATTAATGTATACAGCAGCGCAGATCTGCCGACCTTGTTTGGTTTTGTTTTTTTCATTTAATAAAACATATTTGTTCACATTGTCCGTTGCAAGAGGGACACAGGACACTTTTATTTTCCACAGGTTACAGCGCACGCACGTGCCAATTAGCGTTCCGACCTGTGCGTCAAGTAACGTCAAGTAAAGAGGCTGCGTAGATGTTCTGGCTGCTGTCACGTTACTTATCAGCTACTTTTCAATAAATGTTGTGAAATATGTGGAATTTTTGTATTTTGAAGGGAAACATGAGGTTTAAAAGATATATTTAAAAATATATATGTATATATTAAAATAAATCAACGTCATCTAGCGGGCCAGATATAATTGATGGCGGGCCAGTTCTGGCCCGCGGGCCGCTAATTGCCGACCCCTGCTGTATAGATCAAACAAGCAAAATTCTCTACCCTCCCCCCAGACTAGTCACATTGTTTTCAGGTGGTAGAGAATACAAAGAAAGACCAAGCATTAATCACTTTGTGCCACCAACTCACCAAATGTCTGCATCTCCCACAGCACGATGCCAAATGCCCACACGTCTCCCTTGAAGCTGTAGTAGTTGTTCTTG
This sequence comes from Collichthys lucidus, assembly GCA_004119915.2. NCBI lineage: Eukaryota > Metazoa > Chordata > Actinopteri > Sciaenidae > Collichthys > Collichthys lucidus. Next base: position 32,051,277 of record CM014090.1, read on the forward strand.
AAGTACTCAGGTGGGTACCAGCGCAGCGGTACACGCTGCTATAAAAGTCAACGGAAAAAGTGTTGAGGCTCTGAAATGCGACTTGAATGTGGCCTCATATACATATTTTAGTACATTTATGAGCTCAGAGTGGAATTATAAATCTTCAGAGTCAGATTAACAACAGTTACTGTTGGTCTTTCTCTCAATCGAGACAGCATCTCATTGAAACTGTTGTTTCCTGTTGCAGAGGATGTTGCTAAACTCCCCTCAACACACAGACAGACATGTACACATACATTACATGCTAGTTTTATATAATAGCTGCATATAGACTTGCATCACCTGTTGATTCACATGGTAACATGACATGAGTAGAAATCTCATCATGTTTAAATTAGTAGCACAAAGCTTAAATCAGCTTTTCAAAATGTACCATAAAGTGACGATGTATGTTAAAATAATACATACTCAGAGGCATCGTATTTGACTTGAAATGTTTCATGGATAATGTACAGCGAGCTGGTTATTATTGAGAAATAAACCACGAAACTGGTCGCACAGGTGATTCAAATGTTCAGAATCACCCTTTAAAAATGATCTAATTGATTACAAATGATTTTATTGTGTCGGCTGTAACCCACAGAGTCTATGATCAGAACTGTGTCTATAGAAATGGTTTGCTATTCATATCAGCAGTCTACTATACAAAAATAACAGACCATATATTACTATAATTGACCAATCAGAATTGAGAATATCTTGTGATAATAATAAGCGTTTCATGTCAGTTATGATACTGATCTGTTTTTTTTTTTTTTTTTTTTTTTTTGGGGGGGGGGGGGGGGGGGGGGGGTTTGGTGTGGTAGCAGAAGCAAAATTTCAAAAATATCTGTGTGTAAATGGACTGTACTTATATATCTCCTTTCTAGTCTTCCGACCACTCAAAGAGCTTTACAGTACATATCTCATTCACCCATTCACACACACTGATACAATGATAGAGCAGCCTTCAGGAGCAATTTGGGGTTCAGAATCTTGCCCAAGAACATTTTGGGGATTGAACCGGGGGTCACTTTACATCCGAGCCACAGCCGTGTGTGTGTGTGTGTGTGTGTGTCTTACTCGTGGGTTTCTCCAGCGGCTGCTGTGGCGGCTCGTCATGCGTGTTAAGTCTCGTGCCAGGCCAAACTCTGCCACTTTCACCTCCCAGGGAAACCTATTGACCATGATGTTCCTCAGAGCCAAGTCACAGTGCACAATCTGCAGGGAAGACCACCACTCAGCATGGGTGTGCATGTGTGTGTGTGTAAAAAGAAACTTTATGTAGGTCAGTTGTACTGTGAGTACTTCCTGTTGTGTTTTTACCATTTTAGAGCGCAGGTGCTGCATTGCCAGAGCGATGTGGTAGGAGGCGATGGTGAGGAGGCTCTGCAGTTCAGGGTCTGCACTCAGGTGGACTCTGTTGGTCTGCAGGAAGGTCCTCAGAGTGCCGTAGCTTACATATTCCATAATCAGGATAAAAGGCTCTGCACAAATGAGAACATGAGGACTTGCAGAGCGGTTCATATCCACAGCTCCATCTATTATCTTTCAATGAGGAGCACTGTAGAGCAGGACTGTAAGACTGTAAGACTAGTTCAGTCTGTGTAGAAATGTCTCTCACCCTCAGTGGTGTTCCAGTCCAGTAACTGGAGGATGTTCTTGTGGTGCACCAGTTTCCTCATGATGGAAACCTCTGTGTCCACATGCTTGGAACGGACACCTCAAGAAAAAAAGAGAAAAATGAATCTATAGTTCTGTAACTGAAAATTTAGACAACTCCAATTCAGCATAGGTGAAATCAACATGAGCCAAATTACAATTAAAATAAATGTGGTGATGAGACAATGTGTGAAAAACCATTGCGATACAGAGAAGACCTGTTTGGTTTCAGAGTAAACTTGGTTTACTGGACACATTTGAAAATGTGTGAGAAAAAGCCACAGGTCCGGCTGAGTGTCGACATGTGGGTGATTCAGCTTCATCGTTTCCTTCACACTTTTTACCTTAATATAACTGGAGTTAAAGTAATGCTACTGCAGGCTGTCTATTTACAGACACACATTTCCATTAGAATTATAGTTATAGTTTTAAATATTATTATTCCTGCTGTGCATCTTTGTCTCTCTCTTTCTCTTGATTTAGCAGCAGATGTCTGTCCACAACTGATTATTTCTGCCTCAGAGAATTGTTTACGAGTTTAAACCTTCAGAGAATGTATGTACCTTCCTTGCTGATCTTGCAGGTGAACATGCTGTGGCCCTTACACGTCCCTCTGGTCATCCTGGCCTGGTAGAAGACACCCTCCTTCCCTGCTTTGATCAGCTGCAGCAGGTTCAGGTCTGACTTGGTAAAACGAGGTTCCTTAAACAAATGCCATGAGAGAACAGAACAGCAGTGGGTCAGGACAGGTGACTGACCGGACATTCAACACCATCTAGGTCAAAATGTGACTGATTTTGGCTCTATCTGTGATGATTTTTTTTGACACAAAAGATGCACAATGTGCACCGAGACACTCATGAGCTCTTACATATAGAGCAGCCAACATTCAGTTGTGATTTCCTCTGGTGTGTCTTCAGCTGACTGCTAACGGAAATCAAGTGTCCCATAAAATAGGTCAAATATCAGAGTGCGTAAAATGTTTCTAAGACGGCGGAGGATCAGTGGTACCTGCTGCAGGCCTTTCCACAGCTTCTTTGAGCACTTCACTGTGTTTCCCTGCTGCAGGAGGGTTTGGGAAGTAGGTTCCTGCTCTTCCTCTACTTCAGCCGTGACCGGCATCACAGGCACGATGGGGGGTTCAAGCTGAAGAGCAGTATCTCTCAAAAACCTGTTCCCCCTCAGCTCTCGGATGGTCCGGACCAAAGAACGCTGTCTGCATAAAAAGTAAATTGTAAAACTAAATAAATAAAAGGCTAAAAAAGGGAGAAAGGTTTCTGCAAGGCAGCTGAAAATAAAATAGAAATAATAAAAAATAAAATATATTCACCTGCAAAACAAAAGTTAAAATAGGCAATGTGTCTGTGCATGCTAACATATGCTAACTAGCGCTGATCTCAATATATACGACAGAGGCAAGTGGAAAATTTTATCCACATGGACATTTTGATGAGAGTTTGTCTTGCACATTTTAGGACATCAATGAAATGAGATTATTGAGACACTTCAAACGAAAACTTGTTGCTGGCTCTAAGAACCGTTCAAGGTCATAAATGTCAATTTCAGATTAATATAGTACCTGTGAATTCAATGAGAGTGATTAATTGATAGTGATTTAATATAAAAAACAAGTTAGGGGCGGTCGGTAGTCCTCGCTGCAGCTGACCCCAGCTCGAATCCCGCATCGGAGAGCCATTTGCTGCGTGTCACTCCTCGTCTCTCTCCCCCCTGCTTCCTGTCTATCCTCATCTGTCCTATCATTAAAGGCATAAAAGGCCAAAAAAACAAGTTAAATATACGAGGACCACTGAGCAGGAAAAGAACACAATGCTTGTTGTTGTTAGATGGATGAAAATACAATTTTGCTTTTCATAGATCTGCTACCTGCTCAGACGAGTTTATTCTGCTGTGAAAACTAAAGTTCTGAGTCTTTTTAACTGAAACCAATGATAATGAAAATTATCTTGAATATGTTCCTCTTCTAAACGTTGAGCCTCTTACTTTTTGAGACATGCAGCCCCCAGCAGTGTGAGCACCAGGATGATTAACGAGAGGAGCGCTATGAGGATGGAGGGAAGCACACCCAGGGTCCAACCTGAAAGACGTGACAGAACCAAAACAGTCAGCTCCAACCTGATCCCACAGCGTGTCACAGTGTGAACACAAAACTGATGTAAAGTCTTACCTTGGGGATCTAGGAGACCACCTGGACACGGACAGGAGGAGCAATTATGAGACATTGTGTCAACAAGGGCTGGTAAGCAAAGGTGTTTTGGGTCAAAGAACGTCACCTCAGGCTGGAGGGTGAAAATCTGAGTTAATTAGTGATCAAGAGAGGCTGAGCAGGAAGGATACTGAGGTTTAGTCACAAATAACTTTCAAACTGATGATTAAAAACATGAATATTTTTCCTCATTTAGACTTCATAACAGAGTTTCATCCTGAACCAGCCTTACCTGTGTGTTCTCATGAACACCAGTTTCAAGTCCATTCTTGGTTGATCAGCCTTTGAGTTGAAGTGTTCTGCGTGGCTCTATTCTGGGTTTTTATTCACTTTGGAGCTGCCTAAAAGTCCGTAAGCCCTCATGAATTCAACCATGTGTTGTGGAAACCTCCAGCCTTGTCAGTGTTGTCAGCAGCAGAAGCTCTCATCGCGTGTCAACCACAACATAAGCAGAGGAAACGAACAGAAGCAGCAAGTGGTTTGAGCTGCATGACATGTTTTACACCCTCCATGAACTTCTGCACCAATACAATGAACACTCAACTGTGGTCAATCAACTCCCTCTTCAAGACTCAGTTTCACAGTGAAGATGTATTTAAAAAAAAAGGAGATGCTGATGTTTAATCTACAGATTCACATTGCTGATGCATTTTAATGTAGCTGCTTGAGATGGAGCTAATTTTACCTGCTTTACAGCTGCTGGGTGGTTTAATGTACTCGTTATAAATGCCTCAAATTTATAAGCTCATTATACATTTTTAAAGTATTAAACTTTGACGGGTTAGCCAGCCAGTCTCTCAGGCCCAATGCTTGAAATGTAACAATAATGTAATTCTTCATGGACAGACATGTCAGTCAGGACTAGATAGGAGGTGAAGAAAAGATCTGTCACATGGTGCGGAGGACAGAAAGGACAGTTGCAGAGTTCACTTCTGGGAAGTTTCTGCAGAGACCCTGCGTGTGGTTACATCTTTTATGTGCAGACAGGCTCACTGAAGCGACACTTTACAAAGAGGAAGGAGCTCTGTGAAGCTGTATTTAGGCGAAGCTAAATGCTGCCAGCATAACAACATGTTCACTATCTTAGTTTAGTGCACCAACCCCTGGAACCAGTGGGATCAACAGTGGAAGGTGTCGCTTGCCTCCTCTTTACCTGCTTCAACTGCGCTGCAGTTGCTGATTGCAACCCTCTCACATCACCCTGTCCTTCCTAGCTTGGAGGAAATAATATGGTGACCATGAAACATGCATGAAACACCCCATGTAGAGTCAGTATTAGTTTGTCCATTCTGGGCTACTGTAGAAACATGGTGGCTAAACATGGTGGACACTTTATTATTATTCACCTGTAAAAAGATTGTTATAAATATGATATTCCATTTCTGCCATATTCTGTAAATGGAGCCCCCTAAATGCCCTGGAGAAGGTTTTCAAGTGTTTATGTTTCAGTCAGTGTATAACAAGGATACCTTACTAAGTCTTCTATTTCTATTAACATTATTATTATTCCAATCCTTGTACAGTGTTGTATGTGCATTAGCATTATGGGCCTCTATGTTGAATGTTTAAATAGTATCTGAAGGTGATCTGATTGATGTTTCTACTAACATTATTATTTGCTTTGCTTTTTATGATTGTTTTTCATGTTTATACATGATCTCTTGGTATGACTTTTTCATTTCAACAGTATGTTCAGTGTTTAAGGTGACTTTGTAACATCTGCCACACTCTGCCCAGGCTATTTTTCATGTGTAGTCAGATGAATCTAATTCTGGCACATTTACAGAAATGTCAAATAAAAAAATAAAAAGCATTTCAGTGGAGATGTCTTATAATGTGAAGTCTGCATGAATTGGATTTCTTCTGAAAGAGGATTCAGGAAGGCTGAATTAGTCAAACTCCAACTTTACTTAAAAGTCATATTTTCATTTTGTTTCATTGGATGTAAAATTAGTACACGCCCCTGAGTGGTTTATGGTTTATGAGGAAATGACAAACTAAAACACCATGTAGAACACCTAAACATGACTTTGTCATGTGTGTCAGTGTTGGTCCAGATGCTGGAGCACAGAGGACAGATGTGAGAAAAACATGAACTTTAATTATGACTTCATGAGAACTTTAAAGTGCTTTTAGCCTAAACATGTATGCTAAGCAAAGGTGGTGACTACACCAAGTGTCAGCATTTTTAAATATACAAATTTAGTAAAAGTGATCAGCATACTGCAGCAAATTAGAATTGAACAATGTTCTGTAGATACAAATAAAAACAGGGTGGAGCCTGGTGTCGTCATTTCTTTGCAGAATTTAATTTGTTGCTTGGGTATTCTGTTACAGATCAACGGTATCACTCCATATACAACTACAAGTACAGTATTTTGTACAGTTTCATATTCAAATACATAGTTTTCATTGGCTTATTTACAAAACACATTTTTTTAATATGTACATGTTTTCATGTCAGTGCAATGTCACTTTCTTTCAACAAACACGTTACAAAAAAAGTTCTTTAAATTAACAACTCTGGTTCAGATCGGACAGAAATGAACTTAAATAAAAAGAGGCTACAGACACTGACAGACAGCTCAGTAGTAGATTGCACTGCCAGTCCACACACCAAACTATTCTTCTCAGGGGTGGGGTGGGCGGGGTTTGTGGTGAGTGGGAGGGGCTTACGATATCATCCCTATTGTTCACAGGATGAGAAGTTTGCCCAATTTCAGCATTTGAGTTCAGTTCTTTCGGGCAGAACATATCTGTTCCTAGATTAGGAAAAAAATTGTGCTGAAATCAACCCCTACTTGAAATTGTATTTTTGTTAATACACTTTAAGCTACAGGTGTGGTAAGCTTAGCATCACACAAGTAGTCCTTTTGAGGGAACACAGCCCAAATTAAAAAAACATTGACAGCTATTGCACCGTTAAAGCGTGAAGCAAACACTACAAAATGTCAGGAAGATCTTCCCTTTGAGCCACGTGACGATGCTTCCAACATGACACAAACTGGACAGCTCGGTACAGGCAGGAGGGCGGAGGGAAGGAGAAAAAAAAAAGAGCCGAGCAAGCAAACATAAATAGCACTCATCTGTACGTTTCCATTTGTTCAACAAATGTACTCTGCAAAGAAAAATAAACTTTCATTCAGTGACAAATATCTCTCCAAATACATCCACGATGACGCCTTCTCATAAATACAGCAGCTAAAAAAAAGGGGCTGAGCACAGAGATTCATCTCCTGTGATCTCAAAGACAAAGTGGAGGATTGTGGAGGAGCCGCTTGACCGTCTTCTGTCTGTTCACAGTGATTAGACCGAGCCCCACGCAGGAGGTGGAGGTGCGCCACACGGACAAACGTGGGTTTGTTTGCTCATCTCCAAACTAACCTCAAACACATCAAGCAGCCAAACCGTCAGATAAAATAAGGAACAGTTTATATTCACATGAAAGCAATATTTAGCAAATGCAGTGACGCAGTTACTCTTACAGCTCCGACAAGAGTCCAGACACAGACTGTAACTCTCAACTTCAACGTCTGATATCAGAGTATGTACGGGGACTGAAGTTTCCTTATACAACTCAAATTTCTTTCTTAGAATGTTTCCTTGTGTTTTGCCACATTACACTCAGAATTAACTGGACATATACTAATTGAACCCTGCTCTCTATTCCTGGAATAATTTGGCACCAAATGACATCATCATTTCCAGAAACCTTCCAGTGACTTGAATGGTTGCATATACCTCCCATGTAGGAAATGACTAGGTCTGTGGTACCCATCAGGACCAGATTAACCCACTTTGGGGGGAAATCATCTCCAAGTCCAGGTCACTTCGATTTGGAAAGTGTTACTGAAGCCTCCACAGATATTTAGCAGGGTGCCACAAGGTGCACAAGAGCACCTGATGTATGGGAACGTTGACGTGCTGTGTGACTTTTAAAAAGTAACTTAACAGCCCTCGAAAGTCTGGTTTTGACTGAACCTCAATGGTTTCTCATGGCTGCAGTGATGTACATGTGTAGTTCAGGACACCGTGACAGTGTGGTTGGGTGCAACTAAGTGCAGGAAACAGGACTCCAACTTTCAACTAGAGAGCGCAGCCTGGTGTTAAAGAGGAACTCACACATAAAAATCTGTTTGGCTGTACTGTACAGTTGTACGAAGCAGTCTGTGGTTTCAGAGGGAACTGTGTGAACTAGTGCCAAAAACTGCAGTTCCTCGAGAAGCCATTTGAGTCTGGCTCCAGAGATGAGTCAGTCTCCATTAGTCCCCATGTTCAAATGTCCAGCTTCACAGCAGAAATAAACATGTTTACAGCCTGGTACAAAAAACTGTTTTGGTCTATGTAGCTAAAATTCCCCGTTCATGACAACTGTACTGAGGGTGAATTTATATGCAACTCACCTGTTCACATTAAAAATAAGGAACTAAGAGTGTGGCTGCTTTGATTGACAGGTGGATGCCATCATTCAGCCCACCTCAGCTCCACCCACGATCAACCTCTTTGACCATTTTTGAAATATTTAGGAGTCAGCAGAGGCAGTACTGAGAGAGCCACCACACTGAGCTTTACTGCTATTCAGAAACCTGTGGGTGACGTCATGGAGACTACATCCATGTTTTTACAGTCTATGGTTTTGACCAGAAAGACCAATGTGCGGAATTTAAAAGACAATATCTGATTTCCCAGCATCCATTTTGATGCGTTTCTTTTTAAACTGACCATTGTGTGTCCAGCTGTGACTACCCTTAAGTTACTCTTTAATTAATAGAATGTTAAAATGACAGGTAAAATCAATTTGTTACTACGATTAAGTGACTGCAACCATTTCTGGCATCTCATTGGGGAGGGTGACAACATGAGTGTGACAGATGAGTTTAAACAGTTGAGAATTGCAGCAGGTGAAATGTGTGACGGTGCTGTGAAGAAAAGTTTGACCCCATATATATCCATTCCTGACCTGAAGTAGCTCCTGAAGCCTGCCTTAAAAAAAGAAAAATCACAATAAAATAAATCTTTTATAAAACAACGCATTTGAGAACTGAAAAAAGTATTAAACATATAATGTAGATCATCCTTTAAGCGCCTCTCTTTTTAAATCATGGCACCTGTCCTAAAACACACCAAAGACTTACACTGAAGCTGTTTGCGTATTTTTGGAGAAGTTATGTGTACACACAGGTCAGCATTGCACAAATCACCACTGACATTTTGGCAGCTGTGGGATGAGACACAGTTGTGGCACGAATGCCTAATTTCATGTCCACACCAAGACCTGTGAGAGCGTGAGGGGAGATTTCTGGAGGGGGAGGTTTCCTGAAATGTGTGTACCACGACTTCTACGCTGAAAGGAAGCATTTGAATTACTATTATTATTATTAATACTGTCACAGATTTTTAGGGTACAGTTGGCCGACACACTGCGTGAAGCGATGAGGTAGCATATGACTTATATTTTCCCTAGTGACACTATTGCTAATAAAATCTTTAAACCGTTTTTTTTTTTTTTTTTTTTTAAAGCTTGTCACGATATCCAAATTTTCAACATCACGTTGACCTGTGGCATCAGACACAGGTGCTCAATCTGGATCCAATGGTTGGCTTTGCGTTAACACCTGGAATTTGTGTGGTAATGCTCGGATCACATGATAACTCCGGGTGTAAACGTTTTTTTTCATTCTGGCTTCACAAGTGATAAATGCAGAGTAAGATCACTTCATGACTTACAGCCATATTGGCATACATTCAGAAATGCGTTTAGTATGCAGGTATATGTTACATGTATGTTATGGCATGAGAAATGCCATAAAAAGAAAGGAAGAGGAGGAGGCGAAGGGGGTTGTTTTGTTGGGCTCAGCAAAGTGCACCTGTTTAGTGCTTTCACCACAGCTTTGTTGTCTTGGCAAACCTTTGCACTAATCCATGTTTTGCGATCAAGTGTAGAAAGTGCTGCGACGCAAGACCGAGAGACACAGTCCGACTCTAGCCGTTAGCAGTTTATGAGAATTCTTCAGAGCGGAGCAGATCTGAACGCCTGGTGCTGCCTGCTCAGAGCAGCGGCGGGTGTAGTGCTGGGCTGATGGAAGACGAGGTGGCATCACTGGAGGACACAGTATTTTTTGTAGTCGGACTCAAAGTCTTCATCCATGCTACTGGTGTCGGCCATCTTCTTGCCGTCGACCTTTGGGAGGAACTGCGAGTAGTTGACCCCCTGCTGCTCGTAGAAGAGGATGTAGGCTGAGTCGGTGTCAATCTCCTCAGAGTGCACTTCCTGGTGAAGAAGAGAAAACACGTGGAGGTCATGTGACTGATCTTGTGAAGGGGACAGGGTTATGTCTTGCTACAATAGCAAAGATAGTAAAATATTTAAGATGTGTGATGACATGGATCCATCACTAGATGTCACTGAAGTCAATCATTTTCAAATACTGGACATAATAATGCAATCATGTTCTTCTTCAGTTCATTTAGAGGAGCACATTTATTCATCATGCTTCCTGTCTACACTCACACATAATGCCTCCTGATACACTACATCAACAGTCATGAAGCATTATAGATGTGACTTGATGAATGAATTATGACTTCAAGTGTCTTATGGAAGCTCTTGACTAGTGATAAATTAGAGGTTGACTGATTATAACACATTATAACTACACACACACACACACACACACACACACACACACACACACACACACACACACACACACACACACACACACACACACACACACACACACACACACACACACACACACACACACACACACACACACACACACCTCAACAATCAACTGTAGTAAGCACTCATAGTATACTATAACAGTCCATGCCATAAGTTATCATTGTATGTGTTGAGTAAAGTGAAGTACAGATTGATGCATCTATAATAATCCATGCTTCATTATAATGTTTTATTGTTGGTGCATTTAAAGAATGTATGCTGCATCAGAAGTAATTATTATCTAAGAAGATACATGCAGAGAATAAAAAATACATTTTGTCTGTTATTAATAATTAATATTCAATATATTCAAAGTCAGACTCCTCATTTGTTGTGGCCTACTGAATTGGCTTGCTGTAATAGTAACTGTGATAATTAACGTTAGCTTTGTGAGCTTGTTGTGAGGTCTGTCTCACATGAAACAGGATCAGAAAATATGCATGTGCTCACTGAGTATGTGATATGACGGTAAGTTGTTCACTGATTCAACAGATCCGGATTGAGGCAAAAAGTCCGCTCCATCATCAACCGATGATTTATATTACGAAGACTTGGTAATGAAGTATCTCAGTTTATCAGTGTAGAGCTAGAAATAAACCTGATAACAGATTGTGACTTCTTTACAACATAACACCATCCAGATGTTTACAACATAATAAGTTACTGCCACAGGTGACACTACAGTCGTATTTTAGCCAGAGGAGAATTTGAGGATGAGGACGCCATCAGGTCATCAGCACAAAACACAAAATCCAATCCAGAGCCACAGCTGCTGAAGTTACTCCCTCACCTCTGTTCTTATCTGTGAAGGTAACGCTGACGCCAGCTACTTCCTTTAAGGCAGACAAACTCACTGTTAAAGGAACATTATCTAACTTTTCTAATAGATTTCTACTCCATTTGTGCTCCAGGTACGATCACCCATGAGAAGTGTGTAATGCTTTACAGCACTAAGTCACACACCTCCAACTATTTGACTGATTTTGGTGAAACTGGATCATATTTTATGGAGAAAATGTTTTCTGGTTTTCCCTCTGATGTCCTCTGGCGGCTCTGGGACTGACTTTTAGTCGGTGAGAACAGACGTGGAGCTGGGCTGACTGCTGTTGGACTAGTAAATAATAATAATAATAATAATAATAATATTGTAATAATAGTATTGTAATAATGATTTATGTTTGGTTGTCCAAACTCCAAAGGGGACACTTGTACTTTTTATCTGTCTGAGTGTGTAGTCAGTAAAGGTGTGCTAAGGTGTGAAACATCTTACCTTACAGCTGCTGTCATTGTAACAGTACCATTTATCATTGGGGTTTTTGGCATATGTCACATAGTGGCCTCCTCCCATGATTCCTGAATGGCACTGAAGAGAGCAGAGAAATGTGTGAGAGCCAATCCAAACCACGTCTATGTGTGTGTGTGACTCTGATGTGTGCTACTTACTGATATTGCATAGAGGTTGTAGATGGCGTCCAGACACATGTTGTCTCTGTGCTGTAGCAGTGAGTTGTCGGGGTCCATGCTGCTCTCAGTGCTGCAGTCTGAACTCAGCCCGTTGCTGTCGCCGTTCATCAGCACCACGTCGCAGTGGCTGCTCGACGCCTCGGTGCCACACGATGTCTCTGACGTCACCACGTCTCCGGCTCCGAGAGGGACCGGTGCCAGGGCCCCTGCTGTGCTACCCTCTGTGTCTGTGTCCTGTGGTTCGGACTCGGAGTCCAAGGCCTCCTTGCTGTTGGAGAGGCGGTGTCTGCTGCCCAACTGAGGCAGGCGTAGCCGACCCGGCCTGCGACCCCCGCTGCCGGTCTTTGGGCTGCCGGAAGGGCTGCTGGTCCGGCTGAGAGAGGGTGCTGACCTCCTACTAGAAGCAGGGGAGGCTGTTGAGAAACCACAGGGTTAGATACACTTCCTCTGCACAGGCCAAACGCTGCTCTATATATACTGTACACACACTTCCGTCTGTTATGTTCCACGTGTCATGCTTTTAATCATCAAACACATAAAGGAAAAGAATCTTCTTGCCTCAGAGGTTTGTAATAACTAAATCAGGCTTGAATCAATATGTGGCACCTTTGGGGAGGTTGCAGAAGCCAGCGGGGGCAGAGATAGAGGACAGGTTATCTTCTCCGATCCTCAGCAGATCCTCGCTCTCACTGCGGGAGTGGAGGCAGTGCTGCTCCAGGTCTCTGGGAGCCAGGAAGGCGCTGGGGTCAAAGTTTTCCCTCGGGAACTTGACAATCTTCTGGGACTTGATCCAGCGTCCATTTACAAACTGGAAACGCTTCAGGTGGACGATCTGAAGAAGAGGACGCATTTCACATGTACTGTCATTGCAGTTACACAGCTGAAAAACCAACATGTCGAGCTCTCCACAAAACAAACTACCCCCATGAGACCAGAGCTCAGGTTAGAATTGCCACTGACCAGAACTGGTGGCAGCCTCCAGAGGTCCAGCTTCTTGGTGGCAAGCCGGTGCGTCTTGCACTTGGAGCAGTAGTAGAGCTCGTCCTCGCCCAGCTCTTCCTCGCTGGTGAAGGCCTTCAGACAGCTGTCCAAGCTGATGGGCTCAGCCTGGGCCCGACGGGACTGTTCCACACTGCAGTGCTCCTCCACGATCTGCAGGGAGACCACAACCCTCATGATACAGTGACAGTGTGTTCTTCACAACCAGGACACCCAAGAGAGGAGACCCAGTACTGTCATTCTAAATCAGACGTCAGTTATCTGTCAGCTGTATGTGAGTTCTGTTTTAAGCAGTATTTCTATGCTTTGTTCAAAGTTGCAGTCAAAGCAGCTTTGACAGTGACTGGCAGCAATAATCTTTGCTGTAAACAAACCAGCTGACAGGTCGCTGCATCCTTTGTCTGACCGAGCATTAAGCAGCTCACTGGGGACTCTGTGTGGTCAAACTCTGAACTACAGCAGGTTTATTTATCTTTAGATTTACACATTAAAACGGTCTGAAGCACAGTGACACTGTCAGAACCTTGACCTAATTTCCAGAACAGAAAGGTAAAGCTCGAAAAAAGCCAGGTTCAAAATTCTTGATTCTTCGGTTTGTTGACATATTACAGTCAAAGGTTTTTACAGCCAAAAAAATGACTTTGTATAAATTGGACTGAATGATGTACAAACATGAAGTCTTCTGTGCAAAGCTTTAGAATATAGACAGGAATCAGACTGGAAGGTATGCTGTTATGTTGTCCTTGTTTAGATAATATACAAATTATTTGTTATGTTACAACCTTTCTAAAACTTTATGTTTTAATATGCAAATGAGGCATTTTCTTTTGGTGAAATCTACAGACACAAACAAAGTCAAATGAATACGTAAATGTAGATTTTGAGTGCTTTCTTTCCACGAGTGTGAAAGAAGACATGATGACAGAACACACTGTGCATGAGAAACATGTTTATGCCTGTTTACATTTTCATAGAAAGTCCTCTACAACGCTACATTTCACTTTGTCTGGGGTGACTTCATCTGCCGTTTCTAACCTTGGAGAGAGAGAGAGAACGTGTTTGTTTGTTAGTTTGTGTGTGTGTGTGTAAGTGTGAGTGAGAGAGAGTTTTACCCTCTCCTGGGAGGTCTGGTAGCGGAGGTGCAGGGCGGTGGGGTCCCAGTCCACAGCTATATAAGCATTTCCTACAGACGCTCCGTCCTCTGTACACTCTATTGTACAACCTCTACAGAACCTGGACACACACACACACACACACACACACACACACACACACACACACACACACACACACACACACACACACACACACACACACACACACACACACACACACACACACACACACACACACACACACACACACACACACACACACACACACACACACAAATGATTAACATTCATCATTAACAAGTGCATCACTAATTTTTGTTCATGGTTTAATTTTCATATATTTTGTGCAGAGATGAGAAGTTGCTTCCTCAGGTTACACAAATCCAGACAATAACGAACACATTGCTCTGTAATTAGTAACACGCGTGTGTGTGTGTGTGTGTGTGTGTGTGTGCGCGTCTTACCTGTACCAGGGACACCAGGCACATGAGTTGCCATCCTTGCCAACAACCCGTAAAGTGAAGGGGTACTGATAGCCCATACTGTCATCACTGCAGGTTCAAAGAAGAAAAAAGGGATTCAAGAACCATCAGAACCATCTTCACCATCTTCATCATGCACACGTCATCATTTCAAACGGTTTGTTTTATCCACTTTTGTCACTCACAATGATTGTCAGAACGTTAGAGATCATTTGATTTGATTCTCACAGTGAGGTGTCACTCTTTCAGGTGACTGAACCCAGAATGAAGTAAAGTAAACAAAAAGCAGAATGGATCAGGCTTTAGATAGCTCCTACTGATTAGCCCTGATTACAGACTGTGCGGATCAACTCAGGCCATTCTTAATCTTCTTCAATAATATTATGTAACAGTCAGAGACAGCACTGTCAGAATCAGCTGTTGGTTGTTCCATAAAGCACCGTTAGGTTCAGTGCAAAGATGCTATGTGTTTAGCCTAGCTTAGCATGAGTACTGGAAGAAGAACGTACCAGTCCTGGGCGTGGTTACTGGCTTCCTGTGGGGGCAGTGGGCTGGCCAGTCGGGACACTTGGATCCAGACGGCATCGTACAGATCCTTCTTACTGGTGTGAACAGTGCAGGGAACTATGAGCGGCATGCCGAACAGACTGGGCCGGTTCTTCTGAGATGACAGGAAGTAGAGCTCTGTGCGCATCTGAGGGAGGTGACGCAGACATATTAGTGACATCAACAGCTGGGACAGCCACGACGTAGCTGTTCTTTGTGAGAGTTCTCACCATCTTTCTGTGCATGGCTATGATGTATCCGATGAAGGGGCTCTCCTGCACTGGTGTGATGTGTCCATTGGCGACCCCGTTGGCCAGGGGTGTCTCAGGGCTGCAGGGCACCATGGTGCTGGGCCCACCGTTGGGGATGAGGACGGGCTTGTTACTTAGGTTACCATTAGCAGCGGAGCCGTTGGCTATTGGGGTGATGTCTGACAAAGGTGAGATGCAGGGAAATGAGAAGATGGATAAGTGTGCATTCAGATAGATCTGTGATGATGAGAGCACTAAGACAAAGAGTGACGCTCACCTGTTAGTGTGGGTGAGCTCAGTGATGTTGGTGAACCCGGTACTGGGATCTCGAACGCACACAGGAAGCCGTTGGCCGACAGCCGTACCTTCTGGTTGTCCAAAGGGAAGTTCTACACAGACACACAGGGTTTGGACATCAGAGGTCAGTGCAATAACCACATGTGTAGTGAAGCTGCTGGCAGTCATGAAGGTTAAAAGACGATGCTGGAAAGAGAATCAACCAACCAACCATCGATGTGCATCCTCGTTCACTTTCTAAACAATTATCATCCAGAGTTCAGATGTGACCCATGAGACATTTTCATAAGATGCTCCACATGTTTAGAAGTTTACATCAGCTTCAGTGATGATTTATAGCAAGCCTACATGACTCAGCTTGACCCAGTGGAACTTAGAGCGGCGAGGATGAACCAAAACACACAAGTTGTGGGCCAGAGAGATGAATGACAAGCTAAAACTCACTCTAATGCTCCAGGAGGCTGCAGATTTATTACATTCTTCTTATAACATGACTTCAGAATGTCACCGTCGCTGCAGTAGTAGCCGAGTTTGTTTGTGTGTGATGAAATCACAGCGCATCCTGTCACATGCTCCCTTCACCAAACTGAAACTATACAAGCTGTTCAGTTTTCTGCTGCTTCAACAAAAGCATGGAACCACAAAGCATGGAACTACACAATCCAATCAGATCCCATTCTTGGCAGCAAACCTGCAGTGGACTAAAGCCCAGACACAAGACGTAATTCTCTGTTAAATACAGTATACTACAAGTTTCATTTTGTCCTGTCACTGTTAACGAGATTATGCAACACACAGTGTCTGCACGCATCTGCTCTGTGGTTAAGTGACGACAGAAAATATATATTCTCAACATTATTAAAGCTATTTTAAGGTTTCCAGTTAAAGCTCATCTCATTAAAAAGGGTAATTTACCCAAATAACAAGGAGCACCTCCTGTGGTGTCGAGTCATGTGGACAGTTTGCGTTTTAAATGTGCAGTCCTCAGGGTCGTGCTTCCGACCAAATGTAGCACAGATTCTAACTGAATTTTGAGTAACATGATGCGAATCAATGTTTGTCATGTGACTATTAGGAGTCGGTTCATGAGATAATCAGTAGGTGGTGCCAAATTCTCCAATTAAAACACCAGAAGAAGAGGGCAGTGAGCCACAGAAAACAGGCTGCAGATCTGTGTGGAATGATCATGTGACATGTGGCCATGATGTGTGTTATGCTGAACTTTTTGAAAATGGCAATAATCATCTCAAGAGAGCTAAAGAACGTTTATTTTTTATTTTTTGACACTTCAAAATGAATGTCAACATAGATTTACGGAAACACGGCTAAGGGGGTTGGGTTTGTTTGATTTGGAGATGTTGAAGTTTCATTGTTATAATTTCACTACATCCATGCCCTTACTTACATTTCGAATTATACTTTTTTAAAAATTACTACACTGTGCTTATTTTTCATACAGTGTTCATAACTTTTTATTTTATTTTCTTCTATCGATCTGATTTTTCTTATCCACCTTCCTGACACATCTAGAGACTTTGTGGACAATTTAATCTTTAAATGGGTTCACAGTATGTCTACTTCACTGTTATATTTTACTAAACTTTTCCCTCAGAAGACAAACACAAATGATGAGGATGATAGCAGCAAGAAGAGCTAATGAGAAAGCTAGTAACAGTCAGTTCAGCTTAAGTTTTCAATCTTTCAAAGTTCCTTTTTTGTTACCATGTGTGTGGATAAATGGAATTTTGTCTGTGGTGCTGGAGGTAAGAACACTTTCATTTAGAATATGTGAAGTGATGCTATTTCTTGGCCTCAGCATTAGCAGCTACACGCCATGTTGTGACAGTGGGACAGTCTCTGTACCTTGATGTTGGAGGTGTGGACCTCGGTCAGCAGGATCTGCTCCGGCTTCAGACTGCACAGCTCACTCAACTGTTTCTTCAGCCCAGTGTACTTCTCATCCATGTTCAGCCGGAGGCCGTAGCGTACAGGCGTGGAGCCGTCCAGCTTAATGACTACAAACACACGACGACATGACACATGATTCAGATTTTGTAACTTAAAAAGAGGAATTCATGAACAGAATCTTTCCTCATGCCGCCTCACCAGTGATCTCCAGGTGCATGGAGCTGTCCATGGGCAGGGGCAGAGACAGGAAGTTGAAGGGGTCGAAGCGCGCGCTGATGTGTCCGCACGTCTTACACTTCACCTGACTCTTGAGCTGACCATGGAACAGATCCACCACGATGGAGCGGTTCCTACGCAGGTGGTTCTCCCATGCCTTTAGGGTGGAGAAGGTGGAGGATCATGGACAAACACACACACACAAACACACACACACAGTGATGAGTTCACACACCATTCATGCAAATCCCTCCCCACAGGACAAACATAACAAAACAAACAGAACATCGATACAGTAACATTAGGGTTTAAAATGAGAGCTCAGCTGATGGACTGACTGCTGCTGACAATAAATCTCTCTCAGAGTGGACACCAGAGGATGTGACAGCTCATTACCTCCTCCTCCTCTGAGGAGGAGCAGGAGTAGGGAGGGTTTCTGTACCTTCAAGGGTTCAGGGAGGCCTGATGTTCACTACACCCTTCACTGTAACTCACTGCAGAGCTGCTGCTTGAATCACAATCATTGTCAACAACAGGAATGATCAGCTCCGGCATTGAGGGCCAGATTGATAAACAATGAGCTAAAACTTGCTATAACACTCCAGAAGACTGCTATCACACACAAGACTTGTTATCTGACAGTTTGTCATTATAATTATTAAAATATTGATTAAGTGTTATAGAGAAATAATGACGTTTGTACGTTTTCAAAGCTTTTAGAGCTTTCAGCTGTTAGAAAGGAAGTCAAGATAAGGGACATCAAGACTTTTTTGTCCAGCCACTTTGCAATGACAAAATAGTGATTTGACCAACAACAGCACAGTGAAGGAATCATTGTTGGCTAATCATGCTCATGCTCAGGTTTTGGCAGCTCCCAGAATTTGGCATTTGAAACCAACAGACAACAGATTTAATGAGATAATGTATCTAAAAATATGTGCGTCAGATTTGAGAGCCAGAGACAAACAGTGTAATCTCTGACCTCAGAGGCCACCTCCCAGTCAGGCCGGCCATCACTGTCCTTCAGCTCCACGTAGGGTTTCTCGTGGACTCGGTTTAGATCTTCATGGAGGCCGTCCAGCAGGAAGGCTAGCAGCTCCTGGGAGTCCTGCTGCTGGAAGCCATTAAAGCGCGGGGCGTACTTTGCTATTGTCCACTGGAGAGGAAGCAATGACATCATAAACTTTATTTCTACCTCACCTTTAAAAGCATTTTTAAAGGCACTCTGTCAAAGTGCCTCTGTAGGAGACGCAGCACATAAACACAGCATTGGCTGGCAGAAAGGTGAAGAGATACACATCGAAACTGCCCACCCTGAGTTTGAGCGGAGCCACGTTCTTCTGCGTGCCGCTCCACAGCTCCATCACAAGGTCACCATAACACTTTGCCATGTGACCTCGCATCCCAATGGGATTGGTTCTGTAAATGCACCGACACGGGCCGGTTATTAAACATCAGAACAATAGTGGCATGACTTTGTACCAACGGAATACACTTAAACAAACCTGTTGAGCTCATAGAGGTGTCTCCCTGAAATGAAGTAGTCTGTGAGGGGCTTGGTGTTGCTCACACACTGGATACTCGAGTTCATGAAGCAGGTGTTGCCAAGGTTACTGAGGCCAGTGGCTCCTTTCTCTGTGGGAACTGGAATGGAGAACGAGGACATGATGGTCAGATTCAAACACCTAACTAATGGAAAAACATGAAGAACATAACAAGCTTTGTTTATTTCCCACACACCTTTGTGTCTGTCCATCTTACTACTGTTAGCGATGAATGACATCTCCTCAGGCCAGCTCATGTCTTTGTTCCTGACTGTGGAGGAAGATAATTTTTGTGATGAAACCATTTTGCTCCCACTTTCATGTTTCATTATTTAGAACGACCTGCTATTATATAAACATTACGCGGATATCTGTCGTTATAGCACTATTATAGTGTGAGGAGAGCTGCGTTCATTCACCTTCAATAACTAGCTGCTGCTCGTCGTGGATCTTCAGGCTTTCCAGTGTGTGGTCTTCATCGTCCAGGAGGGTGAGGTAGTTCTGCGGGACAAAGAGAGCAGAAAACATGCTCAAAGATCTTCAGAACTTTTGATTTATTATTATGATTGATTGATCACTCTGTACTTCTTTCTTCTGCATTGGTTCAGTTTAAAAATACCATTAAGATATGTCTTATTAACCAGCACATTCCTCTCACTCTCAGTGTAAAAACTATTTTTTTATGGTTTACTGTGTGTTTATTTTATTAAACAAAGATCAATGTAGGAACATGCATCATGTAAGCACACTATGGACATATGGACACATGGACCCTGAAGGTTAGGTAATAAAGGCACACCTTAAAGCCCCCCCAGTTAATTGTCTGTCTGTTTAAATCCAACATAAATCCAATATTTTTGCACTTGGGTTGCCACTAGCTGACGACTTCTTCTTTAAAGGAGCTCATCCTTTTCTGAGATTTTCTGTATTGTTAATAAATGTATTCATTGTGGTTGGACAAAGAGCATTTTGAATCTAGGCTGGATTATCAACTGTCCCAGCTTCATAGCTACAGCTAATATGATTAATTATTCATTTGTTTGTCTGTAGCACAGAGCACGTCATCAGCTGGGTTCTATAACGTACATTAATGTGGAATCTTGTGATCCTGTCTTGTGAAGGGACACTAAGTCAAAATCCAGTTTCACAGTTCAATCATCAGCTTTATGTTTGGCTCATATGGTTCATTTATCAGACATTTCACACATGTCCTGGGGCCATGTTGAGGTGGTGGCGTTCCTCGGACAGCAACCAACATCACCTACCAGGTTCATCCTCATGAAGAAAGGTGTCATATACTGGCTGACTAATATCTGATGTTTCATAAGAGCCTAATATAGAAAGGTGATGGCAGATTTGTGGCTAACCTCACTGTTGTAGAGCCAGAGTCTCATGTCCTCCTCCTTGATGCGGAGTCTCTGGGACAGGTACAGGTGGATGTCCTTGATGGTGCCCATGCGGCTGAAGCAGCCTGTGTAGGCCAACACTCTCTTCAGAGGAGCGTTGGGGGACGGCATGTTACCTGCTGAAGCAGACGATGAGGACAGGTTTACAAAATGACAAACACTCGTCTGAACACACAGATTTTACATCCTGATGTGTATTCATTCGACTCCTAGGTTACCGACAACAGCATTCTGGTGACTGAGGATTAGTTGTAAGGAAGCAGCAAGAAAGTCTTTTATTTTGAAAATAAAAATCAACCAGCGCAGACTTTGATTGGTCAATCAACTTAGTGGATTTAGTGGACTCAGATTGGATTAATCAAATACAAACCAATCAATATTAGTCCTGTTAAATCAATTCAAACGCTTCACTCAACTCATGATTTCAAAATTATTAATAAAACCAATGATTTTATTATCAGATTTCCAAATGTTATTTTGTTTTCTGTCCACACAGCTTTGCTATTCCATTCTACACAAAATGAACCATCCTCCATACTTCTTCGTGTGCTGTACTGTTGCCTCATTATGTAGAATATGGCGCATAATTAGATCCATTTGAGATATTTTGCCACATGCCTGAGATAGGGGTCTTAATGACGAGCAGTGCAGACAGAATGTGAGTTATGATGGAAACCACAGCTCTACTGGGGACTCGGGTTTGTGCTGTCGCCTGAAACCTGATCGGTTGACTCGATTTGGACCAGCGCTGAGTGCTGATGTCCCAACCTGATTAGAACTGTGTACATCTCCACTTCATGCTTCGTCATCTCCTTTCTGTTTTGCAAGGAGGCACTTCCACTTTATATTGTCCATCACATCCAAACACTGGAGTGAAATGCAGCTTCAGTTATTGTGCGGAGTGAGTGGGTCTATATATAGAGTTTCTATTGTGAGTATATCAGACAAGAATAGACTGAAGAGGAAGTGATTGAAATAAAATCACATGATTTGGAACAGCAATATTCAAATATGTTGCACACTGCTGCAGTCATTTAGCGAAGTGGAGGCTGCGATTACAGGCACAGCAGCTCATGTTCATGTACAGCCGGGGGTGGTTTGCCTGAGAACCTTCATTAAACACATTTTAGAAGAACAAGAGCGGATCGTCCACTAATGAAATGATCGCCTGTTCGATCCACGGCTCCTCCAATCTGCATGTTGAAGTGTCCTTGGGCCACAACCTGAACCGCATCCGTGTATAAATGTGAGTGAATGGGTGAATGAGATATGTAGTGTAAAAGTGCTCTGAGTGGTCGGAGACAGTCCATGTACTATTTGAAGGCCAAACAACTTGTTGAAGTATGACGATGAAAATTTTGTAAGTTGTATAGAACATCTACTCTGACTGGGTTGGATGTGTGGTCCGTTATAAATTATAGACATTGACTGTAATGCTAGACCTAGCTCTTTTTTAATTATTATCATCTTTTTGTCTAACTGTCCCTGATGTCCCTTGATTTGATCGCGATCTGTACTTTCTGTATGTGCAGGATGTTGTTGTAAAATTCCATGAATGTGTCTTCAAAGTGGTCAAAATATTATCTTCTTTTCCTCAACTTGCAGTGTGTTGCACTCTCTTGGGCACCGAAACATAAGAGTGTAGAAGTTGTTACAGATAGATGTAGAAAGTCTATTTTAGTCCTGATCAAGTTTCTTGGCCTCCATATCTGATCTGAGTCCTTCAACATTTGATCTGATACTGTCCCTAAATGCTGATAAAATATGTATTTGATATGTTGAAAGAACAACCACCTGATCCACATACTGGAAGTCCTTATCTTAAATGCCATTAGATTATTTGGATCATACTTATCTCCGATCAGCCAGTTTCTGAGCTTTAGGATTTGCTCAGAACATTTCTATCTTTATTATCAATCAACATTTAGCTTTTGGGGAAATTTCTACATTTCAGTGAAGCTTCCTGTCTCTCTGAAGTGACAACAGGTGTATATTTTACATGTGTTTTTTTAAGATTTTTTTGACATTTTTTTAACACATTTTAACATGTGTTGATATATTTTGCATTTTTATAGCAACTGTTGAACTTTGACTAGACTTGCTGTGTCACTCTGACTTTAATGGAATGCTTTGAATGCTTCTGAAATCAGGTTTAAAGGGGGCCAGTTTAGTTTGCTGGTGAATTCTTTCCCTGGTGTGTTGTCATTTTTTGATAAATCAGAAGGCGCAGAGCAGAAACAGGATTAGACTGAGACAGTGTGTTTTCAGTTGCTCACAAAGCCTCTGATGGGAGAGTGCAGACGTGCCTGACATTATCACCATGTTCCAGACTGGCTTTAAAACTTTGCTCAGTGTGATCCAGCAGACTAAGAAGGCAGTTTAGAGTAGAGCACTAGAAGGAGTGTCATCAAAACTAATACTTTGAATGGCAAGGTCTGTGAAGACTGAAAAGAATGATTCCACTTCCCACTCCAGAGCACCGCCAGGGCTGGATCAGTCCACTCTAGGAGGATTAAAAAGGGGGATGCGGGGTAGCTCAATTAAGCATTTGTCGACGGCTTGCTCTGGGTCTTGCTGCAGGCTTACGTTACCTCTTGGTGGGGGTAAATACGGTGGGAACATTCGCAGGCTGGTCATACCCATATTGACCCAGATGTTGGACTGGGGGGAGCGTGTGGCCTGCTGCTGGCGGAGGAAGAGGAGGTAGCGGGGGAAGAGCTCCAGCTCTGCTTGGCCTGTCTTGCTCTCCAGGATAACCTGCAGGGGTGGAAGGGAAAGTCTGAGCTCTCTGCAAGTTGAGTTTTTAACTTTTTAAGTACGGATACCACTAAGTGCATTAATCAGTCTGCACACCTTTGAGCCGGGTGACTCTGACTTCTGTAGTTGGCCTACACCAACAAAGAAATTACACATTATTGCCTTTTAGTTAGGTATAGTGCATGTGTTACCATGGTTACCACAGGATGTTTCATATTGAGTTGTTTCGTTGGTGGCAAAGAGAGAGAGAGCAGTGGTTTTTTTTAAGATTATTTTTTTGGCCTTTTATGTCTTTAATGATAGGACAGCTGAAGATAAACATGAAGCAGGGGGCAGAGAGAGAGGGAGTGACAGGCAGTAAATTAGCCGTCAGCGAGGACTGTAACCTCCACATACAGGGTATACCGCTTAACCCACTACGCTACTGACCACCCCTGTGGCAGAGTGTTTAAGCAGAAACGTTTGGACCAAGTCAAGTTTCAAGTCTTGTCACAAACCTTTAAATGTCAGATGCAAATCTCTGCATGCTAAACAGAGATACGTCTTTTTTCTGTAGTTTCATTTCTGTATGATCACATCTGACTGACTGACTCCTCCACTTTAGTGGAATTGTTGCGATGTCAGACCTCAGAAATAAAACTTTAATTTGGGCTATTTGTGAGACACAACAGGAAACTAAATTTGAATATTTTCTGCTTTTTGTCTGTCTTCTTTCAGACTAATGGACATTTTATTTGACTTCACTTTGTCTGTTTCTGTCTGTAGATTTCTCCAAAAGTTAGCATTACATATTTATACTCCTACTCATTTGCATATTTAAATTTATAACATTTCAAAACCTGTGAGACAAAAAATAATTGTCTTAATCTAAGTACTAAAAGGTTTCATGAGGTTTGACTCTCATATGATCCCTGAATGTAAATAAGACAGCTCTGAAACATTTTCCTTTCCCATGTTTTCTATATAGCTAAGACCAATGCATAACCTATGAATTAAATATTAAAAGGCATCGATTTGCAGGTCAGGACTTTAAATTTCTTTTACTCCTCATCATATTAGTCATTACAATGCTCAAATTACAAACGTATGAGAAAACAGGAGCATGGCATCACTACAAAGGAGTTTGACAGGTCGACCGACGTGAGCAATCAAACGTGCAGGTCGGTCAAACTTGTTTAGAAAAGAAGGCCAACTGTCAACCTTTCCTGAAACTATGTGTTGTAAACATTTATCACAATCCAGAGAATGACTCACTGCTTTAACTCTGACCTGCTGTACAGACTGTAGTTTCCATCATTACTCATATTTCAGGAGCTTTCACTTTCGGTCCAAGTCCAAATAAAGTCCTTCAGATCTTATTATTATTATTATTTTCCGTTCTTTTTTCAGGGAAACCTTGACTGAGCAAATAGCTCTTTTACAGCAATGATCACAAAAAACACAAACAATATACAATAAATAGCCCAAACGGTTGACAGTTAACAGTTAAAACAAGATCAAGTTAAAACCAGTTAGACCAGTTAAAACAAGTTAAAACAAGATCAAAAACACAGTTAAAACAGTTTAAAGCAAGATAAGTTGGAACTAAATCAGTTAAAGCAAGAACACTGTATATTTCCCATACCATGTATTAAAACTTTAAAACAGTTTACAGACACAAGTTTGTCTAATTTCAGTGTCTCTTGCAGATGGTTCAGTTTAGTGGGTGCATAAAAATGAAAAGCTAATTTGCCAGCCTCTGATCTTATTTGGGGTGTTTCTAGTTTTATAAAACCTTGTGACCTTGTGCTATATGTGCAGTGTCTAAAATTTAAAAGAGAAGTGAGGTATGATGGTAATTTGCCTTGTAGTGCTTTGTAAATAAAAAAGAGGCAATGTCTTTCCCTCCTCTCATGGAGAGAGAACCACCCTACACTCTCATATAGTTTACAGTGATGAGTTCTAAAAAGATCGCCAGTAATAAAACGTATAGCACCATGGTAAACTGTGTCAAGAGCTTTCAGAGTGGATGGAGATGCATGCATATAAATGATATCTCCATAATCTAAAATCGATAAAATGGTTGTTTCAACAATGGTCTTTCTGCTCTTAAAAGAAAGGCAAGACCTGATTCTATATAAGGCACCTAGCTTAATTTTTACCTTCTTTGCAAGGTCAATCACATGTGTTTTAAAAGAAGGCTTATTGTCCAACCAAATTCCCAGATATTTATAATTTGCAACTTGCTCAATCTGGGTTCCATTTAAAGAGAAAATTCTAAAAACATTAAGATCACACACTCTTGATCTTGTAAAAAGCATGAATTTAGTTTTTGATTAATTAAGAACCAATTTAAGATTATTAAAACAATTTTGAACACAATTAAAAGCTGACTGAAGGTATAAACAGCTTTCTCAATGGTTTCAGCACAGTAATATAGGAGTGTGTCATCAGCATAAACAAGGAATTTGCAATGTTCAAGCGAACCACATATATCATTAATGTAAAGAGTAAACAATAACGGGCCTAAAATTGAGCCTTGTGGGACCCCGTTTCTTAGACTTAATGCCTCAGAAGTCAAACCATTTAACTTTACAGCCTGTGTTCTGTCAGACAGATAATTCTGAAACCATCTAAAGGAACCATCATCAAAACCCAAAAGAGAAAGTTTTTCTAGAAGGAGAACATGATTGACGGTGTCGAAAGCTTTTGACAAATCAATAAATAGAGCTGCACAATGCTTCTTAGAGTCTATGGTAGAAGCTATGTCATTTACAACAGAAGTTGCAGCAATAAAGGTGCTGTGGCCAGCTCTAAAACCAGACTGATATGGGCTCAAAATATTGTTTGCAGAGAGAAAAGAACCAATTTGCTCATTTACAAAGGACTCTAACATCTTGCCTAAGCAAGGTAGCTTGGAAATTGGTCTGTAGTTGTTAAGCTCATTTACATTTCCTCATTTGTGTAAAGGGGTAACTAGCGCGGATTTCCATGCTTTAGGAACAGAACCAGAAAAAAGTGAAACATTAAAAATGTGAGTTAGAGGTTCAGCGATGACAGGAGCTGCTATTTTCAAGAGATGAGAGTCTAACTGGTCTGCACCCATTGAGCTCTTCATGCACTTGGAGCTACACAATGCATAGAGAACTTCATATTGGCTTAATGGTCTAAATAAGAGGACAGAATCAGAATCATTATTTGAAGTAGGGGTGGGCGATATATCGAATATACTCGATATATCGCGGCTTTTTCTCCGTGAGATGTATGAAATGACTATATTGCGACCATCGAGTACTCGTCATGTAAATGTTTTAAGCCGTCAGCATTTAATTCTCCGGAGTTTCTCCTGTCACTCACTCCTGCTGCTCACAGCACGCAGCACACTGCCCCGCCCACCCAGAAACATCCCCTGCGCGCATGCGTACTTTCTGTATCAAGTGAGGAGAGAAGTGAAGAGCGAGTTAATCAAAGATGGAGACGGACGACTTGGTTCCGAAGAAAAACAACTGCGGTCACGCCAGCCGTCTCTCGTTTTCGCGTGGTCACGTCAGTTGCTCCAATATTTTCAAGTGCGCCCTTATTGCCGACTTTATGGCAAATACTTTGAGAAAACCGGGAAAGTCAGCGCTAGCTTACTGCAGCGTGTGGACACTTCCGGTTTTCAAAATAAGACATGGGTGTTAAATGTATTAAACGTTTATTTATAAAATATGAAAAATGGTTAAAATTTGATTTAAAAAAGTGTCTCATAAGCCAAGTATGATCCTGCACTGCTTTAATGCTCATATGTACATTATGAAATATATTAAAAATATTAATATATATATATAAAGAGAGGTGTGTCTGATACAGCAAGTGTAAATCTACTGTTCTACATGGATTCTGAGCAATTACAATGCTATCAAGGTAATAATAATTTATTAGAAATAAACGATACAAAACAACATCAAAAATATCGAGATATATATCGTGTATCGCGATATAGCTTAAAAATATCGAGATATTGGTTACAGGCCATATCGTGCAGCCCTAATTTGAAGAAGTAAAGTTCTCTTCCTGGGTTAGGTCACACTGGTCTAAGCCTTGTGACACCATCCCACCAGCCTGATCAGACAGTATGCCACACTTAATAAAGTGATCATTAAAGGCGTTACATATCTCAATTTGTTCTTGGATAACTTTAGAGTCCACCTGAAGCTGTTGAGGGAATGTTGGTGGAGAAACACCTTTAAGGCATTTAATTACTTTCCAGAACTTAGCTGGATTGCCACCGCATTCAGACAGGTTGTAGTTAGACTTGGCCTTCTTAATAAAGTAGGTACAAGAGTTTCTTAACTGTCTAAAAGTCTTCCAGTCTCCTTTACTGCCAGAGGATCTTGCAGCTGCCCAGGCTTTATTTCTTTTAGAAATAATCTCACCAAGATCATGAGTAAACCAGAGGTCACATCTATTTTTTACCCTAAGTGTTTTAAAAGGGGAATGTTTATCTGCAAGTGTATTGAAAATTGACTTGAAACGGTCAGATGCTAGCTCAGCATATGGAATATGGACTAATGAATTGAGATTCCTTGCATACAGGTCATGCAAAAATGCCTGTTCATCAAATTTTCTAAAAGACCTCCTACAGATGTACAGTGGCTCTGATTTTTTAATTTTTCCATTTCTAATACAACTGACTGGGCAATGATCACTCAAATCCAAAGGGAACACATAGACATCTAAATACAGATGTGGTCTGTTAGTAAGGACGAGATCAAGTAAAGATGAACGGCTGGGGAATTTCATGTTTGGACGTGTTGGTTCTGTAACTAATTGAGTAAGACTTAAATCATTGCAAAGGTCTTTTAAGTCATCAGCTGCTGGGGACATCCAGTCAAGGTTAAAATCCCCTAAAATGACAGTTTCAGAATGTAAGCCTACCAAAATTGATAGACGCCCTACAGCGTGTGGACTGGCAGAGGGGGGGGGGGGGCGATAGACACCCACCAGGACTATGGAGTAGCCACCTAATTGAACCTTAATAGCTAATAAATCATACTGATCTGGAACAGAGGAGACAGTTTATCGTGTTTCTAAAATAAATTGCTACACCACCCCCACGTTTAACTCTGTCAACTCTACCGATATTGTAACCATTAAGATTTATGTCATTATTAGAAACATTGCTATTTAACCATAACACTGAGATCACAATAAAATCAGGGTCAGAATCATTAGCCCATATTGTTAGCATGTCCATCTTTGGCAACAAACTTCTAGCATTGATGTGCACCATGCCAAGTCCTTTACGCGCCCTAAAGCTACTTGAGCTCGCTGTAGCAGGCACGGGACAAACTACAGTTGGCGTAACTGCATGTCCTGAACTTGACATGTCCGTAGATGGTGGAGAGATAGCAGGCATAGTTGAGGAGTGAGAGAAAGATGCAGAGAAGTTTTTGAGTGGCGTATGACAGTGTATGTAGGTGAGATTAGATATAATCACCCCACGCTGAGAAGAACGGCGGGCTCGGAAATGAGAGGAAGAATCACAGACTATAACCTGAATAGCAGAAATATAGCTAGGGCCACCTGTGCCCTTTGAGGCATTTAGCTGGCAAAAAATATATCTGGTGGTTGGGCTTTTAGGACCTCTAGGGCAAACAGAGGGCTGGTTGTGAGCAGATGTGGGTGTGAGTGGCAGGAGGGACCTGAAGGGGGAGCCTTCATGAAAAATAGCACGCTGTGGTTTAGTCGTTGGGGGAGAGAGGGGCTCCGGTGTGAGGGTGGGAGTAGTAGATAGTCAGTCACATATTTGATAAAATGCTGACTTGTGTTAAACCTGTTTTGTTTTTTCCTCGGTTGGAATACACTAGAATGCTCCAAAATTCAGATCTGATGTTAGTATTGCCCAATGCTGCATCACAGTGATAGCGAGGTTCATTATCTGTTGAGTGATGGGCTGTCATCACTCACCGGTCGCGGCAGGCTGAGGTTGGCACCGTACCAGTGGTAGAGAGCCCGCCACACCGGCTCTGGCACGGTCTCAAAATCCCTACCAGGCGCCAGCTGCAAGGAGCGCTTCAGCCTGCCACCCTCCATGGTTAACGTAGGGGCCTGCAGGGACACAGCACACACACATCAGCATTTAAATACGTACACAAAAGACACTGCCTGCTTGAATTACAGATAATAGACAGAGGCAGTATCCTAATGCTATGCACAGGCTGGCAGCCTGCTATCATTGCAACAAATTGTAGAGATAAGACAAAAGGAAAAGGGAAGCACCATCTGGTCTCCGACAGCTTTTGCCAGCAGAGGAAGAGTGCTTCCTAACTGGGAATCTTGGATTATTTCTCCTGTCAAACTGAACATGGCAAAAATATTCTCCTAACATACTGAAGTCTTGTTGTATGTGTGCAAGGTTACAGATTCTGTAAAGATAAACAAGCTGTGAAATCTGCATTCATGATGTTTAAAGGTCTGGATCACATCTGACTCGTAAATGCACGGCTTTGTGGAGCAGCCATTCGATTCCTGTGAACAGACGAGTTTGTTTCAGAGAACAAATCCAGAGGGAGGCACTGATCCCGGAGTGTTCTCTGAGGCTGCGGAGCTTGATTGTTCTCATATGTCAAACATATGCCAAAACAAAGCCGCGAACACGGTGCATGATCCACGCTACATGATCACCTCCTGACTGTGGGATGTGGTTTTTCTGATGTAACCACTGAGCTGTCAAGACTGGAATTGAAACTGAAAAATCTTTTGGTTGGCACATAATTACACAAAGTGCTCTGAATGCAACACAAAACGAGTCTTTGTCACAGAGTGAAAAGGTGTAGGCTGAAGCTTATTACACCCACTCTCTGACAATACACCATTTATTTGGTGTCAAAAAATACCATGTTAATTGCCAAACTGATACTTTGGTTACAGATTTTATCTGTTCAAATTATTTCTCTTAATTCACACATCTTGAGCCCTTTTGTTCTAGAAATGTTCCTTTTAACGGCCCTTAAACTTGCCTTTTCTCTCAAATTACAGAAGTTTTCTTTCATTTTAAGTAAATAAATAAAAAAAATCAATGCAGCTCTCATGTATATGTGAGTCCGCTTAGTCATGGCTAGCTTAGCCATGACCTTTTTTGGCCTTCTTTAGCTTTATTTGACAGAGACAGCTGAAGAGTGACAGGAAACGTGGGTAGAGAGAGATGGGGAAAGACATGCGGGAAAAAGCCACAGGTCAGATTCAAACCCTGGGCCACTGACTGAGGACTGAGTCTTTGTACATGGGGCGACTGCTCCACCAAGTGAGCTAACCAACACCCCGGCATCTTATTATTTTAACCTGCGCATGAACAGAAAGTGAAGGCTGTTCTTGACAAATAACATAGTACATATCCACCCAGCACTACTGTGCACCGGTTCAGGCTTTGGTTATAGGAAGCTGTGCACAGTCACCACAGGGCTGTTATTCTAACACTATAAAACATAAATTGGTGTTTTTATCTTTCTGATAATGGATGGGTTCAACAAACTAGATGACATATGGTAACTAGTGTGCTTTTGAGGTGGTTGTAGGTGTATCTTTGAACTTAAGCTCTTCTCACTCTTAGCATAAGAATAATGCAGACAGTGATATATATTTAAATTACATTAGCGGTTTCCTTATATTAACTGATTTGCAATCATATATTTTATTTATAACTATATTATTAATACAGTAAATATATAATATTTACAACTGACCTGCATCCATTTACAATTTCAGCTTGACCACAATGCAATGTAAACAGATGACTGGATTAAAGTTAGTTTGGGAGCTGCATCAAAGATGGATGTAACCAAAATGAGTGTAAAAAGCTAAGCTGTACAGTCTGCTTCTCACTGTACTTTCACATAAACCACAGATGTAAACATCTCTTCACAGCAGCTCTTACATTTGTTCTCTCTTTCTTCCTAAACACCATTATTCTTTTTCTTTAATGTTTGTATACGTCATCTTTCTGAGGCAGACATGGTGATTCAATGTAAAGCTGTTCACCACACTCATTGGCTTTTCAGAATATATGATAATACTGTTCCCTCTTGCGGAAAATGTGTTTTGGCTGTGTACATTGTGTACGTGTAACTACTGTACTGTGATCTTTAATACCTTGACGCGGCTAACTGGGACACTTATTGAGCCTAATGCCATTACTGCTCTGTTCAGCATCCCTCAGCTGCCCAGGCTCTCACCTGATCTGACAGCTTTTGTAACGTTATTGGCTAGACGTCTAATATTAAGGAGACGGAAAACACCAGCACCGCTGTCTCATGCTCTGTGGATAAAAGAAATTTTTAATAATTTACAGCTTGTCCATAAAGGTTATGAACAGAACCGGTGACAAAGGGCAGCCCTGGCGGAGTCCAACTTCCACGGGAAACAGGTCCGACTTACTGCCGGCAATGCGGACCAAGCTCTGGCACCGAGAGTACAGGGACCGGATAGCCCGTATCAATGGATCCGGAACGCCATACTCCCGAAACACCCCACACAGGACCCCCCGGGGGACACGGTCGAACGCCTTTTCCAGGTCCACAAAACACATGTAGACTGGTTGGGCCCTCCAGGGCCACGCTAAGGGTATAGAGCTGGTCCACAGTTCCACGGCCAGGACGAAAACCACACTACTCCTTGCGGGCCCTCCTCTCCAGGACCCCCGAAAAGACCTTCCCGGGGAGGCTGAGGAGTGTGATCCCCCTATAGTTGGAACACATCCTTCAGTCCCCCTTTTTGAAGAGGGGAACCACCACTCCGGTCTGCCAGTCCAGAGGCACTGCCCCCGATGTCCACGCGATGTTGCAGAGACGTGTCAACCAAGACACCCCCACAACATCCAGGGCCTTGAGGAACTCCGGGCGGACCTCATCCACCCCCAGGGCCCTGCCACCGAGGAGCTTTTTGACTACCTCAACGACCTCAGCCCCTAGAGATGAGCGAGACCACCACGCGGCCCCCAGACTCTGCCTCCTCAAAGGAAGACGCGCTGGTGGGATTGAGGAGGTCTTCAAAGTATTCCCTCCACCGACCCAAGACGTCCCCAGTCGAGGTCAGCAGCACACCGTCCCCACTGAACACAGTGTTGATAGTGCACTGCTTCCCCCGCCTGAGCCGCCGGATGGTGGTCCAGAACCTCCTTGAAGCCGTTCGAAAGTCGCTCTCCATGGCCTCACCGAACTCCTCCCATGCCCGGGTTTTTGCCTCCGCAACCGCCGAGGCCGCATTCCGCTTGGCATGTCGATACCAGTCAGCTGCTTCAGGACTCCCACAGACTAAAAAGGTTCTGTAGTACTCCTTCTTCAGCTTGACGGCATCCCTCACCGCCGGTGTCCACCAGCGGGTTTGGGGACCGCCGCCACGACAGGCACCGACCACCTTACGGCCACAGCTCTGGTCGGCCGCCTCGACAATGGAGGAACGGAACAAGGTCCACTCGGACTCAATGTCCCCCGCCTCCCCCAGGACATGAGCGAAGCTCTCCCGGAGGTGGGAGTTGAGACTCTTTCTGACAGGAGATTCAGCTAGACGTTCCCAGCAAACCTGCACAGAACGTTTGGCAGGTCTGACCACCATCCTCCCCCACTATCGGAGCCAACTCACCACGAGGTGGTGATCAGTTGACAGCTCCGCCCCTCTCTTCACCCGAGTGTCCAAAACATGTGGCCGCAAGTCTGATGACACAACCACAAAGTCGATCATCGAACTGCGGCCGAGGCCGTCCTGGTGCCAAGTGCACATATGAACACCCTTATGCTTGAACATAGTGTTCGTTATGGACAATCCATGACGAGCACAGAAGTCCAATAACAGAACACCACTCGGGTTCAGATCAGGGGGGCCATTCCTCCCAATCATGCCCCTCCAGGTCTCACTGTCACCGCCCACGTGAGCATTGAAGTCCCCCAGGAGGACAAGGGAGTCCCCAGAGGGGGCGCTCTCCAGCACCCCCTCTAAAGACTCCAAAAAGGGTGGGTACTCTGAACTGCCATTCGGTGCATAAGCACAGACGACAGTCAGGACCCGTCCCCCCACCCAAAGGCGAAGGGAGGCTACCCTCTCGTCCACCAACGTATAGGCGCCGAGCCGGGGGGAGTAGAGGTTATTATGTTTGAAATATCACCAAGCTGACTGTTGCTGCTGTGTATGGTATGTCGGTTTTTATAATATCACACTACTGAAAGTAACATTTCTGTCAGTTTGTGTATAAAAATTCATAAACAAAGTTAATTAAAGAACAAACTACAAATGTGATTCAAGTAAACTGAGCAGCAGTCACACACACACACACGTTCTTGCCTTCATGGGGTCGGTGTTAACCAGAGGCTGGTTGTCGATGGCTCCAGGTCTTTGTGCTGCCAGCTGGGAGGGGAGGTGGCCGTTGGCTCCAGAGAAACACTGATTGTTGTTGTCCGACACGTTGTGCTGACGGGCAAAACAGCTCTCTGTAGCGGAGGGAGCTACCTGGGGGCTCAGCGCTGCCGGTACAGAAGGAACAGAGGGATGAGAGGAGAGCAACAAGGCCACACACACAGGGAGGGGCAGACACGGAAACACAAACAGAGTTTAGATGTACTCTATTGTCAATTCGGGATGTTTTTATTCTGGTGTTTTCCAATAGTCTGGACATTGTACAACATTTCAACAATGTCAAAAACTAAATATTGGACCAGAACATATGCTATGTCTGAGTCTCTTAGTCTATACACCAGCAGCAATCGGAGTAGAGTTGTCTGGCTATCGACTGTTATGTCAAGTGTGTGAACTGACCGGTCTCTGTAGCCTCCGAGGCGCTGGACACAGCATCAGGTGACCTCTCCTCAGTTGGGCTGACTGGGCTAAAGGTTCCCAGTCCTCCCAGTCTGTCCGGTGGGATGGGCTCTATAGTGGCCGTGGCCATCGGAGTTCTCAGTGAGCTCAGGATGGACGGCTGCTCCACCACAATGCCCTTATGCTCCTGGACAGGAAGATAACAGGAGGGACTGCCCTGTCATCGTTTAAAGTGATATCTGAGATTAATGTGGTGTTCGCTTTCATAACAGTCGCTGCTGCTGCTGCCCCAGTGTGACTTCACCCTGCACGATGCAGTGATAAATCTAGCCTGATAAACTGCATGTTTTTAGTGTTGGATGAATGAAACAAAACTAATCTCTTGAAATGGGACACACTCTTTAAACAATAAATATTGATACAGCGACTAAATCTTTACATGTGAGCTATTATTTGAAGAGTGAATTTACAGTACCAAAGTTGTATAGTGTACATAACATGTCACATACAACGAACCCACACAAAATGATGTGTCAATCAGCTGGTACATGTGCAACTTAAGCTTTTAAGAACCAAAGATTGGCCTGTGAGTAGATGTTTCAAATCATATAATCAGAAGAGACGTTATGCATCACATGAAGCGTCTTCAAGATACAGTCAGGCTTACCTCTTCTTCCCCTCTTGAAATCACTGTAAATAACATAATCTATCTTCTACCTTAAAAAGGTTATGTTGTGTTAATCTTAGAGCATATCTATATCCACACGTTTGTGTAAAATGACTTACATATTTAACGTAGTCCTTCCACTGCTGCCACCACAGCATGGAGATGAGGAACCAGTTCTGACCTTGCTGCAGCCCATGTCTGCTCTCCCTCTCTAACCAACCCCTACACACACAGACACACACAGACAGACAGACACACACAGACAGACACACACAGACAGACACAGACACACACACAGACAGACAGACAGACAGACACACACACACACAGACACACAGACAGACATACAGACACACACACACACACACACACAGACACACACACACACAGACACACACACACACAGACACACACACACACACAATTAGATCTGACAGCATATTCCTCAAAGCTGTATACAATGACATGGCAGTTAAAGAGGTCAGACATGCACCTGATGATTTGTCCCTCCTCCTGAGGAGTACCAGGTCTGAGCCCCAGCACTATGTGGCAGACCTGGGCCAAGACAAATACACAAAGGAAAATAAGTAAAAGTATAAGAAAAGTATTTCAACATCAGTATCAGTCATACAGCTACAGTTATGTGGGTGCACTGACCTGGAAAAGCAGGTTTAAGAACTCATTGGCCAAAGCGCTCTTCACACTCCAGATCTGGTAGTCTTCCAGAGTCAGATGACCCAGCTGGCAAGGGACCAAAAAACCCCACAAAGGTCAACATACTCAAATGCACCATTCTGAAAATATACACTGCTTTGATACCTTGAAAGTGATGAAGAAAATCTGTTCATCTGATTCGGTTGTTGTGGGTGAAAATAGCTTAAAGGTAAGACAAGAAGGCTGCTGTAGGTGTACTGGGCAGCTCCCAGTGACAATGTGAGGAACTACATGAATGTGAAGCAGATTGAAGCTGGAGCTAAGTGTAAAGTGATGTTGACTTTCTCTGAATCAAGGTTATAAAATAAAATGATAAGATGGGATGGAAGTCGAAAGCTTAACTCCCTGACAGCTACATCAATAATGATTCTGTCAGCAAGAGTCCTGTCTCACCTTGGTTGTGTCATGCATCTTCAGAATGTCCTCTACTATGTCTGACACGCTACTGTGTAGCTCCTGCAAGGCAACACAATATATTAGCATAAAGAAGCAAAGTCCAGACACCACATCCTCAGCTGCTACTGTCAAAAAGAATGAGGAAAAACCTGAGTAATTATATCAAATCTCTCAGCCTGTTTGCAACATCATACATACAAAAAGAACAAAATCGTTTAGCATTTTATTCTGAGAACAAGATGAGAAGATTGGGATTGATCTCACATCTACATAAAAACCTTGTCAGCCCAGCTTAGCATAAGGTCTACAGTTAAAGCACAAAAAATGAACACATTATACCACATTTATTTCATCTGTACAGAAGAAAATGTAAAGAGTCCCATCACGGTGAGGTTGCCATGTTTGGTACCATTGTGTCTGTTAACAAAACCTGTGTTTACCAACCCTCTTTGAGAACGTTAGCTACAGCCACAGAAGTGCTGTTTACATAGAATAATTGTAACCCCCCATAAAACTACAAATTGTTATTCATCTCCACTTGCTGAGGGGTCTGGGCTCCATGGTGTATGCAGGACTCTGTTAAAAACCTTTTATGACACTGGGGTGGCATCTGCTTTATTCTACGCAGTCGTCCGGGTCTGTCCTGGACTGCCCACTAGACTGAACAGAGAAGGTGGAGGAGAGGAGGACGCTAGCAAAGCCGACATCCATCATGAATAACTCCTCTCACCTCCTGCATGAGACTGTGGAGACCTTAAACAGCTCCTCCTGCAATAGACTGCTACTCCCACCATGTAAGAAGGAGCTCCACCACAGGTCCTTCATTCCAACAGCTGACAGACTCTTTAACAGTCAGTCAACATTGAAGCGTTGTTAAGGTGAAGGTTAACTTAAAGCTTTCTCCCGATCCTCGTCGCTGTTTAACCTGCATCATTTGACTTCAAACACTGACTTGTATGCAGGTGATTGTCACACTATCGAGGCAGACAGAACCCAGCAGAACATGGGCCTGTTCACTAGTATCAGGTAGAAAATATACAAATTCATGCACATCCAACGAGCCATGTCTATTTTCAAAAAAATTTCAAGGCCTTGATTTCTCCCCCTCAAAGGATTTCCTGTTCCTAGCACCACTCAACTTCCTGGAGAAAGTGACAGTAAATGTCGGTTCGCCACATCAGCACTAGAGATGAGGCAACATGCTTAATGAGAGAGAGTTTGATAAGCTTGATAAGTCTGTAGAGCAGGACCCTTTGTCTACATACAGGCCACACCTACATCTATGTTGTGTGTGTGTGTGTATGTGTGTGTGTGTGAACTTACAGGGAGTGTGTCTGTGCGATTGTCCTTCCACACCTCCAGCAAGGCCACCACCATTTCATGGAGTTCATCTTGTGACAGAACCCCATCACGGTCCACATCAAACACTTTGAAGCAAACTGGTGGTAAAACAAAGAGCTGTAGTGACGAATACAAACATGGTGACGAAGCACAATACTGTTTCTACTGCCTGGAAAGCCAACAGCAGGCTGTTTGGTATGTTAGGGGGAAATCCTGCATGCAATTCTGATAACAATGTGCACTAATGATCTGCAGAACCAATTTAGCACTTTACAAAAACTTCCTCACTCTCCATCTTACACTGAAATTACAGATTACAGCTCAAAAGAGGTGGTGGACTGTATTTCCTATGATAAAAACAGTGTGAGGCCGCAGGGATTTATGTATCTGTAATGAATTCAAAACACAGCATTGTTTACATTTCTGCCTTTCAGCGACAGGCCCCCTGCAGCACGCCGAGAGTCCACAAGAGATTTCTTTAAAGTCGATGTGATTGTCCCGATTCTCATCAAAGGCGTGAAACAAGCCTGGAAAACAATTAATAACAAGGTAAGGTCTATACAAAAAGAGAGACTGTATTCTGAATTTAAAAGCCTGAAGACATATGTAGATTTTCACACATGACATTCCCATGAGACATACAGGTAAATATTGTCTTACCTTCACTCAGTGAGGCATGGATGGGAGGAGAGACCAATGGGACAAAGGTTTCCAAGTCAAAGCGGCCGGTTCTGGACTGGGCTTTCAGCAGCCAATAGCGCTTCTCCAAGTCTATAATGTCTGACTCCTCCACTGCAGGACAGAAGACAGTTCAGAGGGGTCAGCTCACACCACAGAGTTTTGTAGCGAGAAGTCAAAGTTAAACTAGTGGACTCATCACTTGAGCTTGAAGCTTTAGGTTTGGACTTTGGAATGCTGTTGTTATATTGCTATTCCAATCTTTTCAGTGATATGCTGGGTGCAATGTTCTAAAAATAAACATAATATGTGGTAAGACTCATGATGTATGGGCAGAGGTAACAAGTAGCCAATGCACCGTAAACAGAATGGGTATTTTTGATAAATACATATAGCTTGTGGATAGGTAGCAATATATTCTATACTGTAAGT
Source organism: Collichthys lucidus (assembly GCA_004119915.2). NCBI lineage: Eukaryota > Metazoa > Chordata > Actinopteri > Sciaenidae > Collichthys > Collichthys lucidus. Next base: position 32,089,891 of record CM014090.1, read on the forward strand.
ACGTAGAACAAAGTATATTTATTGATGTCATATCAAAGTTAATAGAAACTGCAGAGGTGAAGTGATAAATATTTAGGAAATTGTCAAATTTATGATTCATGTCTACTAATGTATCATACTCCTAATTTACTAATGTAAAGAAGTGTAATACTGTATAAGGCATAAAAATGAGGAGAAGTATCAACTGAAAGGTATAATGAATAATGAATACAGAGCAAGTGCAGAGCAGCAAGAAAACATGAGCAACAGGGTCTGGTGGTGCTGGTGGGTGGAGAGCCGTTATGGCAGTGTGGGAGTATGAAGAACAACAGCGACACCACCCCACACGACACACTCTTTATCATATTATAGCTGATGAAACAAAAGACGCCCCGTGGCTCTCAGTGGAGCAGCTCGGGGGAATCGGCCTGTGTTCTCTGCCTGACCAGAGTGTGGTGAGGGGGGTGGAAGCTGTCGTTCATGACAAGTAACGGCTCGGTCAGCATTCTAGTCTGGACTGTTAATCACTTTAGTGTCATCCATCAGCTTGTTTAGCCTCATGGCACTGTCCACCTTCACACCTTCTCCAACACAATGCAGATTTCTGTTGGTAACTGGAGCATGTACATGTCGTGACCTAGTGAGGAGCACAGTAAACTCGATAACGGGTGTGATGCCACAACAAGCCCAAGGTGGGGTTATGCAACGGCCACTGGAAGGAACGGTATCTCACTCAATTTGTAACAAAGTGATACAGATCAGACCAATATAGCATATGAACCTCTGGCACGGTCAGCGCACCAGCCTCCCCCTTTCAACACGCTAATCCATGGCTTAAGGTTAATAGGATTCAGCAGCTAGCCAGCTAGACTTTGGCATAGATTCACTAGCCATGACAGGTGTCAAAACACAGACAAATAATCAAATAGCAGTCAGTTCCTGGTAAACGTGCACCAAGGCTTCCCAGTTGGGCTATTAAAACGACCTTCCTGAAAGCTTGTTTTTAGCAGCTATTGGTCACAGTTTCCAGTCAGATAAGATGATTGTGGCTTCGGTTGGCTGCTGGTGAAGCAGCACAAACACCCTGGAGAATGGACTGTCTATCCTCAAGGTTCTCATTCCAGTAGTCCAGAGGCGAATGGGCGACCTTTGACTGACTGGGACGCACTCTATCACATTTTTACTGCTGGTGGCTCAGGCGTTTGAACTTAAACAGACTAAAAGGAAGCACTGAGTATGAAATCAATGATTTAGGATGTGAAGGAGACTATATGGAGATAGCATGGAAGAAATAATATGAAACTGATAAATTATTGAGTGTTATGGGCTAAGGCAGGGAGTGAGCACTGGAGACTACCTTTCTGTCTGAGCTCAGATGGACATTGCTAACTCAACAAAAACTACATCCTATGCAATAATCATAAAACAAACACATGCTCACCAACACACTGTGGTCCTAAACAAATCTCAGGCTAAAGATCAGATGCATCGCACTCTGAATATCAGAGCAAGGTAGAGAAAGATATTGTGGCTTTTTAAATAAATCAGTAATTAGTCGAAAATAAATACTTGTCATGTCCATCATGCTGAACGTTCGTCATGACAACTGTGCTACCGTGAGTGCTAATCTATAAAACTCATTAGCCCAGCTATAGATCGCCTCCTGCACATCTCCCATCCATCTTATGGTCTCCACCTGCTTCTTCACACATGAGTGCAGCACTCGAAGGTTACATCGGCATTATTCCTCATTGGGTTTTAAATCTTTGTGATTATGGCAGACTTTGAGGTCTATTCTGCCAAATGCGAAAGGATCCTAAATGCATTAGTGGTCCATGAGCCTGAGATGTCAGTGTGTTCAGGCTCATGTCTGAAAGCAAACACTGCCCATATGGATTTATTGAAAAGCACAAAATGTCTGAAGCAGGACTGGGTAAATGTTCACTGCTAGTGCTGATATGATATGGTGCTCTCTAATGTTGTCTTAACAGCCATTCAAATTATTATTTTTTTTGATCGAGAACTGTCTGAACAGTGTACGGAATGTTTGATGCAAGCTTTCCGTCAGGTTCTACAAATGCAACCAAGACTTTTTACAATAACAACCGAGATGGTTGTTACCAGGTTTTGGTTTGATATCCAATAGGTCTAACAATAGACTCCTACTTGTTTCTCTTTAAACCAGTGACAGAACTAATCAGATAATGTCTTCTACGAATGCCACCTAAGACCTCAAACAAACAATGGTTGTATCAGAAGTGAGCATGAATGACACACACAAGATATCTTAGGCTACAGAACAGTCCTACCAAAAACAATTCTACCAATTTAGTTTGTCTTTCTCTGTGGTAGGTGCCTTGTCTGGCCTGATACCCACCTAGAGGTGCAACTCTCTCCGAGTGACAGCAGAGATACCATACCATTATCCAGGGAACATCCTTAGACAGGTGCTGCCACAGCCAGCCATGTACCACAGCATGCTCCCTGTGATAACCGCTCACAGAGGCTACGTCATCCTGTCTGGACGGCCGTTATTCCCACACATCTCTACTCTCAGAACGTGTTAACGTGTTGGAGGCTAGGTTAGCAGAGGATTCACTGTGGTAAGCTTTGCCATGAGTCAAGCTTTACACAAGTCATGAACCAGGAGTATGTCAGTCACTCTCTCCGACACACACACACACACACACACACACACACACACACACACACACACACACACACACACACACACACACACACACACACACACACACACACACACACACACACACACACACACACACACACACACACACACACACACACACACACACAGTTAAGAGGATAAACAGGGAGCAGGCAGATTAAAAACAGTGTCAGGGTTTTGACAGGACAGGTTCTTTCTAGCCTTGTGGCCTTAATTGGGGTAATGAAGCCTGGCTAAATTTCTCTTTGTCGTCTAGCAGGTTCTCGTGGATCGTGGCTGCTGCTGTGATCCTGCACGACGTCTACTACATATATTATTACTGTCATTAGTACTACCATATCTGTTACTGTGGTCACTTTATCATTCATTGTGATTCATTGCCATTTTGTCAGTCATTGTAATTGTACAATATGTTTGTGTTGATTTGTCCTGTACACGTGACATCCATTGCACGTCTGTCCGTCCTGGGAGAGGGATCCCTCCTCTGTGGCTCGTCCTGAGGTTTCTTCTTCTTACATTTTTTCACTGTTAAAAGGGTTTTTTGTGGGCAAGTTTTTTCTCACTCGAACCGAGGGTCTAAGGACAGAGGGTGTCACTCCCTGTACAGATTGTAAAGCCCTCCGAGGCAAATGTACTTTGTGACTTTGGGCTATACAAATAAAATTGATTTGATTTGATTTGATTTAAATTTATGCCTCCAAACTTTAAAGAACCATATCACGGTTTTCTGGTCTCTAAATATACCTCACTGTGTGTGGAGCTCACTGTGTGTGGAGCTCACTGTGTGTGGACTGTGTGTGGACCTCACTGTGTGTGGAGCTCACTGTGTGTGGAGCTCACTGTGTGTGGAGCTCACTGGGTGTGGACCTCACTGTGTGTGGAGCTCACTGTGTGTGGAGCTCACTGTGTGTGGACCTCACTGTGTGTGGACCTCACTGTGTGTGGACCTCACTGTGTGTGGAGCTCACTGTGTGTGGAGCTCACTGTGTGTGGAGCTCACTGTGTGTGGAGCTCACTGTGTGTAGACCTCACTGTGTGTGGACCTCACTGTGTGTGGACCTCACTGTGTGTAGACTGTGTGTGGACCTCACTGTGTGTAGACTAGGGGATGTAACGATACATCGTGACACGATTAAAATCAGTACAAATGCGTGACGACTTGCATCGGTTGAAAGAAAAAATGAATCGCGAATGCAAGAGAAGTAGGATATGTCGCGTCTGCCTTTCACACACACACACACACACACACAGTAGTGGTAGTCGGTGTCAGGCCTGACTGTACCGTAAAAGATACCATAACACAGACCCTCCAGGAATTCATGACGTTGCGATTTGCAGGAGTATGTCAGTCACTCTCTCTGACACACACACACACACACACACACACACACACACACACACACACACACACACACACACACACACACACACACACACACACACACACACACACACACACACACACACACACACACACACACACACACACACACACACACACACACACACACACAGTTAAGAGGATAAACAGGGAGCAGGCAGATTAAAAACAGTGTCAGGGTTTTGACAGGACAGGTTCTTTCTAGCCTTGTGGCCTTAATTGGGGTAATGAAGCCTGGCTAAATTTCTTTGTCGTCCAGCAGGTTCTCGTGGATCGTGGCTGCTGCTGTGATCCTGCACGACGTCTACTACATATATTATTACTGTCATTAGTACTACCATATCTGTTACTGTGGTCACTTTATCATTCATTGTGATTCATTGCCATTTTGTCAGTCATTGTAATTGTACAATATGTTTGTGTTGATTTGTCCTGTACACGTGACATCCATTGCACGTCTGTCCGTCCTGGGAGAGGGATCCCTCCTCTGTGGCTCGTCCTGAGGTTTCTTCTTCTTACATTTTTTCACTGTTAAAAGGGTTTTTTGTGGGCAAGTTTTTTCTCACTCGAACCGAGGGTCTAAGGACAGAGGGTGTCACTCCCTGTACAGATTGTAAAGCCCTCCGAGGCAAATGTACTTTGTGACTTTGGGCTATACAAATAAAATTGATTTGATTTGATTTGATTTAAATTTATGCCTCCAAACTTTAAAGAACCATATCACGGTTTTCTGGTCTCTAAATATACCTCACTGTGTGTGGAGCTCACTGTGTGTGGACTGTGTGTGGACCTCACTGTGTGTGGAGCTCACTGTGTGTGGACTGTGTGTGGAGCTCACTGTGTGTGGAGCTCACTGTGTGTGGAGCTCACTGTGTGTGGAGCTCACTGTGTGTGGAGCTCACTGTGTGTGGACCTCACTGTGTGTGGACCTCACTGTGTGTGGACTGTGTGTGGACCTCACTGTGTGTGGAGCTCACTGTGTGTGGACCTCACTGTGTGTGGACCTCACTGTGTGTGGACCTCACTGTGTGTGGACCTCACTGTGTGTGGAGCTCACTGTGTGTGGAGCTCACTGTGTGTGGACTGTGTGTGGAGCTTACTGTGTGTGGAGCTCACTGTGTGTGGAGCTCACTGTGTGTGGAGCTCACTGTGTGTGGAGCTCACTGTGTGTGGACCTCACTGTGTGTGGACCTCACTGTGTGTGGACTGTGTGTGGAGCTCACTGTGTGTGGACCTCACTGTGTGTGGACTGTGTGTGGAGCTCACTGTGTGTGGAGCTCACTGTGTGTGGAGCTCACTGTGTGTGGACCTCACTGTGTGTGGACCTCACTGTGTGTGGACCTCACTGTGTGTGGACCTCACTGTGTGTGGACCTCACTGTGTGTGGAGCTCACTGTGTGTGGACTGTGTGTGGAGCTTACTGTGTGTGGACTGTGTGTGGAGCTCACTGTGTGTGGAGCTCACTGTGTGTGGAGCTCACTGTGTGTGGACTGTGTGTGGAGCTCACTGTGTGTGGACCTCACTGTGTGTGGACCTCACTGTGTGGAGCTCACTGTGTGTGGAGCTCACTGTGTGTGGAGCTCACTGTGTGTAGACCTCACTTTGTGTAGACCTCACTGTGTGTAGACCTCACTGTGTGTGGACCTCACTGTGTGTGGACCTCACTGTGTGTAGACTGTGTGTGGACCTCACTGTGTGTGGACCTCACTGTGTGTAGACTGTGTGTGGACCTCACTGTGTGTAGACTAGGGATGTAACGATACATCGTGACACGATTAAAATCAGTACAAATGCGTGACGACTTGCATCGGTTGACAGAAAAAATGAATCGCGAATGCGAGAGAAGTAGGATATGTCGCGTCTGCCTTTCACACACACACACACACACACACACACACACACACACACACACACACACACACACACACACACACACACACACACACACACACACACACACACACACACACACACACACACACACACACACACACACACACACACACACACACACACACACACACAGTAGTGGTAGTCGGTGTCAGGCCTGAAAGATACCATAACACAGACCCTCCAGGAATTCATGATGTTGCGATTTGCAACTTCAATGCAATTTCAGTGAATCCCCGTGAATTCAGGGAGGTGCAATTTGAACCAATTCCCGCAACTTCTCCGCAACCTCCGCACGGTCTGCACGGGGGATTAAACTCGGGTCAGGGACGGCCGCACGGTGCGGGAGGATCCCCTCGTGGGGCCTCTCCCTGGCGCTGGCTGGCCCCTGCTGGGCGCATTTCCTCTGAGGCGGTGCACTGCGACCGGCTCTGCATTTACAGCGCCCGGACCTCGCCGTTTCCCGGGGCCGTGGACTCTCATCAAAGGGTTAATGAGCTATCATCTTAATTGTTTTTATTTTCAGTTAGTTCATACTACAAGCTGAAAGGTAATGGTCAGACCAGCTGCTTGCTGGCAGCCCTAATAAGAACACAAACTGTTTGAGAGTTTCTGTAAAGAGAGATTTTTTTCCTACAAATAAAAAGATAATTTTATTTGGTCAGAATTTGTCTGTAGCTCATTTTGATTAAAAAAAAAATCGTATCGTAAACAAAAAATCGTGTGTATCGTTACATCCCTAGTGTAGACCTCACTGTGTGTGGACCTCACTGTGTGTGGACTGTGTGTAGACCTCACTGTGTGTGGACCTCACTGTGTGCAGACCTCACTGTGTGCAGACCTTGTTGGAATCATTTTAATGTTGGGTAACATTAGGTCAGGGCTGTTGGCCACCTGTAATGGCTGATGAATGACTGGAGTAAACAATGAATTGTTCTTAATATGGTTTGATCACATCATGCTTGATACCTGATGTGTATTAACCTTGATGCATATCCTTTGTATCAGCTGGTGCGTCCTTCACTATTTCTTTTCTCAAACCTTTTGTTAGGCATACAAATATGATTTTCCATATTTCTTAAGAGAAGCTGAACTTCTTAAATGTCGTTTTTACACAAGTAGCTAGGCAAGAACTTTGACTAAATAGAATATAATTGGCTAAAACTGTGACTATTATTAGGGATAAGCATTAGTACTCCACACTCACTCACTATACTGTATAAAGTACTCATTTACATCTGAACATGTGCAGCTGCAGAACCCAACACTTTCTGTCACACGTCACGTTAGTGACACGTTAGTAATTATGTGATTAATGAATGGAAGATTACAAATCTGAGCAGACATTTGATGCCAGCTTGTTCAAACTGAAGAAAATGATACACAAAAAGCTGAGAAATTGTCTTCATATTGGACGGTGACAATGTCAGACAGAAAACATGAGGGGGGAGAGAGAGAGAGAGACTCATGAAATACAACAAAGCTCCCTGGTTAGAATTTAACCTGGTACATTGAGGTTATTGTAACTACTGTACTATAGTACTTTTTTTAGTACCAGTGTACCGTTCAACACCAATGAGTTCCATAAAGGAGCAAAAATGACTTTAGAGCAGCTTTAAACAGGCCATACAGCACAGACCAAGAACTGCACCCCGGGTCCACAGGTGCCATATTTACCTCATTACCTCTGATAGTTTCCCCAACAGAGTCATTTTATGGTCGTTTTTTGTCTTGGCTGGAACTTTTAAGACCACAGTCAACAGAAATGTATGCTCTGCGGCTGCAGTCCAACATCAGACATCCACTAACAAACAGGTTTATAAATGAAGGCAAATAAAAGTGATTCACCGATTCACTGGCTGTGAGCTGATTTTCTGAGGTGACTTTAACAGAACAGGGAGACCGCCTTAAAACAAACAACAATGATCTCCGGGTCCATTAGCCTGTTGAGCAGCTGAATACCACAGAGTGCTTCTAGTCATTTCACACACGAATCATTTAAATGAGGCAAGAAATATGAATATTACAGCATCAGTGAGCACATTAACTAGTGCAGTGTGGGTGGTGCAGGGCTGAGTGTGACGGAGTGGAAACGGATATAGAAGGCGGCAGTGGGAGAAGAGGGACCTCTGTGAAGGAGACATGGAATAATGAAAAAAGGAAGATTGAGTGAAAGGAGGAGAGCGAGTGAATCAAGGTGATAAGTTGAGTCTGTCAGTCATTTTCCAGGGTGCTGAGTGCCACTCATGGCAGGGGGGAGGGACACAGCGATGCAATGACTTCATCTGAGCTTTAACGACTGTAGAGCCGTGCGAGGTATTTCCTGAGACATCTGCCTCTACTAGGAGGCAGATGGGGGATGAAGCAGGGGGAGTATCTGCTTCACATCACAAAGACAAACACTCTGACTGCAGAAGGTCCATCAGAACGCCATTATCAAATCCTAGCACTGGATTCATGGCCAACCTTATATTTTAATTCATTCATTTTAATTTGTTGATTTTGTTTGCTGTTACTGCAAACTTCCCATTTGCTCCATGTTTACCATGTTGTCATACCATACTGAGACCACACCTCAGTATATCACCACTCTGCTGCACTTAGTTTTTAACAGGGATACTGTTTGCATTCACTATTCCATTCTACTTAGCAGTTTCTCTGATTGGTGTGAAGCTATTTTTAATAAAACCAATAGTTCCTGCACAAATGCTTCACACTAAAAGCCGTTCAGTGGCATCAGGTGTAAGGCATGCATCATTTCTTTTCTGGGAGGCGTTTAATGTGAAACATCTGTGATGTCATCTGTGAAAATATCAAATTCAACGACTTTTCAGGGACTTTCCATACTAAATTACTTACTTGACTCCTACCTAACTGGTATTCAGCTGCTTTAACAGGCTAATTGATCCCCCTTAATTTTTGTTCTTCCTGTTCATATAATTCAGTTCATATGCGGTCAACTCAAAGTCCTCATCCTCCTCAGGTCTGATCCAAGTCTCAGATATAGCTATTCTTGTAAATGGATTCCTTACCTGACTTAAATATTCTTTGATATTTTGGAAGTTGGCATATAGGCTTTGACTACTTGACCGGACTGCACCCCTTCTTAAGTATCAAATTCAAGGACTTTTTAGGGATGACCTCATATTACTTCATATTCAAAGCCATGCATAAAATGTTTAAAAGATAGAAGATTGTTGAGTATGAGTGACAGGCCAGTAGGGGTGGGCGGTATAAAAGGTATAAACGGTATAAACGGTATGCGGTATAAATTTGACCAACGGTAGAGATTTTGGGTTATACCTTCCTATCGCGATAGTTCATTGCGTCACCACAACAAGGAAGGAAGAAAAATGGCTGCGAGCAGTGAGCGCATGGAGGAGGAGCTCGTAAAAAAGACCGGCTCAACGTCTGTGATATGGACATGGTTTGGCTACAAGGTGTCAGATAGTGCTCAGGAGAACATATTCTGCAGGATATGCCGGGCGACAGTGATCGCTAAACATGGAAACACGAGTAACCTGTTTTATCATTTAAAAGCCAAACACGTTCTGGAATATGAAGAAAGCCAACATATGCGTGGTGACGCGCAAAAGCCAAGCCAGTCTTTAAGTGGAAGAAAAAAAAAGTTGGCACTACACAACAGCAGTCTATCACCCAGGCATTTTCAAAAGGCGTAGCGTATGATAAAAAAAGTCAGCGGTGGACTGACATAACGAAGTCCATCGCAATATTTTTGTGCAAAGACATGGTGCCTTTCCAAACCGTAGAGAGAAGCGGCTTTTTAGGCATGGTGAAGACGCTTGATCAACGTTACGTGGTATCAAGCCGCAAATATTTTAGCCAGGTGGAAGTGGCCAGACTGCATGACGAGGTTCGCAATGAAGTGTTAAAAGAGCTTCGTGACATAAAACACTATGCAACCACCACGGACTTGTGGTCGAGTCGCACTATGGACCCGTATATCAGCCTGACAATCCACTTCATTAACGACGACTGGAAGTTGTGCGGCAAATGTCTGCAAACATCGTATTTCCCTGACGACCACACAGGGGAGTTGATTGCCCAGGGACTCAGGGAAGCGCTCGAGTCATGGGAACTTGACGAAGAGTTGCAGGTATGCATCACCACTGACAACGGCGCTAATGTCGTTAAAGCAGTGGGACTCAATGATTGGACACGACTCCAGTGCTTTGGCCACAGGCTTCACCTGGCCATTGGTAAGTTTATATTTTTTGTTGGATAATGGCAAGCATAGCCAGTTCTTTGCTTGATACAATGCTGCCCTACAAAGGCAAAGTGCAGTGCTATAGAAGTTTATTCGTCTTAAAGGGCCAGAAGACAATTTCACTACACGCCTACAGTGAATACACTGGCAAGTGGAACCATTCGCAATCCCGTTACAATAGTGGTGATGTTTTATGTACTTATGTAATAGGAAATGAGATATAGTTACAAGACAAAGCAGGTGTTACAAAAATCAGCTATCACCACAAATAATTAATTAACAATAAATTAACTTCTAAACTCAATTTGAAAAATATGTAGTTGTTGCATTTTGGCTTTGTAGGGCACAATGGGCACTGGTCACAATGGACACAAGTTTAACTGTCATTAAAAAACAGAGAAATTCTGTCCTGTAGATTTGACACAACATGAGTATCAACTGCCATGTCCTTAATATTGTACAGATAGCCTACCTGTTTTTCTGGAAATGTAGATGTGTCAAAAAAGCCTTCATCATGGAATTGAACAGATATTGTTTTGTATTGTAATCTGGTATTAGATTGTGCTTGTATTTAGACCCATATCTTGATGTACTCTAGTATTATGTGTTTTGTTACTGGAGCTGGACCAATGATCTCTCACAATTTTGTCAACAGAAGCGAGTGTGAAGGAGCCCCGGATTGACCGTGCAGTTGGAGTGTGTAAGAAAATTGTGAGTGCATTTTCTTACACAAATAAGAGGAGAAAAGCATTGGCCAAAGCCCAGGCTGAGCTACACCTGCCTCATCACCGCCTCATCACAGAGACTCCAACAAGATGGGGGTCACGGCAGCAAATGATTGAGAGGGTGCTAGAGCAGGAGAAAGCGATCACACAGGTCCTGAAAGAGGACAAAAAAAACAGGCACCTGGTACCTACTTGGCAGGACATTGATGTCTTGGAGTCAGTAAACAAGGCCCTCAGTCCACTGATGGAGTTCACAGATGCACCTTTTGGCGAGGACTATGTTAGTGTGTCCTATCTTAAACCTGTGCTCCATGTCCTTAACAACAAGGTTCTGGCTCCAGGTGATGATGACACAGAAGAACTAACAAAGCATATGAAGAGGGCCATTCTCCAATACTTAAATGAAAAGTATGCTGATCCTGCCACTGATGACCTGCTGGATATGGCCTCCTTAGTTGACCCACGGTTCAAAATATCATACATAGCAGACAACCGAAAAGATTACATCAAGACAAAAGCAGTGGCAGAAATTCAGGCCCTGTTGGAAAAGCACTTGTCAGCTGCATCATCCACACATTCACCACCACATACCAGCACAGCAGCTGCTGAAGCTGGACAGGCCAAGAAGGTTAAGCGCAGACTGGGCAGCTTTTTCAAAAAGGCATCCATTCCTGGCCCAGCTGCTCTCGCTGACAGAGATGCCATTGAGGTAGAGCTACAAAGCTACCTGCAGGCACTGGATGTGGATGGAGAGGCCGACCCATTATAGTGGTGGAAGCTGCACCAGGCAAATTTTCCTAGAGTGGCAAGCCTGGCCCGGAAGTACTTTGTATTCCGGCAACCAGTGCACCATCAGAAAGGGCATTTAGTACAGGTGGCAATATTGTTACGTGCCACCGAGCTGCACTAAAGCCAGAGAATGTGGACAGGCTTGTGTTCTTGGCTAAAAATTTGCCGTAAATGTGTAAAAATGATGTTCAGTGTTTGCTTGCATGTATGAGAGAAGCACAAAAACAAACACAAAATTTTGTTTACAGAAACGAAACCAAAGGAAGCTATTGGAGTTGAAGTACTGTAGCATAACTACCTCTAAAGTTTCTTAAGTTTATTGATTTTGCACTCCATTTGATCATTTTGTGTCTATATGTTTGTTTACAGGCTTGAGTTTACCTTTAAAGTTGATTGTTTTGCACATTCAAGTCATTTTCAATTTTGTGTTTCCTATATATGTTTGGATATGTTTGTTTACAGGCTTGAGTGAGTTTACCTCTAAAGTTGATTGTTGTTTTGCACATTCAAGTCATTTTCAATTTCAAAGTTACCCATTTTACCTTGTTGTACTATTTTTTATTATTTAAATATCATGCATGTTTATATTCCATGTTAAGAAACTTGAAAGTGAAGTTACTTGTTTTATGTTTTGTACAATTACAGTTTTGCACAATAAATTTTCTTGGCATATTCTTGACTTATGTTATTTAATAGTTTAAAAAACAGCTTCCTGCTTGAATGCTTTTACCATGGGTCTGGTGCCTATTAAGAAGCTGTTAATACTGTTAACAGTTAGTACTGTAACATACCAAAGTATACCGTGATATATACCGTCTACCGTCTATGGTTCAAATTATACCGTGATATAAATTTTAGGCTATATCGCCCACCCCTACAGGCCAGTACTCTTATCTGGCTTTTATGTGAGTAAAGTATTTAAATAAAATATTTAACAAAAGACTAAATAACCATCAACTATCAGCATGTACATCACATCTCACTATGCTGACATATAATAACACAGATTCAGTGTTACTGGTCCTTACAGTGTGTGACGCCAGCCAGGGTCTGGTAGAAGGTGGGCGTGTCGCTGTCATCGGTGAGCGTGACACACACTCCTCCAGACAGGAGCCATCTGGACAGAGTGAAGGCCTCCTTGTTCTGTAGGAGCCAGTTCCTGAAGCGCTCATAGTTCACCTTGTCACCCTGCGGCAACACAAAACACACAGTTAGTCTGGCAAAGCTAAAAGATGGCCAGGATCTGTCATGAAAGTAGAAATGCCATGAACATCAGAATGGACTTCATAAACATTTCTTATGTCATAATAATGTTTAGCTTAATGTGTCTATTTAAAGTTCTTTGGTGTCAAAAAGAAGTAAGCATTTGAAGTATTAAGGAGCACATGTTATAAATAATGGAGACAGGAAAGGAGGCGTCGTGTACAGTCATGGTTTAGGATAATTACTGTCACACTTTTTAATGGACTTTATGAACTGACACTGTACATAGAGGAGGCACTTTTAAAAGCTTTGAACAGGTTCATTGTGGAAATACCTGGGCTGACATGCATGCGTGTTGCCATGGTTACCCAATGATTTCCATAAAGTCTCATACAATCAGCGGATGATGTAAAAGTAGTTCAGCTTTTGAAACTGTGCTAAAATCAAACATCTACTGTCAGACTTTCATACCACATGTCATGACCAGCTCCAGAGCCTGTGCCTCAGTCCATGTTAACTGTGTCTGACTTCTGGCTAGCTTGATCTGATCTGAACTGATTGACACAGCTGGTCTGTGTGTCCTTCAAAAATAGAACAGCTGTGTATTCTCTGCAGAGCAGAGGGAGTTGCTGCTGGTATGGTTTGTATTGCATATACAACTTATCATTCTGTAGCTCACTTAATATTGTTATTAGCAAACCCACAATGACTTAACAGAGACATTTGACTGTGGTGATGTGTTCACATATGTATCCACATGGTGACAGACTGACAGGCTGTGTGGTGCGTTTACTGACCTCACTGAAACACTTCTTGAGGGAGGTCGGGACTTCTCCATCCAGGACCTGCAGAACCGCTTCGATATCTTCCCTTGCAGCATATCCGCCCAGATCACTGGCAAACAGACTGAAGAGGTCTGTGAGCACACACAAACACAAACACAACACACACACAGAGTGAAGAGTGTGTGAAGTCAGAAGATAATTCAGCTTTATCACAGGAAGGCAGGCCTCTTACGTGCAGCTACAGTAAGGAGGATAGAAGCTACAATGTCAATACTGTCCTGATGGATTAGGCTGCCTGCAACACATCAACCATGAGAAGAAGGAACAAAGAGAGACAGACGGAGATAAACAGGATGAAAGAATAGCAGGAAGGGTGATTCCCTCAGGAAGGAAATGATTTTAATATCTGTTTATTGGCTTGTCAATTCAAACACCAGTGAAGTTACGTCTACGTTAAAACAGTGTGGTCCAATGTGATTTCATATAGTTAGCTATGATTGTGAACTTAGGAGTTGTTTTGAGTATCTAGGATAGCTAGGGGAAATTTCAAAACATGGAACGCTCCAGGATGAATCGTCAAAAGATGAGGAAACGTGTTCTATCTGTTCTTTGATAAGCAGCAGAGAAGTAAACACAGTCAAAGAGCTTCAGTTGTATTGCGTGCACTCTTCAGGGCGAGTAAAAGATTAGTGGAAATCCAATAATGTATTCAGAAGCTTCAGCTGAATTCAGCAATAATAATCCAGTGTTTCCCTCCCTACCAAGTGTTTGGAATTTAGCCATCCTCTAAACTGACAAGAAAACAGGATTTCTAAGAGGTAAAGAATAATCAAAATCAAAGTATCAGAAACAAAACACTGAAGAGATCATAAAATAAGTGAGAGAACTTCTCAACACTATCTCTCAAATTACAATAAATGAAACACGACAGACAGGAACAACAGATCCTCTGCAAACTGGTGATTCCAGCAGAGGATGAGAGCTGCTGTTTGATTATACATCACATGGAGCTACAAAGACTCCAAGCTCTCCTCTGAGCCCCTTTAATGAACACTTGGTTGTTGTTTGGTTGGAAACATCCACACGCACTCTCTGCTAACTCATCAGAAACTTACACTTGGCCTTCTCCTCATCGCGTCCTCGGGTCAGAAGCACCAGACCCACGATCAGATTGTTGAAGTGAAGCCCTTTGGACGAGCCTCCAAATGAGGTGTAGATCACCTAAAACACATTAAAGACACACAAGAACATCAATACATACTTGGACAGAGGTTTGCAGGAATGATGACTGTGGGACTACTAAAGTTCTAATGAGATACCTCCAGATCCTCCAAATAACAGCAAAGTGGACCCTGACCAATTCAGATGAGTGATGGAACAACTGTGGGCCATAAAATGGAAACCAGCTCATATTATCTGAACATGTCCAAAGTTAGGACATTTCTAGAAGGATGAATTTGACGCTCTTAGAGAAGTGTTCCTCCAAGATATGTCAAAAGACCCAAGGGTGGTCGTTCTTGGTTCAGGAGAGGGAAAGAGTGCATGAGGACACGACCCATTTCCCAAACATCATTTACACTTTAACAGCACAACAGTGGCCACATGGCAGATGAGTTATTACACAGAGTATCACATTACAAGATTACTGCGTTTGTGGGAACATGTGCTTCTTTAAAAATGACTGTTTGTTTGGAGTCAGCCCGCACCGACACACACACACACCGAGACACACACACACCGAGACACACACACACCGAGACAGACAGACAGACAGACAGACAGACAGACAGACACACAGTGGATGAAATCAAGGATGGAGACTTAAGGAAGAGAGCGAGAATGAAAGAGAGAGAAAGTACGGTAAAGTCAGTGTAACTTCTCTTAAAATAAATTAAAATCAGCAGATATTTTTTTATGATTTGTTTTGATTTAACCAACATTTCTTTTCATCTGAATGACAATTGCATCACACATGGTCACATGGCGATGATGCAGGCAGGAAATCTGCATGAGGCAACACAAACAAACATGGAGGAGAGTGAACGTGATGCAGAGTGGGCTAATTCTGAAAAGGAGAAGTCTGATCAGCCAAGACAAAACAAGGAACCTAAAAGAGGGGCTGCTACTGTCACATGGATGTGCCTGACAGAAAACCATAAAGTTATTTTGCAAATGAATATTTAGTTCGCTGCTAAACTGAAGATTTGCACAAAGGTTCTTTCTCTAAAAATATGAGTAAGTATTTTTTATTTGTAGAGTATATAATTTCAAATGTAAATGAATGAGTGGTACCATATTTTCTATGAACTATTCATGTGTTGAATTCACAGAAAATATATATTTTCCTTCATATTACCATATGAAAATAACACAGGCAGTAGAAATATTGTTTCCTTGCTCATTCATGGAGGATGCAAGTTTCTAGTCCAACCTCTGCTCCACCCAGGCACCACTCTGTAGGCCAGATTTAAAAAAGTGGAAATTCAATGGTTCACGTCGCCTCTGGAGAAAATGAGAGGTGCTGAGGTGTCGTGGTGGTCTAGAGGTTAAGACACATATAATATAGTGTGATTGCAGTGTCCACGCTTCCATGTAATTTCCCTTCTTCTTTTTTCCTCGTTTAGACAATGACAATGGCATACAAACCTATGATGGGCTGCAATTTAGTGCTAAGTTATTTAATTACCGTGCAAGGACCATTTACTTCTAAAAAAAGGTATGAGATGTAGACGTTAGGTTCTTGTGTCAGATCTATTGTTACCAAGGTCAAGAGTGATCTTCCATCATCCACTGATGCAGCTTTTGTTTCATCTACTGATGTAGAAATCATTTATTGAGTTTAATGTATCTGCTCATTACACTGGCCTTAGAACCACACTGGAGATGGCTATCAATCATCAATGAATCAATACAAAAATATGTTCATCTTCATCAGTATAAGATCATTTCAAAATCCAAATCATTGCAGCTCTTTCCTCAGGGGTCAGAGGTCCATGCAGGGGGTGCTGCTGTCATTTAGCACAGCTGCACTCATACACTTACACAGCATCATGTGAGCTGTGAAGAGGTGACTGTGCAGTCTGTGAGCTAATGAAGTGTGTCCAAAAAAAGAGAAGCCAGAGTGTGTCATACTATGCAAAGTGTTTAAATCTACCACCAAACTTCCCGTCTCTGTGCTGCACTCATTCAGGCTACTGGATCATCCCACCCACCTCTGGTCTTATTTTAGATGTACATGAACTCCTGTCTGTTTATCTGGACTCTATTTATGCCACTGTGATCAATACAGACCCATCTCATCTTCTGTACTCAATTAAAGGAACTGCAGTATCAACGGTTCAAAAGAAACTCTTAGTTAAAGTGTTGACAAATTCAAATATGTATATGTATTCTCCACTGATCTACTGTAACCCTGCAGTGCTTTGATGATACAGTCAGAGACATACACTACAGCAGGGGGATCCATTTCTACATGTAAACATAACAGCTGCAATATGGTCATCTCTATTCTTTGATCAAAAACAAACAAACCCTACAATATAATGACATGGCATTTGTTCCCAGAAACTTAAGTATGCAAAACAGGTAGAGACTACGAGGTTGTGGGGAACTCCGCTCAACGTGAAAATTAAAGGCCGACTTACTCATTGTGGAAAGTTTCTTTTTTCTTCTTTTTTTTGTGAAGCGTGAGAGAAAAATGTCTGCTGATGTCATCAGGGGATGTCACACCACAGGTTAAGACAACACATGTAAAACCCCAATGTGATTTAGGTGCGACTTCTCTAACCAAACAGAAGAACTCAAACCATGTTCACACCGAGTCCTCGTCACTCAGCCTGCCTGACAGTGTTTACCTCCCTGGTGAGACGGCAGCGTGACATCTGTCACAATGTCAAAGGCACAACGACTCAGAAAGAGTAATTTTCACAAAATATTGGATATTTATATGATCAATCATATCATGCTCCAGATTTCTAAATGCATTTCTGAATATAAATTATATGACCAAACACAAACTTCTCTATTAAAAAGGTCAAAACTGATTCAGACAAATCTGTAAATCCCAATGACGTTGAATCATTTCAAATACAGCTAATGTCCCCATAGCCTGACACATACACACTGTTTTTCATCCACTACATGAAAGCAGTATGTGTGGATGATCACTAAACCTGTGCGTCACCGCGAACACAATCTAAAGAAAAATATGATCTCTGCACATTAAACGTCAGCGTTTGCTGATTGACTGGCAAGGCTCTGGCTTTCTTTGAACTGTCACTAGCAGCCATGTTTCTCTTTGAAGAGACTAGCAGTAACCTTAGATCTGGACCGCTGTCACCACAGTAACTGCTGCCATGGTGACAAAGGGGAAGGAGGAGAGATGCTGGGAGAAAGGAGGAACGTGTTGTAGAAAATGTGTGTACGTGTGTATTTGCAGTGTTATATGACCAGAGTTATACGACCATCATATCAAAGACAACATATGTATGTATAATCACTCAGTCATGTGTTCAAAAAATGTCACAAATGTGAGGTCAAAAGTGTGTTTTGCATATTGTTCCTTCACTGTGACGTTTGAGCTTCACTCTGCAGAACTGTGTGTGTGTGTGTGATGAGTTTGACACTAGAAGAGATTTTATCTCAGCTCCTGGATGGATGAGATGATTCCATCAACTCAGAAGTTAGAGATATGTTCAGCAGTTCAATATTTGCATATTGATCTCATCTAGTAAGAGATTTTTATCTTTAGACGTTAAAAAAAAAGAAAAAAGGGGGGCATATTATCAGACCATACTGTGGTAATACTGTGGCACACACAGCTCAAACAGTCGGTTTATTCTCAGAATATTTTTATACTTCAGAATATTTATGACTGCCAACTTCAACATCCACAGGGAGAGTATTAGCTCTCAACCGTGCGAGTTAAGATTGACAGGCTGGGTGAAGTGAAGGCACCTGTCAGTCAGAAGTGGACGTGTGAGTAGAAACCAGAGACATTACATTACATTACATTGAATTTAGCAGACGCTTTTATCCAAAGCGACTTACAGAGGAGGACATAAGCTGAAAGAGGTGTAAAGGAGCACAGAGTAGTTTGTTAGTTTTGTTAGGCAGGGAAGCATTCTTGAAAGAGAAAGGTTTTTACAAGTTTTTTAAAGGTAGAAAGAGATGTTGCAGTTCTTGTAGCCGTTGGTAGGTCATTCCACCATTTGGGGATAACCACAGAGAAGAGTTTAGAGTGACCTTGCTTTGCGAGAGGCGAGGGTACAACTAGACGGTTTGAATGACCGGAGCGTAACGCCCTGGTCGGGACGTGAGCCTTTAGTAAGAGCTTTGTGTTTAATTCTGGCTGCTATAGGCAGCCAGTGCAGGTCGCTAAAGAGTGGGGTGACGTGTGTCCGTTTGGGTTGGTTAAAAACCAGTCGCGCTGCAGCATTCTGGACCATTTGCAAAGATTTGATTGCACAAGCAGGTAGGCCGGACAGGAGCGAGTTGCAATAATCGAGGTGGGAGGTGACTGTTGCCTGTATCAGGAGCTGAGCGGAATATTGGGTCAGGTACGGTCTAATTTTTTTAGTATTGTACAATGCATAGCGAAAACCCTCGCTACGGAGGAAATGTGCTCAGAGAAAGAAAGACGATCATCTACCACGCCCAGGTTTTTAGCAGCATGGTTAGGGGTAATAGTGACAGTGCCAATTTTCAAGTTGATGTCATGGTGGATTGACTCATGGGCAGGGATGACCAGGAGTTTGGTTTTTGACAGATTAAGCTGTAGATGGTGGTCTTTCAGCCAGGTTGACAGTTCAGAGAGACAGGCGGAGATGCGTGCGGAGACCGTGGTGTCGTTCGGCTGGAACGACAGGTATAGCTGTGTGTCATGGGCATAGCAGTGGTAGGAGAAGCCGTGTGAGCGGATAACATGGGACAACGAGGTGGTGTAGATGGCAAACAGAAGGGGGCCCAGCACAGACCCCTGCAGCACCCCCGTGGAGAGGGTATGAGTCGATGACAGACGACCTTGCCAAGACACATTAAAGGAGCGTCCAGCGAGGTAGGACTCGAGCCAGGAGTGGGCAGTGCCTGTGATGCCCATGTTGGCGAGTGTGGCTAGCAGTATGTCATGATTGACTGTATCGAAGGCAGCCGATAAGTCAAGAAGGATAAGTACAGATGATTGCCCTCGTGCTCTGGCTGTTTTTAGGGCTTCTGTGACAGATAGTAGAGCTGTCTCAGTGGAGTGGCCACTTCTGAAACCCGATTGATTTGGGTCAAGTAGGTGGTGATGGGCGAGGAAGGCAGAGACATGTGCAGCATGGAGGTGTACTTTTATGAATCTTGGATGGTGACCAGAAATGTGCATAACTGAAACACACTGAAGGTGTTACTGAGGCAACATCTGTCTGTGACACAAGCTCTAATACTGATGCATATATGATTACTGTTATGATACTGATGCAGTACTGTGGACTAAAATACAAGGCTCCAGATTTAGCCCAAGGCACTGTGGGATATACCAGCTGCCATTCTCAAAAACTGTCTGATGGGTTACACTGAGGCTTCTTACCTTTAACGGCTAAACCATTTTATCAATCCTGCGATATATATATTGATATTTTGTTTCTCCAGAAACTATCGATTTTTCAGCCACGAGTATCGATACATTAAGTATTAGAACATTTCTAGCAAGTTACCTGTCTAGATACTCTCTTTACACAGATGCAGACGTCTTCTTCTACCTGTTTACGCAGTCAGAGTGAGGAGATTCAAGAGAATGGCGGTGAACATAAATCTAGCACCTACATGCTTAAAAGCACTTAAAGTACTCCACTTCGGTTTAACCCTTGGAGGACGGGTTGGGTGGATGCGCCCCAAAAGTTTTACATATCTGTGAATATCTCTGAAATGGTTTATGATGGAGAGATGTGTTTTTTAACTGTTTTCCTGAGATTCCACTAAAGACGGAGATGTGCGGTTTGTGTCTGTCTGACACTTCCTTGTTGTTCTATTCCACGTAAAAGAATAGATGTTAGGCAGACCAAAAGCGCAGTCAACGAATGGACAATCAAAGGACTCTGGGGTCTTGGTGGGGGACAACAGTGCAGGGGTCAGGGAGCACACAGAGAGCAGAATAAGAATAACTTCAGAAATACTATTTCCATTAAATGATAGGTTCCCCTCAACTTTTTAGAGGCTCTTTGCTTTGCTAAGTGTCATGCCTGAAAAAAATGAGGCAAAAACACATGGGACCTTTTGTATTGAAAGGGCATTATTTTATTGTTCTTCACACATTTGGTTGAAAAACTGCATATGTCAGGCAATGGGATTGAAAAGTAAGATTTTGATTCAAAAACTCTATTAGTACTGTTTGAGGTGTCTGCAAACTGTAGACTGTCTGTCCAGTCAGAGTATCGAATTATATCGAATATCGTGTATCGTATCGTATTGTGAGATTAGTGTATCGCTAGAGGCTTACTGCCCAGCCCCATCATGCTCCTTAAAACAGGAAATACATAACACTAAAGGAAGTAATGATGCCTTTTCATTGGACCTTTAAGTCTTGTACAGAGATAGACTTTGTGCCAAGTGCGACTAGAAGTGGAAGACTGCAATTAAAACAGGTGTTATTAATTCTTTAAGGTTATTAAGGATTCACCTTTAGTGCCTGTGACAGAGCCCTGTAGCAACCGATAATATAATAACGTCCAATAATGTAATACCTGCCAAAACCATAATCATTTGGGCCATTTTAAATGTAATAAAGCCAATGATGTAATAACTTGCCAATAATGCAATAAAGTTTTTGAGCTAATAATGTAATAAGTTATTACGTTATTGGCTGGCTATTACGTTATTGACACAGTATTAAAAAAATCCTTTGAAATGTAATAACGACAGCCAATAATGTAATAATACATAAACAGGGCTGCATTTCTTGAAAATAAAATAATATTTTGTAGTTTTTGTGCAGTTTGCTCATCAAAAATAGATATAGTGGATGGGACAGTCGTCATATTCATTCATTAAGGGTACGTACTATGCAACACTCTCTCTGCTTAATTATGGTTGTAAGAGCCACATTATTGGCAGGTATTACATTATTGGACATTATTACATTATCGGTTGCTATAATCCCTCCTCTAAGTTTGTAGCATTTAATGAAGGGAGGAAGACACCAGAGAGCTCCGGGCAGAAAAGTCTGTGATTCACCAGATATCAGCTTGTAAGTTATCACTATAACCTCTAACACGGCACCCTCTCTGTTTATCACATATCAAGTCTGAGCTCTGCTCTTCACGATCAGCCGTCTACATCTCACTTCAGAGGAACAATCACCAGCACACAGAACTGTGGTTTACCTCTGCAACTTTATGGGGAACTCCATCTCCCAGCACTTCCCTGTAGAAGCACTGCTGGGTCATGTAATAGGTGAGGCCGCTGGTTCTCTTGAAGGCATCTTTCAGCCTCTTCAGCTCCACATCGGTGACTAAAGAGAGGGAAAAGAGAGGAAAGTTATCAGCAAGGTTGGTAAGTTTTGTTTCTTCGTTAAACTCATGTTTAAAACATGTTCTATGTTTTGCACACCCTTTGTTCACCTCAGTTGTTCTAGGGACTGTGAGCAAGTCCTAAACTTTCCAGCAAAAAACCCAAAACTATACACAACACTACATTTGAATAAGGGGAATAATATTCTGGTTACAGTGTGACAGACCGGTCTCTGTGTACAACAATAATGTAGCTGCTTTGACAAACATTGTCTTGCACGCTTATTCACGTCTTCCATTTTAACATGCTTGTTTGCCACAAGCCATCAACAGTATGGCGGGGTGACAGCTGAGTGAGACGGGTCTGCAGCTTCCACGTGTCCACACAACACAACTAGACGATCAACAAGTTACCGGGCATTCTTATTACCCAGAGAGCTGACACAAAGGCTGACCAGAAAAAAAAAAAAAAATCACCAAACGGTGATTCAGTTAGTGGAGGCAGAGAAGGCTCTGCGCTCAGCAGCGACAAGGATTCTGTCAGAGTTCACTTTTAACACCAGAATCTGGAGCATGACGGCACCGGCAGGCAGGCAGGCAGGCAGCGGTAAAAAATGTCAGCTTACAACAGGATCGTTCAGGACGGGTCAGACTTGCATGGAATCCATCACATGGAATCACAGCACGATTACAGACAAAATAACAATCAGGATTATTTTCATCTACACTCAGATCATGATTATAAGTCAGTGAATTTAGAGACATATTTCTATTGCACTTTCATATTTAAATCAACAGAGCACTGCTATCGGTTCACTAACGTTCAAATCCTTGTATCAAGATAAGATACCCAAAATGAAATCAACAGAGCTGCTTTCACTTCCTCTGACTCTGTGATGACAGCGTCTCCGTTCTGGGTTGATGCTGGATAAGTACGAGGTAGTCAGTAAAGTTATTCATTGCCGACATTATTCTTCTTGGCCTTTGTGCATTTATCGTATGTAATCTGTTTTCTGTGTTGTTCTGCAGTGCAGACATAAGTCTACTGCAGGCAGATGATTTGTTCTTGCTCATCATCGCTCCCCCTATATCCCAAAATACTTGCAAACAACAGATGATCATCCTCTAGGTATCTATACTTCATTTTACATGTCTGCTCTCTCTTGTTTATTACTCTCATTTGAAACTTTTAACTGTTCAGCTAAAAACATAGAATCCATCAGCACATTGCAGAGCCTCTTTGTGACCGCTGCAAATCTCATTGCATCAGAGATGCAGGACTCCTGCAACAGGACTTATTTAAATGAGCAACAAGCAATGTGTAACCGCTTATCCTCATCAGGGTCGCGGGTGGCTGGAGCCTATCCTAGCTAACACTGGGCGAGAGGTGGAACACCCTGGACAAGTCGCCAGTTCATCGCAGGGCACATAGAGATGATAAGAAATCATACTGAAATAATTTCTTGACATTTTGTGATCATATATAACAGCTCACACGACCGTACAGCCAGTATGGAGGGTGTATTATCACAAAGACATGGCTGAATGAACTCACTGAGGACTCGCTGGGAATTCTGGGCGGCTTTCAACTTGTGAGAGCGGACAGAAGACCAAATGAGAGAGAGAGCGGGAACGACACACAGCAAAGGAAGGGTCCATGGACCAGAGGCTGGACTCAGAATCAGGGAGGACTCAGCCTGTACAGGCACATTTTTCTGGTCCACCTTGTGTATTGTGAGCCGCTGTAACGAGTTAATTTCCCCGTGTGGGATCAATGAAGTCTTCTGAAATCTTATCTTAATAGCGAGTGAGTACAAGCTGAACAGATTGAGGTGATAACAGGGTGTAAATACTTTTTTAGCTTCCTGGAAAGGCTGCAGCAGTAGCAGCTTTGATAAACTCACTGTACACTTCCTGTTCAGCTGGTGGAGACCAAAGGCAAGCTAGAAGGACAGAGAACATTGGACTTTGGACATTGAATCATGGACAGACTATTTCAACTATTCAGAATGCTAATGTGGCTCTTTGACCACTCAAAGTGCTGATAAGCGGAATGTGTCCCTGTACTGTAGATTAGACTGCCCAAAATGTTGAACTGTCCCTTTATATATTATTATTTATTATTTAAAAAGACAAACAGACAAACACAAAAATACACACACGACTTGTACAAGAACAGAGCTGTAACCATCAACAGCATCAGCCACACAGCACTTCATATGACACATCCTATTGTCCTCTGCTGCACTCTGGTAAAGGCACACAAGTGTGTGTGTGTGTGTGTGTGTGTGTGTGTGTGTGTGTGTGTGTGTGTGTGTGTGTGTGTGTGTGTGTGTGTGTGTGTGTGTTACTGTCCCAATGGCAACAATTACCCTGCTCGCTCTCTCCCCTGCTGCTGCTGCACTAAAACCCGTTCAGCTATATTGTCACTACATGCAGATCAAACACTGACGGAACTTTCCAGATACGGCTGAACACAAAGCACCGAGCTGTGCTGGCTGAACCGAACCATCACCACTAAAGGACCAGTAAAGATGTGGAGACACTGGTGCTGACACCACTAGAACATGATAAATGAATAAATAATAAAAATGACAATCTGGATTACTGATAAAACCATATGACAGATTTGCTGGTCACACATTGGGCAGCTGCTTTGCTCTGTTTTGGGATTTTCGACTGTTGATGTGACAAAACAAGACGAATTATGTGTGAAAAGAAGACTGACAACACAAACTGCAGATAGGATGGTAGGGGTGGGCGATATATCGAATATACTCGATATATCGCGGCTTGTTCTTGTGAGATGTATGAAATGACTATATCGCGACCATCGAGTACTTGTCACATAAATGTTTTAAGCTGTCATTTAATTTCAGCGTTTTGCCTGTGTCACTCACTCCTGCTGCTGCTCACAGCGCGCAGCACACTTCCACACCCACCCAGAAAAATACCCTGCGCGCATGCGTACTTTCTGTATCAAGTGAGGAGAGAAGTGAAGTGAAGAGCCCAAGCGAGTAAATTGAAGATGGAGACGGACGACTTGGTTCCGGAGAAAAACAACTGCGGTTACGCCGTCTCTCGTTTTCGCGTGGTCACGTCAGCTGCTCCAATATTTTCAAGTGCCCCCTTATTGCCGACTTTATGGCAAATACTTTGAGAAAACTGGGAAAGTCAGCGCGAGCTTACTGCAGCGTGTGGACACTTCCAGTTTTCAAAATAAGACGTGGGTGTTAAATGTATTAACGTTTATTTATCAAATATGAAGAATGGTTAAAATTTGATTTAAAAAGTGTGTCTCATAAGCCAAGTATGATCCTGCACTGCGTCAATGCTCATATGTACATTATGAAATATTTTAAAAATTCATAAAAAAATATGACAAGTGTTAAAATGCCATAAAAAGAGGTGTGTCTCATACAGGAAGTATAAATCTACTATTCTACATTGATTCTGAGCAATTACAATGCTATCAAGGTAATAATGACTTTATTATTTATTAGAAATAAACAATACAAAACAACAACAACAAAAATATCGAGATATATATCGTGTATCGCGATATAGCTTAAAAATATCATGATATTGGTTACAGACCAAAATCGTGCAGCCCTATAGGATGGGCACATATATTAGCCATGTGTACCATATCACACAGACCAGCAAACCGTACAGCCTCCTTCCCTGGTGTGGAGCAAATGAAAAACATCTCTGAGAAGTGTTTGCATGAGCTGCATCACCAGTGCTGGTCAAAGATTACAGCATTACCACAACACTGCAGTAAGACAGTAAGATGATACCTGCTGCAAGGTTGAGCTCATTTGCATTAATCACCACTTTTGTTCTTCCTCTAATTTCATCAAAGCCACCACGACTTTCCATCCACACTGTTCACTGACGTGCTGCTCCAACCACTGCACTGACACGGTCACAACCTCAGGTAGACCCGCTGACCTCTTGGTGGCGAGTGTGCATATTAATTAGCTATTGTCTTGTAGTCTTGTCTTTGATCTCACGTCCATGACCTCAGTGGTCTTTAGGTCATGTTGCTACACGGCCTAGCTAACGTAAAATGTCATGACAGTTGAGTGTCCATTAGGGATGTAACGATACACTCAACTCACGACTCGATTCGAGTCACGATTTTTTGTTCACGATACGATTTTTTCACGATTTTTTAAAATCAAAATGAGCTACAGACAAACTCTGACTAAATAAAATTATCTTTTTATTTGTAGGAAAAAAATCTCTCTTTACAGAAACTCTCAAACTGTTTGTGTTCTTATTAGGGCTGCCAGCAAGCAGCTGATCTGACCATTACCTTTCAGCTTGAAGTATGAGCTAACTGAAAATAAAAACAATTAAGATGATAGCTCGTTAACCCTTTAATGAGAGTCCACGGCCTCGGGAAACGGCGAGGTCCGGGTGCTGTAAACACAGAGCCGGTCGCGGCGCACCGCCTCGGAGGAAATGTGCACGGCGGGTGCCAGCCAGCGCCGGGGAGAGGTCCCACGAGCGGATCCTCCCGCACCGTGCGGCCGTCCCTGACCTGTTTTAATCCCCCGTGCAGACTGCGCGGAAGTTGCGGAGAAGTTGCGGTGATTGGTTAAAATTGCAACACCGCCCTGAATTCACAGGGATTCACTGAAGTTGCGTTGAAGTTGCAAATCGCAACACCATGAATTCCTGGAGGGTCTGTGTTATGGTATCATTTACTGTACAGTCAGGCCTGACGCCGATTACCACTACTGCGCATGTGTGTAGGGGTGTGTGTGTGTGTGAGACACAGAAAGGCAGACGCGGCAGTGGAAGCTGCAGCCACAACGTGACCTATTTCTAATTAAAAAACGTACTCTCGCATTCGCCAAGAATCGCGATTCATTTTTTCTGTGAACCGATGCGAGTCGTCACGCATTTGTACCGATTTTAATCGTGTCACGATGTATCGTTACATCCCTAGTGTCCATACACTGTGGTGATGAGGTTGATGAGGACAAAGTAACACTGATAATATTTATCAGCAGCTGATGTTATTGGGAGAAATGATAACTTCATGGATTTTTTTCAAGCTGCAGCCAAGTCATATTCTTCATTTGTAATTTGTGAAACATGTCACAGGTTACGTTACTTGACACATGCTTATGCAGCCATCAGATTTTAATATTTGACCAACAGTGTTTTACAGGTTGATGCTTTGAACAGCTGTTCAACACTTTGTCATTTTCAATCTATGAGATCAAACTGATTTTTTTTTGCCAAGCTTCTCTCTTTCAAATAATCAACCATCTACAGAACTTTTCACTACATTAATTTAATACTTATTTTCTACTTCTTCTTATCATCATTATTATTAATTAGTATTATCATTATCATTACTAATAATATGGTTCAAAGTGAGCCTCTTATTGTTTAACAGAAAAATATATCATACAAACAGCAATTTTTGCAGTCTTGTCAGTGTGATGGTGAGCTCTCACCTTTATGTCATCACTACATACTGCTAATAATCAAAGTGAAGCTCTGAGGCTTTACATTTGTTAAACATGTTAAAATGCAAGACTTCAGCATCGGGGTACCGTCAGGCTACATTCATGATTTTGTACAGTCAAACTAAACAAA
This sequence comes from Collichthys lucidus, assembly GCA_004119915.2. Taxonomy (NCBI): domain Eukaryota; kingdom Metazoa; phylum Chordata; class Actinopteri; family Sciaenidae; genus Collichthys; species Collichthys lucidus. The sequence goes on from CM014090.1 coordinate 32,117,665, forward strand.
AGCGTCTTATTGATTATTATAAGGTTTCAGAGAGTTCCCGTACGTTCAAAGAAGCCGTCCAGACTATAGTTATTTCACACATGTAGCACACAACATGAGACTGTCTGTGTCAGACCAGTTCTCATATGTTGACTGAACCCAAAATGACGTCACAGCTCTGTGACGCAGTCAAAAACTCGTAAGCAATAAGTCCATGCTAGCTAAGCAGTCGCAAAGTAGAGTGTGACAATCGGCCAATAAAAATCAGCCAATACTTTTTGTTCTCCTCCGATCTACAATGATCTCGTAAATCGCCTCTGTGAACTCTGAATGACGGAAATCTGTCGTAGCGATAGAGAACTTTAATCCATGTAGCTAATTAAATGATTATCATTAAAAAAAATTCATATTCAAATGACAGGTAACAATCTCTAAAAAACCCTGACGGACAACAACAAAGTTTGACAAGACCACCAGTATCACATTCAGCTGCTGAAAACATCAACATGAGTAGAATCGTGACAACGTTTCTTCTTCACTGATCAAAGTGTCAATGGTGATTAAATGATCACCAATTACTCAGGAGCGTCTCTACATACTGAACCTTCCTGTGAGAGCACAGCTCTAGCCTTTGTTTGGAACCATGTAGATCAGGGGTCGGCAATTAGCGGCCCGCGGGCCAGAACTGGCCATCAATTATATCTGGCCCGCTAGATGACGTTGATTTATTTTAATATATATATATATTTTTTTAAATATATCTTTTAAACCTCATGTTTCCTGTCAAAATACAACAATTCCACAGATCTAACAACATTTATTGAAAAGTAGCTGATAAGTAACGTGACAGCAGCCAGAACATCCTCGCAGCCTCTTTACTTGACGGACAGGTCGGAACGCTAATTGGCACGTGCGTGTGCTGTAACCTGTGGAAAATAAAAGTGTCCTGTGTCCCTCTTGCAACGGACAATGTGAACAAATATGTTTTATTATATGAAAAAAACAAAACCAAAGAAGGTCGGCAGATCTGCGCTGCTGTAACATTAGTTACGGCAGGTTGCTAAGGCAGGTTGACTGTTTCATGACAGACGCAGTGGGCGTTTAAGGCCGTAAAACCTCTAACCACACACTTTTATACACCTTGTTACACGCATTTTGTGCAGTGCTCCCTTAATAAATCAGGACGTTCAACATACGTGCGGTTCTCACTCAGCCAATCAGGACGCGCCCCAAACATTAAAAGTTACAGCTAACAGCAGGAAGTTCATACAGCAGCTCACAGCTGTCTCAGCATCTAACTATTAACTATCTAACTATCTATTACCAGCACACTGCTGCTACTGCTGCTTCTCTTCATGGATTACAAACAATAAATCTATTAAAGATAATAGTTTTTACTTGGTGTGCTGGTGTGATGGAAACCTGTTAAGGAACAGCAAATAAACCTTAATGACTCAATTATTCTCTAACAACATGAGGTTTATTGTCTTTTTATTTGTTTCACATTCAGCTACAAACAATGAGTCTCAGTACTTGGATTCATTTGTTTCCAAGGTGAGTGCGATAAGTGGACTACTTGATTAAACCCTGCTACCCTAGTCAACACCAGAAATACTAGTCACTTATAGTAATTAAGAAGAATTTATCAATGTTGCATCTAAGATATTATGCAGCCGCCCCACTAGCTGCTGTGCTGGTCTTACTACATGTCATCTTTGTCTCACTTTAAAAAAGGACCTTTAAGAGCGGGAAAAGAGCCAAAATGGACGTTCACCAACACCTGTATCTCTCACAGTCCAAATAAGCAGAACCGAACGCAGTGGTCAACATTCGAGGTGGGGGTTAATCAAGGACGCACACATTGTTCGGAGATACACACACTGTAAATATACTGTATATAACACACACACACACACACACACACAGGACGCGAGCAAGCTAAAGAAGAAGGACGCTGCTGACAGGACTGACGAGGAACTGCAGGGTTTACAAGTTGTCAGAAGAAGGATCAGCTGTTGGTCAGAGTATTATGGCACCTTCACTTATTCTAATAACAATAGAGCTTCACAGGAATGCTGAGCTTTCCCTCGGGCTCCACAGAAGCAGCAGAAAAAGTTAAAGTGCATACAGAGTGTGTTTAACTCCTCTGCAGGCTTCTCTCCTGACAGCAAAGATCAGCAAACACTGGACCTGGGGCGTTGCTGGATTTCCTGACTGATGAAGCCGCATGTGTGAACTGGACCTGCGTTAAAGGAGCAGTCCAACATTTTGGGAAAACCATCTTATTTCCAGGAAGCAGAAGTAGAAAAAAACGGAAGCCTAAAACAACAATGCTGTGGTTTTATGGAGATACGTGCAGGACTTCCTGGACACCCAGAGTTTCCCCTGGCTGCTTGGCAACCTTGCAGTGACAACAAGATTGCAGGAAGTCATTACACCCAGCAAGGAAATAGCCCCACACATTAGCCCTCATATAACTAGGTGTAATTACTACATTGTTTTATATGGCTTGAACAGTGGAGATATGATGCTGCTGAGCGGTAGAGATGGGTTTATGACGTCATAGCTGCTGGCTGTAGCTTCATATTTAGCACACAGGCAGAGGTACAGATCTTCTCCCTGCCTTCATTTCCCAGAGTAGTCAGGCATGAAAGCTGAACTATGGTGTAAAAACAAGTCACATACATCAATTATCATGATGGAGGGATGATTTTCTATGGGCTCATTAGAGGTGAGTAATAAAAACATAACTCTGCTCTGCCTGCATGAAGACAGATCAGAATGGTTATGTGCTTGTTTAGTATAGAAATGGGAAAGGGGGTATTGCTCACATGGCTACAGAGAGAGAGAGAGAATTGAATTAGAGGGAATGACTGGTGTGTCTGAAGATGGCTCTCCGGGAGAAAGAACAACTCATAAAAAACAAATTAGATACGTCAAAGGCAAAAGAGCGCTTTACAGCAAACAAAGCAGAGGCAGGTGGACACAGGGCAGCTCGCTCCTGAGGACATGTTAGCGGTGTATGGAGGCAGATCTGCAGTAGAAAAAAAAAATCAAAAGGAAAAATATCCACCTTAAAAACTGAAAAGACCACTGTTCACTACCCGTGTTGCACATTCCTGCACAGCTCTGTTCATTTTTCTCTTTTTCATTTGTTTTTTATATTTCTATCTTCTAGTTCTTGTTTTTTCATCATTCTTAGATTTTTAGTTTATGTTTGTTATGCACCAAACACCAAGACAAATCCCTGTATGTGAGAACATACTCTGCAGTAAACTTGACTCTGATTTTGTCATCTCCTGATGCCGGTAGCTCTGCCAGTTGATCACACTCACACCGTCAATGTGTGTCAGCCAACAATATAAGTTGATTTCAGCTACATTTTGTGTGTCTCTACCATCCCTCTAAAAGTCTGATGTCAGTGTAGCTTTCCTGATGAAGCGAGGTCAATTCTAACATAACTATTTTAGGCTACAATCAGTGACGCAGTCACAATAAATTCTGAGGAGGGGAAGAGTACAAACATAGACACCCCAGACTGGATGTTAAAGAACTGGACACTAGGCTCCTTACAACGCGGCTCTGTTCCTGGAGGCTTTACACTGTTTGTGTAATGTGTGGGATGTGTATGTGCACACGGACACTAATGCAATGACATAGTACATTTATAGTGGACAAATGTCAACATTTAGAAATAACTATAGAGGATGAATCTGAGGGGTGGGGAGAGCGAAGCCCATGCTGTTCCCTCCTTACCACCACCGAGGTGCCGTTGAGTAAGGATCTTAACCGTCCCTGAGTGCACCAGTGGACAAATGTACACCTCTGGTTGCACATTTCCTTAAAGTGCAACAATGAGCAATCTTCAAACAGCAGGGTGGCCCCCAGCTCACAGCTACCACCGTACCAGATATGTATTCTGAGTTAAACTCATCTATGAGTGGGCGGCATAATCCGCCCAATTGGAGTGCAAAACTGATTAGTGTTGAAGTGCTGAATCACTGGCTTTAGCAGCCCTGCGGGCAGCCAATGGCACACGTGGATAAGCAGGGTGCACGAGCTCCGGCAGCAGAGAATAGAGCCGCCTTGTGTGTCGTGGAAGGTGGGAGCTGACTGTGTTCACAGGACGACAAGCACAAGATCTTTTGGAGACTGCAGAGCCGTCCTGCTCTGATGACACACTGTCTGCAGTGAAACTCTTTTCTCATAGATTTAAATCACATACACATTTTCCATTCCTCAGCTAACCCTTCCTAAGTCCCACCCTTTTTTCTCTGTGCTACAATAAGATTTGATTTTGTTCACGTGATCATAAACTAAGTTTGTTAAACAAATCAACCCCAAAAAACACCTGTATAAGTTATATTAAACCTCACTGAGCAGCCCAAATTCAATTTAATTTAGACAGGCTCTGTGCCAAACACTTTAAATGCCAGTGGTGATAAAATGTCTGTAGATTTTACAGTGAAAAACTGCCAAACCATGTTAGTAAAAGACCATAAAATATGTCATAATAATATACTATACTAATTATATACAGTTAAACAGTCATATTTCAAAACCATCATTTATACAGAATTTTAAGAGAATTTACAGAGAATAAAGCAGTATTTTATATCAGAGACTATTGATTATACAGTAAAACACTAATATTCAATGGTGTATTTTACGGTCTTTTACTGTCATGGTTTGGCAGTTTTTCACTGTAAAATCTACAGACATTTTAAAATATGGAATAAAACACCTACTTTATTAAATGAAATCAACAGTACTAATATCTTTTTACTATATTATTAGAAAAACAGATGTTTTTTTAAGCACAAAAACAAGTTTCTTTTTTACAGTGTAGACTGCAGTCTAACATGAACAGCTGTACCTGTTATTGTAGTTCAGCCAGCTCACACACATATGGCTCACCACTAAATTACACATTGTACAGTTAGTTGATTGACCTGTGGTAAGGTTCTAGACTTGTAGAGACAGTGCAGCTTTCACACCAACATACCTCCCCAGCATTTATCCATAAGGTGCACAGCTCGGATAAAACAGTGACGCACAGCATGTTAGTGAATATCAGCTGATGATGATGACGATGATGATGATGCAGGCTGACTCTAGTTTGTCCACATGAAAGTCACACTGCACACATTAATCATGTGGCTGTGGCAGCTTTCTGATCACACATCTGAACCAGGAGTCCAGAGGCTCATTATCTCCACTCTGTGCTTGCTCAGTCTCCACAGTGACACGCCGTTTAATGGACAGCCTGCTGACAGTTCAGCCATCACTGCAAGAGCCTGGAGAGGCAGCGAGCCTATTTACAGCTCACTACTGTCGTCCTCTATTTAACTTCTGCTCTGAAACCTGTACAAAGAGAGCAGGGTGGGAAGAGGGGGGGGATCTAGCAATGCCTGTGATGGAAATGTTATCACCTTAGCAGTGACTCCATCTTAATGTCCTCTCAACACAGGAAATTTGAGCACAGTCTGTGGACACAACTTGTGATTTTGTAAAGAAAATGTTTGTTTCTGGTCTCCTATCTTAAATCACATCAGAGTTAGAGTTATCTTGCAACCTCTTATCCTCGCACTGGGAACCACTGGCCTACACCATACAGTATTCACCACAAACATCCCCAAATAACCACACGTGGTGAGGACGTCCTTTAATTAGTCCCGAGTGAAGGAGTTCAAATAACTCAGGCTAAAAGAAATGGAGCGCAAGTTGGACAGGTGGATTGGTGCAGTGTCGTCAGTATTGCAGACGTTGTACCAGGTCATTGTAGGGAAGAAGGAGTTGAGCTGGAAGGCAAAGCTCTTGATTTTCCTTCAACCTTCATTTATGGTCATGAGTTTTGGGTAGTGACTGAAATGAGCTTCCTCCGCAGGGTGGCCAGGCTCAGTCTGAGAGATAGGGTGAGGAGCTTAGACATCCAGGTGGAGCTTCAATTCGAAAGGAGCCAGCTGAGGTGTTCCTGGCATCCGATCAGGATGCCACCCTGGGCGCCTCCGGGAGGAGACCCCACAGGCCCAGAAGTGGCTGGAGGGACTAGAAAGCCCATCTAGCCAGAGAACGCCTTCGGATCCACCACAAGGAGATGGAATATGTTGCTGGGGAGACGGACGTCTGAAATGCCCTGCCGCGACCCAAACCCAAATAAGCGGATAGGGATGGACTTCAGTAAGTGCTGAAACGATTAGTTGTTGTTGTTGTTGTTGTTGTTAGCTGATCTTATAAACAGCAATATTCATTATTGATCATCAGGTCATTTTACATATAAACTATATAAAAACATTCTGAGGTTTCAGCTTCAGTGTGAGGATCGGCTGTGTAAAATTTCACTTGCTGGTCAGACAACACATGCCAAAGAAGTGACTCATCAATATTGATCGTTTATCATCACTATGACCATTGAAGCATCTCTGCTGCCTCTTGTTCCTCCTCACACACGCACAGCTACTGAAACTCCAAACAGTAAATAAAGAAAACATGTCGTTTGTGAGGAAGAAGTCTTCCATTATACTACTGATCACAAAATAGTACCATCAGATAATAGCAAAATTGTTACAATTACACGGACAAACAAACGGGGACGGGAAACAAAGCGGTCCACATCATGGAGAACACTTTGTGTATTGTTGATGCTGTGATGCAATGGGTGTATTCTTGGACACTGGGCTGCATTAACTGCAATGGTTACCATTCAATGCAGACAATGGGTCTGATTTGTGTAACTGCCCCTACACTTTCCATACACACACACAAACACAGTCTAGAACCGTAAAATACAATAGTTATTGCCACATTCACAGCACTGCATTCTCTCTCACCTTACTAAATTATGGTGGCAGAGTGCGACTCAGTGTTTGCTGTCCAGTGAAATAAGTTGGGCCCGGCCGACCTGCTGCTAGCAGCACAACTGAATATGACTCTGCCGGGAGCGCCGAGGAGTCTGGAAGTGGCATGCAAATACTGAACTCACGTGAGCTCTGGTGACCTTTCAGTTCTGGTGAACTGTCAACAGAAACGCTTGCGGGCAGGAACGTACAGGGTGCTTAAAAAGCAACTGTGAGCAGGACAGCAAACATTCATCATGTGGGGGCTGTTTACAGTGACTGCAAAGAGGAAAACAACAATAAGTGATTTTTATTTCAGAGTCAGTTATGAACTGACTCTGAAATCGACCTGGCTTCGGTCGAGCAGAGTTTATCAAACCACGATATTCAAACTCATCTATCACGTCATCACTTGACAGGACAGCAGAGCCGAAACTCCACACACAATGGAACCAGCCGAGGTTCTTGCTGTGAGGCGACAGCTATGCCGACCGTTATAAAAAAAGAAGCCAGTCCATCCTAAGAATGTTGATAGGTACCAATCAGTGGTAAAAAAAAAAAAAAGGAAATGTATCGAGTCATCTTCCTCATGTAGCTCAGGCAATGATGACTGCCATATTTTTACAGCTCGCCTTTCACCCAAATATATTTAGAAATTAACAATTATTTACACGACAATGTTTGTAGACAGTATTTAGCCAACATCATCCAACATCTTCCCAAACTTTGTCCCACGAGGGGGACAAAGTTTGCAAAAAGGAATAGCACTATTCTATTTGACTTTTTTCAGTCATTGTGAATTTCAGGCATTTTAATGACCTGCACCTTGAACAAGGGTGAAAATGCTGGAGAGCAACAGCTAAGTGCAACGTCTGCAAGTCCACATGAAGGCCACTAACAACACACCTGACACGATAAGGCACCTGGAAAGAAAACAGAATACAGAGAGTTCACACAGGCGACGGCAGATAAGAGTGCACACACCGCAGCGCTTCGGAGAGCCAGGCCAGCTCTGCTCAAAGAACATGCCGCTTTTTGTCGTCTTGCAGAGTTTGCGGAACCACAACACAGCCCAACGTTACTATCATGACACTGCATAAGTGAGCCTGTCATACCTGTCCGGCTGTGTGTGTGAGTTTTTAGAAAAACATGAAAACTGATGAAGGAAAGTGCTTCCAGTGTGTATTTGACCAGTCACTAAAGTGTGCACTACAGGGAGGCAAACAGGCTTTTACTGCATCCGAGTCAGTCTTGTCATGGCATGTGCTCAAGACTTTTAATGAGATTATCACACAGACAGCAGCTGTAGGTGCAGCCACCTCATTTTGAGATAATGCCACACCATTCTACCAGGCTAAGTGCACCGCACTGTTACATGGAGAGAAAGAGAGAGGAGACAACACACACCCTCACCGAGCATCTTTGCTAATACTAAAGGCTTACGACTGTGTGCTATTGATTTATACCAGTTGCAGGAAGTCTAGGAACAGAATGATTGAGTAACTCTAAAAGAGCCTGATCCACAGCCCGCCCAACAGAGGATCAAACGTTAAATAGGTTATTGAGGGAAAACAAACATTACCACCGTGTGGAAAAGCACATACATATGCACAATGCATCTAGTGTTCACATGTCATCTGTAGCTGTTTCATTGTATCCCAGACAGCCCTGCTATCTAAAAATACACCATGTGACACAGAAATCTACAACAATACAAACACCAGCCTGCCCCATGTTACCATAGCAAACACCTTCGTGGCAGCAGTACACAAATCTACACCCACAAAGCAGAGAGCACGAGGTCTGAATGCAAAGCGGCAGTCTATCCGCACTGATAAGACCTGCTGCTGATGGCGAGCAGAGATGAGGTGACCATTAGGCCATGAGTGACGATGACCACGGCTGCTGCATAACTGAACTATGTGGCGGTCAGCCACAGAGGTTCGGATGGTCCATGGAGGAGTAACATGGTCACCGTCGGCTGCTTCACTAAAGTTAACACAGGCTATAAGAGACAACTGGTCTCTCAGAGGTGCCTGACACTCTGAACCCGGACTTCTAGGAGTCTGTTCCCATGAACAGGCGGTGACACTGCCAGGTGTTACGACACAATGCAACGCAACAGCTCTACAATCTATGGCTTCATAATTACTGTCGCGGTAAGTCAACACCTCCAGCAAGGACAGGCAGGAGCTGTGTTAACTGAACATTATCAGGCTATATCTGTTCCAGGTACAGTCAGCTGCCTCTTCCACCACTATTCTCTGTACATCGCCATTTAGAAGAGATTACTTTACACATTAACCTTGATGTTACTCAACACAGCGTCACACTAACCTCTTGAATGATTTCACAATAACATGAGGTTAGAAATTCTTCATCTTTATTCCTCAGCCATCTTTCTTTCCCACCACTTTTGAACGTTGAAGGACACAACTGAGCAGAATCAGCAGCCACGAGCTACACAATTATTCCAAGAAGTCATTCAGGAAATAACAATGCACCTGAACTGATCCAGAGTCAGAACCGGTCTTATTTAATTAGCTTTGACACAGCTTGAGGTCTAACTCTACACCTCCTTCATCTGTGCAAGCAACCCAGTTCAATTCAGATCCAATATTTGGCCTTCAGAAGACTTTTCTTCATGTCAGGCACACGGTCTCATGCCTATGGCTTCTTTTCTAATGAACTTTTATCATGTGTGCTAACGTAAATGTTCAGTCTTTCTGTCGCCTAACGAATTGCTTTGGAAAAGGGAAGAGGAGGATCTGCAGCCCACCTCGTAGTTTCACTTGTTACAACATGAATCTGTTAAATCTCTGCTCTGGCTGCTAACTTCACTCTTCTTCATTACACACCTGGAAGCAGCAGCAGTATGAAGACCTCTCAGAGCAAACATTTTGCCACACTGACTTCAAATTGGGAAGTATTCCTCACATTCTTATCCATTTCAAATTTTTATTGGAATTTATTTCACCACACTTACAATGCAGAACTTTGTTCTGGCTGAAGCATGTGCTCATCTAACAGACTAAGCTGACACAAATATTGGAGCTATTTTCAGTCTACAGCGGAAGGGAATATCTGCCAAACGACAACAAACACTACTTTCACTCCACACACAGACACACCAAACTGTAAACAGTGAACAGAGAGTAAATTTCAGGGCTGAAAAAAATCAGGTCTGAATGATCCTGGCTTTACTACAGGCATACATCAAAGCCTGACCTCTCCTGACAGCACGCTCCCCGACCTGACTATTACCAAACCGGTGTCCTAAAGGAGTGGGCTTCTATGAAAACTGACCCCATAATTGCTGCAGAAGAGCCTGCTGTGGGAATTAGGAAGGCTGCCATGTGACTGGTCAGATAGGGCTGGATGGCTGGATCATTCCACTGCCTGAGAGCATGCATGAAGGTGTGTGTGTGATCACTGGCAGCTTGAGGAATGTCCACACCACCACACAAGGAGCCATTGGAAAGATGCTATAAGTTGGGTCCTGTCTGACAAACTTGTCAGTAAATGACTCTAATCTTTTACATGAATATGAATACAGAGGACAGGTCAGTCTAACGGGTCCACACATGACCCTGTCCTGGATGAATGTGTAACATCCAGACTGCCAAAGCAGGGAGTAAAGTGCAACAAGGAAGGAGGCAGCCTGATAAATGCTCACCCACATCTTACATAGACGGATCAATCACAACACAGCTTCACACAGCTTTGTGTGTCGTCTGCACAGAGCCTGATCTGACAGTGAAGCGCTTTTTACAAAAGACACATGCGATTCCACGGAAGAGAAACAACAACCGCAGGAGAGCCTGCTTTGTGTTCACAGATCAATCAAGAGCTAGTTTAGATTCAAAAACGCTCATCGGCTCAACTCTGAAGACAGACACCGCAACACATCTGTTTGTGTGCACAGCTAACGTTAGCTCGCTGCTGTGTACAGTTCAGCAGCACACTGACAGTCCTCTAGCACACACACTCTCAACACCCGTTAGCCCGTATCACATGGCTGGGCTTGAAAATCCGCCAGACGACGGCTAAAACAAACAGTCTGGAGGCATTTCCCCTCCGGGAGCTTTGCTGCAGCGAGCCAGCTAACAACTACCTGCCGAGCTAGTAGTCGAGCAAGCTAGTAGCAACACATGAACGTTAGTCGACGTCAGCTAGCTGATGTGGTGAGAGCTACACTGTGGTGTCACACAGGAGGTAGCACAAATCCACCCGAGTCTATCTGCACGACTGTTTTGGCAAAGCCTGCCCATCCCTCCTCGTTTGCCAACACCGTCCCGACAAGCGTGCTTTCGCAGCTACAGCGAGAACGTCACGCCAGTCACGGTGCAAAAAGCTGTCCATTTTACGTGACCTTGCTTATAAGTGAAGGTATACGCATCAGAAAATACAAGACAACAACATTTCCCATATTGTGGTAAAGAAACACTCAGTTCGGGGTGGATAGGATGCACAAGTACAACATACTGACGCTTTAATGATGGGGAAACGTTTGTTTCTGCAGCCTAGCGTAGCACAAGTCGGGAGAAAGGCGACTGCGGAAAATACAGGCTGAGCGATTGTTAAACTTAACGTGTGATTAAAACCCGTCAAGCTTTCTGACATTTCTCTATGCCGAATTCAATGATAGGCCATGAGGGTTTAATTGAAGTCGTGTGCTATTATTTTTGGAGGTGCCTTCGTCTTCCTATAACCAATGCGACTTAAACCGCTGGATTTTAACGGGACGTCCTCCTCTCGCGGACCGGACTAGCCTGAAAAACTGACAGTTAGCTAAGCTAGCGCGGCTGCGGTGGGTTTAGCCCGTCGCTGTTCGGCTTACCTCTCTTCACGGCCTCGTCATACGACAGGAATCCTATCCGTGACTCTTTGGCCCCCATGCTCCCCTCATTTCATTGCAATGTGAGGAAATGAACGTCGCTGAACGGAGTTGATGAGAATTGTTTGTCGCCTTATCCGTTTATTGTGAAATGGGTTCCTGGCTGTGTGTGTGTGTGGTGAACGGGTGAATGTTTTCAGCGACGCCTCCATTCCGTCACATGATCTGACTCTACAGGTCAGTTGATCACAGCCTTCAAACGCTTGTAAACAGAACCGTTATGACGGGTGGGGACGCTTTGTTTTGATCTCGGTAGCTTCAGAAAGTGTCACCCTCTTATTAAAAAGGATGAAAATGGATTTTGACTCATTATGCGCAGTCATACTACAGTCAGTGCGTATGTAGCAACAGCAGTGCGGAGTGGCGGTTTGTAAAGAAGTGCGAGTAGCGCCATCTTGTGGCTACTATGCTAAATAACGCTCGTTCCACCACAGCGACCTCCAGTGAGTGACACGTAGACCTGAAGCTTTAGTACGTCATACATCACTTAAATGTTGAATGTATAATGGTATTATTTATTCAGTTGCTGTTTAATATATATATTAATATATTCAATATGTATACTAGTCTGGGTTAACGTTGGCACGCTAACTGCAAGGCTTCCCGCCAAACGCCATTAATTAATGTCGCAGTTTAATCTCGGCTGGCTCGTTTACGGTGAACCCTCCACGCAGAGAATCATTTAACACCTCTTTGGTTTTGTTTGGCGGTAATCACGACTTCGGCATGAACCCTACACAAGAACAGTAACCTTAATATATTTCAGCTGTTAAATTTGAATCCCAAAATTTAAATATAATAATAATAAAATATGGATAATAATGTTCACGTTTGTTTTTAATGTTATTCTTTTCCTTACACTGGGTGCGTGTATACAGCAGTGGCAGGATGTGTGAAAACTTCCAGATTTTTAGAGCGGGCTCTGGCCTGACGCTGACGCTAACGCTCAGTGCGTACGGCCGCTCTCTCAGCTTCCTACGTCACTCAATTTGATAAGAGCATGAAAGCGCTCACAGGGCGCGCGACCACGCCGCAGGTAACGTCTCGAAGTTGACTGTACCTGCTCGTGGTGTCCATACAGGTGTACGGACATGAACACATGAACGGCTGTAGCACAGCGTACTCGTGTTGAGAGCCAGACAGGTCGGCCCAAGAGGCCGATTGCATCATCTTTGTTTTCCTGGATGAAGTGCCGCTGTATCACTTTACACTGACCGGAGATGGGACTCCAAGTTCTGCTGTACTGGCCCAACACCATAGGTGAGAGACAGTATTTTAATGAATTGCATTTGTTATGTTCACCGTGGCGTGGCAGCTAAACTGAATAACTTTACTGTAAACCATGTGTGTTTCAGGATACATCAGGATCGGCCTTGTGTTTGCTTCATGGGCTGCCTATGAGACACCAGCAGTGTTTGTCTCTCTGTACTCTGCCTGCATAGCACTGGATGGTAAATGAAGTGACACGTTTTTACAGTGAAGCTGACAGCCAGTGCCATCAGTGTATGAGTTTGTGAATGGGGAAATGGATTATGCCCTGTAAAAGCGCTTTGTGTGGTCGGAAGACTAGAAAGGACATCTATAAGTATAGTCTATTTACATTTACTTGTCCTGAACACACCTGTACAATAAACTGGTTTAACTTGAACTTTCATCATGCCTGCTTTCATTAAAGTGAATTCTGGTGGTAAGTCATTAATGTTATTAATTATTTATTTTCACAGAGGACATTTTGACAGGAAAAAATGGCTGAAATCCATGTAGCCTTAAATATAACAGAGCTAATATTAATGTCATTGTCAAAACGTCACATCAGTTTGCACATGCTGACTCCGTAACAAATTCTTTTAGAACCTGTGTTGTCAGCTGTGGATGTTGTTGTTTGCTGGGGGGGTTTCCTCATGTTTTTCATCAGTGCTCTAATTTAATATATTAATAATGTCATAATATTCTGCACACTGACAGTAATGCTTTATGTTCTATTCATTGTGGTGTGCAGGAGTGGACGGCTGGCTGGCGAGGACGCTGGGACAAACTTCCAGGTTTGGGGCCTGGCTGGACGTTGTGGTGGACAACCTGGGTCGAGGCATGCTATGGAGCCTGCTGTTTGAGGTCACACACACTCACACACATCTTGTCACTGTATAATCATCTAGTGAGAGATCTCTTCAGATGAGCCTCTCTTTTGGATTCACAGCAGATCCACATGAAATGATTACATAGAGTGTCACAGTCATCTGAAGGATGATCGGCCTTGTCTTCAATCCCTTCATCCATATTACACCAGCAGGCGCCTGCACTGTTGACAGCAGTAAGGGTGGATTTGTGGATTTGTCCTGCTCATGCTCGTATCATCAAGATGGATAAAGGCTGGGCATTGTGTTGGCCTACTATGCACAAACTGACTCTAATAATAAACCTGAATTTGACATAAAGTGAATACAGTGCAAAGATATTTAATGTTCAAACAGGTACACAGTTTCCCAGCATATTTGGAGTCTAATTAAAGGACTGTTCCACTGTTTCTACAGTTTGTGGCGCGTTTTAAATGCAAATCATATCTACTTTATTTAGACCGTTTTATACATTAATCCATAATATTATAAATAATTATTATGTCAATATCATGGGACAGCCACATGGTTTCACATAATGCATCATATATAAGTCATAAGGCACATCTAGCACATTTCATGGCACGCTTAAAAGGACTACTAACCATTTACTCACTTTGTGTAAGTCATTTTATTATGTTATAATATCAAAAGAAATATACAGCAACAATACAGCAGTTTGAGACTAGGAATATGTACATGACACACACTCACACACCTTGCCCACACACAAGAAAGTGAAACATGTCTCTGCATTATTTATAGAAAAACGTGTCCATCTTTAATGATGAACTTCATATACAGAGGTGTAGGAAGCTCATATTACACATTAATCACATTTTTTGTAGTTATTACAAGGAGAGGCTGCATTGCTGAATATTCAATGAATCAATCAAACAAACTTTATTTGTATAGCACTTTTCATGCAAAACATGTAAGACAAAGTGCTTCACACAATAATTTGCAGAAGTTGTGTTCATGTTCATCAGGCAGAGCTGATCCAATGACATATTCTCATGAGCGATCCAATAATTAACATAATCAACACATGAATAATTCACACTTTGATTCTGATTAGTAACATTCACGTCACTATCAGAGGTTTGGAAAGGCCTGCTGATGATCCTGACGATCCTCCTCATGACAGCACAGTGTCAGCGTGCTACATCAGACAGTCTGTGCTTTGAGTTAATTAAACACTAACTGAATGGATTCATTGTCTTATTGATCATGCACAGTATTTTTTCACAAGGGCAATCATAAACATGGGAAGTTGCATTGTGGGAGATGTAGGCTCCTGTGATTTGGAGTCAGGATATTTCATCCTCTGCTGCGTCAGTCAACCTGGATCTTTAAAGAAGTCTGATATCTAATCACTGCAGTAGTCTGCAAACTAAAACCTTCTGTAATATTTGTATATATTTTTAAAAATGCTGAATTGATTTACCTTGGACTGCTCCTTTAAATCAGCAGAACATCACTGACTGAAGCGCTCAGCCTCATGCAGATTTGCTCTCTGCTGCTGAACCTTACCTGTATGTTTGATGTTTTTCATACGTTGCATCACAGTGGGGCTGGCTGGTGTCTGCGTTGGAGTGGTGTGTGTTTGTGTGCAACCACAACAGCAAAGGTGACAACTGGAAGAACAGCTTTACCACCAGCCCTCAACTCATACAAGCCATCATGGCAAACGGTAAGCAGTATGTGACTGTGAGTTGATGTGTGGTCACAGATTGCACAAACATGTAGAATGTGTGTTTGTGGTGCTAACAGGGTTTCGGACGCCTCTGGGCATGTGGGTGGTGAGTGGGCTGCACTGCCTCCCACTGTGGCTGTACGGGTGTCAGTGGGGTTTACTGGCCCACTGGCTTTATGTGCCTTCCTGGATCCAGGCTGTGGGGACCGTGCTGCTGGCTGCAGGCCGCCTGCTGGCTCTATTAGCTGAGGTAGAAAAAACCTGACTGCTAAGCATGTTGACTAAAGTCGCTGCTCATATTTCACATTCTGTTCGTTTATGTAAAGTCATGTCACTTCCTTCTCTCTGCAGATGTGGTGCATATGGACACACATCGAGTACCTCACCAGCGACGAGGAGCCAGAGGAGAAAAACAACTGAGGGCCACTCAGCAGAATCAACTTTGACTGTATGAGAGATGGCCTCACAGGTCTCAGGTTTTCTCTTAAGCTGCAATGAACCATCGCTGTAGGACTTTTCTTTTTATAGCCGTGAACATGCTGAGATATGTCGTGTCTCATCACAGACTCTGAGACTATGGGCATTCACACACACAGTGACAAAAAAAGCCTGTCTTACTGAACTGTTACAGAACATTTCTGTTAACAGGAAACACAGTAGAGATTAGTCTGATCTGACTGTTTCAGGAAAGACCAAAGTGACAGGCTTTACTGTACGTGTACATCACACTGAAAGTGTATGAAGCAGGTTAAGAAAGGTTAACTCTGGGTTAGAAACTATTTCAAGCATTCAGAATGCTAATAAATGCAAAGCTACATTAGTACCAAAGCAAAGCTGTGCATCAGGGCTTTAGATTTGTCATGTGATGTCAGTCTTATTTAAATATGGATATTACTTTTCAGAATGATGTCAATGTTTTGCCTTTAAAGATATTTTTATATGTATTTTAATGTGTGTTGGTGCACAATGTTTCTCATGAAATAAATAGTTTATATAATAAAGCAATGAAATGAAAAATGTCTTGTGTATATAAAGCATTCAGCGTGTGTTCAGAAAACCATTTACTCATGAAATGTATTCAAACATCCGCCACCTGGAGGTGCTGAATGCCATGCAATGAAGCGTGGAAGTCCGTGTCCACCTGTGCTGTTGAAACAGTTAAAGGGTGAGTTCAGGGGTTGTATGGGGTTGTTCTTATCCACAGCCAGTGTATTACAGTAGACGGTCAGTGTGTCTTCAGTTTAGAGGCAGATAGGAGGAGCAGCACAGCAGCAGAGTTATGCACAGCTGTGGACAGTCAGCAGAAAAAAATGATTTTAGCCATGTAAAAAGGCACACCTTAAAAAAAAGCATGAACTATATTAAGATCTATTGTACTGCTTTATTTTGCTGTCAGACAGCCTTTATTTGCCACTAACTGGAACTTCCAACTGTGCTGTGCACTTCATTATGCTGCAGATCAGCTGTTTGCGTCTGAAAGCTGTGAGATCAGACTCAAATCAACTTCCACCTTTTCTAAAAATGTGTGCGTGTGTGTTTTCGAGCTGTGTCACTGTAACTCTGAGCCACACATCCGATCTGCAGTGTGATATAGTGCGCTACGTAGAAATATGGAATCTTCACAGTTGGTGTCAAAGAAGAAGGCTGGCTGGCTGACTGCAAGGTAAAGCTGTAAAATATTCTTAATAAAGTGTACACTTAAACTGGTACTGATTTTTTTTGAGGTGGCTAAAATCTGTTTTTCTGCTGACCCTGTCCACAGCAGGGCACAGCTCTGCTTCTGTATGTACAACATGTGCCGTCTACTGTAAGAACCTCATACAATCCACTTCAAAATGAACTATCCCTTTATAGTGTACCAAGATTGCCATTACTTGGAAATAAGTAAGAGTAGATGTGAGAAAATGTCTGCATACTTTTGTCAGTTAAGTGTATGTAAACAGGATGCTGCAGGCAGGTTGAGAAACAGAGCCGTGTGATATAAAATACTATAATGTTGGTGTGTATGTCTCAGTGGTTGCATGTTTCATCAGTTGCTGAAGGCGGGAATGCAAGAGAAAAAACTGCGTGTGGCGTTTGTGATCAATGATATAAGTTTTAATGTTTTTGCAACTAACAGTGAAGCAGTAACAGGACAACAGTGAAACATCCCCTCATCACATTTGGTGTCAGTCATCTGAACTTTTCAGGGCTGTTGGAGAGATCACAACTTTATTGAACTTTGTCCATATTTCCCAGCGAGCCCCTCTGACCCTCCTGTAGCACTCAAACTCTGCCGGTCCCTTTCAGACATCAGCAGATCACTGATCAATGATGAGCAGTATCTTCAGTCACACCTCGCCTCTTACATTCCATCAGTCGGTTTTTCTTTTTCTTGTTGGCCAAACAGAGAAATGTGACATTGTGGCGACATGCTGAAGTCTGGACAGAAACTACTTCAGTGAAAAAGAGCCTTTTGTGGAATTTTCACAGGTGGTACAGAGAAAAAAAAATAATCCATTGCGAGAAGAAGCGCTGATAGACCAGGCTGCAATTCAACAGGTGACCTTTGGTTAAATGCAGTCAGGAGAGAACAAAGAGGAGAGGAGATATGTTGAACCCAACTATCTTTGTATACAACTACAGCTGTAACATTCAACTCCATGTCTGCCCTGGAGGAACGCTCTGTGGTGTCGGGAGGGAGCAAGGGGGCGCCTGAGGCACCGAGTGTGTAGCTGAGCATCCTTTTTAAGGGGGCTAAGGCTGGACCTCTGGACCTCCTCAGCTAGAGCAACTCACATCAATGCTAGAGAGGGAGACGTCCGACAGCACTGAAGCGACAGCAAGGCAAAGCTTGTTCTCTTCAAATTAAAACAGCGGGGTGGCTTCATCGTCGTGAAGGCATCAGATTTCAGACAAATCAGTAAAACTCTCATCACTCGTTTCTCTACAGAGCTACACACATCACACTTCTCTCAAGTCCTTCAATCTGCACTTATTTAAAAGGGTCCAATCCTGACAAATACTGCTCCTCACTTACTTCCAGTGGTATTTAGGCATGCAGATAGTTTTTTCAGTGGGTGATATTTCATGTCTAATATTAAAAAAAAAGGTCATAAAACAAGTGACGCAACATTTCCTTTTAATGTACCCGTCACTCCGGTTTTTTAGTTACAATGGAAGAAAAACTATCCGCAAGGCTAGATACCACAATGACACTGGTACCCAAGCTGTGGGTCTGGACCCCACACAAGGGTTTGTAAGTGAATTATCAAGTAGAAAATAAGAAAATGCACAAGTGTACTACACAAAATGATGTTTATCTTTTGAAATACTGCACGATTTTCTAACTCTTCAGGCTTCAAACAGAACAGTCTGAGAAGATACAATCTGATGAATGACCAGGCGGGTATGCAGGCCCATGTAGCCTTATTACACATGTACAGTTTGACTATCTGTCCAATCATTTCAAAGAAATGTGAGCAGAGGAATGCCAAAGGGAACACTTGATTTTCACACGGTAAAGGGGTTGACTTCACAACATATGTTGGTCTGTATTATGTGTTCATGTAAATTGGATGAATATCTGTGGATGCATCAGTTAACATTGGAACCAGCCTTAAAATCCATGATAGGTTGTAGTAAAACAAATTCCTCTGCACTCTTTTTGTTGTGATGAGCCATTCTTTAAAACTCTGCGTGCAGACCAGCACCTTCATGTCAGCGAAGCACCAGACTGCGGGGAAAGATTTGGCTTGACATCATTTCCACTGACATGAGTCAGAAAGTGAATAGGCCATGTCATTGGTTGTTTTCAGGGTCAGGTTTGTGCTGATTGGTTCATTGTGACTGAAGAGCTCTATAGTAAAACAACTGATGGGATTCTGGACAGAAATGGTAAGTAGGATGGAAATGTGACAGGAAGGAATGGAGAGGAAAGACCATATGCACAGGTAAACAGGCTGGAGACACACTCACACACAAATATACAACATTGGTCCCCATTTTAGTGCCCTTAAGGGTTTCATAGTTCATTTAGCACTTAGAAGTATGGGTCCGTCTACAGACAGATAACTGCAAGCTGGTGTAAGGCTGGTAATCATCAGTGGAGCACTTGGGCACCCAGAGTTCTATCTGTGTATATTCTCACTCACTCACTCACTCACACACTTTTAAGATGAACAGCTAACGCGAGGCTCAGTAGCCTCTGCACATACAGCGTGTTCCTCTCCTCCCTCCCTTGTTTTAAAGTAAAAGTGATGAGCGGCTCACTCAGTAAGAAAAGCATAAACAAAGGGCTACATAAACATACACTTTGCATATAAATTATTGGCATTTTAATTATTCTAGGTCAGTACTAAGCTGGAAAAAGGTCAAATAAAGTGAGAGGCAGACCTGTGAAGGCCTGTCATGTGTATAACAATATACCCACTGGTTCAACACATTCCACTGTTTGTAATCTGTCTCCACCAAAGCAGTTCAAAAGAAGTTCCTCAGAGTCCAGTTCATTTACTCTGCAAAGGAAAACAAAAAAACAAGAAGCCTTCAATGAAACGTAAGGGTACAATCCACTGTATCATGTTCCTGTACAAGTGTCAAAAATGACGTCTTCCATCTCCGTTACTCCGAGCGATGACTGAGCTGATGGATGTGGAATTGAAACACAGATTTCACACGTGTGTGTGTGTGTGGGGGGGGGTCCAGATACTGTCATGTCAGGTCCATGGCCCTGGAGAACTTGGATTTTGATCCTGCGGTGAGTCTCATGGCATTCAGAGCTACAATGGTTCCAATACAAAAGCAAAAAAAAAAAAAGTCTTCTGATTCCAAACTGAAAAGAAAAAGGCGAGTGGGACAAGAGGAGAGGAGAGGTCATAAGTCATCCTTACAGGATGTTTGAGGTTGTTATTTTCTTTGTTTTTTCATCCCCCCTCAGTCTCGTGTGTGTCCTCTTTCTCTTGGAGAAATGCAACAGTCTGCTCTGTGGGGTGAAGCTGCGTCCAGTCTGTCAGTCCAGTTGCATCTCGTGGTTTGTGTGGGTGTTGATGAGGTTTGATAACTGTGTCTCTACTTTTTTTTTTTTTAATTCCATGACTAAATGTGTGTGTGTGTGTGTGTGTGTGTGTGTGTGTGTGTGTGTGTGTGTGTGTGTGAGAGAACTGGCAGCTGCAGTTACCATCACCTGACATGCCGGTGATGCTTGAATTTACTGTGTATTACTAATTAACTGTGTGCAACTGAAGCATCACATTAGGGCTCATCATGTGTCCTCTCCAGGCTAAAGCCCACGTGTCCTTGTTCCTTTTTTTCCCTCATAAAAATCAGCCGAGACAGGGACGGGTGGGGCCCAGGCTCTGAGCCAATAGGAAAGCTTGTACCACTTCCTGGGTCTGCTGGGGCGTAGTATTGACGTCCTCCAGGGCGTCTGCGACGGCAAACTGCCGGTCCCTCAGCCGGTTCCAGTTGGACAGTACGTTGTGGTATTCAAACACCTTCTCGTAGTTTCCCACTGAGTTATAGAGTTTGATCAGGCCTCGGTAGTCGTACTCCAGCCCGCTATAACCTTCTCCGAATAGCTTCTTACCTGTGAGGACATCACAAACCAGGGTTCAGTAGACTGAAAACTTATCGTCAGCTTTTTTCACATTTCATTAATCATTCAAGTCCATTTCTGAGAAATTATGCCAAAAATGTGAAATGTTTTTCTTACAGTTATATTGTAACCTTTGGTAGACCAACTAACTACAAATGGATCAGCTGTTAATCAATAACAAAAACAATCGTTGGATGTTGAATTAAATACAAACTAATTAAGCTGCTAATACAGCATGGTCAAAAAAGCCACATTCTGGAACCTTTCTACCTTCAAAATCATGCTGATGCCACACAGACTTTTAAACACCACCAACTGTTTGACTGATTTTGGTGAAATTCCATCATATTTTATGGAAAAATGTTTTCTGGTTTTCCCTCCTCAATGCTTCATCAGTGATTTACAGTTTCCTGGTGGAAACTCAGTCCATGCTGCCCAGACTGGGAGCTCTAAGAACAAGGGGACCGCTGGACAAGCGGGCAATGTAACCAGCAGCCTTGACAGACATAATGACAGAGGAAAGAGTGAAGAGGAAGTTGATGGAGGAAGCTAAGAAGAGAAAAGAAGAGAGTGGAACATATTTACCACAGTGGGATTACAGTCTGATACTAATGAATGAATTAGAAAAATCCAACATTATGCTGCTTTATGCCTTGGACATACATTAAGCATTGTAGGCTAGTCTCAGCAGCAGATGATAAATGGCTAACCTGCCAAGTTGTTATTTGTGCAGTACGGGAACCTGGCATGGACAAAAGTACTGCATTTACAATAAAGTAAGATCAGCATCAGTAACCATCCACCCCTTCCCTGTGTCTGACCGATAGCGATGGAGCGCAGGTAGAGCCTCTCTGCATCTTCATACTGGTTCATGTCGTAGTTGTAGAGGGAGGCCAGGTGACCCACAGACAGAGCCACCTCGTAGTCCTCGTGGCCCAGAAGCTGCTCCTTGATCTGGATGGCTTTGATGTGCATCTCCTCTGCCTCCTGGTTCCACGGACACCCGGAAAACACAAGACACAACACAGAAAGATACAGATCAGTCATCAGGGTGAAATGGTCATTTCATCCACAGTGAGTTTGTTCCAAAGATTGATAGAACACTTCAAACTGAATTTTACTGAAAGGCTCAGAGTTTGCAGCTATGACTGTTGTTGAGCAGGACCTCTGTCATGTGACCCTGCTGTTGGACTCCATACAATGCAGCCATGAGGACTACACCATCGGATTCGATCAATTATGGGAAACAAGTGAAAAGACCAGCTTGTGAACGGAATTATGGGCCCATTTTGACGTCAACACTAAACATGGAATATCCATGTACATTAAAACATACACGTGACCTGAAGAGGGATGGGGAATATTGTTTAACCATTCATTCCTGATAACCAAAGTAAATATTTGTACCTGAATACGGTCTTAAAGGTCAGTCTGTCTCTGTCTCTGATTGTTCTACATGTAGCACTTGAACAGCCTCTTTGATGAGGCTGATGTACGTCCATAATCCTGTACTTTGTGAGTTGTATCCATACGGTCAACTGCACTTGTAAGTCACTTTGGATAAAAGCATCAGCTGCAGTGTAACAGGGAAACACTGTCCAGGGAACGTTACACTAAAGGGACTAACTCTGGACAATATTCACTACACTCAGACTCATTTCAAATGCACAACAAAAGGACTGTAGATTTTGTCCTCTATCACTAACACTGGCAGTGCATCCATGAAGCCAGTGTGTAGAGGAACATGTGCAGCTGAACAGTGTTTTACGACATGCACATGCAGGGAGACAAAGAGACAAACAATCAGTCAGACAGATCCACCCACCTTGAACTTCCTCATGGACTGGTAGAGTCGTCCGAGGTTGCCGTAGTGTTTGGCTGTCTGGACGTTGAACTCTCCGAACGCCTTCTTGGCCAGCTGCAGTGACGAGAGGTGAAGGTCGTGAGCTTCCTGCAGGAGGCGCTCTTCTGTCTCCTTGTTGTGGCAGTCGATGGCGATCTCCTCCAGAATCAGAGCTGAGAGGATGATAAAGTCTGTGTTACACCAAAGCACCATGTCATTTTTTGGCATGAAATGAAATGAGGCTTTAAGCTACAATCAGTCTGAGTTCACTGTGACCTTCTGATTCTTTAAAGAGATATGTTGTTATGTTGAATAAAGATCTGCTGTCGCAGTACAGAGTGTCAGCATAGCTTTTCTATTACACAACTATTTAGGTACACACATTTTCCCGGCAGTGTGGCTGATAGTCTTCTGAGATTTATGCACCGGATGGAAAATCTCCCCACATTTGGAGCTGGTGTTAATCTCAGAGCCTGTATAGGACTGCACACACAGTCAGAATGAACATATTCAACGGGTGACTCATTTCCTCCTCAGAGCTTTATTGTTGACTATGCATCACGCCTTTTAGATGCAGCTTTGTAATTTGTGCAAATGTTTTTTGATCCGGGGACCTTGGAGAATCTATAGTATACACGTGTGTGTGTGTGTGTGTGTGTGTGTGTGTGTGTGTGTATATATATATATATATATATATATGATGAAGTATAATGTGGTTTTTTTCCTTCACAACATTCCATTATCTTTCTTTACAGATCGAATGCCTTCCTCATACTTCCCCTGTACCCTCAGTGGGCAGAGGTCCAGCATCTCCAGGAAAGCCCCCTTACCTTTGACTCTCTTGGAGGAGGCCAGCAGCAAATGGTCCTCGGGCAGAATGTGAGTTATGATGTCTATGGCACGTTCTGCGTGGAATCTGAGGGGACAAACATGCAATCACACAATGCAGACTTGGCTATAAACTGGGTTGTATTTGAGATAAACACTTCCAGGAAAGTCGAGTGTTTCCCTTGAACAAAGTTGTTGTTGAATCAGGGTTAGAGAGGTCAAGGGCATTAGCCAAATTCTGAATCAGGCCCTTTGTATCCAGGAAATACTGTCACTGGATCAGTGAGAAACAGCTCCTCACCATCTATTACTTTCTTTTTTATGTATGAAATGGCACACACCCAAAGCATGCAGCTACATAACATAAACATACAGTGAGGAACAGAGCAGACCATCACAGTGTGAGTCAGTCTTGTGTTTCATATATAAGGGGAGCTCATGTCCAATGTAATTAGCTGGCTGGTCTTGGAACAGTCCAGAGTTTGTAAGAATTCATTGCACTCACAGAGCATTGTCAAATTTCCCAGAGCTATACTGGTGCACGTATGAGGAGTAGGCCAGGTCTTCATGAGCTGTGGCAACGTGGATGTTCTTCCCCCCGAACACGGACTGTCGGATGTCCAACGCTGTCTGCAATGTAAACAGAACAAAAAATGACACATAGCACACATTCTAAAATGTAGGAGCATTTATTACACCTTCATCTTCCCTTTAACCTTTCCTTTTCTTTCAAACCTCCCCTTGTTCCCTAACCCCTAACTCTACTCTCTCAGTTGCTGATGCCAGTGGTTGACAAGTCAAAGTGTACTGTAAGCGTCTGTCCTTTAATACACATCTTATTCTTTCCAAATGTAAGGTTACGTCCAGACAGGCGCTACGATGCATCACCACAGGGTGGTGTGGCGGTGTGTGACACGAGAACTATTTAGTTCTTTATCAAGGCCAGCGCTCGCTCACTTTCATTCTGTCTATATCTCTTGACCAATGCTCCCTCTCTCTGAAGCTATTGGACGCAAATCAAATTAAACTTCTTCATGTCACTATTTTGCAGCATAACTTACAAGGCAGACAAAGATTTAGATGCTGGTTATGAAATGACCAAAGCCATTCCAAAAACAGTGCTAGATCCTGTCTGAATGCACCTTAATGTAATGGTTACGTAAACACATGTTGGTGGTAGGAAATTTCTTCCCATCGCTCTACTTACCTGGTAAATAGCAACTGATTGGCATATGTTGTCTACATTTAATAAGTAAAATCCATAATCTAGCAGCGTGTCAGAATACTTGGGATGCTTGTGTCCAAAATGTTCTCTGTAAGAAACAAAACACGCAATCAGAACTCCTGATAACAGAAGGAATAATATAGATAGAGCTATAGAATAGCACCACAGAAGGTTACCTTGCTAGAAACACTGCATGTTTTATCAGCTGCTCTGCTTTCCTGAACTCCCTCTTCACCACACAGGCCTGCAGCAGAAAGACAAGTCAGACTTCACACAATCACGTCTGCTCGAGGGATTTTTCCTTCAGACACAACAGATGTCTGTGCTGTGAATATGTTCTGCACAACTCAATACCATCGTGTAATATAGACGAATGAAGTTAACCTTAGAAGCTTGCCGGAGCACATCCACCACTACTTTAACAGGCAGCCCTGGAGTTATCTCCTTCATAGCCTCTATACACCACCTGTATGCCTGGAAAGACAAACACATTCCATGTTGTGTTAGTGGTTGTTGTAAAATGTGGTTTATGTTGAAAATCCAGCAAGTATATATACATTTTTAAGCATCGTCCTAACCTTGAAAACACAATTGTTCAAATAAATCATTTGCCAAACAGACATACGTACCTCATCATAGTGGCTTTTGGCGAAGAGCAAGGCACAAAGCTCGCCGTACAGCGCTGCCTTGTTGGCCTGGTGGCCATGTTTGGCTAGTTTGTCCATGTAAGACTGAGCAAGCTTGAAGGTCTCCTCCCCCAGGTGGTACTTACAGTTGCCATTGCGGACATGAAGCAGCCTATGGAGGCATAAGAGGGAAATGTAATGACAACTCACATTTATCTATCCAGAACAGAACAAAAGAGAAAGCTCTCTGGTTCAGTCATCATTTGTCATATTTATTTGTCATTCATCAACAACATCTTCTATTTTTCCTATATTCTTTTGATAGCAAGGGTTCATAATCATTACTGTTAAACAGTTAGTTGTTTTGGAACTTCTCATAGTACTGTATAAGATTAGAACTGGCAGAGTGGTCACAGTTTGGAAGTGGAGTAAAAATGTCTGCAGTGTGACAATTTACTGATCTCAATTAGAGCTCCTGTGTGTAGAATTTGAGATTTGCTGAGAGTGGAGAAACAGAAAGGACAGTAAAGACACAGAGAACTAGAACAGATGCTGCCCCTGTATAGGAGCTGCTTGGTGCCAGTTTGTGCTATGGTTGTGGCAGATCACTGGTGAAATAGATCTTCACTGCAGCCTTAAAAATGAAGCATCTTATCAGCCTTGAACGTGTGTTTCATCTCCAGCTCTAATAAAACTACTCACTTCAGAGTTAAAAGGGTTGCACAGCCCGTTAAAAATGACCCTACTAAATACACAAAGTTATACATGATGAAATGAAATGCACTTCTATCACTGACAATCATCATTTCTAGTGGGAAATGAAGCTGAGCCACCTGTTGTGAGAAGTGGAGCTGTGAGTCATAATGACTCATGCATTATTGAACAGGTGTGATGACACTGGATCAACAGAATTCCAGACATAAACAAACCTGCTTTTCTGTGACAAACAAAGAGTCAGTGGTCAGGAAAGTAAACTAAATCAACAACAAGGAATTGTTGGTTAATAAACATAAACTGAATGCCCACAGGTTTGGAGACTCACCTGACACAGCATTCCACAGCCCGGAAACAGTGGAGGACCTCACTGTGGAGCGTGCACAGCTGCAGGCACGACAGAAACACTTTCTCTGCATCTCCATACCAGCCCGCATCAGACAGGAAACCACCTACAACCACAAAGACATTGCATTACTCCAAATGTCTCCAGATCAGAGGGGAGGTAGACTCAGCATCACCTGTGCTAATTGCTGGTTCAAGTATTGGGGTTTTTGGTGGACGATGATGCCCTACTGTGTGCCTTCATCTGATGTTCTATCATTTCTGTAGAAGTGGTTAGTAAGACTTAAAGAGTCATCTGCTTTGATAAAACCACAAAGCCAGTGAATATTTTGAATATTATCATCAATTATGTTTTGTTGCAGTCGGTACATATGTTGAGGCAATGGTTACATGACAAACTGGCTGACTGTATTACATGGAATGTGTCTATCCCCATACTTACAGACTGCTGCATGATACTAAAGACATTTGTACCTCTATTCTTAATAGTGCCTCATATTGCATGCATAGTTATGTATAGCAGTAGTAAATGTGGTCTGACTGGACTACATTAGATCGACTTTAAATCAATTCAATCATTATGGCTCGCTGCCAATGATCTAGCCTGGTGCCCAGTGTCTGGTCCCTGATGTGTTTCTGGCTGGACTACAGCAATGTGAAAGTGTGTCCTGACTTAGTGAGTGAGAAATGAAGTTACACCATTGGTCAGTTGAGTGTTGAAGTTTCCCGATAGGCCGTTGTTCTTACAAAATAAAAAGGTATCAATAGTCGGGATGTAATCAACATTTGTATATACTCTTGTGGGTTTCTGCAGATGCCACAGAGGTGTTTTTTTCCACTATTACTGAGAGGTCAGGAGGCCACAAAACATATTCCATCCCCATAATACATGACAAAAGTCAAAGTATTCATAAAATTAATGTATTCTCATGAAATGAGAGTTATATATCCTGGAAATTTGATTCAGCTTTTTCAGAAGTAGACACACTTAACACAAGAGGTGTGATGACATCGGGGTTAGGGTCACTGCATTGAGCATAAAGCGAGTGGGACAGTCCGCTGTTACACCCTCAGGAGAACATTGACCACTCACAGTCCAGCCATATACGAAGTCTGTTCGACCCAGTCTTGTTCCTATCAGCTCATGCTATGCTAACATCAGTGTGAGGAATGAATGACCTCCACTTATTTATTGTCTGTTCCTGTTACAAATCAGTGTCTGTGTGAATCCCTCCATTACCCAGCACAAAGCCGAACTGGATGGCCTTCTCTTTGACATGGGCGTCAGACTCTGCGATGTAGGAGCAGCGGCGGCTGAAAGAGTTTGCCAGAACTGAAGCCACTTTCACACCATGGTCCATCAGGGCCTGAAAGCAGTGGTGCAAGAGGTGTCTGCAGGAGGGGAGACAAACAATCGAACCATGTCAGTGGGAGGCAGAACTAGTACTGGGTAAATATACTCTTTGTTCCATTCAAGCTTATACAATTTTTTTTTTTTTTTAAAGACAGCTGTAGTACTAACGGACATCACAAACATGTGGCTAATCAGTGAATGGCAAGACTGATGACTGCTGATTGTATTCTTATTGAGCCTATCAATGCAGGCTGAAAGCAACACACAGCACATAGATAACACAGAGAGGACATCAATAATGTACCTTAACCTAAAGGAGCTTAAAAACCAGCTAAGACAGAAGAGGCCAAAACAGTGAATGAGGGAAACACAGGGCCAAATAAAAAAACGTCTGCAAGAACACACATGTTTGGTAAGCAAACAATATCCAACCTTCAATGAATGCAGCTTACTGCATATACAGCATAAAGAGCTGTGATAACATCTGGTTAAGAGACCACAGTCTCCAGAAGCATTTAGTGAGACACCTGATGGGCTCGGTGTGCATGGTGTGAGGTTTCAGCCACAGTCTCATTGTGTCCTTACCTTTTGTCTGAAGCCCGCAGTACTTTAGCAAACACCTCCAGCTCACAGAACTCTCCTCCCAGCTGGCAGAGCCGGCCCTGCTGGTAAAGCTGAGACACAGAGAGAGATAAGGTGAGCAATAATACAGATGTTCCTCATCCATTAGTCTACAGGTAATACCTCATCTGATAAATATGATGCAGAAGGGGACAGGATGTCCTTTTGTTTTATATTGCACACGTGTTGGAAGACACGACTGTCTGCTGTTCAGGAGCTAAAACAAACAAAAGAAAATGTGCTGAGCAATAAGTTGTTATATTCAGTGGTTCTCGATGGCTGATCTATGGGGGACACTGCCAGTCTCAGCTACGTCTCTTCAACTGTAGATATCGGAGAATCCTCACTTAATGTCTAAGTGATGTGAGGTTAGATGAGAAGCCGGTTGCTGTGGTCCAAACCACAAATCAACTGAAGTCACACTGCTTGACAAACAGCTTGTTTATCATGGCAGTTGTGTTGTGGTCATGTGCCTGTGAGAGTTGGTAGCAATGAAGGAAAACACATTCTCTCTAGTGATGAAATGAAGACTCAGTGAACTCAAGTGTGTGTGTGTGTTGTTTTGTTAATTTCTCAATTCTAAGATGAAGATGTAGACGATTCTACACGGATGCAGAAAAAGATCGTGATTAGAAGTTTGCAGCCTTCATAAAATTATACTAATGTTGATAAGGTGGACAGTGAAGTCATGTTGAAACGTCCCTCTCTTGCACTGAATTGTGGGTGAACACAGGGCTGACAGACGATCTTTGGCCAACCAACACTAGATTTATTTATATGTCACAGACATACGACAGCAGTGAGTGATACAGCACACACACAGTATTTTGAAAGCTGACTTCTGGGCACATTTCAGATTTTATGAACGGATTGAAAAGCATCAACATTTGGGTTTAAAATCTCCTTTACAAAAGCTTTTGGAGGTATAAGAAATTTAAGGAACAATGTTAGTGGTTTTCTCCCTGAGCTTATGGACTGTGACCATAAAGAATAGAATGTCATGAACAATCAACCTGCTTTTAATATGCTCCATCTTTGGCCTATTAGCTGCTTGCTGTGGCATCATGGATGTTGCCATGTTGGATTTGCAGATCCAGAAATGATCATGTATGAGAGTGTGGAGCTGGTGGCTAGGGCTGCATCTAACGATTATTGTTCTATCGATTAATCTAACGATTATTTTTTCGATTAGTCGATTAATGTTTTAAGCCGTCTGCATTTTATTCTCCGGAGTTTCTCCTGTCACTCACTCCTGGTGCTTCTCACAGCACGCAGCACACTGCCCAGCCCACCCAGAAACATCCCCTGCGTGCATGCGTACTATCTGTATCAAGTGAGGAGAGAAGTGAAAAAGATGGAGACGGACGACTTGGTTCCGAAGAAAAAAAAGCTGCGGTCACGTCTCTCATTTTCGCGTGGTCACGTCAGTCGCTCCAATATTTTCAAGTGCGTCCCTTATTGCCGACTTTATGGCATATACTTTGAGAAAACCGGGAAAGTCAGCGCTAGCTTACTGCAGCGTGTGGACACTTCCGGTTTTCAAAATAAGACGTGGGTGTTAAATGTATTTAACGTTTATTTATAAAATATGAAGAATGGTTAAAGTTTGATTTGAAAAAGTGTCTCATAAGCTAAGTATGATCCTGCACTGCTTCAATGCTCATATGTACATTATGAAATATATTAAAAATTCATAAAAAATATGACAAGTGTTAAAATGCTATTAAAAAAAGAGTGTGTGTCGTATAGCAGGTGTAGATCGACTGTTCTACACTGATTTTGAGCCAATAGGTCACATGACCTGGAAGTTATTGAGCTTTAAAGCTCATATTTACATTATGAAATGTATTAAAAATTCTTAAAAAATATGACAAGTGTTAAAATGCTATAAAAAGAGGTGTGTCTCACAGCAACCCCGGAGCCGCCGAAGGTGACCCTGCACTGGCAGAGGAGCTGAACATCTTCTTTGCCCGCTTTGAGGTCACAGCACCAGAGGCCCAACAACACCATGCAGCCCACAGCAGCACAGTCCTCACTCTGGAGGAACACGAGGTGAGGCGCTCGCTGCGGGCTGTCAACTCGAGGAAGGCGACGGGTCCTGAATGGCGTCCCGGGCCGGGTGCTGAGGGACTGCGCCGACCAGCTGGCTGGGATCTTTACCAGGATCTTCAACAGATCACTAGCACAGTCAACTGTCCCACCCTGTCTCAAGTCCTCCGTCATAGTTCCTGTGCCCAAGAAGCCCCACATCTCTGGTCTAAATGACTACAGACCAGTGGCACTCACCCCAGTGGTGATGAAGTGCTTTGAAAAACTGGTCCGTAGTCACATTACATCAGCCCTGCCACGCAGCCTTGACCCCCACCAGTTTGCGTACAGAGCAAACCGATCCACGGAGGACGCCGTGGCCACAGCTCTCCATGCCGCCCTGTCTCATCTGGAGGGACAAGGGAACTATGTGCGGATGCTCTTTGTGGATTACAGCTCAGCATTTAATACCATCCTCCCACACAGACTGGTGACCAAGCTGAGAGACCTGGGGCTTCCTCAAACAACCTACATGTGGATTAACAGTTTCCTTTCCGACCGCAAACAGAGAGTGAGACTCGGCCACCACACATCCCCAGCCCTGAGCCTCAGCACTGGCTCTCCCCAGGGCTGTGTGCTCAGCCCACTGCTCTACTCCCTGTACACACATGACTGCTCCCCTGTCCATCAGAGCAACACCATCGTTAAATTTGCAGACGACACCACGGTGGTGGGGCTCATCTCCTGAACACCTCAAAGACAAAAGAGCTCATAATTGACTTCAGGAAAAAAAGGTCAGACATCCCTCCACTTAACATCAGCGGGCAAAGCGTGGAGAGAGTAACAAACTTTCGCTTCCTGGGAGTCAGCATTGAGGACAACCTGACCTGGAGTGCAAACACCTCTGAGCTGCTGAAGAAGTCCCAACATAGACTGTACTTTCTCGGGACACTCAGAAAGAATAACATCACACAAAGGCTGCCCATCTGTTTCTACAGAGCCACCATAGAAAGTATAATGACATACTGCATATGCATATGGTACGCTAGCAGCACAGCAGCTCAGAGGAATGCGCTCCAGGGGGTCATCAAGACCGCCCAAAAGATTGTTGGCTGCCCCCTCCCCACGCTGGAAGATCTTCACCGCTTGCGGTGTGTCAAGAAAGCCCACAATATAATAAAAGACACCTCACACCCTGGCCACCCCCTGTTTGAACTGCTGCCATCAGGAAAGCAGTACAGATCAATAAGGACAAGGACAAATAGATTCATGCACAGTTTCTACCCTACTGCAATCACCTGTTTAAACGCTGCCAAAGCTAAGGCACGCTAGCAATCATTCACACCATAAACTGTTCCACATGATGATGATGTTGTTGTTGTTGTTGGTTATGTAATTTTTTGCACTTTGTTAATTTTGCACTTGGTGAAATCTGCATTGACTGGTTGGCACTTTTTTTTTTTTAACAATCTTTATTTATTTTTCAATTTAAACAATACAACATTAAATATGTAACGAAAAAGAACAGAAAACAAACAGCCTGTGTGAATTACATTAATGTTAAGCCAGTCCGGTTAATTATGTCTTCCCTTGTATGACAACCATTTTTCACTCCGTTTTAGAAAAACATCCTCTTTCAATCTCAGTTTATATGTAAGGTGCTCCATCTGTAGTATATCATCTATAATGGACATCCATTGTTTGTGCCTTGGAGTGTCAGGCTTAAGCCAGTTTTTAGTGATGGTCTTCTTCCCAGCAACCAAAAGAATCCTGGTTAAATATTGATCACCCGCATGTACCATGCCCTCCAAATGACCAAGGTATAGAACTGAAAAAGATTTGGGAATCACATACCCCAGAACATCACAAATAACCAAATGAACATTCTCCCAGAAAGGTTGTATTTTGATGCATTTCCAAAAGATGTGTGTGTGGTCTGCATCCATATGATTACATAATCTCCAACATGTTTGCTGTGCATTTGTCTGCTTACTTTTAATTTTAGGTGTAATAAAGTATCGAATCATATTCTTCCAGCTAAACTCCCTCCATTTTAAAGACTGTGTTGTAATTTGGTGCATTTTTCACATATCAAACCATATCCCCTCTGGAATCCCTACACCTAGCTCCCTTTCCCATTTGACTCTAACATATAATGTTGAATCTGTTTTAGAATCCATTAAACATCTGTACAAAACCGACACCGCCCTTGGAATAGCTTGACTGTAACCTTTTACAAGTAGTTTTATTATGGGGTGTATTTTGTCTTCAGATGTTTTGATACTTTTGTTATAATAGTCCCTCATTTGTAAATATCTGAATAAGTCCTGATTCGTTAGATCATGTGTATTCTTTAGTTCTTGAAAGCTTTTCATTTCTCCTTTTTTCACAGTTGTACATATAGCTGTGATTCCTTTTTCTATCCATTGATTAAATCTAGCATCATGTTTTCTGGGCACAAATTTATCATCAAATGCAATCCACTTTAATAGACCTATTTCCTTTCCTATTTTTAGTTGTTTCACTGTAGCGTACCATATATCCAAAGTAAAAGATATCACTGGGTTGAAATTCTGTTCATCTTTTATATAATTGGGGGTCTCTGTTTCCCCAATACCCGTTTGAATTGGGTATTTTAATGCAGACAATTCAATGTCTTTCCATCGAGATACGTATCCCTCATCACACCAGTAGATTAGCTGTCGCAGTTGTGCAGCACGAAAATATTCTTTTAGGTTTGGGAGTGCCAATCCCCCTTTGTCTTTAGATAATTGCAATGTGGCATATCGTATTCTGGGCCGTTTACCTCCCCATACAAATCTTGAAATGCATTTATCCCATTTCAAAAACTGGTCTTTCGGTATATCAACAGGTAAGGACAGAAACAAATATAGCAGACGTGGCAGAATGTTCATTTTTACCACATTTACCCTGTCAGTTAGTCCCAATGGGTAAGTGTTCCATCTGTCAATGTCTCTCCTTATGTTTTTGTCAATGTGTTCATAGTTACTACTATATATTTTAGAGAGATCTTTGGTTATATTAATTCCCAAGTATTTGATTAGTTTTGCTTCCCAATTTATCTGCGATTCCCGAAGTTCTTGGTTTGGTGAACAGTTAAGCATGAGAATTTGAGTTTTAGGTATATTTACTTTATAGCCAGAATAAAGACCAAATCTGTTAAGAAGTTGTGTAAGCTGTTTGAATGAGTATGCTGGATTTTTTAAAAATATCATAATGTCATCCGCAAACAAACTTATTACATGTTCTTGTTTATTGATTTCTATGCCTTCTATTGAACTGTCCTGTCTGATCATCTGGGCCAATGGCTCAATATATAAGGCAAACAGAGTAGGGCTGAGACAGCAGCCCTGTCTGGTTCCTCTCTCCAAGACAAATCTTTCTGACAGAGAGCCATTGACTTTTACTCTAGCTGTAGGCCTGTTATAGATAGACCTGATGCACTGGACTGACTTTGAGTTAAATCCAAATTTTGCCAAAGTTAAATACAAGAATTCCCAATTAACTCTATCAAAAGCTTTTTCCGCGTCTAAGCTGATCAAAGCTGCTTGTATGTTGTCTTTATGTATTTTATGTATAATGTGCATTGTTCTTCTTATATTATCTTGCGTTTGTCTATCCCTAACAAACCCACTTTGATCCTCATCTATTAAGTCTGGTACAAATGATTGGAGTCTATTTGATAGAATTGAGGTGTACAATTTATAGTCTACATTTAGTACTGAAATCGGTCTATAATTTTGACAATACTCCCTGTCTTTAGAGGGTTTGGGGAGTACTTCAGTCCACGAGGGGGGTATTCTATCATAAGTCATGATCCAATTAAACGTCGTGTGGAGCAGTGGTGTTAGTTCTTCGCTAAATTTCTTGTACCACTCAGAAGGAAATCCATCACTACCAGGTGCCTTGCTTGATTTTAATTTTTGTATAGCCTTCCGGATTTCATCTATTGTTATCTTAGCTGTAATCTGTTCATTTTGTTTCGTGCCTATAGAGGGCAGGTCCAAAGAGTCAAGGAAGGTTCTTATTTCATTCTGGTCTAAAGTCGATGGCTCAGAATATAGTTCTTTGTAATAGTTTCTAAAAATGTTTTCAATTTCTTTTGGTTCATATTCAGGCTGGTTTGTTTTTGGGTCGTGTATTTTATTAACTGTGGTTTCTGTCTGTTGTTTCCGTAAGCGTCTTGCTAACAACTTCATTGCTTTGGAACCTGATTCATAGTAGTTTTGTTTTAAATATCTTGCTTTTGTTTCTGTTTCATATTGAAGTAAGTTATTAATTTCCTTTCTCACTTCGTTCATTCGTTGTTTGTGCTTTGGTTCAACTTTTCCTCTTTCCTTATGCTTCTGTTCCAGTTGTCTCAATTCTGTTATATACATTTTATACCGTTTTATCCTTTCTCTTTTGATACTACTCGTTATTGCTATCAATTTTCCACGTATCACAGCTTTTAAAGCGTCCCACAATATAGCAGGGTCTGTTTCGCCATTATTGTTCTCATCCAGGTAAGTTTGTATATCCGTCCTAATTTGTTCAACTACTGATTCATTATTTAATATCCCCACATTCAATCTCCATATCGTATCTTTCTGTCTGCATTCCAAGTGAATCCTAAGGTAGATGGCATTATGGTCAGACACATCTGCTACTCCAATCCAGCAATCTTTAATTTTATCTCTATTTTCTTTCTGCGTGAAAAAATAGTCAATTCTGGAATACACCGAGTGTGTTTTTGAGTAATGGCTAAAGTCTCTCTGCAGTGGATGCAGATCTCTCCACACATCAAAAAATCCTATCTCCTCCCATGCATTTCTGACCAGTTTTGTAATCGGTTTCTTATTTCTCTTAAAACTAGATGTATCCTTATCATAATCCATCACCACATTAAGATCTCCCCCACATATACAAATGCCCTCTGATTCCAATGCAATGATGTCAAACAGAGATTTGAAAAATTCCTTATTACTCTTAGGTGGGGCGTAAATGTTGACCAGTGTTATCATTGTTTGGCCCATCATCCCTTTTACTATAATATAAGTTCCCTCGTTGTCTTTTATTTCCTTTTGGCACTCAAAATTGGTTGCTTTAGACATCAATATCGCTACTCCTCTTTTCCGACCACTGGGGTGTGAACTATAGAAAGTATTTTTGAATCCAAATTTCTTTAATTTCTCATGTTCTGCTTTCGATAGATGAGTTTCTTGTAGGAAATTTATCTGTGTTTTTTCTTTTTTAAGTTTGGTCATTATTTTAGCTCTTTTGACTGGGTTTCCTAAGCCGTTGACATTCAAAGAAAGAACTTTAAGTTCTCCCTGTTTAGTGCCCATAAACTATCTTAGTTGTCTTAACTTCGTAAATATCCATCCACAGGCTTTCAGTTAAACATTCATGAACGAGAAGCACTTTCGAAAACTGTTCAGTGCTTATTTGAACTATATACAAAAAAAGTGACCTCCACATAGAGATGTCAACAACCCTGAACTTCTGCTGACTCTCTTGTTGTCTTGAGGAGGAAAGCCTCTCACAAAGAAAGGGCCCCCACCCAGTAATGAGATTCAATCCAAACAGGATTAATATTCTCATACCAGTCCTTGCAGCTGTGTATCAATCCTGAAGCCAACAGTCCATTTATCTATAACCCATTATAACAAACTGTATACTGCTGTATTTTAAACCTCCTTCAACCTTGGTGAGCAAAAACCTTTTCATATTTGATTTATCTCTGGTTAACAGTGAAACAAATACTTAGCCGGTGTTATTTCCCCTCAGATGAAAGTCATGCAATCTTTCGCGTGCGCGTCTGCCGGCCTCCCCGCTGCGTCCGCTCCTGGTCTGTGTCCATGTCGCGGTTCCAGCTGATTGTAGCCTCTTAACGATTGTGGATCCTCCGGTGCTGGTCCCCGTGTTTTCCACGTCGTATCCTCTCTCCCGCAGGTCTCTGGTTGCCTCGTCTGCACTGCCATAGGTTTTCACCCCGCTGGACCAGTGGATGCGCATCCTGTTGAGGTGTCTGAAAGCGGATGCCTTCTTTCTTTAGGATCTTTTTGACGTTAGAATACGCTTTGCGTTGTTGCAGTGTCCTTTCTGAGTAATCGTGATCAAAATAGATTCTATTTTCTCCGAAGGTGATCGTTTTCTTCTCCCATGCTTTTTTCAATATCATCTCCTTTACTTTAAACTGCTGGAAGTTAATGATGATCGATCTGGGTGTTTGGCCCGTTTTTGGTTTTGGAGCCAGGGCTCGGTGAGCGCGTTGAATCTGCAGGTCCGAGTTTATGGAAAATTCCTCACGGAGCCATTTATCCATGAACTGTGCGACCGAGTCATATTTGGACTCTTCTTCCTCATGTATGCCATACACCCTTAAATTATTTCGACGGGACCGCGATTCTAAGTTGTCTAGTTTGTCCATTATCATTTTCTGCTCTTGTATTATGTCCTGCAGTGCACCGTTTGCTTCGTAACTCCACGACTCCAGCTCTTCTGTGCGTGTCAGAGCAGCGCATATCTTCTCATCATGTTCACTAATATCCGTGGTTATTTTAGCAAACTTTTGATCGATGTCTCCCTTAAGTTCTGTCAGATCGTTTCTCATTTGCGTTGTGATTTCGTCTTGTTTGATTTGATTTCGAATGTTTTTAGGTCCGTCTTCATTTCGTTTTGCAGAACTTGAATTTGCTTGCTAATGCCATCCAGACTGCTCTGAAACGAGGCCATGCTAGCTTCAGGTGTTAGCTCACTCTCGTTAGGTGATCGGTCTTTCACTTTACCTTGGATGTCTGGGTTCTTTTTATTCTTTGTTCTTGTTGGCACTCCGCTCATATTCACAATTTAGATTTTCGTCGTCGCGTGTTTCGAGTTTTAGCGGAGTGTTTTAGGTTGGCATGCAGGAGCTCTTGCCTCACACGTCCATGCTGCTCTCCGTCCCACCGGAAGTCCGACTGGTTGGCACTTTTAATTTCATTGTACAAGTGACAATGACAAATAAAGATATTCTATTCTATTCTATTCTAAGTGTAAATCTACTGTTCTACATTGATTCTGAGCAATTACAATGCTATCAAGGTAATAATGACATTATTTATTAGAAATAAACAATACAAAACAACAACAACAAAAATATCGAGATATATATTCGTGTATCGCGATATATAATATATATGCTTAAAAATAGAGATATTGGTTACAGGCCATATCGTGCAGCCCTAGAGGATACTGTGAGGTATTTTATGTAATGTCACTATGTGGGACATGTATGGCTGAATAGTGACTGCCAGTGATTCACTTGGGCACACCAATGGGCCAAATGTAGGTTAAAAACAGGTTCAGTACAGGGGCATGACATTGGAGTACAAACAAATAAAATGTATTAAAATCCAACTGCCTCTTGGTGCCAGAGCTTGGTCCGCATTGCCGGCAGTAAGTCGGACCTGTTTCCCGTAGGAGTTGGACTCCGCCAGGGCTGCCCTTTGTCACCGGTTCTGTTCATAACCTTTATGGACAGAATTTCTAGGCGCAGCCAGGGCGTTGAGGGGCTGCGGTTCGGTGGCCTCAGGATTGGGTCGCTGCTTTTTGCGGATGATCTAGTCCTGTTGGCTTCATCAGAACGTGACCTTCAGCTCTCTCTGGAGCAGTTCGCAGCTGAGTGTGAAGCGGCTGGAATGAGAATCAGCACCTCCAAATCCAAGACCATGGTGCTCAGCCGGAAAAGGGTGGAGTGCAGCCTCCGGGTCGGGGGTGAGATCCTGCCTCAGGTGGAGGAGTTCAAGTATCTCGGGGTCTTGTTCACGAGTGAGGGAAGGATGGAACGGGAGATCGACCGGCGGATCGGTGCGGCTTCTGCAGTGATGCGGACTCTGCACCGGTCCGTCGCGGTGAAGAAGGAGCTGAGTCGAAAGGCGAAGCTCTCGATTTACCAGTCGATCTACGTTCCTACCCTCACCTATGGTCACGAGCTTTGGGTAGTGACCGAAAGAACGAGATCGCGAATACAAACGGCCGAAATGAGCTTCCTTCGCAGGGTGGCTGGGCTCTCCCTTAGAAATAGGGTGAGAAGCTCGGCCATCCGCGAGGAGCTCAGAGTAGAGCCGCTGCTCCTCCGCATCGAGAGGAACCAGTTAAGGTGGCTCGGGCATCTCGTGAGGATGCCTCCTGGACGTCTCCCTGGTGAGATGTTCCGGGCACGTCCCTCCGGGAGGCGGCCCCGGGGAAGACCCAGGACACGCTGGAGGGACTATGTCTCTCGGCTGGCCTGGGAACGCCTTGGGGTCCCCCTGGGAGAGCTGGACGAAGTGGTCGGGGAGAGGGAAGTCTGGGCCATATAATATATATATACTGTTTAGTTGCTCAAACATTTCCAGAAGATTGTAGCAACGTAATGTAACTCATATATATCAATCAACAAATCAGCATCAGTGACTGGACAGTCCACTGTTGAACAGAAAGTAGACTAACCAGTGCTCAGATTATTTTCCATTAATCTGTTGAATTGATTGAATGTAATTATATTATTGTTCACACACATTTTGTTTTATAAATAAGCGACAAAAAGTTAAATCATTTAATTTTATAATATTTGTCTGTGCAGCTGTGGAAGCATGGCCGTTCCATTTAGTTTTCTGAACCCTACATCATTCACACATTTTCCTTCCAACTCATTTGGTGGCAGATGTCTGGATTTGGTACAGTTACAAGTAGGGATGCACCGAATGGCCCAAAACTGCATTTCGGCTTTCGGTGAAGTGGCCGAATAGTAAGGCCGAATAGTGGCGTGACGCAATTGATGCAATGAAACAACGTGCGTGGTGATGTGGCCAGGGTTGCTGATTCTTTTCTCATTCACACACAATAAACCCACGATGCAGGATATAGGAAAAACACAGGCAAGAAATACATCATACACTGCTCTTTAGCGGAGCTATATACTTCTCTCTAAACTACGGCGTCTCACACATGCGAGGTGCGTTCAATGACCGTCGGAATGACTATGATGCGTTCACAACGTGGGAAAAAAGTTCACCGTAAAATATAATAAAACTAAACAATATTTCTTTCAAGAACAAATTAACAGTGATTAAAACAACATGGGCTTTCTAACCGTATAAATGAAATAATAATTATACTAACTGGAAATTCTACTGGAATATTTGAAGGATATTAAATAAACATTTACTTTCTTTGAAAAAACATGTCTACAAATTTATTTTAGGCTATTTATGCAATAGTAAAAAAAACACTGAAAAATTTAACAACCGCATTTCATATTCAGTTTCGGTTGAAAATTTTCATTTCGGTGCATCCCTAGTTACAGGGCAATGCAGACTGCGATGTACAGTTTGTGACGATACTAAAATGAGTAACTACGATACTATACCAGACAAAGTATCGCGGTTCCGGGTATTATCGCGATACTGCGGCCTTTTTTTATTATTATTATTTTTATAAACTGCAATGTATTTGTACAAGTTAGTTTGAAACTTTGAAACTTCGTCAAGTTTGCGGACGACACGACTGTGGTGGGGCTCATCAACAAAAACGATGAGTCAAATTACAGGGATGAGGTGAGACGACTGGCCAAGTGGTGCAGAGACAACAATCTCTCTCTGAACGTGGAGAAGACGAAGGAGATTGTTGTCGACCTCCGGAGAGCCCCCCCCCAGCACCACCCACTAACCATCAACGGTGCTGCAGTGGAGAGAGTGAGCAGCACCAGGTTCCTGGGTGTGCTCATCACTGAGGACCTCTCCTGGAGCAGCAACACCGCATCACTAACCAGGAAAGCCCAGCAGCGCCTCTACTTCCTCCGCAGACTCAGAAGAGCCAGAGCTCCAGTCCCCATTCTAAAGACTTTTTACCGCGGAACCACCGAGAGCATCCTGACCAGCTGCATCACTGTGTGGTATGGCAGCTGCACTGCATCCTGCAAGAAGACCCTGCAGCGCATAGTGAGAGCAGCTGAGAGGATCATCGGTGCCCCCCTCCCCTCCCTCCAGGACATTTACAGCACACGCCTGGCCCGCAAAGCAATCAGCATTGCGGGCGACCCCACCCACCCCAACCACCACCTCTTCAGCCTCCGGCCTTCCGGGAGGAGAATGAGGAGCCTCCGGGCGAGAACCAGCAGACTGAGAGACAGCTTCATGCACCAGGCCATCAGGATGCTGAACTCCCTCCCAGTACTGCCCCCCCTTCTTTCTCCGCCCGCTGCCCCCACAAACTCTGGACACTGCTGACCCCCCCCCCCCTCCCCAAAAAGGCACCAGCCACTTTACAGTGTCAAAAAGACTGCTTGTATATATTGTATATATATATTGCATGTATGTATATATTTTTATTTTTACTTGTATATTTTTACTTTTTATTTTATTTTTATTTTTATCTTTTATTTTATTTATCTTCTTATTTTTATTTCATATTTATTTATTTTATTTTACATATGTTCGGACAGAGAGAAACGCAATTTCAATTCTGTGTATGTCTTGTACATTTGCAGTCTTGACAATAAAGCATCTTGAATCTTGAAAAAAAAACAACAACGTTTGTTTTTTAAGCAAAATCAGTGTTGCCACTGACGATGACGCCACGGCAGACTCGCTGCTCGGGTCCGGTGCTTCTGCCATGGTGAGTGTGTTGTCTCGTGTCTGGGCGAGACAGAACTTTAGCTCGTTGTTTGTTTTGAAGTGAGTTTCTATCGAAGTGAAGCAGTTTTCACGGAGTTCATGCTTGCCGGCAGAAACACACGAACAGCCAATCAGCTAACAGACGGGCGGACCCAGCATGCGGTAACAGCCTATCATATCCCTGGACATCACCAGTAACAGGCAAACAGCCAATCATTCAGCAGCTGTGTAGTTCGGTTGTGGTTCCATGTTGGTTTGTTTACAAAGAAGTAGCATGCAGTGAGAAGCCGGGAGGAGAGCAGAGGCGGCCGCTATGTAGCGGAGACTGGCACCGGTAGTATAGTAATCCACGGTAGTACAGTCGTGTAAAATTTCTAGTATAGTAGCAACGGTTATGATTTGGCATCGCGGGGTACCGTGTATACCGTGGGTATCGTGCAACTCTAGTATAAGCACTGATGTACAGGCTGAGGTGTATGTCATGATGCTCAAAACATCATGACATGAATTTAGAAATTCTAAATTTGATATTTAAGAAAGCAGAAAAGGGGTAATAGACTGGAAACAAATATTTTCCTATACTGAAAATGACTAAAAATAAAATTCCATACTGTGTGGGAGTTGAGCCATCATACACACATTTCCAGTATGAAGGGGGTCTCAGTGAAGGTAGTTTACCCTGCCTATGAGAAGCTTTAAGCCATGTTTCTACCTAACAAATCCAAAGGGTATAGTACCCTAGGAACCCATACCAACATGTGTCTAAACCCTCTCTTTGCATCTCCACCGCAGACAGTGCTCTTAAACGTTGGCGGGGCGCTTTAAGACTATCCCATTCACTTTTGCAGCGGTTGGGAAGCAACAGACGTTGTAGCATTAATAAACTGACACACTGTAACCGACACTGAACATTTACTGCCTGCTAACCATTTTACTCTGCTTTGCTTCTATTCACCATCATGTTTTCTTGCTCAAGGACACACAGGATTTATGTTCTTTTGTCTCTGTATGTGGTTCTTTATTACAACAAGGAGGTTAGCTTTGGTTGAGGAAAGGCTTCACACACCGAAGGGAGGGAAATCCTACATGAGAGCACAGACGACCAGACTACACTGGTTCAATGGGAGGTCTGCAGTGCATTAACTTGCACTGTATCTGGGGAATTGAAAAAATCATTCTATGGAAATGTAAAAATAACCACTTAATGTCTGACAAATGAAACTGGTGGACCTGTGACACACCTGCATGTTCTCAACAAGATATTCAGTGGGAGTTCTTCATGGGCTTCACCGTGTTGCCACAGACTGGCAAAAATACCACTGCATGTTGTTTTTGCTTTTTTTGTTTTGTTTTGTTTTTGTTTTTGCCTTGGCAACAACTACTCTTCCAGGGTAGTTGGGTCCAGATGTCAGCAAAATGGTTTAACCCACAATCACATTTACAAATCAGAAATGGATGCATGAAAACTAGAGGGTAAATAACACATGTAGTATCTCACTGTTACCATTTATGACATGTCAAATGGTAACAGTGAGATATGTTTATTATATTATTTATAGGGTAGTTATTATGAAAATAGTGCCTCAGTACTGTTGCATGTGATTCTTTTACA
Source organism: Collichthys lucidus (assembly GCA_004119915.2). Taxonomy (NCBI): domain Eukaryota; kingdom Metazoa; phylum Chordata; class Actinopteri; family Sciaenidae; genus Collichthys; species Collichthys lucidus. The sequence continues at coordinate 32,160,595 of CM014090.1, forward strand.
TTCAGAGGAGTGTAACTGTGATGTGTGCAACATTTCACTTTTACATTTCACACAACTGTTATTCGTTGTTGCTGCACATGTTTATGGGGGTATTTTGGTAATAATACCGTCACTATACACCATAGCTGGTTTGGTGTCACCTAGTTTACTACAAGTTCAACCTGTCTTACAGTGAACCACGTCCACAGCATGTCTCGTCTCCGTCTCACAAACATTCTGTCAACACACTTAGAACGTGAGGTTACCTGATTTACTGCAACACAGACACCCAATGGGGTTGTTACACTTCTCCTGAACTCATGTGTTACTCTGGTCCTTCATCTTCATTTTAGTCATTCACGATTCCTGGTGTATTTTATAATATAGACACCATTTTAGTTTAAATACACTACTGTGTGTATGCATTTAGGAAACTCTTCCTTGACATTAATAACAACATTAACAGACATCAGATGTGAGCAGTCAGAATATGAAATGAGTAAACAATAACAGGAGTGTGTGTTGGTGTCTGATTAGGGGAGGAATGTGTGTCCTTGCACAGCTGCCAGTGTAAGCTGTGTTCATTACCTCAGCCTTTCTAAAATCCTACTTATGGCTCAAAAGCACGACTGTTTTCAATGTGGCATTCAACCAAGAAAAAGAACTGGTTTCAAAGTGGACATGTTTCAACATATTTCTGTATGTGACTGACGGAAAGTGAGCAGGTCTGCTGCATCTGTACGTCTGCCCGAATAAGAAAGCCTGCTTTAAATGAAGTGGGTCACAACAAAGCTAGAAAGCACTGACACGAAGTCTATTATCCGACAAACATTCATTATACAGATATAAAACAGTAGCTACCTTGCATTTTGAGAACACGTAAGCTGACCGTTGGTTTCGTCTTCGACAGCTAGCCTAACGTAATTTAACGTCAGCTAACGTTAGCAGCAGCGTTAGCAGCTGAGCACACGGAGCCGTACTGTCAGATATACCTGATATATCTTACCTTATAATAGACATCGAACTGTATGTTTTCCGGGAGTGAGCGTATGTCCCTTCTTGAACGGCTGTAGTTATCCACCACAGCCGAGATAGCGGTGTTGTACAGTGTTTCTGGGATCCATTCGAGCTCCACAGCAGCCATGTTGTTTTCCCTCTCCAAAAAAAAAGCCCAGCAGCTTCAGCCCTCCCCGGCTCTCCCTACACTATCTTACCGCGATGAAAGCACTTCCTCCGCGACTCCTCATACAACATTCACTTCAAAGTGAGGCCACGGATACTCGTACCGCCGCTATGTCGCCGCTACAGCCCCTCAAACCGCTGTTTCATTTCCGATTTTTCTCCTTCATCTCCAATTATTCGTCGACCCTACAGCAGTTCCGTGCCCCCGTCCCGACGCAAGCCTTCACCAGCGCTGACGCAGTGACGTAATTGTGCGGTCGATGCAAAAAAAAAAAAGGCTTTTAAATTCAAAGAACGAAAGTCATGTTTTTGGACAAATATGATAAAAAAAAATACTTCTATACAGTTTTTATTTTCCAAATCTTGTTTATGTTAAAAGGGTTTCTCATTTTACATAATAAAGACCCCGTTTCACTCAAAACTCTGCTCAAACACCCTATGCAAAACGTACAATGCATAGATATCACACGTTTCCTTTGTGTATCAGGATGACTTTATGAGTTCATATATTTGTATTGTTCACATCTTTGGTTTCCCAAAATTGTGCATTTATGTGTAAAAAATGTTACATTTCCTGCAGTTTATGGATGCAAACATATAGCTAAACTACAGCTGATGATCACTTGTGTCATAGATCATAAAATATATCAGAGTTCAAATGCGCACATATAGGATCCATGTCATTTAATATCAGCAGGGTTGGATCAAAATGTATTATACTATTGTCTGGTGAATACACATTTAGTCTCTTCGATTTGTTTTTGCTCTGGTATGTTGTCCATCAATAAAACTTTTTAAGATTAAATGTAAAATGTTCATATAACGTAAAACACAGACTGTTAACTGTTTATTTCATTAATAATTAATTTAATCACTATGACACTTTAAGTAAATAATAAATGTACATTAAGACACAGTTTTAAGGGACAAAACACAGACCAGCGTTATATTTTGGTGTCAGTTTGTTACATTTGTGCTGCACATTTTTCAAAACTTGCTACTACAGGTTGGGGTCCAACCCCTAGAGGGCGACCGCTGCATTGCGCTGCTACGACCACTCGCTAGAAGAAGATAGACTTTGACGTCAACACGTTTGAGCATGCCTACTACGCTCGAACATAAACAAAGACAGGACGCGGCGCTGCAATTAACTGTACTCTCCGGTAATCCTATATGCTAACTGTACTGAAAAGATTGGAGAGACACTTATTTTTGGAAGCATGGAAAACGCATTGTTGATGCGAGTGAGTGTTTTTACCGACCAAGGAGGCAGGAAATACATGGAGGATGTGACCGAGGTCATAGTAGAGCCCGAGCCGGGAGAAGACGAGCCGACGTCGGATGAGGCAGAGGATAGCAATAGGAGAGACTGTACGGTCAGTTTTTTGGCAGGAGACACTCAGCCAGACCCGGCATGTGAAACTGTGGCCTCTCCGCCTGTTTCAGATGAATCACGTGAATCTCTACGAACGGAAGACCAAAGTATAATAGTGGAAACATCCTTAGATGGAGGTCAGAGCCCGCCGGGAGCTCAGCCGAGCGTCGCGAGTCGTCCCCGCCGTTCCGTGGCTTTCTTCGCTGTGTTTGACGGGCACGGGGGGCGCGAGGCTGCGCAGTTCGCTCGAGACTATCTGTGGGAGTTCGTGAAGAAGCAGCGGGGCTTCTGGTCCGACTGTGACCGGGAGGTCTGCGCTGCTATACGCAAAGGATTCGTAGCCTGTCACCATGCTATGTGGAAAAAGCTCCGTAAGTTTGCCAACATCTCACTAAGTCATGGTATATAACGTTTTTTTTTTAAATCAAATATACACTCCTTCCTCTGCTTGAGTAGCATGAACATACAGCACACTTCTTCATTAGACGGTAACGTTACTGTGGCCTACACCCGAAAAGTTTGAACGGTACTTGTCCATGGACCGGGGCGTACTGCTAGCTCCAGTGAAATAAAATTCACCAGGAGATTCTACGGACATTTTAGGCATATAGCTGTGTATTTGCTATTCGTTTTGCTTATTTAAATTCAAAATGTATCCGGTTAACAGTCTTAGCAAGCCAAGGCAACCGAGCTAACACCAAAGTTAGCAGTAGCCACCGTGTTCGCTCCTAACAAAGCCCGCTACAGAGGACACGGGCTACTGGCTAGCAATTCAAGTGTGATTGAAGGTTATTTCATGTATATGTGAGCATATATGCATATAATGTTTTATTATTCCGTTGGACTCACTGTGTTATCGTATATTTGGTTATATTTCTGTATCTCGTTATTATCCACCACAAAGCCGTGAAGTAGCGGGTGTGTGTTATGCGTACAGTCGCCGGCAGTCTGCTCGTGTGTGTGTGTGTGTGTGTGTGTGTGTGTGTGTGTGTGTGTGTGGATATGCCTGGGCATGTTAGCTGTCTACACACAGTGTGACTCTGAAGGACTTCCGCCAGGACAAACCGCGTCAGACCAACTGCCCTGCACTACAGTGTTGTCAACAGACTAGACATAAACGCAGCATGTATTTTGTTGTTATCGTTTTGCTGTTGTCAGTGTAAAGGAGTGGTCCACTTCAGCCCAGCTGACTGTGCAGTGGGCAGTTCATGAGCATTAATTAGTTGTAGCTCATGTTCTCATTTTCATCCTCTCAGCTGAATGGCCAAAGACGCTTACAGGCCTTCCCAGTACATCGGGCACCACAGCCAGCGTAGTCGTGATCAGAGGAAACCGCATGTATGTGGCCCATGTCGGGGACTCTGCAGTGGTTCTAGGTGTCCAGGACGACGACGCAATCCCGTTCATCAGAGCCGTGGAAGTCACACAAGACCACAAACCCGAGCTGCCCAGAGAGAGGGAGCGCATTGAAGGTCTGGGAGGGAGGTAAGCCTTTAACCCACACAACATCCTACCTCTGCATTGATTTGAATAGAATATTCACTTTAAAAATGTTCTCTGGTAGCATACTCATTGCACTGGAAAGAGTGCCTTTTGCAGCCTTACTGGCTTGTTATTGCTCAGATCACATAACCATAACTTTTATTTATGATTCAGCTGCCACATTGAATCAGAGTGGTGTAGCAGCTTATTCTTTCTCACGACTCAGCACCCCCCTATCTGTGACAAAGCAGTGATTGTGACCAAGACGCATTTATTTTGCACAATAGAACATCAAAATGTTATCTGCCTCGAGGGATTACGTTATTTATACTGTCTGTGGCATGTCTACTGATAAGATGTTGTGGTAGGTGGTAGGCCCCAGGGGTGCTTGACAACAACCAAACTCTTGTGCTTACACGACAGGGTAAACTCCACGGCGTTACAGTTGAGCGAGTGGTTACACCATTGCAACCACCCTAGACACATTACTGCACAACATATAACGAGATGTACAGAAGGTGCATTTCATTTACAAATGTTGACAGAAATTGGGCTTGGGCAATACCTTCTAACATCAGTTGTATTCAGTATACATGGAAAGGAATGTGTGCAGGAGGGAGGAGTTAATTCATTTTACTGTCTGAGCAGACTTGCTGAGGATAAATAAGTATGATGTTCTGTGGAACTTTATCGAAACATGTGATCTGTAAACAAATATTTAGTGAATCACTGACTACACAAGTGATACTGAGAGATTTGTAAGTGTAGATTTGCTGGTAATAAAAGTAGTGAAGATGTAAAGGCATTGTGCATCACAAAGTCTGTTAGCTCCCTCTCAATAGGAGCATCCTTCACTGGATTTGAAGTCTGAATATTATTTAAATAGATGCTGACATTTTGGAGAAAAGGCAAATGAACTTGCATTTCTGCTCTACTGATCACTTATAGTCCTTTTACTACACTTGTCACACTCGCCCATTCACTGATTGGAGAGATGTTGGTGGTGCCAACTGCTCATCAGTGCTTCCTGTCCGAAGTGCTCACACTGATCACTAAGCTCCCCCATACACACACATTCACACACCAACGTCACAGCCATCAGGAGCAATTTAGGGTTCAGTATCTTGCTACCTCAGTCCACTTAAAGAGGATTTCAGGGGTTGTTGTTCCGCCTTTGAGCCGGTATCTGTGTAGACGCTCAAGCTGCTGATTATCTAAAATCACATTATGCCAGCATTTTTTTGTTCAATGTAAACAAAGCAAAGGCGGCGTAATGGTGGGTCTTCTTTGCAGCAGTATTGTGGGCTCAACACCACATTTGAACTTCTGTGAAGGCATAATGATGTATCCTACTGCATTTGTTTTAGCTCGATGTACTTGATGGACTGGCAGCTGAGTGAAATTCTTGTTTTTTGCAGCCCAGCTCTGAAATTTGTGGAGATTTTACCTGAATTAAGTCCTCCCCCTTCTCTATCTGCTAACAGTGTGATCAAGAAATCTGGAGTGAACCGGGTGGTCTGGAAGAGGCCACGGCTGAGTCACAATGGCCCAGTCCGTCGGAGCACTGTTATTGACCAGATCCCATTCTTGGCGGTAGCCCGAGCTCTAGGTAGGAGATCCTACTTCTTAGTGAAGGCTTACATGAAGTATGGAGTTTTGGCCTTCAGTCTAACTCTAAAGATAGCCCCTTTATCACTGACTTTATTTGCATTCATGAAAGTTTTTGTCACGACCTGTGGTTCCTTCAGCTACGTTTCCCTTCTCTGGGACAGGTGATCTGTGGAGCTATGACTTCTACAGCGGGGAGTTTGTGGTTTCCCCTGAGCCAGACACTAGTGTGGTGACCCTTGACCCCAGGAAACACCGCTACATCATCCTGGGCAGTGATGGTCTTTGGAACATGGTGCCACCTCAAGAGGCTATCTCCATGTGTCAGAACAACGACGAGGCAATGGTGAGCGGAGTGCTACATCAGCAAAGAGTAGGATACTCTGTAGCATTTCTCATTGTGGATCAGGGGCTTGTAGGCTAAAGGTTAGAGAAGCCTGATAGTTGAATAACGATCTAATAACAGCCTTCCATGCTGCAGGCACCATGTGGGGTATCGAGTGCCCGGCAGCTGGTCAGCCATGCTCTGCTGCGGTGGCGCCAGCGCATGTTGCGTGCTGACAACACCAGTGCCATCGTGATCGCTCTGCAGGAGCCCGGGACCCCCCAGGACACCCTGCACCACGAGGAAGTGCTGCTCGACTTAGCCAAGGTATCCCAGTGTCCACCCACCTCCTTATCCCGTGCTGACACTCCTCTACTTCAGGTGAGGGTGATCTGACAACAAAGATACTGAAAAGAAACACAACATGCTCTTAAATAGCTGTGAAAAGAATTTACTTTGCATCCAAATATTCCCAATTGATGAATCTTTTTATGGGATAATGGGACATTGTTGGGGACAGTAACATATTCTCGACACGTGCTTTTACTTTCCTACATACTTGATCTACTATGATAAAGGAGCAGCAGAAATGAAGCACTATAAAGTTTAGATGACTGGTCAGATATTCCTGAAGTGCTGAAGTTTGTTTTCATTGTTGTTTTAACCTGTCCACCTGCAGCGCCCCCCTGAGGAAGACTCTCTCTCCACTGTGTGCGAGCTCCTCCCCACCTTGGAGCGACGAGACGGGCTATCAGGAAGCAACAGCCTGTACCACATGGATCTGTCTGACCCGTTCACTCTGACTCCACTGTGTCCAAACACTAGTGCTGAGCTGCCCAGTCAGTCCAGTCCCACTGACAGGACCATTGGGAGCAGGACACCAAATGGCAAAAGAACTACTGATGGATCATCAACACCGACGTTGGGTCAGTCATCTAAGAAAGCCCGGCGCAGGACTGCTGACAGACCACCGTTAGTCCAACACAACGCAGAGAAGAAGCAGAAGGAGTCCAGTAACGTTTCCCCTATTCTTCACAACAAGAGCACAGTGTGTGTGTGCTGAAACACACGGACGAATCAACCTGCTGCCTCCCACCTTCATACTGGTCTTCAGGGATGTTTCCGTTCCTCATGTTTGCTATTCTCCTGCACACCCTCATGGTTCTAACCAGCCTTGCTCTGGAGGTCGTTGTCTTCATGCTCAGCACCAGTACAATACTCATTTGAAAACTTTTTGGAAGAATGCAAATTTTATGTCTTTGTTTCAGATTCCTTCCTGAAATGCTGATTATCGTCTTCTTCAGAATCAAACTCTTGATTCGTGTCTTACTTCAGCTTTTTCTGGTAACTGTTGTAAGAAATAAGTATAACTAATAATACTGGTGTAAATATTATGCATTTTATAGGTGAGTAATGAAAAGTAAGTTGAACAGTTCATTTAAAACAAATCTATATATTTTTTATACTTCCTGTTATTGTATGATGGTAAAAGCTGAATATTTAGATGAGCTCCACCACAGTTTTCATCTCCTCCTCACTGTCCACATACCATTGTGTTCTCACCCTGTGTTTAAGCATATTTATGTATTTTTATTGGTATCTTTATACTTTATCACTGGATATTTGTCTTGAATATAAACTGAAGGTGCTGCTACAGTCACAAACCATAAGCTACTACAGTGTGTATATTGCTATATAAATATATGTAATAAGTGTTGGTAGCATTTCTTTTTAACAGTATGTAATTACCAGAACACATCTGCCCTCCATGAGGTGAAGGAAAACGTCTTATTGCACAACACATCTTATAGAGTAGATCCACTCCCTTGTTGTAATTTGTAATGAAGTATAACAGATCATTTTTTGGTGTCTTCACTTCCTGTGAGCCTGCTCCATCCATCTATCAGGTAGTGATTTTCTATGTTTTTGAGAATTGCCTTTTAACAGCCGGCTGAAGCTTTTGCAGAGGTTGTTGTGTCTGTCTCTACAATGATAGACTTCTCTGAAACGAAGACTTGCTCTGGTTCTGAGGGACCAACACAAAGCCTGATGTTTACAATGAATCATGTTGTGCTGCCAGACGTCTGTTGTGGCTGCACTGGAGGTATCACTGATGTCACGTTGTCTATGTCACATCTGCGAGAATCAGAAAAATGCTCCATCACAAGCACATCTGTCCCTACAGACGAGTTCTGTCTCGCAGCACCACTCCATCCTGCTACCTTGTTTTCTCTTGCTTGCAACAAGACAATAATGGAGGCCGATTGAGAGTTCCCTTTAGCATTCTCCCTACACAAGCCATTGTCCCTCCATGCTGCAGCTGCAGTTGTATTGTTACTTATGTATGCACAAGGCTCATTTGTGAGTAAATACTCTCTGCATGGACTTTGTAAGAGAATATTTTTGCACTATTATGGACCTTCATCATCTTTGAGAAGGAAGCTGTCCTGAAAATGAAATGATGCAGCTAGGAATGGATGACATGATTGGAGTCAAAAAAAGAAAACACAGCAAACAGGATGTTTGAGGACAAAATGATGTTAACTTTAACAAATGGAAGGGAATCCTCATCAGTTTGAGCAGATGTTTGCATTGTGACCTCTTTTGCCACTGATGACTTTGTTAAGTGATTCAGGCGAGAAATATTCACTGAGAGAATAATGACCATTATACAAATGTCTAAATCTTTGTAAAACCTTGTTACATGATGATGATGTATTTTCATTTAGCTAAGTGCAATTTCTAACAGGAATTTGTAGCATTATGGATTGGTTCAAAATGTTGATTGACAAATGTTGGAGGAATGATACATTCATGTTTGACTCATTCTCTCTGCAGATACAGTCCGTCACTTGGCTCGGGTCCGCTGTATGTCTTTTTATACTATTTTTGAGTCTACTCATTTACTCTGTTGAATAATGATATACCTGATTACAAATGGCTGTGTTAACAGCAGAAAGTGCATGTGTACAGTGTAAATGTGAAAAACACTTATCTGGAAATGAACCTATTTAAATAAAAAGCTCTGAAGTAAAGTCTATGCTTTAAAAGTAAATAGTGACTTCTTTTTTCATCATTTTTTATATATTTATATATAGATATGTGTGTATTTTATTTTAATGGTCTCATGATCATCCCTTTAAATTTCAGACTCATACACATCACATACATCACATGTCCTCCTAAGTTTTAGCTAATACTTAAAAAATCTTTATTGAACATTTTTTAATTTTAATTAACAAAACGGAGGAAACAGCAGGGGAACACCTCCTCAAGCAAAGCCAGTATCAGAAAAAACAACAGTAAAACAAAAAGGGGGAGGCCATGGTACAGAACAAAAACAGTCTAGGACATTGTACAGTAAAATGCAAACCCATTGGAGACAGCACCTACATCCCATATTTCTGAATAATGCAGCATCATTAACACTCAAGCAAGTATAAGTCACAGTCCGTGTAAGCCCACAAGTCAGTTATGTATTCATATAATGTGAATGTGTTCCAATCACAACTGTAATGCGCCAAACCTTCATCCCAAAGGCTGCAGAGTCTAGTGCCTATATATTTTCAGAACAGGGCCCAAATCTTGTAAAATACATGACTTATACATTTTGACCTATATGTCAGATATTCCATAGGTATCATATTGAAAACAACTTTGTGCCACCCAGCCAGTGATGGGGGTTTACAGTAAATCCACTTCAGAATGTTTTTTTCTTGTCCTTTTCTTGAATGTGCATTTTGGATTTGTGTGTCTGGGAGCCCAAACAGCAGGCATGCAGACTCTTTGTTCAATTCAACGTTCAAAAATCAGTGATCATTTATCTGTTATGTTTTCCCAATACTCAGTTATGTGTTTACACGTCCATACACAATGAATGAAAGTACCAACCTCTGTGTGGCACTGCAAACGGTGTAACAATCGAAACTGAGTCTCCTTCATCCTACTACATTAATGTTGTATTCTTATAGTTTGATATACATTTATGGTTCTTTTTGTTTGTTTCTGTTATTTGCTGTCTACGCCTATGAAATAAAATGAATTATTAATATTATTATTATATCTGTAGCCACGTTTCCTCATCAAAGTCTATACTGAGGTCTACGTTCCAAACTATGGGCGTGAATGCGTGAATGCAGGTCCAGTCTTCTCGTACCGCGCCAGGCTTTAACAGTGGCATTTATAATGAAACGACATCTAATACATGTTTAGCTTTCTATCATATATTGCTACAAACACATAATGTTATCTTGTCAGTTACAAGTGTTTACACTGAGCTTGTTGGTACGACACGTGCAGGAAACAGTGCTCGAACCTGTGAAAACACTGGAATGTGCTATTAGTTTGGTGGGATGTCCATGTGTGTAGTAGATCTTGATTTGGGTCTGTATGTTTGCTGAGGCACTAATTGTTCGTTGGTTGTTGTGTTTTGTTTTGTTTTTAATATATTGTTTTGTGTTGATTTTTATATGCATAATTTAAAAAAAGAATGTTCAAAAAAAAGAAAAAAGAAAAAGAAAACACATAATGTTTATCACAATTAGTGAAAGACATGTCTCGGTGCTTGGTATGTCTGATGACTTTGTGTAGCCCTGTCTTTGGAAATTAGACTGTGATGAATATGAATTAGGCTATTGGTGCATTTTCAATAAAGATATGAGAACTTTTGCAACGATCCTTGTGACTGCATTGTTTTTTATCTGATCTGGGCCTTTCCCATGTTTGGATGTGTTTTGCAGTTTTCACCTGTCAAAAACTGATTGAAGGCATAGTATAGTTACTCAAAGGTGTTTTCTGCCTAAATATGACTTAAACTCATTCATAAGCTTCATAATATAAACACTAGAGCTCACAGGACAACTTGGAATTCTTTTAAATGATCATTACAACACAAAATGGATGGGCTTTTTCACCTGCCAAAAATTGATTGAAGGCCAGTTATTTCCTTGCACAGTTTTCGCCTTGATTCGAGAGTTTCGTGTTGGCCTTTTGCCATTTAATTTCCATAGCAATAGTTAGTGGGTGTTTAGACTTCTTCCTAGTTTGTGGTTTTTCCCTCCTCTGAGGCGTTTTCTGTTTTCATCGGTTTTTGTTTTTCTTGGTAGACGTTAAGATTTTGTGTAGTCATTTTTGATAGCCATCCCTCCTGTTCGAGGTGCTTTCTTTTCATTCCCCTTATTTTTGTGTGCTTAATAAAGCCTTCTATTCAGCTCTGCATCCGAGTCCTACCTCTGTGTCCCAAGCTTGTCAGAGCCTCTGACTTTTCCTCTCAGTTTATTGTTTGTGGATTGCCATGAAATTTGGTTCAGATATTCATGTTTCCCACAAGATTAAGTGTAATAACCCTGCTCAAAGTCATTATTATTGATGCATTATCGCTTTATTGTTTCAGCTTGAAGTGGGAGTGGTAATTTCTTCATACACTGCTGGTTATCTTGTACATTTACCAGTAAATAAAGTCTCATTTAAAGTCTCATTTTGACCTTCAGTAATACATCAGAAATTAGTATTTTATTATATTTATTTAATCTGGTTCTGCAAAGTGACATGCAACTAAAGTTATTAAAAAATCTAATGGAGTAAAGAGTATTTCCCTCTGAACTGTAAGCAGTGTTATAGTATAAAGTATAAAGTATAAGTATAAGTAGAAAAAGTGGAAATACTATATCTTAAGTTGTACTAAAGTACAGTACCTGACTGAACTATACATAAACATAAACTATAAGACTATAAATGAATATAAAATATATTAAGTTGAATACAAAGTGATTTATAGTAGTACGAGCTATTGTATGCAGCTTGACATCAGATCTACAAATCAACAGATGCACAAACCATTAATAATTAAACTGAAAATTATAAGCAAGACGGGATGTCATCCGTCTGTGTCTCAGGTCTGGAAGCAGACTCTGCAACACAAACAAAAACACTGATCAGTTTCTGAAACTTTAAAAATGAGACAGTGCTCCTTAAACATGCATTAAACAACATTTTGATACCTATATTAAATCAAACGACATTTAACTCTGCTCTTTTGTATAAAATACATAATTCAGTCTTCAGAAACAAAGAACCCTTGTACCTCAGTATCACTGTTCACTTTGTGGGGAAGTTGTCTTGTGCTGTTTATATTAAATCTAATCAAATTTGTTCTTCTGATATCAGCTGATACACACTCTTTGCAGTGATGTGCGCGGTGATGTCAACATGTGTGTGAGCACAGTGTACTTACATAGTTATTTTTATTGCTCCATTCTGGATGTTTCTGACATGGATCTCCTTTAAGTTTTGGGCCTGTTTATATTATTTGGCCTGCTCCTCTTTATTCAGTGACTTCCACTGTGGACAGACGACAACACACTGTCAGTGAGCACACACACACTGACACGCAGTTACGGGCACAAACATAAGCATAAAAACATATTAACATGCATTAATATGCACACACGTCCACATTAATGAGTTTGTGCTTTGCAAACCGCGTCAGTACATCTGAGTCCTAAAATGCTACAAAACCCTTTAAAGTTTGGTTTGTTTTCTGCTCCTGAGACAATAAATGAGAAGCAGAAATCACTCTAACGATGTGAGGTTTAGAATTTGAGGACTTTTTACGGGCTCAACTGTAGAATTTTTACCAAAATTTGATCAAGTTTGTGACCAGGGCCGCTGACAGGTTTGGCTGGGCCCGGGACAAAAAATCCCCAACACATCACACAAAACCAACACATTTTGAAGTAAACGTATCATAATTGAGCCCGACGTCATGGGCCCTCCTCTATTCCAGAATTCCCAGGGCCCGGGACAAAAAGCCCTTTAGTCCCCCCCTGTCGGCGGGGCTGTTTGTGACACTGAGTGTCTCAAACAAACAGAGCCAACACACGTACCCTTTGTCCCAGGACAGTGTTGACAGCTGCACTCCCTCTGGTGTGGAGCTCAGCCTCCACATTTGCTCTCTGCTCCTTCATATAAAGCATGAAGGCATTTGGGGGCTTCTTGATGTATTCAGCCGTCTCATCCTCCTGCGTGCTCTCACGCTTTCTCTTTCTACGGATCAAAAACAGAGCCAGCCAATGTTACCACTGTGTGAAACTGTAAGGAAACAAGTATCTTCAAAAGAACAACATTTTAACCAAAGCTGTCAGAGCAAACTTACTTTGAGTTGGAGGTGTTTGGTTGAGGTGCAGAGACAGGAGGGGTGAGACTCTCTGGAAAAGCATAGACCGGCTGTCCATTCCTGCACAGAAACAAATACACACTTTAGACAGTGGAAAGAGTGTGTGACAACTTCACTCACTGTGTTTGTTTGCATTCATGTATGTGGTACTTACCATATGCCAATACACTGGAGGCCTTCAGGCAGCAGCAGTGGAACATTGTACTGAAGACACAAACACACACACAGGACAGGTGATCAGACAAGCTGCAGTGTGTCATCCGTCCACCAGATGTCAGGATTTCCCCTCACTATAAATAAATAACTGTGACATCTGGAGGACAAACACATCTGGAGAATCTACAACACACACATATGTGACCAGAATATGTCTGCATGCTTTTGTTTCTTTTTTCTTGCCTTCTTTTGGCATAAAGTCACAGTTGACAAATACCTGTATCAATACAGGTATTGATCTCTTCCTAAACCATGCTTAGTCTCTTACCTGTTCCTGGCCATGTGTGTCTGCCTAGGGGTTGGTGTGTAGGTGGGCAGGCTCAGGAGACAAAATTTCATTGACATCATTGTCAATAGTAGTATTGACAATAGTCTCCGTCCTGATTTGCCTTATTAGGTCTTCCAGTTCTTCACTGGTATCCTGTCACACACAATGATAGAAAGCTGCTTTTGGGACACTCTTATGTGGACAACATCATATATTACATAAAATATGAATATTTTAATATTAATTTAGGAATATATTGGATGTCTCAGTTCACTACATTTATTTGACAACTATAGTTAGTTACACTGCAGATCTGAATGTTTAAAAAGTAAATATTAGTCACTTCACTACACTACATTCCACACGTGAAGGGACAACAAAGTGATCTCACATTAAAATGAATCTTTTTTCTTGTCTTCTTTTGGCATAAAGTCACAGTTGACAAATATCTGTATCAATACAGGTATTGATCTCTTCCTAATGACACCTATCCCTAACTTATACTTAATTCGTTCGCATATGTAGCCAGGACCGGCGCTGTATATATATATATATATATATATATATATATATATATATATATATATATATATATATATATATATATATATATATATATATATATATATGGCTAGACCTTTCTTAGACACCCACGCGGATGTTTACCAACTTCCGTTGGGTTCGTGCCAGCGTTAAGTCGCAGCTATGCTCGCAACCAGCAGGACACACGAAGCAAAATAAAAGCGTCAAAACTAACATTATCACAAGTATTGGTAACGTTACACGCCCACTAAAAGGCTGCTGACTTAAGACCATATCGGTCCAGTTGATATTTAGAAAGAAATTCAGCAAGTGTGCTCTTACTTCCAGCACATTCCGTGATAATGGAAAACAATCATTTTATTTTGAAAGGATCTGTAGCGAGCTCATGGCTAGTTTCCTGTCAAGTTCTGAAATGTGATTTTTGAGGGCGGGAAGACTCGTATGTTCGTGTCGTACTGTCCGCCCGGTGTCACCGGTAAAACTGTCGGACCCGGATCCGGTAATGTACCGGAGCAACGGTGACGAGCCTAGCATTAGGATTAGCTCTTGCTAGCTAGCCAGTAAAAGCTAACAAGTGACTGTCTCGCTTAGCTCTCAGGTAGGTCACAGAAATAACGTTGTTAAACTGTTTCCAGTACGTTAGTTAAGTGTTAGTGAGTCAGTACACCTCCAGTAACTAACACGGCCTGAACTCTATCACATTACAGTGAATGTGTGTGTGCGCGCCTATAACACAGGAGGGGAGCTATCATTAGGAACATGGCTGCATCTCCAGTGGAGTACACCATTGGTGGGGTGAAGATCCAGTTCCCCTGCAAGGCGTACCCGTCCCAGCTGGCCATGATGAACTCCGTGAGTAACACCTTCATCACCTGATGAAGGTGACTTCAGTGGACTAGGAGAGCATATGGCCTTTTATAATGAAGCAGCACGCAGACACACTAGACTTCATCATGCGGGGCAGCAGTAGCTCAGTGGGCTCAGGGGCTGCCCATCACTCTACAGGGTTCCCACGGGTGCTTGAATTCCTTGAAAATGCTTGAATTTCAATTCAGTGTTTTCAAGGTTGTGAAAATGCATGAATTTTTTGTGAAGTGCTTGAAAATGCTTGAAATTTGTGTGATGTCTATCTCAATAAACCAAGAGAAAACAAAAATGTTTCCTAAGCGGCTACGCGCTTGATCCGATGCCTTTACATGCAGAACTCAGTTATCATACTCGCTTGGTGTTCTGCCGAGAAATAACAGTAGATTACTATCGTACTATCGACACCTGTTGGTCACTGTGATTGCACTATGGTAGTTACACAATACACCACTCACAAGCTGAGAATACAAGCCAATTCACAATTAGTTAAAAATCAAAACAGTCAATCTACCACCATATGAAATAATGCTAATTAGACCCATATTATTATGCTATACAGTGGCACCGCTGCGCTTCCCATGACCATCATGGCAAACACAACTAGTAGGCTACCTATTTAAAGGTGCTGGAAAAATGGAAAAACCGGTGCTTGAAGTGCTTGAATTTGTTCATGAAAAAGGCGTGGGAACCCTGACTCCATCTCTCTCCACCATCTCCACATTGCATGTCTATGAGCATGTGTGTGTTCTGGGTTAAAATGCATGTAAATAAAACAGTGAAAAAAGAAGTTCCCCGTTGAGGGATTAATAAAGTATCTCTAAAAACAATAACAAAAAGCCAGCAGTAAGTCATTTCAAATCTGGAGATGTGCATCATGATCACCTTAAAAGCTAGCAGCTGATCTTCTGCAGCACTTCCTGCCTGTGTTAGAAGTTATAAATAGACCGAAAATCAGACGAATCAGAATCAGAAGTGGTTTAATTAAAGCACTTTTAAAAATATAAATAAGAAGTTGTAATGTCATAATAATACTGAAATCTTAAAAAAAGTATGGAGTGAGAAAGTCATTGACATAGTTATGTTCTACAGTTGTATCAACTCTGATGATTTTCCAGCTTAAGGTGTATTTCATAAAAGTCCCTTTGGTTGGTATTTCAGCTATAAACAAAAAACAATTGTTTTTGGAAGAAGAAGTTACTGCATTCAGCTTCATAAGCTTAAATATGACTGTTTCCTTTTAGTTTTAATATTGCAGGTTTCTTTAGTCGTCGTTACAGTAAAGTGAATATTTTTGGGTACATGACAAAACGGGACAGTTAAAGATGTCTTTTTGGGCTTTGGGAAAGACCTTTTAACATTTTTCTGACATTATCTAGACCAAACAGCTCATCAAGTAATCATGAAAATGATTGACAGACTATCGGTAATGAGTCGCCCTAAACCAGTTAAGTTTTTTCCATGCATTATCTCTACCTGTTTATGCTGGATGTACTCTAGAGTCTAGACACTCAACACACACCTACTGAATGTTTTTTAAATTCCCCAAGTGGAGGAGTCACATTAAGACACAAGAGAACATGTAAACTTGTAACAGAAAAGCCCTAATCAGACTGTTAATGTCTTGGTAGATGTAAAGTCATGTGTCTCTGTGTAACAGCACAAGCTCTGTAGACATTAAAAGAAGATAAGTACAGAGGCAGTTAACTGACTTTAACTCAGTACAGTCAAAAAGTCTGACTCTGTCTCATTTGTGTGTACCTTGTCTGCAGATCATACGAGGGCTGAACTATGGGCAGCACTGTTTGCTGGAGAGTCCCACAGGAAGTGGAAAGAGCTTGGCCTTACTCTGCTCGGCTCTGGGCTGGCAGTGTGCTCAGTTTGGTAAGTCTGCTCTGACTGAGGGCAGAGAAGCAGAAACAAGTGTGAAACAAAAAGAAGTGGTGTACAGATTAGTTCTAGTGCAGAGGTCTGTCTCAGGTCACTTGGCTGTTTCTACTTTGTTTTTATGGTCTTAAAGCAGTTAACTGTTTGTCAGTGTTCACATTGAAAACATTCTTCTTTCTCATTATTTCCTTGTTGTATATCTTCTGAGTTTGTTAATGCAGCCTACCCCATGTACTGTGTCAACGTCACTGATAGTTATGTCCAATGAATATATGATAACAGCTAAAGCGAAAGAAGGAGAACACCTTGCAGATGACGAGAGTCAGTCAGAGAAGAACTGTGGCGACTCTAAGAAGCCAGTCACCACCTCCTGTCAGTGTGTATGCCACAGTAGAGCCAACAGGATCACAGCTACACCAGCAGCCAGTCCTGATGTTGTGGACCTCACTGCGTCACCCCGCAAAGAGACCTTACAGCCTCCAGCACCTGAACACGGTAAGCATCTTTCAGTCCTTTGTTTTTTTGTGGTTGCATCTGAAACATGCATAACAAGATGCACATTAGTTGTAATTTCACTAAAGAGATATGTAGTTTACAGTATACAGAATCTCCAGCATTTGTGTCCTCTCATGGTGTCTATTATCATATCAGCCAACTTTAGTCCGTTTCATGTTTTGATTATCACGTTCACTTTGGAATCTCATTTGAGTACAGATGAAACATAAAAGACAAAACAAGTCCTGTGGTTCCAGTAATACATTTTGACAGTTCCCAGTTTCAGTCAGCTGCTTTTTCAGTTTTTCAGTGTATTGACAGCTGAGTAGTCAAATCAGGTGTTTGGACTTCACAATAAAACTCATCGATTCTTAAAGTATTATAAGAGACTAAACATGAATTTGAGAGAAGGCCATCTCAGTGCACTGTAGCTGCGCTTTCTTCCATTGTCCCAGCCTTGCCGTGAACATGGTTGAGTCAGTGCATTGGCATCTCACACGTTTCACAAGTCATTCAATCAATGAATGATGAATGAATCAACCCATGCGTTTTGACCTGCTGTGTTTTTCAGTGTCGTCACCACAGGAGTTGCAGCCCAAGAGACAGTCTATAGCCTCTCGTCTGTCTGAGAAGTTCCAGGCTTCCCTCCGCTCTGACCATGAGAAAGATGACGAGTTTCAGGCAGACAGGAAACGCATTCGCACTGCTGAACACACGGTAGTAGGGATGTAACGATACATCGTGACAAGATTTTTCGGTACAAATGCGTGACGACTCGCATCGTTTGATAGAAAAAATGAATCGCGATTCTTGGCGAATGCGAGAGAAGTAGGATATGTTCTTTTTCGGAATTCACGATGTTGCGATTTGCAACTTCAACGCAACTTCAGTTAATCCCCGTGAATCCAGGGAGGTATTGCAATTTTAACCAATCACCGCAACTTCTCCGCAACTTCCGCAGAGTCTGCACGCGGGATTAAACTCGGGTCAGGGACGGACGTACGGTGCAGGAGGATCCCCTCATGGGACCTCTCCCCGCCGGGCGCATTTCCTCCGAGGTGGTGCACCGCGACCGGCTCTGCGTTTACAGCGCCCAGACCTCGCCGTTTCCCAGGGCCTCTCATCAAAGGGTTAATGAGCTTTCTTCTTAATTGTTTTCAGTTAGCTCATACTTCAAGCTGAAAGGTAATGGTCAGATCAGCTGCTTGCTGGCAGCCCTAATAAGAACACAAACTGTTTGAGAGTTTCTGTAAAGAGAGATTTTTTTTCCTACAAATAAAAAGATAATTTTTTTAGTCAGAATTTGTCTGTAGCTCATTTTGATTAAAAAAAAAAAAAAAAAGTCGAGTCGTGAGTTGAGTGTATCGTTACATCCCTACACGGTAGCTTTTGATGCTTTGTATACTGTTGTACATTTATACAGAAAATACTGTATATTCAATTTAATGTGTGAATGTATACATTTATATCAGTATCTTTACTGAGGTAAAGTCAGTACCAGTGACTCAACTGTCAAGGCTTCATGAGCACTGAGTGAATAAGCAGCATCACAAGCCAAAAAGCAAATGTCAAAGCAGTCAAATTACAATGAACTCTTCTTCACTATACTATATATATATTGATTCTCTAATTAGCAAACTTCATTAAATGGCTCTATTTATGTCAGTGTCTATTTTATGTTACAGGTGGGAGAGGTCGAATGCTATACATTCTCTGATTAAACATCATAAAACGTTCTATTTATTATCTTAAAGCTTGATTCAAAATAAATCTAATCTCTCTCGTCTCTTTTAAATCCTTTTCTCAGACTTTATAGTGGTTGCCACCGACGTTTCTGCCTAAGAGACAAGGAGGGGTTGTGACACCAAAAATGTCTAATTCCTGTTGTCTTTTCAAGTTGTGTAAAAAAAAAAAAATCAATAATGCACAACATCCTGAATGTATGTAATATATATTTACAATATGAATGCAAATTCATAATATAAAGCTTTTATTACACCACTTAGAAAAGTATCATGTTAGGTAACCAGAGAAAAATGAAAATGAAGTGACATTATTCGTCAGGTCAAATAAGTTACATAGTTATAGGATACAGTAAAATCAGCTCTGATGATGTTCCAGCAATGTATTATAAATAATAAAAACTCTAAGCAAACCAATATAGATCAGCTATTAAATTAATCGTTTTTTGAGTCATTTTGGAAGAAGTTAAATTCAGCTCAGGTCAAACTTCTTATGTTCTCTTCTAAAGGTGTCAAGTGATGTGCAGCTTAGCAAAGTTCCATTTCTGTTTTTGTTGGTCAGAGCCGTAAAAGGCAGCGTCTGGAGCAGGGAGTCATATTCATAGACGATGAGCTGGAGCAGGAAAATGAGCCGTCGGGTGTTCGGAGTTGGACGACAGGACAAAACAGCCAGGCAGCTGGCGTCCCCTCATCCTGCTGTGTGAGTACAGATGCTAAGTTACACCATTAATATGGCTTCACTGATATTGAGAGCATTATTGACATTATTAAGTGCCTCACTTCCTCCTGAAAGGGTTGAATACATGGGCCAAATCAAAAGCACTATATCATTGTCCCACTTAATTTGCTGTGGAAACTAGAGTGTTTGCCATGAAAATAATGTATTCATGAAATATTAAATGTAACAAAGATCCAAAGATCCAGGTCCAAAGCTGTATGCTTAAATAGATCTTTTGATCAGTCAGAGCACAGGTGTCACTAGTTTCATTGTCTCAGTTCTGTTAAGTGTCTCAGTAAACCTTTGCTGCGAAGCCAGCAAGCACAACAACATCAAGGCTAATAAATAAAACTGGAATTAAAGTGAACACCTTAATGGAATGCAGCCATCATTAATGTTATTACACCCGCGCTTTTCCCACAATGAAATGTCAAAATGTCTTGTGTGGAAAAAAAAAGAAGCTCCGTCTGCTGTATCAGTGTCATAAATGGAGCGCAGAAACACACACTGGTTAATCCTCTAATGCTGTTTGAGTAGATTATAGCTAGTTTTGGACCACTTCTTCTGTGGTGTCACCATGTCAGCAACGAGTTCACCATTTATGACCACCACTAGGTGGCGGTATACGCCATCAAATTAACCAAGGCTTTGTTACAAGTTTGAAACAAGTATATGCTTAAAATGAGACATGGTTTTACATACAGGTATACTTTAACAGAAAATAAGGTACATAATTGCAAGTAATTAAGTAATTAATCCAAACAGAATCTATACCCACTGTATCACCGAAGAAACCAGGTGTGTGTGTGTGTGTGTGTGTGTGTGTGTGTGTGTGTGTGTGTGTGTGTGTGTGTGTGTGTGTGTGTGTGTGTGTGTGTGTGTGTGTGTGTGTGTGTGTGTGTGTGTGTGTGTGGCTACCAGAACGGCTGTTATGATTGGATGCTTTTTGAACTGTCCTGTTGTTTTTATTCATCATTCTCAAATCATCTGCAAATGATTTATTATTAATTTTTTTTTTAAGACTGACTGAAACACAAACTACATAAAATCCATATGCACCATGGAGTCAGAACATGCGCAATTTACATGAATTTATATCAATATCTTTCAGACTGTCACCTCTAGTGACCAGCAGTTAGTGGCAATGGTAGGGGAGCGTTCTCATTTGTTTGTGCCATTCAAAACGTATTGACATTTCATAATGTTACCTTTCTGTTGTAAGCACTGCTGACTGGAAAGAGGAATCCTAGCATACCTTTGTGTGGAGACAATTGTATGTTAAATAGTCATCTAAATTCTAAAGTTGTAGCTAATTATGAAAAACACTGACATAATGGCATCTGCATCAGCTTTGCATGCTTTATTATTTATTTTATAAATGGTAGTGGACACACTTATTATAAATGTACTCACATAAATACATATGTACCTACAGCCTCCAATATAATCAGAAATTTGTATCAATGCCATCAAAAGTGACCTTCAGTATGACCTTCATAGATTTAGGGTTTATTTTGGCCTGTAACTTATGATCATATTTGTGATTGTTGCTGATTAATCTGACAATTATGTTCATGATAAAGTAATTACTAGCCCAGAACATCTGCTCTAAGAGAACCAGACACTGAACAATTCATAATGTCATGAGTTGAAAGTTTTTATCAAGTTTTTGTTTTCATCATGAGAAAGTACGGCGTCTTGTGTGAACCTACTGTTGCAGTCAGATGCAACCAAACCAGGTGCATCAAGTAACACCGTGTTCTTAAAGGTATCTTGATGCTGTTTCTGGTGAATAATCCATGTTCCTGAGTTCTCTCCAAGTCCCAAAGACCCAACAGGTTAGCCATAATCATCAGACATGCTGAGCCATAGTGCTGTTGCACGGCTCACTCAGGAATGGTTGAACTCTCAAAAGTGCGTCTTAACTTGCCACAGGTGTGTGGCTTGGATTTAGAGGCACGGATGGTGGGAGGTGGAAAAAGAGGAGGAGGGAAAGTGAAGTCGAAAAAGCGCGTCCATCTCTGGTTTCCCTGCAGCTACATGACCCGGGCTCTTTTGTCCCGCGAGCGCTGACTGACGGCCTGAATGGGGCCCTTTGAAGCAAGCTCCAGTTTTAATTAAGAGGGTTTGCCTCGCCTGGGCCGCTGATCTGTGAAAGCCACGGGGATAAATATTGAATGGGGTTCACCCGCTGGTTACTGCGCCCGAGGGATAAACAGGTGCTTTGGAGGGCAGATATTTGCCAGGGCCCCTACCTGCACAGTGTGGTCATATCAGGAGGAGGGGGTGTTCGGTGTCATGTCTTCCGAGGTATTGGCTATTGAAGCCCACTCTTATTGGAATGAATTCCAAGCCCTTGAAAGCTGTGGAATGAGGAGCAAATTGCCGTCCAGCGAGAGGCGCCAGTGATACCTAAGTGATCCACTGCCTGCGGCCCCTCAGTGCCCTCTGACTGGCCCCCTGGAGTGTGAGATTTCCATCTCTCAGGTGTTGGCAGGGAACATAGCAACAGAAGCCTACCTGTGAATATTCTGAGGTGTTCAGTAACACCACTGACCTCTGTTCTGTCAATTCAAGAAAGCTTTAGCCGCTGCATACACTTACACCTTGGCAGTGTAGGTGCACCAAGGGAACTTTGTATACCTGTACTAAGTAAACTTAGTATACATGAAGTAACTAAATATACCCGAAGAAACCTAAAGAAACAGTGTATGTGTCCTATACAATTTAGCTGTTAATGCTGGGTCTATAAGAAAGCAATAGCCTCTTGTTACACGTTGTTTGACACTAGATATACCCTAGATATAGATCGCTCAATCGCCACTGTTATATGTCACAGCAGTATCTGTGTGTCTGTCATACTGACCAACAAATACAAGCTACATACCAACAAATCCAATGTGTTTTGAGACATGCACACTATAACCTCCTTCTTCTGAACCAGTCGTGTCATGATCTGGCTTTGAAGGCATGAAGTCATCGTTACAAACTTGAGAAACTGAACATGAATCAGCTCAATGTCAAAACAGTAACTTATTGAACAGCTACAGCTTTCACTGGGGCATGCAGACTCTGATTTATGAATAGGCGACATCAGATTTAAATGAATAATATATATATATATATATATATATATATATATATATATATATATATATATATATATATATATATAATTACAGGTCTCCATTTCTCAATATATACTGTATTTGTTTACTAGCGGATCTTGACCTCTCCAATATGGTGGCCATGCGGATGCGCGTCAATCTGCAAAAGCGGCATCTACCTCTCTATATTTATGTTTGACAGACAAAGTGATGGCATTCTCATTGCTAGCAGCACCCAAGGAGCAACACCAGTGGAATTGTTCTGCGCTGAAAGAACCAGTATGTTCTTGTGGCGAGTGGAGCTGGCGTCTCATTTGCCCCTTTTGCCAGTTATCTACATTCTTTTCTAGGGGGTGTCTGCTCTGGGCTGTGGGGCCAGGCTTGAAACCTTGTTGTCCTGGCATCTCAGGAGGCAGGCGTGTAAAAGGATACTCTTGTGTCAGCTGTTTCCTGCTGCAGCATTTGACAAGGGCCTCTATTCATCAGCGAGCCCTTCTACACTCCCCAACCCACCCATCCTCCCCCCACCTGCCAATGAATAAGTAATTATTGGCCATCTTGGGGCAGGATATTTGGATGGCTCTATTTAATGTGGCAGCAGCAGGTAAGGTGATCGGGCTCAGGGCCTAGGCTATGGAGCGTAACTGTTCCAGAGGAGAAAGGTAACTTGAACTGGTGTCGGGGCCCTGCAGCACCTCTGTTTATTTTTTACAGGGGCTCAGGGCTCGTTATCCCTCTTAACTCTGAGAGACGGCTCTCTAAGGGCTCTCTTTGGCCTACACTCCATCACACATTGTAATATTTGATGGGCAAACATGCTTGGAAAATCTGAGCTGCTGGGTAACCTGAGCTACTCGTCTGTCATCAGAAGTGCTACCTTCTGATCTCCATCATAAGGTGCGATGCGTCACAACACATACCATTCATTCTTATGTGGAATCACTCAGGTAATTTGTTGAGGATTTAGGGATAAACATGTGCCAAGCTTATGAGTTATGTTTATTAATTTTGACAAAACTATAGTAATCTCTGACGAAAGAGGCCAGACACGTTTTACAAAGGTCTGCTGATAATGCCATGCCGTGGACAAGGTGGGCATATCAGTGTTGACCTTCTGGCCTGGTGCCATTAGCTGTTTAACAATTGAAAATGCCGCAATATCAGCTCTCTCTCAAGGCCCACTAGGGTTCGGTGATATGTTCAAATTTTCCAACCAGCCACCGTCAGCGCAACAAGTTGTGTGTGTCACGCTTCTTCAAAGACAGATCATTAAACTAGTCAAATAAAATGGAGTATGTGATTCAAGGCCATGTTATGTATAAAATCCTCTTTTACCACATATGTAATTGTATATTGCATAGTTAAGTTTCTGGAAACTGTTGATGATTGATTGAACTGTTGAATGATTGCCCAACATGACACCCTTAGAACATGTGTGACTGTGTATAATTTAAAATGAGACTATGTAACTGTGGCAACAAGTGGAATTATGGTATATACTAAAGACTAGTATAAGTCAACCTAGTATAACATCAGTTACACAATAGTGTCTACTTAAAGTTTGCTAATATTGGTTGACTTTATCCACCATGTGCTATTGGTCAAACCAGACCAATAGCACATGGTGCAGCAAAAACCTCTGGATGAGATTCATTTTAATTAGCCATTTATTATTTATTATATTATTTATTATTATATTATTTAATTTGCAGTATTAAGCATAGGTCTATGTATAAATGTAACCTCAGTGATTTCTGTGACAAAGCCCAATATCTCAATTACAACAAAGCCATTAACAATTATAGTAAGTATGTTATGGACTGTTTTGTTCTGTTCTGTGGAAACAGTGATTTCACATTTTTCATGCATTTATTTGTTAGACAGAGTTGATTATTTTTTAAAACACAAACTATTAATAATAAATAAATAAACAAGTGGAACATTTATTTGAGTTATCATGGATCAATCAAGCATTATCATTAAAAGTGAATTTGTTTTGAATGCAGTGGTACCAAACTTCTGGTAAAAAGTCTTTTTTTTTTAGATGCAGCCATTTCTCTATCATACTGTATTTAGTTGTGAGTCAATAGAAGTCACGCTATTTATCGCATAGTAATACTATATAAAATGTCTCTTGATTAAAATGATCACAATACCACACTTTGGATGTTCACTTTGGTGCCTTCTATCCACTGGTTACCGGACAGATACAGATATTATATAGGATATTATATATTATGTTGTATTAGTTCCCTCTGAGGCAATTGAACTGAATATACATGTACCAACAGAGCATTTCTTTCATATTCACAGCAGTTTACACTACAATTTGGCCTGTTTGAACAAACATAGCACAAAAAATGCTTCCAGTGATTTAAAAAAAGAGAGAATAAGTAAAGAATATTTGAATACCACCAGGAAATGAAAAAGAAATATATGTCACCTGTTTTTTAAATGGAAGTGGATTTGATCAACTAAGACCTGAAATTAATTAACCGTAATTATCCGTTACTATATTTATCTTTTTGTAAATCACCCTTTTTTCCATTTATATTAGTGATATATAAATAAAACTACTATTACTACTACTCCTATTGATAATAATGATAGATTTCAGATTTCCTTATAGTTTGAATACAGTATTTGAGAAGCCTGTGATTGGATGGTGTATGTGAGCCACTGAATGGTCAAAGAGTACACCACTTAAAAGAGCTCACCACATAAGCAGGATCAGTTTCCTAAGCGTTGCCAGCTACACTTCACCTGTGAAGGGGGGAAAGAAAGAATTCACCATGTCACTGGACGGCCAATTATAAAGCAGCTAGATTTTCTCAGTCGCCACAATGGTGTCCTATCACGTTTCAGACTCCAAAGGTCACCTGGTGCAGAGTGACAGGACACCTTATGTATGGATACAAATTCTTTTTGCTTCTCTGTGTATTTTTCAAAAGAGTATACAAGACAGTCTGTCAGAAAGCCTTTCAGACAGCGCATAATAGTGAAGAGTTGTATGATGGATACCTCCCATGGTAACATGCGATGCGTGTGTACATGAGACGTGATCGAATCAACATTTATTTGGCTTTGAAACACACTAAGATTAACATAAAGTAAAGGTAGTCGTTTATTAACAATGGCTTCATGAATAATTAAGTAGCACTGTTGGTTAGGTCTCAGAAATAGATGGCGAGCCAACCTTATCATTAATTAAACAATGCACCATGTGCACGTATGTGTTGCTGCCACCATAGAGTGAGGAGGTAGGGTGGTTGGTATCAGATGCAGCAATGACCAGTACAAAATGGTAGATCGTGGGTACACAGACTGGGTGTCATCTCCAGATGCATCTGCTACTTTGGATCATCCACAAAGACGTGAAGTCTAAACATGTAGTATATATTCAATCCCATCACTGCTCTTATAGCTCTCAGCTCACAGCCGTGCCAGTCACAGTAAAGTATCACAGCACAAATTGTGAACTCTAGCGGTGAAGAATCTCTATATGAATCAGTATTTGTTTTCTTCTCTTCATTCAGTCCCCTGAACCCTGCTCCAAATGCCTGTGTGCTTCAACCAAAAATGGTGTGAAGGACAAAAACAAAGATTGCAAAAAGAAGGTTCCCAAGATCTTCTTTGGAACTCGCACACACAAGCAGATAACTCAGATCACCCACGAACTGAAGCGCACCGTGTACACCGGCGTGCCCATGACCATCTTATCCAGCAGGGATCACACCTGCGTCAACCCGGAGGTGGCGCCCCACTCCAACCGCAACGAACTCTGCAAAGAACTGCTGGAGGGCAAAGACGTGAGGACACACACACACACACACACACACACACACACACACACACACACACACACATAATCATACTAAATTTATTTTTAACTTGAAATTTAAAATATGTCACCTGATACATAGATAGGTTTGTCTACCAGAAAATATTTTGACTGTAAAATCAAATCTAATCAAATCAAAATCTCTTAATAAAAGAGTTAATTTATATTATGTGCATATATATATATATAAAAAATACAAAAAAATCTGACAATAGTATCAGCCTCAAAAATCCAGGTCAGACTATAGTGTCACCCACTCGCCCCTATTTATCTGCGCCCTCGCACAGTAACATGGACTTGAACCTTTTGATTCCAATAGACTCCCCTCCCTCGCACTCACTTGACCTTACACCATCATGTCCTGTGATCTCCATATTTGCTACTTGCGTACTTGAGTTTTTCATTCACCCTGTAACACAAACCCACAGGTAACTACCAATACCAGACAAAACTCCTTGAATAATGTAACACCAGAGCAGCAATTATGCTGCTACAATATCCACAATTGGTCCAGCGGGCTCTTTTTGACACACTAAAATGACAAGAACCTTTGAGAGAGCGTTTTTTTAGAGACATGAGAGACTTGTAACCCCCCACATTCTTCTAAAGTCAAGGCGTCTACTGTAATGAGGACAATTACGCTGTCATTGGAGGTGTTTGCCTCCCATGGCAATTGTCTCACTTTGTCCTATGAAATAGGTGGCCCAGTCATAACCTCTTGCTGGAGTCTTCATCACCTCGGGGTCCGGTCTAGTCAGCATCACATTACCATGTGATTCATACACATCATTCAGATGGTGGTGTCTTCAGTCAAAACATCTGCCCCCCTCCCCGTTTGAACGGTTCTGTAAGCTGTCCTGACTCTCCTAAAGGTGGCTACGTGGCCGTTAATCCCCCCAACTACCCTTTCACTGAGCAGGGAGGGTTCAGTGACAGCAAGGTGTCCAAACTTAGCACATCATTGTGAGAAGTAAATCATTTCACACAGGGATTAATATTTAGTCTGAAGGTTACTGAGTCCACTGTACAGTATTTGTGTGTACAGTGTCACCTCCAGCTGTTAAACTCCTAAAGAACAGGGCGGGGAATCTAAAACAGACACCTCGTTTGACAGAGTAATTGGGGCTCAGTACATGAGATGATGTTTCTTTACACATCTTCTATATCCACTGTTTGAGTGTCAGGACACATAAAAACACGACAATAGCTGAAACACCTGACACACCTCACAGACGGCGTCTGAAATTTTGTATGTCACCTCTGGTTAAACTGGAAACTAGAGAGAGGAGTCCAGTTATCTCAGAAATATAATATATTCTAGTATTACGTGATTTAATGTTCTGGATTAATTTGGACAAATAAAACATGATAGACTCTGTTCAATATCAATAACCTTTTTTGTGTAATCGTCAGTCAATTGACAGAAAATTCCAGTTTTTCTCAGTTGCTAAAACACTAAAACCCATTGGCTAAACAAAGTTCTCAGTTGCCTGAACTCTAAGCTAATTGTGCAGTCCGTTGTCACCTTAAACCATTTCACATGGTAAAACAGAATTTGCAGATCTCACTTACAATTTTCAGCAAAATTCTAAACACATTCTGCACTCTAATGCACGTCATCAAAATGTTTAAAAACAAATAGAGCAGACATGTCATTGTTTTAACACAACCATTAAACATTGATTTGTTTAAAATGATGTGACACAACCAATGTAAGCCAGTTCAGAGAGCAAACAGGTTGTTGAAGGTGGGAATGAGAGTCTGAGAATGGATAGAAGAAACTATGTGAGAGGACGAGCATATATATATATATATATATATATATATATATATATATATATATACACACACACACACACACAGACACCTTGGTCCTTTTAAAAAACATTGTATATTACAGGGAAGGTCTTGCCGCTATTACCACGGTGTTCAGAGGATGCAGGACCAGTGCATGCTAAAGCAAGTCCATGGACTCCATGATGCCTGGGACATCGAGGACCTAGTGGCACTGGGCAAACGGCTCCGGTCCTGCTCCTATTATGCTGCCCGTGAACTTAAGCAGGGGGCCTCCATCATCTTCTGCCCATATAACTACCTGCTGGACCCAATGATTAGAGAGAGCGTGAGTACACTTTGGAAGAGAAGTTGGAGAAAGAGAGCAACAAGATGAGTTAAGTTCTTTAAAGAACTAGATCACATGTCGAGTTTGAGGATTAACCACTCTCTCTCTGCTCCTCTTCCTCTCTTGCTCTCAAACTCTATTTTCACCAGATGGAGATCAACCTGGCAGGCCAGATCTTGGTACTGGACGAGGCCCATAACATTGAGGACTGTGCAAGGGAAAGTGCCAGCTACACTGTAAACTACAACAATCTGGTGATGTCCAAGGATGAGCTTGACGGCATGGTCAACAACAACATCAGGCGATCCAAACACGAGCCACTCAGGAACTTCTGCTATAGCCTGATCAAGTCAGTGATTCAGTGACTTCATTTTGTTCATTGGTGGTTTGCATAATTTCATGAAATATTTACAAAGGATTTCTTTTTGTCCATGGTGTAGCTGGATCCAAGACAGCCAAGGCCTGATGTCTGAACGAGGATATGAGAGTGCCAGTAAAGTCTGGAGTGGGAAGGATATACTGGGCATCTTTCATGGCCTGGGCATCACTGATGCTACCTTTAATATTCTGAAGGTGTAATATCTTTGCTTTACTTACCACGCCCTCACACATCCAACTGTGGCTTCATTACGTTCTCATAATTAGCTTTAATACTGTTAATTTTGCTATTATTGTTATTAGCAGTTAGTGGCTCCACTATCAACTCTAAGGGTGTTTTTATGCCTTCCTTGTTTTGTCTGAAGTTTGGACTTTTCAGTTTGATCCAAACCAAATTTGCAGATGTAATATTTCCCCATGACTGGGGTCATGGACTGTTTTTGTTTCTAGTGTAGTGTTTTTGGATAGTTCATAATTTTAGACTTTCATCTGAACCGGAAAGTGAAAAACAACACAACAAAAATGTGTTGTCAATTAAACATTTGGTCTGACAACTTTATAAAGAGTCTAATTTCTGAGAGAGAGAGGAAGTGAATGGACAACACGTTGATGTCAGACACACGTCTGTCTACGAACCAATCAATAGCAAGTATGAGGGAGACGTAGTTCACACAGATGGCATTCATGATGACAGAGTGTACTATGTCATGTATTATACCTTTTTAATTGCAACATGAGACCAAAAGACAAAGCACACATTTTGACTGATCTCACCTGTGCCTGAATGCACAAACACTGTGTGTAATGAAACACTCTTTAAAGTGTTTACTGACAACAGAAATGTGTTTTACACGTCTTCCACTGTCTGTCTCTGACAGCAAAACCTGGCAGCAGTATTGGAGAAAGAGGAGCGTGTTGGTTTGGTTAATGGTAGAGAGGATATGGTGTCAATCCCCACCATCAGCTCAGCTACCTCCACCGTCCTCAAAGGCCTCTTCATGGTGCTCGACTACCTCTACAGAGACAACAGCAGGTCAGAGACAAGCCAATGAAGTCCGGGAGACCAAAATCATAAATCATGTCAGTTGCTCAGATTAACTTGTTCTTTGTGTGTCCGTAGGTTTGCAGAAGACTACCGGGTAGCCCTGCAGAGGAGCTATGCTTGGACAAACCAGGTCCCACCCGATGTCCCCGATGCACAGGGCTTTTTGGTTCGGCCACGCAAGAGACAAAGGCAGAGCGTCCGAGTCAAGACAGAAGTCCTGACACTCAGCTTCTGGTGCCTCAACCCTGCTGTGGTGAGAGGTTAGATGTGGCAGACCCTGCCATGTAGTCCATAGTGATCTATTTCAGAAGTCTATGAAAGTTAAGCACGTATGATCGAATCCTGCAGGGTTGACTGAACAGTCTGGGTTCTGTGTCAACTACAGTGTATGTCTTGGGACCCAAGACAAATATCTGTCTGTATTTATAGTGTCTGTGTCTGTATCTTCCAGGCTTTCTCTGACTTGAGTGGCTTGGTGCACAGCATCGTGCTGACATCAGGAACCCTGTCACCTATGGGCTCCTTCTCCTCTGAACTAGGGGTGAAATTCACCATTCAGCTGGAGGCCAACCATGTCATCAACAAGTCCCAGGTCAGTATGTTGTCACGCCCTGCTTCTTATGAATTTTGGTTCATTACTTTACAAAGGAATATTTACTGTGGTTCCAGTTTGATAATATGATTGAATATGATTGGTGGCTTTAATTCAAACCTTCCCTTCAGTGACACAAAGCCTCACTGAAATCCCTTCCCTAAAAGTTATCCTGAAAACTGTTTTTTTGTTGTTGTTGTTGATAATGCCCAAAGAACTTCAGATTTCTAATGCCCTGTCTTCAGGCTTGGGTGGGCACTATCGGTGCGGGACCCCAGGGCAGAAAACTCTGTGCCACCTTCCAACATACAGAGACGTATGCCTTCCAGGATGAGGTGGGTGTGCTGCTGCTCCAGGTCTGCCAGGTCGTGGCCAAGGGTGTGCTCTGCTTTTTGCCTTCTTACAAGGTAAATCTTCCACTAAAACACACTCCGCAAACAGGTTATGAAATGACTGCAGAGTCTGATGTATATTGACCTGTCACGTTAGGTATTTGTGGCATGCAGTTCAGCTTTAAAAAAGTGGAAACGGGTTATACATTTCCTGAATTTCCTCATATCAGCTGTACAATTTTATTTGTCATTTCTATTATTTAGCTAAAAGGCAAATCTACTGCTACAGTCCCTGGGCAGGCATGTTTCACATTAAAATAAACAACACTAAAAAATATAAAAGGTGCAGAATAAATTTAAAACAGTCTATTGAAGCCATTTAAAACAAATACATGGTAAATAGACTATATAGACTTATATAGCATCTTTCTAGTCTTCCAACCACTCAAAGCACTTTTACACTACATATCTCATTCACCCATTCATACACTGATGGCACGGACTTTGTGAGCAATGTGAACCACAGATCATCTAGCCTGCCACACAAAAAATCAGTGTGTGGGAAAGAGTGAGTTGTACTTCTGCACCTAAAAATGACAAACTGGATGTGATGTAACATCTGGGAGAGTGGTCAAGTTTCAATAAGACAATAAAGGATGTTAATATATATTCATACACATGACTGAGCATAAAAGATATTTATGATCATGTATGAGGGTTAGAACATACAGCACTGCATGAATATAACAGGACAAGTGTTTCTATTATTCAGTTTTATTGGTAGTGATTACACATTCGATATAAAATGTTAACTGTTGCCCATCCCCACCATGCATCTAAATGGCCATTCAAAATGATTTATCACGTTATGTGGACTGGTGTATTGTTTGCAGTTGCATATTTTACCACTGGGAGGAGCTGGAGACCATAAATTGGATTCATGTCCAACGCTTCAGTCGTTTGAAGGTATTTCTTTTAACGTGTGCCACACAAAACGAGTAAGAGTTTCCAAAACCATAGACTGGGTTCCACTAGATCCCACTGCTGTCTGTGGTACCATATGTTACAACAGATCACTATTAATCAATAGAAGGTGCTTGTCAAGTCCTTGTTAAATGGCGTCATCCTCACAGAACTGTATCCTCTTTCAGTTAATGAGGGCGCTTCTGAGAGCGCACTCATAGACACTTTGTCCCCCTTTGTTTGTTATGCGTTTTTGTTCATGAATAATTAATGTCCACTGTAGCTCAGTTGTCACATTAACTTACTGAGGGTCAAGTGGATTTCATTGTGTGTTTGTCCACATTGCACATGTTACCTTTGGTTAATTCGCAATTTTGGTCGGTGAACATATTTTCTGTGGGAAACACAAGACATGTGAGTTTGAAGTCATTATGAAAAAATATATATTTATTCATTATTATTATTTAACTCTGATTCTTTATTTTTTGCATTGGTTCCCAACAGTTTTAGTCTGAAGTCTGAAAACCTGAGTGTTATTTATGCATCATTTAAAATATGAATCATCTCACAGCACCTCACACTTGTAACCTCCACACAACTAGCCAATGTACACCTCTTAAACATTAGAAATATGGCAAAGAATCAGACATATCTTTTTAATCACTGATTCAAACTGCTAGTACTTTCAGTTAAATGAGCATGGCTGAAAGTGAAACTTGAGTGTCAAATTAAATATGGATTCGAAGAAAAAAGAAGAAGTGTGTGTGTCATACTGATTATTTTAGTCCTGCTCCTACACACCAGCAAACATATGACTTGATCGATTGAAATACAACATTTTGTCAGGCTTGAATCATACAGTTATTCTGTAACTATAAATTAATTCCTACTTTAACAAATTTGACAAGGTTGCAGCAGTAAAAAAAAACATGTCTGTTTCTCATGATTACACATGAACTATTTCACTTCTGAGCTGCCTCCGCAGTGGTTATTTTTTTTATTTCAGATGCTGTTTCAAATGGAAATACATGTCACCGACATACTGTGTTTTCCTGTGACGAGTACTGTGTCATGTTAAGAGGACACATCGTTCTCTGTCATACAGCAGACCTTCACAGTTGTTTTTTGCTCTTGGCAAATTTAGTTTTTGCCTTTGGCATGTTTGCGTGGTTCTTGCTCGACTTGTATTTCAACGTGTCACATGCCGTGATCATTGGTTTGATTTCTCTGCAGTCCTTGTTTGCTCGCTATCCAATTGCGTTCTAAAACAGCCGATGACACCGCCATCCAAACTGTTGGGGAAAGCTAAGACTCTGGGCCTTGTTGTTTTCTCAATTTACCTTCCTTTTTGTCAGCCTGTGATGCCAGCCGAGGAGCAACTATGAGCTGTGGGATGTTTTTTTTTATTATTGATAGCCATGTAGGAGTCTTCTATCTCTCTCTCTATGCTGATGCATAAATATTTAATCTGCAGTCAGCTCTTAAAGATGAGGAGATGAGGGGATATGAAGGGCTGGGGTATTAATTGGAGCCCATGGAGGGCTCGTTGGTGCCGCTGAGTCCCGTCTGCCCTGTGGGGTGTGTGTGTGTGTGTGTGTGTGTGTGTGTGTGTGTGTGTGTGTGTGTGTGTGTGTGTGTGTGTGTGTGTGTGTGTGTGTGTGTGTGTGTGTGTGTGTGTGTGTGTGTGCAGGCAACACAGAGGATAGGTCATCTCTAGACATCCCTGTTCAGTGTGTCTAGGTGATGGCTATCAGCTCCTCATACACAGCAGGGTCAAGGAGGTGGACCTCAAGGCTGCCCTCACATGCACACGTATAAACACATGCATGCACTGACAGTTTTATTATCTTTTTGTTATGTCTTTTTGATGGACATTAAGAAATTATTTCTATTTGCAGTTATTTAACTCAGGTTGTCATTTCCCAGCAGTGCCATTGGTGCACTGAGTGCAAAGAAAACTCAAGAGAACGGGCATTAGCACACAGCTCAATACATTTATTTTTTAAGATGCATAGACAAAGAACGTATGCCTGTAATAACGGACACACACACACACACATACACAGTTTTCCAGAGAGTCTGCGCCAGTGCTGTGGTTTTGTAGCACTTTAGCCTCAACAGCCCCCACAGTTAATGTCCATTAAAGCCACAGCGGGGCCTGCAGTCTGGTCCCAGCCGCCAAAGGAAGGGACCAGTGCGCCGCTGGAGAGGGGGACTTATGGTTTCTATGAAGAAAAACAAAACTAAAAACAATAACTGGTCTTTGCAGGGGTGAAAAGATGGCAGGGAACACAAGATGCTTTTAAAGGAGATTGAGATAAGGGCCATTATGTGATGTCGCCCTGCTGTCTGTGTGAAGACGCACCCAGCGCTGGCGCCTGGGCTCTGCAGAGCATGTGTCAAATCAAAGTCAAACCGGACTGCAGGGTGAACACCCACCAGCACGCACTTTCATCAGCTGCTCAGTGGCATCTGGAGCAACCAGTCACACAGCTCCAGAAGTGCTGTTATTTCAAAATGAGGCTCTTTCTGTCTGTGTTTGGAGCATATGAGATTCATGGGTCAATTTGCCCAGTGTAGCATATCCCTGCTGATTTTCTTTAGAGCTGAGGTGATGTTTTATATGAGTTTTTACAGTGGAAACTTCAGGGTTACTGCTGTTTGACTAAGCTGGAGCTTTTTTTGGAGGCTGAGAGTTTCAGACTCAAACATAACAGGTCAGATGTAGCGCCAGTCATCTTGTTCTGATACAGTGCACCACAGTTGCAATTTGTAACTCTCAATGCATCTGAAATCTACTTAAACATAGCATGTAAAATGTAGACATGATATAAAAAGTAATGCAGGGCTGCAACGATGATCTGTTATTTTTGTTATTTATCAAATAAGATCAGATATCAGATAAAAAAAGTGGAAAATGTTCATCCCAACCGGTTCAGTCCAAAACCAAAAGACACTCTGTTAACAATGACACAAACCAGAAAATAGAACAAACACTCAGCCAGTGAATCTTTGATGTTTTTGCTAAATAAATAATTCACATGGTGACTACATTTTCAAAATAGTTGTTAGCTGCTATTCTGCAGTATTTAAGATTTGTATTAAATAGCTAGTGAAGGAGAAGCAGTGTTTGTATAAGAGCAGTGTAATACTGAAAGTGAAATGCATGGTTGAAGGATGAAGCTAGTGATACTATGTATTTTTCTTATTGTCAACGAATACCATGAAAAGACTAAACCAACAAACAATTAGTTGTTGGTTGCTTGGTTAATTTCGTTAACTACACTAAAAAAAAAAATGTTAGCTTTAATTAAATTTATTTTGTCACATAATTGTATTAAATTTAAACTCAAAAATGTTATGTAGTTAAACCCCTAACATAACATTTTTCGAGTTTAAATAACTTAATACACTTGACAAAACAAATGTAATTAATAATAAATTTCTTTTAAATTTCTTTTTTTTAAGTGTTTGATGAAAAATGTTTGTATGCAACCTTTTTTGAACACAATATATCATTTATAATAAAAGCTACGATGATTTTTGTGTCTTGATTCTGCTGATGAGATGAGACAGGACTAAAATATTAGTGGTGGGTTATGCTTTTTTTTTTTTTTTTTTTTTTTTTTTAAACCAAAAACAGAGATATAGTGATGGACGGGTGAGGTTCCTTTAGTTATGAGAGCCTATCTGCACTGCCCGACCAGTAAAAACTTCTGTTAATCAAACCCATTATAGTTGTACAATAGTCAGTACTGAGTACTTCCCCACCCACAGTACTACATCAGTGGAAGATCTTCACTACATAAACAGACAAGACAAGAAGTTTTCATTGAAGACTTCTTTAAAGTCAATTTTCTCTCTGTCAGACACACATACACACACACGCATGCACGCAAAGAGAAAAAATAAAGAAAACATGTCTAATAAGTATTCATATTTTTGTCCTAGGAATGTTAATATTGGCTGCTAACAAGTATTGTGTTTAAGGGTTGTTAGATATTGTTGACATGGCCCTTCATTACCGTGAACACACACACTCACTAGTTTATTTTGACTCTGTCCCACACACACCCTGTGTGTTTGTTTTAGATCAATAAATCACCACTTTTTTTTGTAAACAATTAAACTATTCATCAGTGGCCCATTTTTAAAGTTGAGAAACGCATCGTAGATGTGGGATTTCTTTACAATGAAAATGTCCTGAAACAACTTTTAATGTTCAGCTCATTTTAATATGTATTCATTTTTTAAGAAGAAAAAGAAGTCCTTTCAATGACCGTCTTCTTCTCTGGGCAGCAGCCAGTGTTTTTGCAGCATACCGTTGTCACCAGCAGTGTGGCTAGGACACGTAGAGCTGCCGACAATAGAAGAGTGGCAGGGCAGAGGTGGCAGGTGGCTTCTTGCCACCGGTGTTGGCGTGATGGTTGCTGTGATATTTTGGGGCTGAATAATTTACACCGCAACAACACGTCTCCCCTCGCTGCTGCGAAATGTGGCTCCTGGCTGCATGTTTCATTAATGCCGTCGCCTCCAAACCCTTTCCATAATTCAGAAGGCACTGGAGGAGCTGCAATGTGTCGCCACACAGCTCACTGACACCAGGGACATGGGGAAGGAGATAGAGAGAGGCCGGATGCACAGGAGGTGAAAGATGGGGAGATAGAAAGGGGGGAAAGAGAGGGGAAGTGTAAAAGTGCGAGAAAGACTACAGTTCACTGCTTCTATCTAGTTGTTTCACCACCCTGTCCCAATTGGCAGAAAGACCTGGCCCACTTTACCGTGTCACTGGCAGAGGCTGAGCATTGCACCTACCATGCCTAGAAAGGGCAATAAATTATTTACATTTTGTTTCCTCTTATGTGCTAAATACTGCTCATTCCCATTATGTTGCCTGAGCATCTTAACCGTGCCCCTTTTTTAAGATGTCTCATTAGTCTAAAAGTGGTTGGCAACAAATAAATTCACTTTTAATTGATTTATTTTCTGTCAGAGAAGCACTGAAATTCAATACAGCTAAGAGTGACAGCGTAATATTCATTAATCTCAGTAATTCTGCTTACGTGCAATTTGCCTGTGAGATATAATGGCCTCAGACCCTGTATACATGTACGTAACTGGTACTTTCTGATAATACTTCCTCTGCAAATTATATATTTTCAAAAAAATCCACATTTCTAGATTACATAGTTCTTATCTGGCATATACAGATGTTACCATACTACATTTTTATGGTGGATCCCAGAGTGTTAAATTGATCTCCACCTGCTACTTCCACATTTTTTTGATTTGTGTTAAAATTATACAAAGAGGTGTGTAGTTGAGCATGCAGATTGACATTTTGAAGCCCAGCCAACTAAACACCAGGTCTCTGTCAGATGTCGTCCTTAAATTATTCACGAAGGTGCTCATGTCTGTAATTTTTGTGCCTGTAATTTCTGTGTCGAGTGTCTAACACTCGTATGGCTGAAAGCCTTTGTGGAAGGTGCTGAAGATCTGTATGACTGCACAGTAAAACACTCTGCTTCACACCTACATCCCTGCAGCTTGATTTATCAGATCAGTCTTCTGATCTACATGGCCTATATTAGGGCTGACTGAGGCAATAAAACTAACACCTGTATTTTAATGTAATGGAATGGAAATCAGCAACCCTGCAACCCTCCCGTTGTGGGATCAATAAAGTATTATCTAATCTAATCTAATCGAATATAATCAAACATTACTATCAATACTAATGCTATGAAATGTAATATGTTCATTGTATTCAATTTAGGTTCCTTCCTCGTCTTCCCCCTCTGTTATTTCAGGTCTATTGTTTCAGATTGTGCACTGTTTTGCCTGCTTATTAGGTATATCCTGCACAATCACTCAAAATATTCTTTCTTTATTTTTTTAAAGATTTATTTATATTCTGGCCATGCTGTGTAGTAAACCAAGATACTACACTGCTCTCTAGTGTAGTATTAGTGCTAAATGTGTCAAAGTGTGTCAGCTGACCTTCGTCTGCAGCATTCCTCCCACCCTTGGTTGAACAGTCAAATATAAATGGATGAATGGGTCATACCTAGTTTGAAACGGCATTATATGAATGGAGAATGGTGAGTGCATTTTTTCTGGTCTGTTGACCCCCAAAGTGCTCATGATAATACTCACCCACAGACTGCACAGCCATTGTGAGCAATCTAGGGTTCAGTAACTCGCCCAAGGACACTTCAACGGGACTGCGGAAGCCGCATTCGAACCAGCAACCCTTTGATTACCAGATTACCTGATCTAACACTTGAGCAACAGCCATGTACCCATAACCAGGTAACCATAAACGGAGTGTTGATTTGTTGATATTCCACATTTTTTATTAATCATTAACAATTAGAGTAAACATCTAGTATAGAGGATGCAAGTTACATTTTAGAGAAGCAAAGGCCAAAACCAGGGGTTGCCCAAACTGTTCCACAAAGGGCCGGTGTGTCTGCAGGTTTTCCTTCCAACCAAATAGCAGCACACCAGACTTGACTCATTTAATCAACTGATCTCAGTCTTGAGAGTTGATTGGTCAAACTGTGTGCTCTTGGTTGGTTAGATGGAAAACCTGCAGCCACACCAGCCCTTTGTGGAACAGTTTGCGCACCCCTGGTCAACACGATAGCATCATCAAACTCATGTTTGTCTTGTTTCACTGTCTTATGGCCTGTTCAGACACAGCATCGCAATGGCAGCACTGCGCTCTAAAACTCATCATTTTCAACGGCTCGCACCACGCCTCAGTGATTTTTTGCTGTGTCAAGCTAAGCGCAGTAATCAGCGCGGCACACCGCTTGCGCCCAAAGTTCAAGCAGGTTAAACTTTGGCCGGGCAGTATGCTGAATGCAGCGGCAACCACTCAGGAAATTGCACCGAAGGGGCTATTAAGCCGAAGCCTAACAGTAATATCATCAGATCTAAAGCCATGTGTCTTGGTCGCAGAGAGGGCAATACCTGTCATTTGTTTACCAGATGATGGTGACTTGGACCATGTGAACATGTAGCAAGGGTGAACTGGGAATGGGTCTTGCTGTCTGCAAGTCCTTCCAACTTTTTCATTTTGAGGTGTTTTGCCGGCTTCCCAGGCAGATAGTTGATGAGATTGACATCCAGAGTGGGTTTCAAGTTTACATTGTACAGATTACTGCCCCCCTAAAGGGGGTCCCTCTTAAGAATGAGGTATTAGTCATCATACATGACTGAAAAATGATAGTAACATCTCTGGCATTAAAATAATATTTGCAAATATCCTTTGTTCTTCAATAAGCCCATATTGTTCAGAGATTTTCCATATTGACAGCATTTATACCTTACTTAGTAATATATAATAAGTAAGTAATATAGTAATATAATAAAAAAAGGTATCCCAGTAAATACTTGTAGTATGGTCAGATAAAGTTCTGCAACCCTTGTTTCTGTCTTTACTGATTGTGTGACCTTTTCCCTCCATACTCGTTGCCTTGTGGAATCAGCTCCTTTCCAAGTGCAGCCTGGCAGATAATGGCTGTTTTGTTTAGTGGTAGATCTGACTAAAGTACATAACATCAATTATTCATCTCCTACTCAAGATTGCACTGGAAAGCAATCGGACAAACAGTTTGCTGAGTTGAAGACGCATGTCGATGTAACACTACGTATTTAGTGAATGTGCCATGTTTTATTCATGCAAATGTTCTGGCCTCACTTGCTTTAGGAGGCTCCAACTTGCCGAAACCTTCCCCATGCTTCATTTCACCACCATGAGGCAATCACGCTGGCATGCATGCATTTCTGTTAAGCTTTGTGCGATGTTTGGAGGAACACTTTAGTCTCATCTGGTGGCCCCATCTACATTTGGCTCAGGCTTTACAGGTTGACACTATCACCCTGTTGAGAAGTTTTCTGCTGACTACTAGAAGAACTTCTACTTGACCCTTCTAACACATTTCCAATCCAGTGAAGCTGCTCTTTGATTGTGAAGCTGTGCTTATCCAAGGATATAATCTGCACAGTACAGACATGAGTGGGGCCATGCCAGAATGAGGGCTTTTAGATCAATGTGCCTCCCCAGAGAGCTGCTGACTTTTTGCACCGACAATAGTACAGGAACAGTGATTTTATTACAGAGGGTGTTTAAACACACCAGCTTTCTGCCAAATGCAAGTAAAGGAAAGAAATCCAAGATGTTTGAAGACATCGAAGCAAACATGGGTAGCTAAATGCTTCCTGTTCTTTGTTGTAAGCTTCACGTTTCAGAAGTCGAAAGTGTCATGATGTGTTACAATGCCATGCCTTACAGTGGTGTACAGTTTTACAATGTCTAAAGATGTAGATCTGCTGCTTATTTTGGCACGCAGCTACATTTGGCTGACTGCCACACAGCGTTTCTCTGAAAGAGCAAACTTCTCTTTTTAAGCTTGTTTTTAGGTTGTATTTGTCTTCATTTAACCCCAGTTACTTCACAACACCCTCAATCTTTGATCCATCACACCTATTGTCCTTTAAGTATACGGATATACTGAATAATCATCAAAATCACACCATGATCTGTTTTGCAGCGCAGGTTTTTGCTTTTAGATTTAATTATTAAATCGTTGGCAGACAATAACATTACTTACTGAGCAAGGTCCTGCAATACTGTGCCTGAATGCAGCCTTTATAGACAGACAGAACTTTGAAACTGCTGCTGCTAGTGCTCTGCTAGCGTGCTACTCATGCTATGCCTCCTGTGTAGATGTGGTGTAAAACCCTACAGTCATGCAAGCAGCTCTATAAGACTGTGCTAAACCCAAGTATTTGCCAAACTGAAGTTTTGACCAGATGATGGTCAAACAATGAACAGTTAGGAGATCACCAAAGTTCTGTAAAGATGTGAAGGTTGGGGGCAGAGGGACCATGAGTGTGTACAACATTTCATGATAATCCATCCATCCGTTCTTAGGATATTTCAGTCTAGACCAGCGGTGGACTGACTGGCAGACTAACACTGCCATCCATAGAACCATGCTGCTGGAATGACTGATAAAATCAAGTTTATTCTGTTAAGCAGATAAAGTTGTGCAGTGTTTAAGTGCGTTCTGTATTAGAGGACAATGCTGCATTTATTGCTCTTTGTTAGCCATGCTGTGATCAATTTCTTCTTTTTAAAAGAACTTAGACAATATGTATATATTTCTAACATTCTGTGATCTGTCAGATGATGGACAAGCTGCGAGACCGATGGACCAACACTGGTCTCTGGGAGAAACTGGAGCAACGTAAAACTGTGATCACAGAGCCTCGCGGCGGTGGCAAAGGGGATTTTGACGAATTACTTCAGGTGTACTATGATGCCATTAAATTCTGTGAGGAAAGAGGTGAGTCACTCTCTGAATCCTGCATGTCTG
This sequence comes from Collichthys lucidus, assembly GCA_004119915.2. NCBI lineage: Eukaryota > Metazoa > Chordata > Actinopteri > Sciaenidae > Collichthys > Collichthys lucidus. The sequence goes on from CM014090.1 coordinate 32,202,222, forward strand.
TAGATTATTGCTGAAATACATTAAGAGCTCTACATATTACATGTTCATGTATGTATCTGATTTTCTCTGTTATAGATGGTGCACTGCTGATCGCTGTCTGTAGGGGTAAAGTGAGTGAAGGACTAGACTTTACAGATGACAATGCCAGGGCGGTGGTCACCATTGGAATTCCCTTCCCAAACATCAAAGACCTCCAGGTAAGCAGCACCACAACAGACTGCACAAACCCTCATAGCTGGAGGCAGTATTATTTGGCAAACAAGTTCCCACCTCTGTGTCACATAACACTTTAGTGATATTTACTGAAACACAGCAACCAGTCATTCCCTGCTTTCAGGAATAAATAAAATCTCTAGGTCTTGAGAGTTTTAATCATCATAATTCATATAATAATAATTATTATTAATCGAAATTACTAAGTAAGATTGATTTATTGTGTGCATTTTTAATATGATACAGCCAGGAGATGCTTATCTTTGCATTAGGGCTGCACGATATGGCCTATAACTAATATCTCGATATTTTTAAGCTATACCGCGATACACAATATATATCTCGATATTTTTTTCTCCTGTAAATCACAATGAATGTTAAATTCAACCCTTTGATGCGAAAAATAACATCAGTATGATGATTCAAGTAGACCCTTCTATTAGAGTTTTTGTTCATTTGCATGCAAAAAATGGAAAATTACAATCAGATTAATTAAGTACGCAAGATCCGCGATAAACTGTGTATAAAGAAAACACCAACAACAAACAGCTGACTTTGCTTCTTTGACATGGAAGAGATTATAAGAAGCATCTGTTGTCATAAATGATTGTTTTTTTCTTTTTTCGAACAGGGAAATTCTTTTTACACTCTATTTTTTTTACATGCATTTTAACCCAGATACACACACATGCAGTACAAGGCATAGACATGCAATTTTTGGAGAGAGATAGCGGAGTGATGGGTAGCCCCCGTGAGAAGCGCCCAGCGAGCAGTAGGGGGGGATTTTTAAATGACTGCTCACCTGGTGCCACCGGTCATGACGTAACGTTGATGTGAAGTTGTAAAAAGCTACATGAACTGCGTATTGTGTTTTATTTTGAAAGGGGGCGGAAATTTATTGTGTTAATGCTCTTGTTGACTCAACGGGCAGCTATCTGCTCCGGTGACCGCGGCGCTTCCGTTCCGTGTGTGAAGTTCGCCTTTACGCGCTTGATACAAAAAGTACGCATGCGCGCAGGGGATTTTTCTGGGTGGGCAGGGAAGTGTGCTGCGAGCAGCAGCAGGAGTGAGTGACAGGCAAAACTCCGGAGAATTAAATGCAGACGGCTTTTACGTGACAAGTACTCAATGGTCATGATATAGTCATTTTATACATCTCAGGAATAACAAGCCGCAATATATCGAGTATATTCGATATATCACCCACCCCTACTTTGCATACAAAGGGCCAATCCCATTTCTATTTTCTACCCCTACGCCTACCCCTTAGCCCTGAAAAGGGGCTGAAAAGCAATCCCTACGAAATGGGACACCCCTCCAACACTCGCATACGTCAGCAGTTCGCGCCGCTACTTATGACGTAACCAAAAGGCGACAATTACCAGAAGCAAACGTTGAAAGCACGTGTTTGTTTTGCTAGCGGAGTTCGGTTAAGCTAGCTGGCCTGGTCATACTGAACCAAACCATATCCATGTAGTTAGTAAACGAAATGGCACACACAACACTTAAAGCAGCTTATTTGTGGTCAAAACAACTACGTTTCTTGTAAATACTTTGGTTGCAGTTTTTTTCAGCCTTCCGTACATCGTTAGCTTGCTGCTACACGCTAATCTAGCGATTCCCCCACCTACGTTTTATGGAGAATCTCACCACTACACATTGTGACAATGTCAAACTTTATACAACACTTCAATGTAAAACTTTATACAACACAGCAACAGCAGCTGAGCTCAGCACAGGAGCCTGCTCATGTAAGCAGCTCCTGTTCTGACATGGTAACCCTAACCCTTCTAACGACAACACGACCGAATTTAATGGCGGCGACATCTCCGAACGGACATAAATGTGAGTATTGTTTTTCGTAAATAACTTTTTATAACTGTATAAATAGTTATTTACGAAAAAACAATACTCACCTTTATGTCCGTTGGGAGATGTCGCCGCCATTAAATTCGGTTGTGTTGTTGTTGACAATGCCGCGTTGTGTTATGGGAAATATTTCGTAGCCCTCCGTTCGGAGTCAGCCTGCCTCAACCGCTCACTTTGGAGGGGTTCTAAGCTAATGCCCTACCCCTACGCCTTCGTGTTAAGGAGAATTGGGATAGCCCTTCCCCTTCACGGGAACGCGCAAAAGGGAGGGGTAGGGGTAAGGGGTAAAGCGAAGGGGTGAAATGGGATTGGCCCAAAGACTGCGAGCGGGTTTGTTTGTTTGTTTAATATAGAAAAAGGTAAGTGTTTGGTTTTGTGGGAGGTTATGGCTGTGAGTGGTGACTTTCTTGAGACTCTCCTCAAAGTTACATTAACTTTATCATTTGCGATTAGTTCCACCTTCCCCCTCAGCTGGTCCATAAAACATCATCATTAAGTCCTGAGTCTTAATGTGTTCTTCATCAAATTCATTGCCAAGAAATTCTAAAATATGAATTTACAAAAAATCTGTTCTTTAAAATAAACGTTAAAACAAGTGTAACTGAACTGAAGTGCTGACATTGCAGTAAAATTTGGGTTTGGGGTATCAAAGGCAAGAAGTATGAAGTATTTTCGAGTGAAAAGCCAGTCCAAGGTCTAAGTCGAGTTGCAAATCTCTTTTGATGTTGTCAAGTCTTAAGTCATCAGATTTGTGTCACGAGTCCAGAACTCGTGTCTTTCATAGTGGAACTATCTGGAGAACTTTTTGTGCTCTTTTTAATTAGAACCTCTAACCATCATACCCCCAAAGCTATAAAAACATGAGCATATGCAAGCTAGAATTGTGTTTGTGCCTGAAATAAAAATTCAAACGAGGGAGCACCAAATATCTATATAGTACTCAGCAGCTCGCAAAGCTGTGCCAGACATGACCAGATGTCACACAGTGGACCAGCAGCTGTAGACCAGTGTGTATAGACCATTTATGTTTGGTATCTCAACCAATGGAAATAACCAGATGCCACAACTCTGTTCACTGGACATGGAACCTCCTTTAATGATCATTAAAAATAAATCCATGTTTACAGATTGAAGCAGCTGCCTGTATGTTTTTTGTCCATGATCAAACATTTTGGATCCTGAATAGGATCCTGAGCAGAAAAATATGTCTAACAGACATGCTCTCTCACACACACACACACACACACACACACACACACACACACACACACACACACACACACACACACACACACACACACACACACACATAAACACACACCATATAAGAGCATCTCTTTTTGGTGATCCGTGAAAAAAAATCCCAAAGCGATTTTGCTGTGTCTGCCCCATCCTTAGCAGATAAAGTTGACCTTTAAGTTTGACTCTCTCCCCACCTCCCACCTCTCCTCCCCTGTACTCCTCCACATCCTCCTGTCAGAGCACGAAGAAGCTTTCACTAACCTGTTCTGTCAGTGTGGCAAGACGTGTGGATGATTGAAGCTTCCCAGAACCTTTCACCTCAGCCAAAGCTGTCAGCTTCACCACTGTCAGCTCCCAGGGCATTTGTTGCCTTCTTCTTCTCTTTATTCTTCTTTGAATTCTTTTTTAATTATATTTATTCGTTAGATTCTGTGTTTTGGATTAGCTTTGCTGTTCAGGTACATATACTGTAGAAGGTGCAGTATTGTATTGTTGTTTTTTTAGGTTAAGCTGCCTGTTGCTGGTATTTAGTGCCTGACAGTCACGAGATGAAAAATGCCTAGCATTTTGCCAAATTATTTTGTTTGTTACATAAGAGTTAGAGGGATTTACAAGACTACAGGATGCTGAAACCCTTTTTACTAATAAAAACCCGCCTGGGTGACAACAGGGGGTTAAGTTATCACTTCATAAAGAAATATCAGAACTTTAAATGAAAGAAACTACTCTAATGAGGAAATAAAATGTGCTGGGAAGGTTTTACAGCCAAGCAAATAAATGCAGTACTAGACTCAGAGAGTTATTAGCAATCTATATTTTATACCACTGAATATTGACCTAAATATGTCATTGCATAAAGTCTCTTTAATCAGATATTAACTTAAAAAATAGGCAACATCAAATTATTCCACGGGACATACATGGGTAGTCATCGGTATAGTCTATCTTCTAAAAAACTGAGAACTTCTGATTAACATGTTTTATCAATATTGTCTGTGTATCTGAAGTCTGATATCTTCCTCTGCAGCTGAAAACAGTTCCTGATCAATTTCCTCTTGTTTAAGTAATGATTGTTTAACAACTACAGTGAGAGTCTGAGAGTCTTTTTTCAAAAATGAAACTATGTATCTGATACTCTTTGTAGAGATATCAATCATCTGTGGGTAGTGGAGGGTTCAAAGTGGGTTTGAGTGCCACAGATATGGTGGAGAAGTATGAAGTTTTATCATTCTTAGCGCCGGCACACAGATATCACATCCTTTTAGTACCAACATTACAGATGATAAGGATTATTTTGCTTGAGCAGAATGTTGGTGTTATGCTGCAACTCATAGTCTGTAATGTATTTAATGCTTGTCCTTTATTAACATGACAATACTAGAATAAACACAAAAGAAGACAGTAAATATAAACATAATCATGTTAATCCTGTTCCTTTATTAAAAGTCAATATACTGTGTCATGAAAGTGATGCTTTGGTGTAAACCTGCTGCATCAGGCTGAAAAATAATGTGCCTCATTGAGGATGAAACAGGAGATGAGTAGGATGTAGCAGAACACCAGGAGGAGGACTGAAAAGCCACAGCTAGTTAGGGCCAAGCTGGAGCTGACCAAGCGTGAAAAGACGATGCATTTGTAATGACTTCTTCTGCGCTCCACATCCACGCCCTTTGTTTATTTGCCACGTGTGCTCTGCTTCTCAGAGAGCTCACCATCTCCTGCCACATCTAGTCATAATTGTGGCTGTAAGATCAGGTAGGCAAGGCTGACTGTGGTGACTGCTGAAACTTTGACTTGCCTTTTAAATTCACACGAGACCTTCCTCACAGTCATGACAGAGGGAGCTGAAACCGAAACTATTGCTAATCTTTGTGGTCATTTGTCATTTCGTTCTTTGTAATTCGGTGTTTAGGGGTGAGTTGTGTGTGCAACTGCTGAATCAGATAAATAGGTTAGTGTTATATAAATCAGTCAGACACAGACTGTGTCTCATCTGTATGAAAGAGCAAAAAGGCATGACTTTAACTTCTGCAGTATTGCTCATATTTCTTCCTGGATGGGTCTTTGCATCTTAAAAACAGATACCGACTAATTATGTTGGCTCCTATCAAGCTACAGCTTGTAAAAATATCACTCCCTACGTCAACTACTCCATTTGGACCTGAAAGACCGTGCTTGTAACATCTCAGTCTTCATTATTTATTTTACATTTTTCATGCAGCTCATTCTCAGCTTTGCTTCTTTTTCCTTTTCTTCTGTCTAGTTGTCTTTTTTTCTTCCCCTGTTTCTCCTCTTTCACTGGCAGAGGCAGTGTGGCCCCCAGAGAAGCCCTGGGGGGGCTGTAAAGGTCTTTGAGCTAACCCCCTTTACACTGCTGAGATGATGGGGACACTGACACTAATGACTGTCAAAGCCATGCAGCTAGCCCTGGTAGCATACTAAAGTAGCACATACGCAGCACTCTGTCAGAGAGATAATAAGAGATAAGACACACACACACACACACACACACACATACACATGGAATGGCGTATCCACGACTGGACAGCCAATACTATTTCATGTGATACTCCACTGGAAAAGGAATTCAGAATTTAGTGTAGGGCTGCACAATTCATCAGATATTAATCATGATCACTATTTTGGCTTCCCACAATTTAGTGAACATGATCGATTGTGATATTAACGTTTAAAATGAAAGTCTCATACAACAGAAAGCAGACAGGCAAAACTGAGATCAAGTGCCTGGAGCAGAAGGCAGAGAGCTGCTTCCTTAAAGCAGATGATCATCTGTTGTTTTTGGGATTCAGGATAAGTGATGTTAATCAAGAACAAATCATCTGTGAGAGTGCTTTGACTGAATGTACAATATGATTGATCTATCCTTGTTACCTGCTGAGCTCCTTATGTCCTCACGCATACACTCTGATGATCAATTCTGTAGCTACATAACAGCATCACATATTGAATACATGGCTAGTATGATAGAGCACCTCTGCTCCCGTTTCTCTGTAGTTTAATGTTGGATTTAGTGTAATAATTATATGGTATATTAATTTCTGCTGGAGCAGTAAGCCTCTGCTGCATGATACTGTGGGAAACATTTGTGGCTGTCTTGCCTCTTATTTTAACCGTGTTAATGTGTTGGAGTTTATTTGTCTTTAAACATAGTTTCACCTGGACAAATGCTCTGTATTAACACCTTATCATATTTACACCACATGTCAATGCACACAGGCACAAATACACATGCGTGACATGTTCTTACATTGTCACTTCCATGCACTATTGCTAACATGTGCACATTCTCTTAAGAGCACACATGGACCCAGACATATTAATTCATTCATTCTATGCCACACTCACACGGGAGCACCCCATTGCTAGGATAAGAGGTGTGAGCCCAGCTTCTCTCCATTTAAACCACTCCAGCACTTTAGATGCCTGCATGGCCTGCATTCCCAGACAGGTATAACTCTCAGACACTACAGCCTAAGCACATAGCATGGCATTTTACTGGCCTGTTGTGTTATTGTGACAAAGATCAAAGGTTGAACTTGAAAAGTCTTCTGCAGAGAAAGCCCTGCCAAAGGTGGTATTATATTTACGTTGACTTTTTTTTTTTCTCCAATGGCATGTTTTACAGCGAGCAGTCACGTCCTGCGTGAGTGAGTCAAACAATAAGTGGCTTTAACAAGCAATAAAAAGACACTTACAACTGATAAGGCATCTCTCTTAGTTTAATGAAGGGCAGAACCAACCTCTTGCTGCTGCCCTTTTATTAAAGGCTACCACGAGAGCATTTTAATTCTAAGGCCTGCGAGCATGTAAAACGGGTGGATAAAGGGGATTTTGGAGGAATGTTGAAGAGTTTATGGAAGTCATCAAGAAGAGACTGTGATGGATGCTCCAGGCACACTCAAGACACTGTGCATATGGCTTTATCATCAGCCACTGAAGGAAGGCTATATAATAAATGATCACCACTTGTACATTCCTTGTCAGCACCACAGGACAGCTTAGAAAGATGTCTTCAGCATTCTTTTTTGTTGACGCATGTTCAACCCCTTATTTAGCCTTTACCCTTTATTTACCCCTACCCCACAGTCCAAAGTAAATACTCTTACCAAAACAATACTTACAATACTGTGCATCCTTTACAATGTGTTTTTTTTTTTCATTTAGAAAAGAAGCCAAAGAATAAAGCAGGAACTGATCGAATACTAAGACTGTGAATCTAATAAGGAATTCAGTGCCAGCTCTCAATACAAATCCACATTGATGTTTGTTACCAGGGCTAGAGCCAAGACCTCAATCAAGTTTATAATAAGTCTGAGCAGTTATAAGATCATGGCCGAAGCCTCAACAAGTCGGAATCAAGTCTGTGTCAAAATATTATCATTAACAAGCGAAGTCAGAGTCGAAACGCCCACAGGACAGCAGTCCTGAAATTAGACTGAGAACATTTCTGTCCAAAACCAAATGGCTTAACCCATCCACGAAACTGAAACTGGAAGAAAAGAGATTCAAGATTGACACCTGACTTTAGATCTTCATTACCACTCTCCAGGACAAAGAGGTATTGTCAGAGAAACTGTGAAATACGGTTTCATTTACTAATACAGTATTGTACTTATTTTTGTTAAATCTGCGAAAGTTTAAACTTTGAGAGTGTTTAAATAAGAGAAATGTGGAAAAAAATGTTAATGCCTGGCTGAGAAAAGTGTATAAAAGTGTGTAGTTAGGGGTTTTACTGCCTTAAAACATGTATAATAATTGTAAAAAATAAAGCTGATTACTTGGCGGATTTTGTCTATTGCGGGTTATTTTTAGAACGTATCCCCTGTGATAAACGAGGGACCACTTTACTGAAAACAGGTGAAAAGACTTTGAAAGATATATTACTGAAATGTGCAGTTAGAGGTTCAAACAGTTTTTCACCAGTTTTCAGTCCAGGATTTTGTGGGCGGTCCTTAAAGGGTGGCTTGATGACACGCTGAGGCCACCCTGAGCACACTCCTGCACCCCTAGCAGAGAGCTAGAGATGAATTCATCTCTCAGTGTTTCAAAGTTGGTCATTTCCTCACCTTGTTTCAAAATGGCTGCTTGACTGCTTCCACTAGTGAGTGTGGCTTCAGTGCATTAGGCGGACACGCCCCCACAGTCCTGGAGCTGAGAGTTAATTTTTACCTGATTTTGACACCTCATTTCATAAACTTGTCGATATTTTTAATCATTCAAATTTGGCTGGGTGGTTAATAACTCAGAACACACTCAGTTTATTCTTACTTTACATGGACTTGACGTTTTTTTAGTGGACTTGTTCTCTGATGTTCCATTAAAAATTAAACTTAATTTGGAACATCGGTCAAAGAATAAGTAGGATTCTGTGTGTAGCCTTGGTGTGAGCTGATCCATGAGCATGTTGGAAACCAGTGTGATAGCCTGATGCCCATGTGAGTGTGTGGGCACGCACACACACATGCGTGGACACCGTCTTCAAGGCAAGCCACTCAGCTGTCAGCTCAGCCTTATGTGGCAGATGAGGCGCTCAGCAATCTCAGTGACAGGCACAAGATGTCCCGGACTGCCAGGGGCGTGCACACTGACACTGACGCGCGCACACAGACACACACCCTGCGTAAAATGTAGCTCAAACAGATGCGCTCAACTGCGAATCATGCCTAGTGGTGAAATACATGTTTTTAGGGATGAACAGGTAGCTGTAGAGGACAAGACCAAAGCTAGCGAGTGATCTCTTGACATTTTAACTAATCCCTTCTAGCTTGTGGTTTCTTGCACATTTGCAAGATTTGCTAGCAGCCAGAATTGGCTTTTTCACATATGCAACCTGTCATGTTGGATCTCATGGCAACATGGTACAGACCAGGAATGTGATGGCTCGAATGCTGAAATGGACTGTGATTGGATTTAGATGACACCGCTGGCTCGAGGCTACTGGCCTTTCTGTTCAAGCTGTGGGTTTAACTGCTCTGGTGTCTCATACATTGGTAAACATCTCACCATGAAGCTAGCCGTATTAACAAGACTTCCTGTGACATGGCTACATGAGATGCTTCCGACTGACAGCCTGCACTACTATTGTACTTATGCAGATAAGACTTTATCAGTCCTGTAAGGTTGTCTGTGGTGGCAGGTGTTGCTCAATTGTTTGTATGCTCTTTAGGTGAGATGTTATTAGTCATAGTCCAACTTTGGGGCGGCATTTAGGGTTTCCCGTGACTCTGCTTGTTTGTTTATATACACAGGCCCCGACAGGCCACTGTGGCATTGAGTGTGAGAGAACAGGCTGTACCTGCCACAGTCCCCGTGTTTGGTGGCTTAGGGCGAACACACGGTGCCTGTCAAAAGCAGTTAAAGCCCCGTTCAGCAGCCTGCCCTGCATGGCATCTCGTCAGATGCCAGCTGAACTTTTCACTTGTCAATTCTGAAAGGTTAGCGCTAAAATCAGCAGCGACAGATGCAAATGGATGGGTGCTTTCCTGGCATTTTTTGTGCAGGTATGCTTCGTGTCACCTAAATCACCTTGTCCGCCCCCTCGATTCTACTTTCTCATGGCCTAACTGACCCTTCAGGTCCTCAGCCACATATTTATTTGGGGTTTAGTTTAGCCTAGATCCATCACCCACTTGTGGATGGATGGATAAATGGATTAGACATGGATAGACAGGTTTTTAGTTCAATATGTTAACTAGTCATATGACAGCCAACTAACTTATTCAAAAATATTCTTGGACATTTTGCCTTTATTTTTTTTAACGTGTATAAAAGAGAGGTGAAAAAGTTAAGACTCCTCAAACAACATCAACATTTACCTAATTGGTATCAGAGTTTGTAGGTTGCTCGAACAATTTTCTAATTGTATTTTTAACAGTAAGACACACACACACACACACAGTGAGGTATATTTTGACTTCGATGGAGTGCTGTCCACCATGGACTCTGCTTCCCAAGGGTGGCTTGCGATAAGGTTTGATTTGGCCAGATGTTTCTAGGGAATAAAAAAGTTGAAATACATAATATACATGTTTTATGCTCTTTGAGTATGTAGCATCCCTAATTATTTTTCATAATTTGAGCATGCTAAGCAGAGTGAACCGGTGAAGTAATCATTAAGGGAACTTGTGATCGTGTTACCATCTAATACAACACAACAGATTTCTGCTTTTGAGCCCTTGGTTCACAATTCAGATTCAGTTTTGACCTCCCAACAGAAGGTTTGGGCAGCGCTGAACTAAAGGAACCAGAAACAACCTGAGACATTACCCATTACATTTGGTCTTTAAAACATGGTGTACTAGAAAACAGTTGTGCAATTTGATTTTCAATTTGATGGATCTGCATCCAAAAACTGTCCCAGAGTCACTGAATGATCTTTTAACATACTGGCCTGTGGTTTCAGGTGGAACTGAAAATGAAATACAATGATCAGCACAGCAAGTCCAGAGGTCTTCTCCCAGGCCATCGTTGGTATGAGATTCAAGCCTACAGAGCTCTAAACCAAGCCCTGGGGAGGTGCATCCGCCACAAGAATGACTGGGGGGCCCTAATTCTGGTGGATGAGCGTTACAGGAGTAATCCCAATAAATACATCACAGGTACTCAACGCTTCCAGTCTGTGAACACTGGCTGACTGCACAGCCTCTCACTTTGAACACTAGATGGCAACAGTTATCCACTGTAAAACTTGTGGTAGTGTTTGTCTCATATATGTCTGTCTGTCTGTGTGCGCAATCTTAGGTCTGTCTAAATGGGTCCGCCAGTTTGTCCAGCATCATGACACCTTCAGCAATGCCATGCAGTCTCTGGTGGCATTCTCTCAGGGGCAACAGAAGGTGGAGGTCGTCCCTGCAGACAGTCAGACCCCCAGCTCTACTGTCTCCTCTCCAAATGGTCACTTGCCACTTACTGTAGAGAGATGGGGTCTACCCAAGGCCTCAGAGCCTCAGATACCCTGCACGTGGGCCAAACGTCCTGAAGCTCAGCAGGACACAAGCCCTCCAATCGGTTTCCTTTCTCGTACACAGTTGAAAGCTGAGCAAGATGACAAAGCAGGTGAGCTGAACTTAAGTGCTGAAAAAATAGTTTTTTTGTGCTGCTAGGTTAATATATTGCTCAAGTCTTGTCATTTGTAATAATGATTTTACCTTTTTATGATGAAATAATCAGGACAATCATCAAAGATCTGGTCTCTCATGTACAGTGTCATTTTTACAAAAACATATATTTTTTGCAGTGGATTAATCCACATTTAGTGCTTGTGTGTGTGATTGTGTCAAAATAAAGTAGTGTGTGTTTTCATCGAATGAAGGTGTATATCACCCAGTGCAGCAGTGTGGCTCATTAATGGGTTTTTAATCATTTTTTGGACAACATTGGAGCTCTGTGGCAGAGACGAAGAAGACATTCACAGATAATACAACACTTTGCAGGCTGCTGCTGTATAAGCTTTAACATTTATTCCTTGTTATATTCACATATTCATGAATGAATGGGAATGAATGCATTTTTTGTGCTGCGGTTAGGTTACCTGTTAGAGGTAAAGTTCACCTCAGGTATGCCTTTTATTTTGAAAATGAAGTTGCCTGAGAAACCAAGGAACCAAAAGTGACACCAGAACCGACAAAAACACCCTTGGCTACAAAAGAAATAATGTTTCGCTCTGCCTGGACACTGAATAACTCTGAATAACATTCCTGAGGAGAGAAAAGCACTGCTTTGAAATGTCAATTCTAGTATCTGCTTTCATTCTCTTTAGTTCATGATAGTGATGTGATCAAGATGTCCCTGTTACTCTAAAGTACATCAAGATTTTATCCAATTAGAATTACACTGTTACACTGTCTGGGACCTTCTTTCTTCTTAAATTCTGACATTTAAAGCAGTGCTGTTTTTAAAAAGGTGCACACATTCTTGCGCGCCGGGATGTATGAGCATGACATCATCACAAGAAAAATATGTTGAGACGACGTGTTTGCACATCGCCGTGGCAAGAGCTCATTGTCTTGGAGGTCATGACAAGGTTGAGCTGTTAGCCCAGTCGAATTCAGTTTGGTGGACAGGGGTGGTAACATAGCAGTAGCACACACCCCCAGCCTCCCCTCATGGACTGGGAGGGATGCTGGGGGCGGGGGCCATGGGATCAGTTGAGTGGCTTGCCTCATTACTGTAAGGTCTTTTGCGTGCCTGAGTGGCGCTGAGGCAAGCTGATGAGCAGATGTTGGACTGTTGCTTTTAATTAGATCCCCTTGACCTTTGTTTGGGTTATATTGAGGGAAAGCACACATTTATATGTTTGTTCTTATAAAACAGCCTTAGCAGGCACGGTACTCTCATGGGGAGACTTCTTTGTCATTCTTGACATGTTGTCAGAGTTTAGTTTTATGCTAGTAGTACATTAAAAATATCCCTATGTTTTGTTTTCCTGCTGCAGAATATTTGAAGACGATGCACAGTCCCCCGGCGGAGCCCCTTTCACATCAAAAAAAAGGAAAGGCTCAGCCTCTGTACCACATTTTCACCTCCAGCCCCATCAGCACCCGGTGCAAGAAGCCAATCTTTAAAGAAAAAATGCCCAGTGACTCCAGGCAGCAAGTGGAAACATCTAATCATTCTGAGCACAAGGAGAAACAGCAGATCTCGTCTCCACAACAGAAGAGCGAGGCAACTTGTCTTGAACAAGAGGCTCCAGACAGCTCCAGTGAATTTAAAGTGGAACCACACAATATGGCTCCAGAGCCAGCTACAGTGACGGCCTCTCCCAGATGTGAAAGTGAACCGCCCTCAGCAGACAATCCAGATGAGGACGAAGAGGACGAGGACCAGACTGTCTTCTTTACTCCAGAACTTTTTGAGGGCGACGACAACGAAGGAAGCCCCGACAAAGAGGCAGACGCAGAGTCGCCGCCCAGGATGGAGAGACCTGCACTGCTGTCAGAAGAACTTTTAGGTGCTGAGCAGGCCCAAGGGCAAGGACAGTACTCTGCTTTTGATAGACAGAGTGCTGTTTCAGTCAGTAAGGAGAGCACAGAGCTGTCACAGGGACAGAATCAGGAAATCAGAGGACAGAAGCAAGGTGAGGAGGTGGATGATCAGAACAGGCAGACAAACAGGAGGCTTCACAGGCTGTCCAGGTCCAGGCAGAAAGTTCCCTCAACTCCATCAGGTAACTAACAGCCTAGGGAAAAGAAATATTGTGACCAAAACAGAAAGTCTTGTATGCAAATGACATGTTTAGTGCACATTATGGTGGCCAAAGATTTCCCACCAAACTAGCGGTGCGGTGTGAAATATTCAGTCCATACAGTTATTAATAATTTTTATATTTCATCCTGTAGAAATCCATAAACACTATATTGTCTGCTGCTTTAGACAACAAGCCCACACACATGCACACAGTAGATGATGAGGCTTCAGCCATCTCAGATCAGCTTCTTATGCAGTGTGACAGCACAGCTTATTAAGACCATTAAGGCCTGTTCTCAGTTAAAAACAAAGAGCTGACCAACAAAACTGCAGCGCTGATTGAATGTACATTTAGACAAATCATTAAAAAAACAAAACCTCAAAGTCATTTGTTTTCTGTGGAAGTGGGTAATGATTGTTCTGTTTTAATGATGTGTCTGTAGATTAGAGGCAAGGAATAGATGATATAGACATGCCCGATTTCACCTAGAGAAGACCTTCACATTTTCATTGTCCAATTATGTAATTATGTGCTGTAAACTTTATTGGTATCTGTGTGTGGGTACATGTCTTTCAGTACAAGCATCCATATAAATCCTAAAATTAAATGTTAGCATTTCGTTAACGTTTTCTCATACTTTTTTTTTCTTCTTTATGGTCTAGTTTCAGTGCTGGAAGTTAAAGTGCAGAAATATCATAATCTACTGAAAGTAGTAGTATATAATACAGTACAAAATACATAATTTCCCTATTAAATATCATAAAAACACAGCATAAAATGAAACTAATTGAGTAAAGTACCTGTAATTAATATCTGAAGTACAGCACAGTAGTTGTACAACAGTGCAATACTAATAAAGTAAATCCACTTTTCACCTATCTCTCTCCTGCTCTTGCTTTGCACTTTGAATTAATTCTAATTATGTTTCAAATATTTTGTTCATTATTAATATCAGTGAGGGTAGACTAGAATATAGCCTCTCAGTGTAACACAGTACACAACAACAACAAACTACAGGATCCACATTTAGCTGCACCCATTCCCTAAAACAGTTTTTTATAAGTACTTTTCTGGATACTTAAAAACACTTTTCATAAAAACATTCAACTTCATGAAGTTGTGGTTTTATTAGACTGCACTAGTTTTAGCTTTTTAGCTCTGTCGCTATCATTCGTTCATTAATCAGTATGTCAGTATCACACGTTCATTAAATAGCTCACATTTAATTCATCTAAATACATTCAAACAAAATCACTGATCTCATCAGTCATTGACAGTGTAGCTTCCATATTTGTAGTCCTTAATTCACTGACATTTAGGTCTTAACCTCTTCATTCGTGGAGGACAACACTGACTGTGACCTATGTATGTCCAATACAGTACTATGTGTAATCAGCACTTTAATGGCCATATTTGATTGTCTGGGGAACTGAGGTCATTTAATCAAGCCAATGCTAAATGCACAATCACCAACAAGCTGAGTCGGAGGGAGACAGAAAAAATGAGATTAAACATGATTACAATGATGTGATTTGTCTCATTACAGCTCAAACTTCACCAATGTGTGATTTGTGCAGACGAGCAGAGCACACAAGTGTTCCATTAAAGCCTTTCTTTGCTCATCAACTGCCTCCCCAAGACCCTTGTATATGTAATCATGCATGACCACTCGTTAACATCATCAAAACACAGAGCACGGAGAGGCCAGCGAATGTGTGTTAAAAGCACTTAATAGGGAGCCCGCATTACCAAAAGACTCAGTAATGGCTGTGAATGTCTGTGTTTTTTCCCATTATACTAATTCATCCTTTCCCCCAAGCCTCACATTATTAAAGCTACACTAAGACAGCATATTTATTTAAAAAATACACCAGAAAAAATCACAAAGCGGACGTGCAACAGAAAAAGCACAATGTCCGGATTAATTGAAATCCCACAGATTTGTGCTGTTTGCCCAAACTAAATTGTGGTATGGGGAACGATCAGCATGCTGTTGACACAAAGTGACTAATCAAAAGTTTGAACTTTCATCTCTTTCACTACTTTTTTTTAAGTACTTTGTTTGAGAAAGTTGGACCCACTACTGAAGACCAGCCACAGTGAAGAATGAGTCCGGAGCACTGACCGTTTGATGAATTCAGTTAATTTCACTATTAACCCCAGTGTTACAACTGACCTATCATTATGTTAACAAGAATAAAAAATAATTCATGTATTCACCCTTTGGTGGTCCAAAATATACTGGGTTCTTCCTTGCTCCATGCTACACCCTTCCACCAAGTCAGGCCAGTAGTTTTCCCATTATCCTACTGACACACAAACAAACAATAAAAAACACGACCTCCACTGGAAAATTATGGTGGTGTCGACGTTGGAATAAAATATTGGAAGTATTTCAAGAGTTTGATGTGTATCGATTGTACATCATGTTTACTGGGGAAGACCTTGTTCACTGCAACGCTGACTCAGCCACTTCCTTCATTTCAATAAGGTTTACACTTTCAGTTTGTTTCAGTGTTCCACTGCCCCTCGTAAATCTTATTTCACAGAATGCTCACTCATTCATGTCATTAAAGACAGTGCATTGTGCACAGTGGACCAGATTGTGTACAAGTGCAAATCATGGTGAAATGAGTAATTCTACTATTGACCTCCTGATCTTAAAAATTACCTTTCATTGTTATAGGTAGTAAAACTAAGTGGTTTTAGTGTAATAGCTGCGCAGCGGAGTTTCAAAGCTCTTTCTTGATCTTGTAAACCATCGACTAAAGTACCATGGATTTTTCTGGTTATTCTGGAGTTTTTCAATCGTCACAGGAGTTACATGGAGTTGGAAACGATTGTCAAGAATGAACAGTTTATTCTAACTTAGGAAACCTATTAATCTTTTCCCCCAACAATGTGACATTGACAGGTGAAGGCTGTGAGGTCAAGAGTGTAGGAAGAGTAAGTGTTCAGAAGATTGAGACCAGGAGCAGCCACAGGAGGACAGACAAGGCCAGAGCAGATCATGAGCTAAAGGTAATGAACCTGGATTTGAAGAGCAGACCGTCCAGATCCAGACCATTTAGAGTGAACAGCTCAAAAAAAGACAGAGTTCAAGAAAATTCTTATCAGGTACATCTTTTGCCAGACCATCAGGACAATATCAGGATTACCTACCAACAGACAGAACAAGTCTTGAACTTAAGTGTAAAGAACAGAGTGACTGAGTCAGAAAAGTCCTCTGTGGGTGTGAGAGAACACATTGAGTTTGATGTTGTGACTCCTCAAAAAGAAGACATAACGTCTCTGCAAGAAGCTGATGCAGCAGAATGTAGACCTACAAGTCCAGCAGTGGGTTGTCCAGGAAGTCTGCACAGCAGCCAGAAAGGTAAATATAGAACTTCAAATCACAGGTTGTGCTGTGTGAACAGGATGAAGCTTGAACAGAATCATTTAACTCAATACACTGAGGCATGCATGCTTGTGTATTTGAGCTCATCTGGCCTTTTTCCACAATCTCTTGACAGTTCTTGATTTCAGCCTGAACGATATCTCCCACAATTTGTAGCATTGCCAAGCATCGTAATGATCAGTCATCAGCATTCACTACACTCACGTATAACAATGGGCCTCATGCAGTCACCTCCAGATGCATAAAACATTCTTAACCATCCAAATCTGCTCGGACCCAGGTGTGCTGAATGATGTAACCCAACTTGATCATAAATTGGAGGGGCGTGGATTGTTTTAGCAAAATAATAATTGGTAGACTGTGTAAATAACATGTTTTTTTGTTTTTTTTTTACCTTGGTGACAGTGTTCTTGACCACTGTCACCTAAAAGAAGAGCGAAAATAACTAATGGTTCATTGCAGAAATCAACGGGTGCACACAAAATGAGACCATATCCTGGATAGGAACAAAAATGAGAGAAAACCTGTTTGTATTTCTCTTCCTGCATGATCCTCAATGTGTCATACAACACTTTTGCAAACACCACAATAACGCCTCTCTTATGATCACCAGCCAATCACAGCTGCAGTGGGCCTCCATGTGTTATATTTGTTGCCCAAGTGCACAGTTAAATCTGTAACTCTGTTGGAGCTTTGGAGCCGCACAGCGTGTGACATTATATAATGACTTCCACATACTTAGGCAGCATATACATCATGTATAGTTTAGGTTGTAAAAGTGTTACACAATGATTTTTGACATTAAGATCTGCTTCCTGAAAATGGAAAACTGCTCCAAACATTTTATGGAGTCTGAAAAACATCCTGTTGAGTTGTGGAGTTTGACAGGTGATTTCCTAGCTGGATACTCCGAGCAGTATTTCATTTCAGTATGATTATTTCAATAGCTACTACTTCTGCTGCATCAACATCCACATACATGACAGGTCTACGGAAACACAGCAGTGAACACTGATTCCTGCTCTTGTTTTAGCTCGTTTTACTATTTGTTAATTAATGTGTAGTGAAATTGATGTGGAATTGTATAGAAGACTTAAATAACAGCTGCTGCCTGATAGAGCGTTGGAGACCTTTTTTTAGCTTTAATTCACAGAATATCAAGTCATATAATAATGTATTATTTAAACACTTAATACATTTAAATTCAATTAAACAAGTTGTTATTAAGGTCCAGTGTTTAGAATATAGTGGCATCAAGTGGTTAGGCTGCAGGCTGCAACCAACTGAATGTTCTCTGCCTCACTACCAAGTGAGAATCTACAGTGGCTGCGAAAAAACATGAAAGACTATCTAGATCCAGTATTTCATTCTGGGCTACTATAGAAACATGGCTGTGCAACATGGCGGCCTCGGATTCTAATGTTACCAAAACACAATGATTCTTGGAACCTATCTCGCAGGGCGCTCGTTAAGCGTATCCTGGCTTGGACAGTTGTCCACATCTCATCATCTCATCACAGGGGTGCCCCAAGGCTTAATGCTGGGCCCCTTCTATTTGCTATTTACACCATCTCCCTCCACCCCAATTATCCGTTCACATGGCTTTTCCTACCACTGCTATGCAGATGACACTCTGCTCTATCTGACAACCCCTCGGTTTCTGCATGTGCCTCCGCATTAAATTTAAATCACTAATGGCTAGACTTATTGTCTGTTGTTCCCCGCTGGTGGCATACACTACCCGTTCTGACCAAAGCTGGGCCATCTCTCTCTACCTTTGGAGAAAAAAAAAACTCCTGAAGACCTCCAGCTCTTCAGAGAGTACCTCCTCTGCTAGCACTACCAAAACTGGACATGCTCAATCTATTCCCCCTAGTACTGTCACAGTACTTATTGCTGCACTAACGTGTCTTAGTCACAAGTCACCATGATTGTTTCCTTTTTTTGCAAGTCACTTTGGATAAAAGCGTCTGCTAAATGATTAAATGTAAATGTTATTTTCAGGTAAAAGATCCTCTTAAATGTTACACACTGGACCTTTTAAAGCACGTCATCATCTTTAAACGTTTTGACAAAATGTTTTTTTAATGCAGCTATTTTACTTACGTCAACTAAAAGTTAACTACTAAGTTAGCTATAAAACTGCAGAGATCTTGCAAGCAGAAACACAGATTTAAGAAGACCTCTCCAAAATTAAAGGTAAGTTCCAAGTTAACCTGTATTATGTTTTTTTTAGCAAGACGGTCGCACTGTTTCTCATCAGTGTTAATCTATACTATGCTTATCTTTTACCTTGTATTGTAATATTAATATACTGTGTATATATTATGATTTTAAATTCAAATAATGTCTTTCAAGCAGGACACAGAAATGCATTATAGGATATATAAAAGCAAAACCAATATTGATAGAGATCAGTGCTGCCGTCCACCTGCAGTGATGCTTTTTGTATTAAGTCTTTTTTCTCTCTGTGCTGCACACAGACACACATAAAGAAAACCCAGTAGATGGTAATGAGTCATATCACCACATCCTGTATGAACACAGTGTGAAAATCAAAGCGACTGACGTCAACACATGCCAAAAGCAGTACACGATCAAAGCACAGCGCCGAAACAGAAAAAGTTTGGATCATAGACATTAAGAAACGCTCGCAGATCCATCAAGACAAAACAGTTTTACTCTTTGTAGGCAGTGTCTCTGTGACGAATCTCGTCTCTGTGACGGATCTCAAAATGTTTCCTGACCATCATTGCTAATAGTTTACATAAAAAGAATGTTTTGAGACATGGCAGAGCCTGAATGGTTTATTTTTTGTTCTACTTACAGAAAGTCAAAAGCCGTGCTCTCTGGGACTCTACTGTTCTGCTTGTAAAATGGAACTTCTACCCTTCGCACATGGTAATTTCTGTTAAATCCCTGTCACGTTTCAGTTTATTTACCACAGCTAAATAATAAGTCAAAACATTCCATAGAGTGAACGTGTGACCGTATTTTCACTGTCGTGACGTTAATTTTTTCAGGTGCGTTGGAACATACTGCCTGTGAATTTGAACATCTATCTCTTCTGAGAAAAGAGACATTCGGTCCTGCAGCAACGACCCGCTGCTGCCGGTGTGCGCCATCAGTTTCAGACAACTCAGGCTTACTGCTGGTGGTCCGGAGTCTCACAGCACCGGAGGCCCTAAGGACCGCTCTGCAACCATACTGTGATGAGAGTTCAACTGGTGGGTTGACAGCTCGTCTGATTAGACAAGAACAATGTCTAAAAAGTAATTGTGGCAAATCAACAAGTTACTCAAAAAGATCTGCCAGTAATCTCACAACTGGGCATTCCGCCTTAAAACTAGGCGGAATAATTAAATATGTTGGCACATTTTTAAAAGAAATGACTAAATTATTTTAATGATTGCTTTAAATGATTAAAAATGAGTTACATGCTGGTTCTTCTTCCGTCCCTGTTTTAAAAACATTTAAACATGTCAACCTCTCACTTTGATCCTTTTATGACACTGTTTTTCCTCTAAAGTCGGTAAAGTTGCACGGTCTCCCACTGCTTCTCATTCATGCAGCATATAATGCCATCTGGAACCCTGAGGAGGGCTCTGTTACCAGATTTCTGCAGTGCAAAGGCTGTTTGTCTCAAAGCCCTGTCCTGTCTGCACCTTTAATTGCAGCAGAGATCCAGTACCCTCGAGACCCGGCTCAAGATCAGGTAAACTAAACATGAAAATATGCACATATACTGAAATGCATTTAGAATGTAAATTTGAGATCCTGATTTGCCTTTGGCAGAAAAAAACAATGTCAAGGTTATCTCTTACTTAATTTGTTAATTCACTTAACTCTGATCTGCATGTGGTTGTATTTCCTGGAAATCACTGTAATGTTCTTCCTTCCTTGAACTTCCTTGAGTTGTTTCAGTGAATCTGCTGCTGTATACTACTAAGAAATTACTTTATTTTATGAAGTGCATCGGAATATTTACAAAACGAAACCGGAAGCTCAGAACAATGTCTTCACATCCTCGTCAGATGACAGTGGTTGCACTCAGTGGCTCCTACATATAAATCTGATTTTTGACAGCGTCACACAAATCATATTCATGTACAGTATCTGGATTTTTGAAGGTGAAACGTAGCTCGTCATTCCCTGTTAGCTGTCATCAAAATTTGTTTAGCCACAGTTACCCAGTTAGACTCCTTTGATACAGAAAACCTGTGCTCTACATGGCCCCATGTTCAACCTGCATAACAGTGATTGTACCGGCTTCTTTTCTTGTTTGTCACTTGTAAGTTCTTTGAGGTGAGTACATGCTGTTCCAGGAGGCCTATGTCAATCAATAACCACTCCCACCCCCACATAAGCCGATTTACAGTCATAACAGAACAGAGACTCAGTCCAAAATATCACAGTTTCTATGGATGTTTTAGCCAGTTTCTCATTATAAACCCTTAAACTGTTTCTTTTTCTTTTTTTTAAGATTTGGTTTACAGGCAGAAGATGCATCTGTGCTACACTGTATCTGTTAAAGCCACGTGACCATGTTTCATTCAGTATGAAAATGTATAGTATAATAATATATATATAAAATAGAATAGAATGCCTTTTATTGTCACTATACGTTTGTACAATGACATTTATATATATATATATATATATATATATATATATATATATATATATATATATATATATATAGTGTACTATATGCATAGTTTTTTTGGTAAGGGTCTGTGCATATAGCTATAACAAAAGTGTAGCATGATGTATTTGCGTGTCAAAGTTACAAATTAAAGAGTTCATTTATGAATTTAGTCATAGTATATTGTGGAGGAACAATATTTTACAAAAATTTCTACATTGTAGAAATCAGTCATTCTAACAAAAAAAAGTGACCAATGCTTGAATTTTCTTTTTTTAAAGCAAAAAAAAAAAAAAACTGTGTTCAGTTAACTGTCATGACTCTTTGAATGTCAAAGACTGTTGAGGTTATCAGTGTGATCTGTCAGATTAAAAAGATTAACCCTGTTTGACTGGTAAATTCAGATTTAACTGTAACTTTCCAAATTCTGTGGTACTTTCAAATCTGACTCCTTTCCTCAAGGATGTTCCAAGTGTAACACACATTTTTTAAATCAAATAATCAAAAATCTATTTAGCATTGCAAGATTGTATAAGGTAGATATGTTGTTCACCCTGCATGTCTGTCAAAGTCATCAACTTTAGTTACTAATTACAAGAAAGTATTTCACATTGGGTCTGCATTGATGGGGCACAACATGCTTCTTGTGTAAATCATGAGGAGACACTCATCAAGCATCTCCAACATACCAGTAAATACCTCTTGCCTGGCTGTGCTTCTTTGTGCACACTGCTCAGACAATAAATGTGTAAAACAGTTAAACATTGCTGTCCACTATGTCCAGATCCTCTCCTCTGTCACGTTCTCCTTTGTTTTGCGTTCCAATTGTAGATTTTAGTGAAGACTCCCGTCTGACATTATGTTTAGATGACGAACTGTGAAATAGCCTCAGCATTTTGGCCATCTGGATCACAGTGTGAATCGGACTAAGCCCACTGGCCGAACGCATGTCTCTGCCCCCCTCTGCCTGTGAGGGGGTTTAGGACACACTTTGGTCCACCCTTCACTGTTTTTCATACACTCGCATGATGCGATCGCATGATAGGTTTCAAGTTCCTGCTGTTCAGCTGTGAATTTGACAGACACCATATTGCATGTAAAGCTTTGGAGTCTGTCTGGGTGTACTTACCAGACACCCAAACTCCACTTTGCATGTAGCCAGTTAATGGGCCCCAACACTCTTGGCGAAGGGCATGACACGCTCACAACTTTACCGGCATCATCGGCCACTGTTGTTTTGACCCGTTAATCTCAATTTGTCATTGTTGTCATAATCTCCCCCTCCCCATCATTTATCACTTTGTCATCTGTGCCAAAACATGTCTCCTCATCCCTCTAACACCTGCCTCAAGTCGTCATATCTGCCCCACCGTCATAATCGCATATAGTTACTGCAGGAGGCATTACTACATTTAATAATTGGCCACGTTCAGATAATAGGAGGGCACGCAGACACCATGTGTTTTATTGTGCTTTGTTGGAGCACAGATAAAATCGGAGGCTTGCAAGCTCGATATAGTGACCTTTAATAAAAGGCAATCTTCATACCCCAGTGGATATTAAAGGTGATTATTTTCACCTGACTGATTTATTTGTAGAACAAAATGAATTCTGTTCTGCACTTCCATCTGAAAAGAAAAGAAGTAATTCAGCCCGTGGTGAGATGATGATGTCTATTAGAACTATTTTATATTTATTTTAATATACAGTTGTTACCATGTAAATGTCTGAAACACCTTTGTACACATACTGTACATACTATCATGCAGAGTTACCCTTTACACTGTACCCATACAAAAACAGAAGATGAAGTGCTGTTCTGGATTTCAGAATGTGAAATTTATGTGCAAAATGTGAAAAATCTTGGTTGGAATGGAGTTGTTGATTTAGGCTGTTGAAACTGAATGCAGCATGAATGATTTCTAGCGTAATCATTGGTGCAGAAAACTGGTTGATTCACATCATAAAGAATCTTTTCACTTAGTTTGCCCACTTCTAACATGAAATGTTTCATGTTTATATTTTGCACAGAATTTTTTTTTCTATCATTGTTCAGGTCACTACATGTCCCTTTTCAACATTATTTTTTATTAAAATATCAATTAGCAATATTGTGATAATGTACTAATTGTCTTACCCATTCCTCCTCCAAAACTCCAAAAAGAAACATGCACATGAATTACAACATTCAAAAACATACATGCATGTAATACCAAATTACTATCTAATTATCACCTTCCCGCCGCAGGTGCTAACTAACATATATTTACTTGTAATAGGTTTAGATTTTCTTCTGTTAGGTATATAACACTATATTTCTTAGTTTTTATTTTTTATTCCTGCTATCATTTAGAAAAAAAATCCTTCTCGGTGGACAATATAAAACTTAACATTGAAGTTGCAGAGACAAAAAGGTCTGCTGTGCCTCCTTTTACATATAATGAAACATGCAAGTGGACATCATGTAGACCTTTGTAATGGATTAAAATCATCGTAGTTCAAATGTTTATGTTGTATTCTTTACAAGAAGCTTGTACATAACCTTTGTGTTTCATGTTAGAATTGTCTTTATCTGCGTATTCTTTTAAATGGACAGCTTTGCTCAGTGTGGTGCCATAGGTGAATAGCTAATGAAATTGATTTCTTTAAGCGTATGTAGCCTGATAAGGATTGCTTGACTGGATCATCTGGTAGTAGAGGGTCTTTAGCAATCTGTCCATAGAGCAGCTGTTAGAACTTGGCTTGAGTCATAGGTTTGGAGCTCCTTGAATAATAAACCCAGATTTGTTTCAGAGGGTCAGTGGAATTAGACACCTAATCTGCCTATGTGTTTTTATAAGTTGACTAATCTTGATATAGACATCCGTTGTTTGGGCTCATCTTAGTGTGCTTACATCATAATCTGGTTAATGCTATAAGTGTGATTGTGGCAACCATTTGTCAGCTGAAAGCCTGATGCCTTTTTAGTTATGCATATTGTAGTAAGATCTCAGCAGGAGAGCATTAAGCACTGGCAATTAGCCATTATTGTATGCAACATTGCCCTGTTTATGGTTGAACACTGACAGAGATAAGAAACTCGGATCCATTTAAACTACTTTACTTCTTTGTTTAGTATCATGTTGAAGTCCAGTCTAGTCTTGTCTAGGTGTACATCATTTCGTACATCTGTGTGTTCGTCCATATTGTAAAGTTGTGTGTTTGTTGATGAATGTGTGTATGAATCTGTACTCATTGCTTAAATTGGTCTCAATTTCTTAATACAAAGCTCAATTAATAATTATCTAGGTCCATTTTGCTTCGCCTCATTAATTTTTGAGAAGCGACCTATTTTCAATCAATACAGTTCAACCTTTTGAACGCAGTCAATGGCATTGATTGATCTTCTCTAGACCGAAGTAAGAGTTAGAATAGGCTAAGAGCTGATCCTTGACTCTTCCTCTAGCTCCACCAGCAAATTTTTACAATGACGTACCTCAACAACTCAACTGTCAAACAGATTCTAGCACAGTTTGGTGGAGACATTTATGGTTATTCCAATGATTTTGGTGATTCCCTAGGTAAGTCCCCAAGTAACAGCTTCACAGAACAAGTAGCATGGCTGGAGACTCTTGATTGTCTCCACTATCTATCTATCTATCTATCTATCTATCTATCTATCTATCTATCTATCTATCTATCTATCTATCTATCTATCTATCTATCTATCTATCTATCTATCTATCTATCTATCTATCTATCTATCTATCTATCTATCTATCTATCTATCTATCTATCTATCTATCTATCTATCTATCTATCTATCTATCTATCTATCTATCTATCTATCTATCTATCTATCTATCTATCTATCTGTCTATCTGTCTGTCTGTCTCTCTGATGTGAGTGCAGAGAATCCTGAATCATTTGTTTCAAAGATATATGTGTATTGCATGTCAACCAGACAGTCAGTCTTGCTACCCCTGAAGCAAAAATCACACAATGTCAAAAAGACAATGAGATCTTCATAATAAAATCATACCATCACGGACGGCTTTCCAACTTGACAGCTTGATTAGAATGCAGTTGCATCAAACCTCTTTTCATTGCCTACCTGCTCTCAGTCACCATATGTTTTACTGTGCTGCATAGTTTGCATTACCTTCAATGATGGTCTCTCATAAATCTGTCCTGGGAAACATTTGCTTTTCATTTGGGTTTGAGTCCACGTTTTGGTTGGGGGAGATGACCTCTCTAATTTAAGCAGTGCTCCATTAGCTTGGTATGCTGCAAAAAAGAAAGTGAACTGTCTCTCTCTAGGACATCCTGAATTATTAGCACACAAAAGGTCTCTGTAGTCTTCCTGAGTCCCAGACCTGTCTCAATGAAAACACAAGACTTATTCCACTTGCCTTTAGATGGTAAATTACCAGTTCCCTAGATAGTAAACAGATAGTAAACACATTCAGACCAACAGCAACTCTGAGATAAAAATAACAGAGAGAGAACAGAGAAAGAATTAAAGTTACTAAAATGCAGAAAGTAATGACTATTCTGAGATAAGGTGTGAAGGAGGAGGTGAAGGATGTGTGTGGGAAGAGGATTATTGCGAGAAAATACGTTGTAAATCATCATTGCACTTTTTTCTCGGAGTTCTGTTCATGAAGATAGCGAAGACGAATTCATGAGATCATGAAAGATGTTGAATTTGCATTTGGTATGAATTAATTAAAGTAACATTGTGTAATGTTTCTACCATAAACAGATTTTAAATTATGTTGATGCTACACTGACTTGTAATCAGATGAATGGTGTCTATGTCCTTGATAAGCACTGTCTTTGTAACTTTATGCTCCGAGTATGATCACCCATGAGAAATACATATTGCTTTACGATACTAAGTCACACACCATCAACTATTTGACTATTTGATTTTGGTAAAACTGGATCATATTTTATGGAGAAAATGTTTTCTGGTTTTCCCTCTGATGTCCTCCGCTCTGCCTCAACTCTCTGTGATTTACAGTTTCCTGATGGACAGTGAAGTAAACTGCTGCCAACTGTAGCTGCTGTTAGCTAATGTAAGCTCAGTTTGTTAGCCAGGCTGCACGGACTGTGAGCTCAGAGCACCGGGGAAGTGTTACCCCCAAATTCCACCTGGTGCGGATGCGCAGTGTTGCTTGTGCACCACCTTTTAAACCCCACTACTCCACCACAGAAGTGTTCAGAAGTGTCCCAGAAGTTGGGCCTTACGTTACCAATTTACACAGAGCACCTCAGGCTGGCGGAGGCCAGACACAGAAACAGCATAGAGAATCCAGTGGATTTTCAAAATAAAATAACCCGTGCAAACTGCTGGTCGTAAAAACAGACAAAAGTGAAACAAATTAACTACGTAGCATTTTACACTTGTAGAAGCATGTTTAGAAGAACATACACCAGGAAAATGACCAAATCTGAGCAAGTAAACAAAGTCTGGCGGGCTAAACAGTTCTGAAACGTTGCCGGTGAGGTTTGAAGTCCAAAACAGCATCACAGCTGTACCACAGTGTTTTAGACCTCTGGAGAACCAATGTCTAGCCAGAACTGGAATTGGGCAAGTGGGCAATGTAAAAAGTTTTAGAAGCTGCTATGGACATAATGGCAAGTCAAAGAACATTGACAAAGGAAGCTAAGAAGAGAAAAGGAGTGAGCAAGCAAACCTTAACCAAAGCTGTTAGCATTATCCTTTTTGTTAGCAATTTTTTCCCTAACTATGATCTGGCCTAAATAATACATACTGTATCTTCTTATTACCAAATTGTTAGCAGGTATTTTGCAGAATCATCCAGTATCAACATTCCGCCTTTCAGTAGTGTTGCATTAGATCTTAATAAAGCCAAATAATATCAATGTTTGCAGTACAATTATGATCCCAGGGTGTTTTTGGAGTCTGTCGGTCCTCACACTTGGCAGATGTGGGGAAACTCCCTCACATGCACTTAAGCACTCCTACATTTGGGAATCCTTTGGCAAATATTTCAGCAGATCAAACATGTTACTTCTCACTCATCTCCCGCTAAATATTTCGCTTTTCTCTCCTCAGAATGATGGATTGCCTTTCTTTTGATTAAGTGTAGGTGAAAGGGGAGGTATTAAAAGCTGTCAAAAAGCTACTTGTAAGAAAGCTAGGTTGGAGTTTAGGACTTAGAGATATGCAAGGTAATGTGTTGAGAAATGGGAGGAGTGAAATCACAAAGCCGTTGGTGGTCCAGACCTGTGTAAATATATAAGTGTTGGGACATCATGCGTCAAAACACGCTCCAGCTTCGAGAGGTTGGCTAAGGAATGCAAATGTAACTTGTGGGTTCATCATGCAAAGACGCCCCTGACATGGGGGACTGGACAGAACATTGTCCCTCTATGGTTGTTGTTCTTACCACATATTATATCCTCCCCGTTCTGCTTATCTCACACCTATTCTCGCCACACACAATCATTCGAAGCACTGAGGAAAATCCCAACAGAGTAATGACGGGAAAGTTCTTTGTTCTGGTCTCTTAGCGGAATCTGTAAGTGCTGACAGACCAAGACTATTTAAGAACAGGAGCTCTTAAAATCAAACAGGACACACTCAGTGTTTAATTCTGTGGCAACATACCTGAGAGCTTGCCCTGACTCATCACACTTTCAAAGCTCGCTGGCACACCTCGCCATGGGAATGACACTTCTCAAACCCATCTCTGTTTGAACAGGTTGATTCCACTTTCTCTGTGCTCTGCGTTGTGCATTCAGCAGCTTTTTCTCACATATAATAGAGCACTGACTGAATGCACGAGCTGAGACTTCAAAAAGGGTTAATAAGTGTTGAACACAAGTCCTAAGTGTGCACACGAATGCACCTCCGTTTGAAGTATGTATTAATCCTGTTTTATTGTTGTAGACCTGGCACGTTGACACAGGGGTGTGGACAGATAGGCATCAGTAAAACTGAACTCTATGAATTTCACTGTAGATGTTTTCTATCCCACATGTATATTTGGGTGGCATGTTGCTCATGCTTAATTTAGCGCTGTCAACACAGATTTAGATTGAAATGATCCATTTCAATCAGTTTTCATTTTGTGGGCTTTTTTTTTTTTTTGCTAGAATACGCCACCTCTCAGTTTATCTATTTATTATGTACTTTTTAATTAAATATACTGTGTTTGAGCTGCAGCAATTGATTGTTGCACTGTTAGTGACAAAACAGGACACTGAAAGATGTCCACCTAGAGTTCATGGAAATTAATAGATGTTTTTGACTATTTTCTGATATTTTATGCACCAAATAATTAACCACTTATTAAAAGAGGAAAATGCTGCCGCAAACACAGTTCTTGTAAGGGTTATGCAAAATAATATGCTCATTTTCTAGCAACATTGTAGTGTCATAACCCATTTTCAGTTTTGGTTTGACCATGTTACATATATTCATGCTAAGGCATAGAGTTGATGATGCAGGTGCCCTCTAGAGACTCTCCCAGTGCTACCAGTCTAATAGGAATTCAGTCACGCATCAGTGTCCACAGCTCGCTTTCAGCATCCCCTGTTCGTGTCAAAAAACAAAGGCAATGGGCGTCCCCTCTATACATAGCCGCTGGGGCAACCGGACAACACCTCTAAAGCAAACAGGCTTACCCGCTCTTTATAACAGCAGCATAATGCTCAGCCTTTGTCCCTTCCAGTCCTCCACCCTGGTCCTCCTGCTCCCGAACAGGTGCCACTTGAAGTTGCTTTTCTGATTCATTGTTTCTTCAATTCCAAAAGCCCATTTTTTTAAATATTTGCCCTCCTAGCATGACTTTGTAGGTGACTTTCTCTAAATGTACTCGACAAACCTGCAGCCTTTTATTTTATGTGGTGCAATGAATGCATGGCTTAGTAAATGTGCATTTGTATGTATGCGCTTGTGTTTGTGCTGTGACTTTTGTGAAAGGACGCAGGTTCTTCCTGTCAGAGATGACACTGCTCTGTCTCTGCCCTGCTTTTCTGTGATGCAGATGAGACAAATGTGATGTGATGTAAATAATTTTTAATATCAAGCATAAAAGTTAATTCTTGACCTTTTGAAATAGTCACTTAATTATATAAATTGTAACCCAAGATCTGCTTACTCTACTTTTTAACAGTGCTTTTAATCACATTTAACAGTTATGGAGACTATGTCAATCAGAACTGACTAAACTACACCGATAAACTTAATACACGGATAAAGAAGTCTGGAAGAAAGTAGTGCATGGACCATGAGTTAAGATTTTTTTGTCATATTTTCTTTGTGTAATTTTTGCTAATCGTGTAAATGTGTACATTATATAGCAGTTAAAAAAAATCCATATTTTTTCTTATTAGCAATGAACATTTACATGTGTTGTGACCGGGCCTTGCTTATAGTGATAAATCCACAGTGTATCTATCTTTTTTAATTTAATGTTTCCGGCTTCTTTTAGTGAAAAAAATCTAGCGTCTTGAGTAATTTAGCAGCTACACTTCTCTCAGGACTTTGTTGAGAGCAAAAGCACAGCCGTGTGCAGGAAACACAGCACACAAATAAAAAGTTTTACTATTAAAAATGAGCATCCTGGTTCATTTTTCTCTTATTTGCTTTGATATTTTGAACCCACTGACCTCAGTGGCAGTTCAGTCATTCAGTCTGGTACTGCATTAGCTGCCAGTACGTATTCCACCTTGTAGCATGTGCAGCATAGTTCTTTTGTTTATCTCACAGTTTTTGAGATGAGGGAAGTAAATGGTTGCAGCCATAATAACTTTCCAGACTTGTATAATCATGTTGTGCATCATAAATATATCACAGTATATTGGCATTTGATGATGCTTCAAACTCATTCAGACTGATCTAATTAATTTCATAATATGTATATATACAGTATATCAAATGATATAGTATATAACATACTCATAATATGAATATGTTATGTCTTATCTAATAAGGGACTTTAAATAGAAAGTATATATTTTGTTCTTGTACATTGATTAAATTCTGTCGAAAGCATTTGATTTTACTGTTGTGGTTTAAGAACTTCAAATGTGTAAAATATGAGACTAAGTCAGAGGTAATTCATTAATTAAAATAAATAATTTAAGCCATATTTGACAACTAATTATATAAAGCTCAAGTATCAGGTTGAGCAGAAAAATCAGCTTAAAGTTCGCTTCACACGTGTACAAGTGCATTGCTATCATATTCATAAGCGAAAGGAATAAAGTTGACAGAGTAGATGAGAAACGTCTCTGATGTCAGAGAGTTCACAGAAGTTCAGCAAAAGATCAGTGGGAATTAGTAACCATCGTTAAGATGACATGATTAGTTTCCTTACACAGCCTCTTTTCCTTAATCTTTGACGCTCATCCAGTGGTGAAAATGAATTGTTATTGACAGGTTTTTATGTATTTTGTATGGTGGAAAGAAGCTAGATGGTGAACATACACATGCTTGTAGAGCGTGGGGTCACAGTGTGTCAGTGCATCCTTTAACCTTCATTAGATCTCTGTAACGGTCCCCAGGACCTCGTGTGAAATCTCAGTGCCATCCTCTGACTCCTCCTATCCACGAGGCTATCCTATTAAACTAAGTAATATGTACTGTATTAGATGTTAGAAAGAAACAGTTGAGGTGGTAATTTTGAGATTACATATCTTTATGTCCATATATGTGTATTGTGTACTCAAAACACAATAAATATAGTTACGGGCATAATTCTGAAGATAGACTTTATGAGAGTAATGGCGCACTTACATATGTAAAGTGCAAGTGAAACATAAACTGTTACATGACCAGTGGAGACTGCAGTATTGATTAAAAGTGTATGCTATATCAGTCACTTGACAAAAGGAAAAATTCAGTTTTTAACAAACTTAGTAACATGGCGACTTCTAGTAGTAGTAGTATAAAAAAATCCTGCCACAATCTCTGCAAATTCATGTGTCATGTTTCTTTGGCGAGCTGCCAGGGAGATACTTGACTCATTCAGATATCATTCACATATATCAGTTAGAAAGTTGTCTGAATGACTTGTGGTTTGCTTTGCTTTGCTTACCCACCCACCCATTGCCCTTCATAACCTGCCCAGAAGATAATTCATCAACATTCATTTGTTTTACTTAAAACAGTAAAAATTCTTACCTGGACATTTCAGCTTCATTCATTTTTGTGTACTATTTCTCAAACTTTTCTAAATTTAAATCTGAGGTAGGGTCCAGTGTCTTAGGAAGACATGAGCTTCAGAAATTAGGAGGACATTTGTCTTTTTTATGAACAAAGTGGCTCTTTAATCCCCACAAGTGGTGATCAGACTAATGGACCGGTAAACCGACTTTAACTGACAGTGGCATCGAAGCCAAGAGAAAAAAGTTTTATTCAACAATGACAACCTTTTTCCACCCTCTCCTGTCTTGTCATGTCAGGAACAGGCCTAAGTGTTTCCACGTAGATAGAAGAAACTTTATTTCACACTGAATTGAAAATCTGATTTAAATTGAATGATATTTTAATATATAAATTTCATTGTACCAAAGCTTTAGTGGCACAACATAAACCAAATATCTGCATCATTTGGACTAAAGTGATTCTAATATAAGAGTGCTTATGTAGTCAGCATGTATCCTAACATGAACTTCCAAACAAACCATTCCTCTTTCTGTTTCTGTTTTTGTGTAACGCTGTGTTTTTTATAGACCTTGTTTGCTTAAACGCTGAGGCCAAATGAAGAGATGAAAGGCAGCAAAGCAAAGAAAACATGTCAGTAACTGCTGCGTTGATCCCCTCGAACCAGAAAAGCCATACATCAGTCAGTCATGTAGGTGGTAGAGGTGCAGCAGCAAATAACTTACCAGCGCTAAAGCCATAGGATCATGAGAGTGCAAACATGATTATTGACAGAAACACAAAGGGAGGTTTAAGCTAGTCTCATCCCAGCTGTGTGAAATTTCAACCAAACACAGCTATGTGCTGGGGGTGGGTGGGTGGGTATGGGTGTTACAGGGGGCAGGTGACAATGCCAGAGAACATGAGGACCTGAGGACCACACCACCACCACCCTCCAACACCCCCCCCCCCCAAACAATGTGTATGCAGTTTCTTTTATTCTCTCTTCTCGTGGTTTTTAATCATGACCCAGTTTTGGGGGGACAAAGCCGCACGCACCCCTGTCGTGCTCATAATAGCTCTGTCTCCAATTAATAGGGCGTGCATCTGTGTATGCTGATCATGGCGCAACCTAATAATCCTTTTTTGCTGTGACACAAAGGTGTTACAGACATGCTGTCTTTGTCTTTGCCCACCTCCCGCTTGAGGCTTTAAGCCTTATTGCCCTTGACACGCTGCCCTGCAGAGAATGAAGTCATCCCATTTGTCTTTCTCACTGCAGACAGCATGGGGCACTGTTTCTCTACTTTGCCTCGAGTGGCACACTCATGTGATCAAGCGGTGTTCTAGCCTCCATTGGGCTTTGTTGCTAGGTTTTAGCGTGATGTCTATTGTGTCAGCAGCAATACAGAGACATCTGTTTCTTAAGCTAATTCTGCTCATTTGCCATCCCTCCTTAAAGTGAGTGGCTTACCCAGAGACAACAAAGCACCGCCATCGTTCAGTTCATCTTGTCACTTTTGTTTTGCCAATCTGTCTAAACAGATTTACTGTTACTGAAATTAAGTGCATGAAAGAATGTTGAAACTAGTTAATGAGACGGCCAAGGGTCCCAGGATGGAGGCACCATTTATAACAACACAAGCAGAACATTACTGGGCCTAAAACAACACTGGTATCCCTGGGGATTAAACATTAACAATACCAGTTAGCAAGAGCAGAAGAAGACTGGTCACTGCTGTGTGTGTGTGTGCATTTGTGTGTGCGTGTGTGTATGTGTGTGTGTGTGTGGGGGGTCTATAGAGTAGAGCCCCACCTGAGCCTAGGGTTGTTCTGAAACCATTTACTATTATGGCACAGCTTTAGCCTGCGACATAAACATGTGGAGATAGATTGTAGCCAGACTGGTGTGTTTTGCTCACGGTGCCACTGGATGAAGAGAAGAGCCACGAGGAGTTTATTCTGAAAAATGCCAACAGAGCTGACATCAGCAGAGCGCCTCTCTACAGACAAACAGTCCAAGTTGTGCAATTGCTTAGTTTTGATGCTCAGTATATGTCCCTTTGGACATCCCTGATGATTCACAGTCGCACACAGTTTGACAATAATGTCATGTAATCAAGTTCTTTTATTCTCTTTCAGCAGTGAACTGTCTCTGCACAGATCCAGCTGCCTTCAGTCTCCAGTGTATTCGTTTGTTAAAGTTGTTTTAGACGGGTGCTGATTCTAATTTCTGGTTACGTTGAAGGCTGTAGTTTCTGCTGCTCTTGAAGCGTAATGTGTTTTACTGGGAGGTCTACTGTCATTGGTATAAATTGGGTGGAAAACACCTTTTAGTGAGGTGTCCTTGATAAACTGGTGAGTGTATGGCATGTGTGCTTCTACCTCTGAATCCATGGAACTGGTGTAGGCTGCGTTCAACAAATCTTTTGTTTATGTTTCAAAACAGACAGCTCTCACACCCATTTTATGCAACACCTTGGCAGGTGTGTGAAAGTGTCAAATTAAAACCTTCTTTCATAAACTCCTATACAACTACTTCCCTCACTTTCTGCATGTACAGCACCCTGAATGTCTGTCTGAAAACTTGTCATTGGCTCGAGGCTACTTACTGTAGACACACAAGTTTGGCCAACTGAGAACAGGTATGAGCACTTTTGTGATTGACGTGTTGTCCTGTTCATTTGAAGTGTAGCTTTCTGTAACACTTTCTATCAAAGTCAGGTTCCATTGGAAAGCCGTTAGCACACAATGTTCTTCATATCAGTTTAACGCATTTTTGTTTTGATGAACTTATCGCTCGTGACTGTTGATGATTCACAAAATTAATACGTCACTAAGGGTGTCAGCTCCTGAAAGTGTACAAGCCAAACACAGGGATTCCCCAAAACAAACACTCATGTCATGTGAACAAAAGCACCCCCGCACACTCTCAACTACTAAGCACACAGGTTGACACAAACAGCAGTGAGGCAAACACAAGCAGAAGCGACAAGAGTAAGCTGCAGAGCAAACGAGGGAGTGGAGCTTAACCCTTAGAAAAATTCTCAGCCAGCAGGACCTGTGGGTGTCAATGAGAGCTCTGCCTCTCACCTTTTGAATTGTGTTTGCACACACATGTGTTTGCTTGCCTGTCTGTGTGTATGTTTGCTCATAGGTATGGATAAAAGTGTAATGTTTGCTCTCTCAGCTAAAGCCCCAGCTAGTCTTGGCCTTTCAGCAGCACCGACTGCTAATGGAAAAATAAGCTTTGGAAGGAGAGGCAATCTGAGAGAGCTCATTAATTTGCAGTCAGGCCTTTGTGTTCACTGACTTTGAGAAATGGACTGTCATGGATCACTGTCCTAATAGTTCTTCCTCCACCCAGTCAATACTTGATGTAAATGTAACAAAGGTTATTGAATACTTAAACCTGCCTGATTACAGTCTGATAATTGTATTCAGCAGCGTCGTCTGCTCTGGTCCTTGTGTGTGACAATCTGTAGGTCAAAATCAATGAGTCCTTCAAATTATATGACAAAATATATCATTTGTGGTTTCTGTCTGTGACAACCCTGTCGGCAGGACATCTTGATCTGTCATTACAAAGCAACAACAAATCCATTTTATGATGTGACAAATATGAAGGTCAGGGCCACATCATGGTTTGTGTTAAAGTTCCAACTTTTTTGGGGTGGGGCTTTTTTGAGCTTTATTTCATAGAGACAGCTGAAAAGCGACGGGAAAGGAGAGAGAGAGAGAGAGAGAGAGAGAGAGAGAGAGAGAGAGAGAGAGAGAGAGAGAAGAGCGCGAGAGAGAGCGAGCGAGCGAGTAGAGAGGAGCGAGAGAGAGAGAGAGAGAGAGAGAGAGAGAGAGAGAGAGAGAGAGAGAGAGAGAGAAGAGAGAGAGAGGAGAGAGTACTGGCACATTATGCTATACTGTATAACTAAACTGTGAAGTCAAACAGAACAGGAAGTTTGAGGTTATTGTGCTATCTTGTGTTTTAGTTATCTGAATATTTCTTTTACCACTAGTGGCTATCCCTGTTGTCATCTCCAGACCCAGCCAGACAGTTATCTGTGTTGATGCTCAGAGCGCCCTACACCTCAGGGAACCTGCACTTAAACTGATGTTTAATCCCTCTCTCTCTCTCCCACCCATCCTCTCTGTCACATACATGCTCCTGCTGCAGCAGACACACTGTTTTGTTAATTTCCTGATTGTGTAATTATATTAGGATGTTGTTTGCGCTATCAGAAATGTTGCTAGTCATTGTTTGGGCTGTGTGTGTTTGTGTGAGATGAGTGCCAGTGATAGCAAACCTTGGCTCCATTGCTTGTGCTATCTAAGCCATCAGAGACAGCAGTTCCTACACTACTACTTCTTCTCATAACACGCCCTTTTATCCAACTCCTTGTTTTCAATGAGTAAGATGTATGGTGTCATTAAAAGCTAAAAGATAAAGCGGTTAAAAATCTAAGACATGCTTGCTTCCGCTAGGCAGAAACCTCAGGAGAAGATGTGTTCGCAGGTTGGACGGATGTTTTTCAGGAGAGGACAGAGATCCTATCCAGCCCATTAACTGTAATTGTGCTTGTTTGGAGTTCATTTGTCGAGGAGTGGGGCCTGTATGAAGACAGCAGCGGAAAGGGAGGTGTCATCCTATCACATCAGACATGAGGCTCTGGAGAAGAGGAGGTGCAAATGTGTTTAAGTCATAACGAAAGGGATTGCGAGATGGACATAAGTTCCAATGACGTTGCCCACCCTTCCTGGGCCTGGTGATGATAATCACTCATCTTGTTTCGCCTTTGCTGCCTCGTGATAAAAGCCAAGGGCTACATGACAAGACTCTAAACAAACACTTGACATGATAAAGGACAGAAGGCTGATTCACACAAGTGAGCCCAAAGGCTGTTAGACTGCACACAGATGCTAAACACTTTTAGTTACAAGAATATAACCTCTAAGGTCACTCCAATGCAGAAAGTATAATTTGGGCTTGAGACTGGAGATGAGTATCCAATTAGAGGACAGCAGGAAACTGGGGGAGGATGTCTGTCTTAGACTACATTAGATCAAGTCTGGAACAAAAATTGTCTTGAAGTGTGAGCAGCACAGAGATTCCGTCATTTTGGAAGTCCTGTCTGCAGCTGGCTTCCATGACATCTGTTAATCATTCTCTCAGACCAACACAAACACCCACCTATAATGTGAAAACAAGCTAGTACGTATTAGCATATGTTCTGTAAATGTTCCCTCCTGCTGTCAGAATCCTTGCCAGAGTTTTCAATCCAACATAATGG
Organism: Collichthys lucidus; assembly: GCA_004119915.2. NCBI lineage: Eukaryota > Metazoa > Chordata > Actinopteri > Sciaenidae > Collichthys > Collichthys lucidus. The sequence goes on from CM014090.1 coordinate 32,239,182, forward strand.
GATCACCATTTAAATGCCCTTTCAAACAGCTACACTAATAGGATGTTCGACCTGTTCTTCAGCCATCTACCCGATCAACCTGGCTGCACTGCGTTAAGTAGACACCTGATTTGATGGCAGAGATTTGTCAGGTCGTCACAGCCTAAGCTCCCAAGGGGATGAGCCACAAATCACCTGCTAAGACTCTTTGGAGTCAGAGCTGAGGACCTAAATCCCCAAGTTTACCTTTCGTACTTGTGCTTAGTCCCCTTACTGTATGCATACTTCTCAGGACTCAGAGGTTGTGTCCTGGAAAGGCCAGCTGGTAAACCAACACCTACCTGGCATCCAGATTTACTGAAATTGCATTGCAAGAGCAAGGCTTGTTTTTTTTGCACCTTAGTTGTTTAGCCCAAGAGCAGAGGTTTTCTTGTATTCATGGAGAAATGAATGCAATCAAGATACAAGTGAGAAACAAGCACAATTCTGATTAATTATATGCTTAAATGACGGCTTAGCTTAGAGTTACGTAACTATTGAGATCTGATTTGAGACTGGTGTCAAAGCAACAAAGATGAAAGTTATTTTGAAAGTAAAGGATTTTGTTGTTGGAAGCACTAGAGTTGAGTTTTCCTTTTCCATTCATAAAACATGTTTTGGAGATGATGATGATGATATGAAGTTTCTTTCTAGACAAAGATAGTTCTACTTTGTCATATCTATCATAACAAACTAATATATTTAGATTGTACAGTTTGCCCCTTGATTGCAATGATTTTTATTGTTGTACAGATCTCAATTACAACTGTTTTTGTTATTACGTATTCAATAATCAAGATAGTCCATCAATTCTCTCAGTTCTGTCTGTTGATTCAGTCCACATCATATTCTTAGTCATTGTTTTCTGTTTTGGGTCTTGTATGTTGTCCATTTCAGCCACTTTTCTTCATGTTGTGCTTCTTGCCATCATAGACGATGTGTTGTTTTTTTCCATTATATAGATTTCTTCCACTATCTTTGTCCATTGTTCCATGTTAGGAGCATTGCTTTGAAATTTCAAGTTGTTAGAGAAGTGCCTGGCCTGTTGGCTTTCATTGCAAAGCCGCTGTTAACTAATGCTAAATATTTAAATGTGTGCATTGACGTGGTAGGGTGTCTGAGAAGACTTGAGCCTTTGCTAGATGAAACTTGAGTGTTAAACCTGATATTATTTTAAATTATTGTTATTTTAATTGTTATTTATGAGAGATTTAATTAAAATGCACCCGGCTTTCCTGCCTGCTCTATTTTTTGACAACTACAGATGGTAAATTTAATTAAAAGTGAAATTAGAAAGATGGATAGATGGATGGATAGATAGATAGATAGATAGATAGATAGATAGATAGATAGATAGATAGATAGATAGATAGATAGATAGATAGATAGATAGATAGATAGATAGATAGATAGATAGATAGATAGATAGATAGATAGAATTGTATGCACATGCCTTGAGAGCAGAGAAAAGAGGTCGGACCAATTGCAATCTTGTTTTGTTTGATCCCATCACAAGCTCTGCCTGCGCAGAGCGTGCGGAATGACGAACTTAGTTGCCTTACGCCTCTCACCCAGCCTTTCTTTAGGTACCTAATCACCTGCAGGGGGATAGTTCCTCCTTAAGCTAACCTGCCTGTCTGAAGCGTGTGATCCCCGGTAAACCGTATTTACCATACTAAATACTTGATCCGGACCTGGCCGGCAGCTTTAGATGAAGGTCTAAGGGACTGGCTCAGAGCATTGTGATTACAGACTTAATGGAGGACAAACCTCTTAGTAGGATATATGTGACTGCTCTGTCCTGTGAATCCCACCATTACTTGACCTGGCTGGATTGTTGCCTAACTGGCTCTTCTTGGTGTTCCTTCTAATACAAATAAATACAGTGATGTGAGTTTGAAAATGAACTCATACAGCTTTTCATAACTGTGATAATGACTTATTTCTAATATGTTAGTGAAATAAGACCACTCCAAATTTATTGTGTACAAGTTACAGACATTTACCAAGTTAATGGGGAAAAAAGAAGCAAGAAACCCAAAAGAATCCACAAGTATAAACAATATAAAGCAATATAACCATGCAAAGAAAATGTACAAATTTCCAATGACAGTGTTTTGTGTACCCTGCTTGGGAAAATATGTATGTTTTTTTTAGAAAAGATTCAATTATCTTTTAAAAAATGCCATGTAAGAGGAGATTTTGATTCCCAATAATGAAAAAAGGGGGTTCGTAAAGTTCATTTATTCGGAACCAAAAACCAAATCACATTTTTCCAATTCTTCTTCAGTTTTATTGGCTTGGTGGCCAACATCTCAGACAGTATCAGCAAATATAACTAAAAATATCTTCATGGACAGATGAGTGAGATCATAGTACTAAAGTCATAAATTAAAAAAAGAAAGTAGGTTTTTATGTAATTTTCATGAATAAACTGACAACTAACAATAATTGCTGCTACTCTTTGTTGTAACTCTAGGAAACTAGTAAGACATGCATTTAACAATTAATTTTATTGCAATGCATGTAGCAGTCGCCTTTCACCAGGTTCTGTGTAGTGTCATTTATTTTTTTTCACTCAGCTTGTCTCTGAGTATTCAGATAATGCTTGTGAATAGTGTGAAGACAAATTCAGAGGCTTCACTATGTTGCTCAGAGATTGAAATTCATCCCTTATTTGATGTAACATATTTCAGCCAGTAGAGGGTATAGGTGCTCCAAGAGGAGATCCTCCTTCCCCTTGTCTCATTGCATACCATTACCTTCTAATTCCACATCTCCCCTGCCTGTTTGTACAGTGTGTGTTCTGATGTCATACCACCTTTCCAAGAAAGCAGTACTCACTGTGACACTTATAACACCACTATGTTTTTTTCTCTATTCATCAGCTGGTGTTAGATCATCCAGTGTTGAAACAAGTTAGATCTATCTCTGACCTGTTGGTGAACACCAACACAAGCTCTTAAAACAGCAATTATACATTTCAGGACGAGTAAATCTTTGGAAGTTTCTTTTACCTTGTTGGGATTGTTGAATAGGAGCATGTACTTTGAAAGGACCCACTAAGCCGTGATGAATCTGCTTGGGGTGGGGGTGGGTTTAGTACTTTGTGTCATAGCGCTTGCCTAGAAAGCCAGACATCAAATAGGCTCCAGCCAGAGGTGAAAGCTGAGCGGGTTAAAGGAAATAATTAGGGATCCAAAGGGTGCACCTCAGAACTAACCTGATGGCGAGGTGTGGCGTTATCGAGAAACATTTTGGTCATGGCTAATTATCTGCCTTAGTTTTTTTTGTTTTTTTTAATAGTTTGCCATCATTAGCATGTAGCATGTTAGCTCCCATGCTAACTTGTTGTTTGTATTTGAAAATGGTAATTAGGTCCAGAAGGCAGAGCAGAAGGAAGCAGAATCCAGTAATTTGCTAATTTAAGTCTTACTGCTCATGTTTTTGCTTTGGAACTAGCCATATATGCACTTGACATGTGTCTTAGTAGCAACTTTAACGTGCCCAGGACATTAAAGGAAATAAAAGGTTTTCAGCTACGTTTATCTTCACTTTTATGTACAATAGCTGTTCAAGTTTTACAAGGAATAAATGCTTTAGAATCAGTTGCAGTTGCTTTTCTAGTCCTTGTTTCGATCTTTGAAGTAGAGCAGTCTGTCATTTGTAAATAGCAGGGCTTTACTTTACAAGCCACATGAAGCAGATAGCCACAAATGGAGGTTAGTGGCCAAGAAGAAATTGAAAATACCATCTACTTTGGAAACATAATGTAAATTATAGTCGATGCACACGTGTAGTATTATGTATGAAAACATGTATAAAATCAAATCAGACAGTCAGATAAATTTACTCTGTCTTAACTTTAGTAGTTTTAGAAGTGTTCTAACTGTCTTATTACACCATGGTACACGGGAGAAAGTGTTATTGTTGTTTCTCAGCAGTAACACTTGACATTGACATTTAGTCTTTTATTACTCTTTTACTTCCAAAGGTGAAGTTGATTGCGGTATAAAAGTAATAGCCTGTAACATGCCAAACAGTAAAGAACAGAATCCATTAACAATGGTTCTTCAAGTACATAAAAAGAGCAGCCAAACACAAAACACAGCCACATAGGGAGGTCAGCAGGCAAAAAGCTCTTTAACTTAATAGCTCAATTTTTAAGTGTTGAGCCGCTGTATAAGTTGCAGCTTTTAGAGATAGATGCAACATGTATTTTTAAATGCATATTTAACAAATGTTGTTAGACTGTGTAAAGTGTAAAGATCATGCATCCTCAGTGAAGAGCTGGAACAAGCTGATATGGATGATGAATCTGCTGTCAGACAGAGTGGAATAAAATGATTTTATCAGAAGCTACTTCAAGGGAACCAGTGGAAGTCTGGATGGTTCAACAAATACACCATACCGTGTCGCTCAGGGGGCTGGATTATCAGAGCAAGCTTCACTGCTTCAACACTATACTGAACAATGTAGACACTGAACAAGAAGCCATTTATGTTGTATATTTATGTATGAACCAAAAATGAATTAGGTCAGTGTTTTGTTTTCAGTATATTCATGAAAGAAAGAATTGTGGCTCCACTAATCAGATGATCAGCAGTTTAATTTCCGGCTCCTCTAGTTTGCATGCCGAAGTGTTCTTGGGCAAGATACTGAACCCCAAATTACTCCTGGATGAATGTGCTTGAATTGTTGCTCCTCAAACTGATGAGCAGTTGGCACCTTGCATGGCAGCCAATGCCATCAGTGTATGAATGTGTGTGAATGTGTAGTGTAAAGAGCTTTGAGTGGTCGGAGGACTAGAAAGGAGATATATAAGTACAGTCCATTTACCATTTCTGAATTTCATTTATATCCGAGTATTGAACAGTACTGTGTTTACTCTTTGAACATGTACCTGTCGTGCTGCTTTCCCTGGTGCTGAAACAGAACATTTCCAATGCATGAGTCTGTGGCTTTTATGATGACTCCACAAAAAGATCAGGGTCAAAGGTGACCTTTATTAATTATTAATTAATAACGGTTCTGGGGTGCAGTACCCTTCTAACAATCTGTCTCTAAAATAAATTCTTCTCTATCTTCTTCTTTCCTTTTTTAGTGTTGCATCTTAGCAACAAAGTTTGCCACCAGAAAAATTCAGCTGTTACAGAAGATGCTGTGCAGTTTCTGGGTGTAACAGTTATAGATCTGTACGCTTCCTGCTCCTTGTTTTCTTGTCCTTCATGTTAAATACATAAAGACACAACACGTAAATAACACAGCAGTGTCTTCCTGCTTCCTAAGTGTACATTCAGAGCCAAAGAAGAGTTCCTGCAAAGCGCAACGAGGCTGATGAATTGCACACAATGCACAAAAGACAGATGTGAGACGAAGAGGTCTGGACCTTATCCAAAACAGAAAACCTGACATACATAAACTTTTTTTTAAAGACATTTGATCTGAAAGAAACCTGATAATAGTCAGACCTAGCCTGAGTAGATCCAAGGATTCCATTAAAAATATAATCTGGATATATATAATCTGGATGTGGCCCAACTCAGGTTGCTGGTCAAATTCTGGTTAGTATGAAGAGTGGATCTGTACAGTACAGTACAGTCAGAATGGACTTTTAATGTATGTAATGTAATGTAATGTCAGGATGTATTGTTTGCCATCTTTTTTAGCCTTTCCTCTTCAGACATGAAGATTAAGGGAAAATTTAACCCTTTAATTGAGCCATAAAATGAATACGGCACATTTACATTTCAGTTTTTAATCGCTAAAATCATATCTTTTATGTCTATATTAGATATCTTTACTTCATACCAACAGACACACAAACATATAGAGATGTCACTGTACAGAGCATGTGAATTTCCTTACCTCTTTTCTGTCTTCGGGCTTTAATTTGATTGATTGCACATGTTTCATTATTACAACAATTTAAAATACGGGGAAGCTATTTTTAAAACATCATTACAAATGTGAATGCGCCTTTTGTTAATTTGTTCGTTTACACGCAGTAAAATCAGTTGATCAAGATGTTTTAATCTTTACTTTGCAATCATAAAACGCTGTGGCAGATGGGTCAACACTCACATGCGCTACACTTGAAAAATGTTGACACTTAAAAGTAAATGTAAACTGAGTGAAATTCAAAGGGTCAACAAGAAATGTTTTGCTTCATTTTTGATTTCACAAGCAATTCGAGAGAGTTTTCACTCCAAAACTCTCATAACTTATGAGAGGTCTCGGAGGAGGCAGAGCATGTTTCTCTTTGTTTTGCAATCTGCAGTGTTTCACTGTTTCGCCACAGCGCTGTAGACTATCTGCATGCCTTACTTTGGTGCGGATTCTAATAGTAGTTTGCGTTTGTTATGTTTTGTTTCATATAAAGCTTAAAAGCTGCAGTCCAAAGACAACACTGTTTACTGTGTGTTTGTCTGTCTGCTCTGCTGACATTGTATGCCTCCTCCAAACAATGTGACTTTTTCCAATGTCAGATGTTTTCATCCAATGTAAAAAGTAAATAATCTGTGCCTTTTTTCCTCTAAATGTCTAATCCACCAATTTATTGTAATGATTATTAGTTTTTACAGATGCTTTTATCCAAAGCCATTTTAAAATGCAGGGATCCTGTTTTATACAGCAGATTTAACTTTGGTTTATACTGCTTCCAACCAGCTGTATGTTTGATCAAGGGACACAAACACAGTTTAATGTCCTTCCACCAGAGCTTTGAACCCACAGTGTGCCCTTTTGGCCCAGTCCTCAAGCCTCCCACTCTCTCTGAGCAGTGCCCACTGTTGCTAATCCATCTGTGAGTGTTGTGTTCTTCTGGCCTTCTGTAAACAATGAATCATTTTTATGAAGGAGGAGAAGAAAGAAGACTTGAAACACCTTAGTGTGTTCAATTATCCTTTCCTTCTACTAATGCACAATGTCACCCTGTACTTGTGGCACATGGATGGTAATCTGACGGAGAGCCAAAGGAGAAAGCCCCCAGACTCTCCTTGTCCTTTCCATAGCAGATTTTTCTGCATGTGGATCAAATCAGAATTATCCACTAATTGACTATTTACTGAGCTTGAAAAAAGCCCTAATGGACTTGATATTAAATCCCCCTCAGATATTTAAAGTGTCTTTTTGGAGTGGCTTGCCGAAAAACCGGGCTTTTTCTTTTTTACAAGACGGCCAAGTTAAGCCCATCAGTGTGTCGGAATGGGCCAGCCCAGCCCAGGCGGCTGTTAGATGGGATTATGGGACGACAGTAGGCAAGGGCAGTGCGACGCAGGGGAGAGGGGAATGGCCAGATCTCCCTTCAATGACTTCCAGATGGACTGCAGGCCCAGGTTCTCTTACTGGAGATACATACTCAGCTTGGTTAGCTTGTGTTCCATAAGGGGCTTAAACTTAGCTTCTTTATAATGAGATTGACTGGGGTTTTATGTGGAAAGTAAGATAACATAAATTTCAAGATGCCTGCCCTGCCCTTTAATACTACTATGAAGGCTTCGACTAAAAATATTGGACTATTAGAGTGAAGTCAGGGTTCTTTTGTGTGAACTCATGTTGCTTTCATTTTAATGTCACACATGGCTTACCTTATAATTTTGCAGTACAGTATTTCAACATTGCAAAACTACCGATAACTACTTTGGGTAAGCTAAATATACATGTTTAAATATGTGTATCAACAATTGATTGTTTGTATTTTCTTTACAGATATGGTTGGCCCCAGCAGCAGTCCAGTTCTGCTCTCTCATTGATATTAAAAGCTGAAGCTCAATCATGACCAGAGTGAAACGATCAGTCATGGCAGTAGATTTCTTTTGCCTTTGTATAAATTCTTTCAATATTTTGGTGCCATTGTTTTTACAATGTGACAGCCACAGTTAGAATGTGACCTGTGTGTAAACCTGCATGCTGTGTCCTGTTTTCAGCACTTGCTAATGTTCAAATAAACAATATTGACACTGCAATGTAATGACACTGCACAGTTATTAATGTTATATTATCACAAATTGCTTCATTTAAACAGCATAACCAGCCCTGTCTCTTAGAATTTATTTTATACAATACTGATGTGGAACAGCAAATATATTTTGAGTGAAGTGTAATATCGCCCTAACTTCAGTTGGATGCGTGTACTTTTGACATTTAACCAAAACCACAATTCTCCCAGACATTTTTGTTGTCTAAAGCTACTCGCATGCTAGTTTCTAGATGCAAGTAGATATCACAGTCTTGCACTTCCACATCCACCACTCACTTCCTTCACTGGGGAAAAACGTTGCGAGTGGACATAATCCAGGCAGCAATTATATTTCCCTCAAACATTAGTACTATATGAACATAATTTCTAGGACACAGGGTTTCCATACCAGTGGTTTTGCATGTTTTATCCCTTTTACTCCAAATCACATCGTATTTTATACTGCAGCTAACCATATTTTTGGATCTAGTTAGCAGTCCAGCCATTGGTTTCCATTTGTCTCTGTGCTGTATCTGTTCTGAAATTTAAGAAAAAGTTTGACAAATAGTAACTCAGATTTGATTGTCAGTGCGATGAATTACACAACTAAAGCAAGTTTCAATAGTCTGACAAGAGTCTTGCCATATTGAACAGTAGTAAAAACATATCTGAACATGGAAAACTACACAGCATCCGTGTGAAAACGGTCATCAAAAAAGGATTTGTAGTTAAGGAAATCTGTAATAAAAATGTGCAAAGACACTGGTACAGCCAATTAAGCAAGTCAGGTTAAAGAGCAAAAGAGTGGTGACTAAAACTGTACTTTTGCAGCTAAATGCACGTCCAATCACTATTATCAGGTAAATTATAGCTCAGAATTTCAAGATAGCTGGCTGATGATTTGTTGATTTGGGTGGTAGCTCTCTGTAAAGAGCCTCCCTTCATATGAAATGCATCAAGAGCTGAGAAAGAGATAGAGAAAGAGGTGCTGACACGAACCAGGACCTAGCCATCAGCATAACTCATGATCTAATGAGAGCTCTGTGTGAGAGAAAGCAGTGCCCCGTATGCTGATGTACTCATCCTGCTGTCTCTACATTCCTTTCAACAAATTTGCTTCACCTTGACTTTTGATTGCCTGCTAGACATTCACTGATTGTTACTTAAGTGGATACTCTACTCCAAGTTCATCTTTATGATTCTGTGGGGCAACACCATGTAGATGTGTTTATATTTTATAAATTATGTGTTGTAGAGTGAAACCAGTTCAGTGCTGGACAAGTTGATTGAGTAAGAATTCATGGTCATAAGACTTCTGGACCACGGCCCCCCAAAAAAATTGTTTGAAAACTCTTTTAAATTAAGTGGAAACTATGTCAGCATTCATTTTACAAGTTTATGTAGAAGAAAGTGGTTTGCTTTGGCAGGTTGACTCTTTCCATGATGGTAAAGTATTGCAAGTTCTAAGTAATGTCTGAATCACAGTTCAACTACTACCTAACAGAACGTATTTGATTTAATGTTACATGTCAATGAACATTGGCATTGGATGTAAATCTCGATCTGCGAATCATCCAATATGAACCTAATTCACAGGGATACTAGGCTACAAAAAAAGCACAATCTGAGCCGTGGCTTGTTCTTACTTTTTGAACAGTTCACACATGATGGAACAAAAATAAAAAGCTAATTTAAAAGTAATTTATTCAAAAATCGGATTTAAAGTCAGTGTAATGTAGCTTACTAGTACAATGCTGGTCTTGGATTAAATATGGCAAACAGTTAGAGGCATGAAAATGTTTATTTATTAGGTGTGCAAAAATGTCAATATATTCAAAAATGCTATATTGAATTTAACAACATGAAATAAATGCACAAATGCATGAGGGATCTCCATCACGTCTATAAAAAAAAAAAAATCTCTACTTGTTAATGCAAGTTCAAATTGTACTGGGTGTAATGCTACTGAGAGCCTTTTCTTTCAGCTTCCCTGCCTGCTCAGGCTGTTTTGTATTTGCAGTCTTGCAAGGATTTTTTCCAAGTAAGTCATTTGGGAGTGGGATTTGTGTGCAGCTCTCCTTTCCGGTACTCACCATGGCTTAACAACAGTTCTTTAAGCTCCCATCTGGTTCTGCCTGAGAGTTCTTTGCTGTCCCGTTTCACTAGAATATTGTTTGGAGTCATCAGTTTGGAGCCAAAGCTTAGACGACCAACCACAGTAGTATGACTTAGTCTTACACTCATAACATGATGGTTTCTTCAGATGAGTGCTAGTATCACGCAACTAGCATAGACGCACACTAACAACTCCCCGTTTTGGTACAACTTTCACTGGATTTACATGCTCTGTATGTACATCATGGGAAAAGATTGTCATACACAGCAAACTGAAGTCTCTGCAGACAATTCTTGAATTCTTCTACTTAATTTTCTCTCTGTTATAATCTCATATGACCAATCAATATGACCAATTAGCAATGGACTCAATACTCTTCATTATATTCATCAAATTGTATAGTTAGAATAATTAGGACTCAAGGGATTTTGACTGTGATAACTTTTCAAATTTGTGATAACTTTTGGACCCCTCCCAGTTAACCACATCTATTTTTTTTTTGTCTTTTTGTCAACAAATCTGAAATTACCCAAACCACCAATCTATCATGTCAATGAGCCACATTGTTGCACAGATTCACATGTTTGTTTATTTCTACAAACACAGGCACTATATTTTATTATATGTCAGTCTTAATATCTTAGCCAAAAATACTCACACTCACTTAAAATGTGTATTTTGGTTAGCAAACTCACATGGAATCAGTGTTGATACTTGCCATTGAGACTCTGTCCACAATGAAGCATTTCTTTTCATTGGATTTGCTGACAATAGAAAAAAAAATAGAATAGCGGCAGCCTTATTCTTTAAAACATGCTCTGTCTGGGTGGACATGATAAAACCCTCAGTGGGAGAGCATCATGTAGTCATATTTTGCCTCATTACTCATTTTCTTCAAGAGCAAGCACAACAGTGGTTGATTTTCCATTATCTATATCACTGTCTGAAAAATGATCCTCATTGTTACTGCAGATTACGTAGCTAACACTACTTGGAGAGTTACTTGGATACTTATTGTGTTCTTGTACGCTCCCTCTGCTAGACCTGTAAGTGCTGCTAAAACCTGCACTTTGTATTTGAGTGTTAGAAAACCGCCTCTGGTTAGAGGGTAGTACAAATGCTACACATCTGCATAATTAAGAGGAAGTCGACCACTGTTCACCACATACAGTGTTGTATGTAGTAGTGCTTCAGTGAGAATTCATGGATGTAAATGGCTTTGGAGTGCAATTTGGCAATGATCATGAATGTAGTTCATGGTTATTGCTTGGCATCAACAGCCCACAGCGGGTGTTTTGAACCTTGATTAATTTCAGACTTGTACATGGGACGAAACTGGTCTCTCCAGTCCTCCACATTAGCTGTCAGTCCAGTGAGTCCCTGCACTACTCAGCCCAACTTGGTACTGATAGGATGGATCCCGGATGGATATAGTGCCTTGTGTGGGGTAGGCTGAGAAATCTCTGTGAGGCCGGAGAGGTGACCCTGGCTTCTTGTGGTACAGAGGCGGATGGCCTGACCTATCTCTGGATCCCAGAACAGCTGGAGAGCATGATGAAGAGGAGGATGAAGAAGGTATAATGGGCAAGCCTCGCTGGACGGTTGCTGAGTTGTAGACCCCCAATTCAGCCTGTGGTCGCGATGCCATGGATGACGCAGGGTGCGGTACCACAGGCGTGACCGTTGCAGTGTTGGTGAAGTGAGCAGCAAAGGGCTGGTACGCCACACCCTCTACGCTATAGCGAGGATAGGGCTGCATTGTAGCCCACATGTTGCAATTTAATGAAGAGGAGTTGGTTAGGTCGTCTGTGTCCCCTGCCCCAGATCCAGACTCTGTTTCCATACTACCATACATACAGGCCTCTCTAGAGGTGATTGCCTCAGTGCAGTATGGATGAGACAGTAAGGGCGACTCATAAGAGGGAGCTGAACGAAAGTAATGCTCCTCTGAGACCCCAGACGATGTCTCCAGATATGGCCGCTTACATCCAAGCTCCAGGTGTCGGGCATTATCTGCAAAGTGATAGAGTTAACAGCTGTTTTTTTTAACCAGAGCACTTAACAGGCAAATCTGATTCTGTGTGACATTGGCTGAGAACATACCTCTGTGTTTGAAGCAGTGGTACAGAAGGCTGGGATCTCTGCTCTGAGGGAAGTGGCTTGGGACAGAATCTTGGGAGTCAGAGTTAGACAAAGGAACCCCAGTCTCATACTGATAGGAGGAAAGGACTTGAGGGTGCCCTGCGAGGACTCCAGCTCCAAGCTTTCCTGCTAGATGGCTATGTGAGGAGATGAGCCTCTGGCGAACCATGTTCTTTGAAATCACTGGATATTCTTTCCTATACATCAGCAACAGAAAAGGAATCAGGTATGTGTACAGTTCTACTTAAACAGTCTTTCAAGGAGACAAAAAAAGATGGGACATAATGGGACAGATGGTTCCTTTTTAATTAAACATACCCCTGTAGTCTTGAAACGCGCAGATCTCCTTCTTCACTACCTCGGAATCCTTTGGCAAATGGATTGTTTTCTATCTTCAACTGAGTGATCTAAGAGAATGATATTTCATTTATTTATATCTCACTCTGTTTTGTATAAATCAATCCACGAGTAAAACAATTTAAAGAACACTGGTCATTTTCAACCTTAGGTCCTTTGCTGTGGTAACTCCTGCATCACCCTTACTTTTATTATTAACTTTAATTAGTCTATACCTAGAAACACTCTAAACAGAGCTGATGCCAACAAGTGTTACAAAATCACTGATAGTTGATGTACCTTGTGGTTTTGATAAGAGGTTACAGAAATGAAGGCCGTCTCATGAAAAACATGAGTACAGTAGGCAGTGTTCTTGGATCCAAAGGCGTTGTTTTCATCTGCTTTGACTATGTGTAGTCTGGGCTGGTACTTGTGCATAGAGTTTAGGATGATCTAGAAAAGGTAAGAGAACAACAACAGCAACAACTATGAAAAGCCATTTTGGTGTGGTACATAGGAGATGCTGTCAAGATGTCAGATGCAAGATTTTGTAATTACTTTTTCCAGAATTATAATAACAATTCTAACTTTTACCCACTAGTTTGCAAATATCATGTCATCAAATATACACAGATTAACTTCTACAGTTCTTGATTACCCAATGCACTGATGTTCTGATGCCATTCAGTAACATGGGTTGTGTTTCTAACAGACCCTTTTTTTATTAGAGAATCACTATACAGTGCAACAGAATTAGATTACAGCCACTGATTAAATCAACATTGAGATTTCAGTTAAGTTAATGACCGTAATTCAAAAGCAGCTCATGATAATGATGTCACATCAAATGAACGGCATAATAACTGTTTCTCTAGGGACTCTTTTCTCACTCAAAGAAAAACACAGCTGCTGCTAGTAAAATTCATAATGGCTATAAATTAAGCTTACCCATTTCCTTTGGTTAGCTAATGAGCACGCAGTGACAATAGACAGCATTATTGTCAATGGCTGCCAACGAGCACACCTAAATATAACTGCAATTACTTCTATTGGTTGCAGCTGTGTCTCTGGTGTTGTGGGGCGGGTGTTGAAGATCAAGAGAAGTGTGTGAAGTGTGACAATATCTTTTCCTATTTGGCCATAACTGTGTCCATATTTATTTACTAGACATATGTAAATTAATATGTATCCTGCATATCCATTTTCATTTAGTTTAGTTTTTGCAGCGCTGAGTAGTTTTTCTATTTCGTTTATGCATTGAATTGTGGGAAAGTAGTGTCCATTAACAGACAACAAGTCAAGCAGATTTAGTATTATTTATTAATTAGTATTTAGTGTTAGCTTGGTAAAGCACAGGTGAAATTAAAAGCCTCCTAGTGGAGGCTCAGTTCCAGTCTTACATTTAAGTGTGAGTATCATTGCACCATTACTCAACAATAGAAATAATAATGAATATTCATTCAGTGTGAAAATTAAACAAACATCTTTGTAAAAGTGTAATAGTGAATTCCATCATGCAAAGTTTGCATCTTTGCAGACTCACAAGCATGCATGACTACAAGGGAGCCCTGGTCTATGTGCAGTGTATTTTATAGTGCAGTGTGGGAATTTTATAGGCGAGCTGAGCTTCCAGTGCACTATTTTGAAAAAGAAAGAAAATTTCTGACTACCTAATTAAGTCGGACCAGTGTGTAACAACTAAAGTCATGCCATAGACTTTAGATTTGTAAAGCTGAATAGTTTTGAGTGTGTTTATAACTTTCTTTGATATTACTGTTTGCCAAGTAATTAGCTTTATAAGGTGAATTATCTATTTCAAGAATTCGTTAGCATGCATACTATTCCATGCCTGTTACCATCTGTTACTGAATTGCAAAGTTGTTTATTTAATAAATTAGTTCAGTGAACAGTGTCTCTGCATTTTTCATCCCCATCACACGGGTTCTGGATCTAGCGTATAGCAGGTAGCATGTGTTTTTCGTGTTTAGTGTTTAGGTTGTTTGGGTGGCTGCAGGTTGGCTCACTAGCATCGGTCAGCTCACCGCAGCCAAGTACATGTGCCCAGCGAAGCGTTAGCAACAGTAGGGAAGGGTCATCACTAGTCCAGCTCTGTCAGGGCGGATAAGCATCAAGCTCTGCATCTCGGCTCCCCTCCTCGTTTACCAGACACTCTCCTGAGGAGCCTTCTCCTCCAGGGGGCTCTCAGAGAGAGGTAAAGGTTAGGGAGCTAGGCTCAGGTTGAACACCAAATGGCCCTGTGCTCACATGCTCCTGTTGCTGAGACAGGCTGGAGACAGAGATAAGCTATTGGCTGGTTCACCAGAGGCTCTCTGTTGACCTTTGTCTGCTCTGCTGTCTGGCTGCTGTTTGTGGATGATACTGGAGACTCTTGGGTCTGAATACAGTGATCAGAGAGGCCTTCTACAGATCAGTGAAGAGCTAAAGAAGGTATTTGCTTTCATCTTCCCTGATATAAAAACATTCAGACATAATTATTTGCTTCAACAGATGCATGCTTGGCACAAGTTCTTGAAAGGACAATAAGTATTATTTTATTACCATAGAACTGAATAGCCAAACACTATTACCAGACAAGATTACTTCCAGTACTAACATTTTAAAATTCTTTCTTTTAGTGCATGTCAACTACTGTATGGTCAAGGTTAGGGGAAAATTGTAGGTATGGCAGATGAGCTATAGTTAATGTATTCCTGTGGTTTGGCAACTAAATCTCTTGGTTAATCTTAGTGAAAGATGATAGTTATGGTTAATTCAAAGGTGACTGTCATTTCTAAGGTCTGTGACAAGACGCAGTCAAAATCAAACATGCTACACACCCATCCAACAACCCAGCACCTCCATCCCTGACTTCATAAAACATCCTGTAGTAGTGCTGAACCTTGGCAGAGCCTTAATCATGATGGTTGGTATTGTGTAATATAGACATCATAGTTTGGGATACAGGATTGAATTAAATTAGAGGAGCATTTGGTGTTTGCACAGGGTTAATAATCAGACTCCACACGATTCTTTTGTGATAGTACTACCCGTACTATGAGTGAGAAACAAATAAGCTGGAGATTCCTCGGAATATCTCTTGGCTAACAGTAGCAGATCTATTGTAGTTACACTAACATGTTTGATATAACTAAACAGAAGATAGTTTGTATTTCTGATGCCGAACAGAACCATTGTCAAGATGGGACAATGGTGGGTGAGGGATTTGGTGTAATATAGAAGAGAATAATTGTCATCGATACAGAGTGAGAGTGACCTCAGAGTTTGAAATGTTTACATGGCATCTATCCCTTAATCAACTCATTAGTCCATCATCCCGGGCATTCATGGGAAAATATAATTGTTAAACTGTCTACTGGAGTCTATAAATGTTTGACATTGCTATACAGAAAGTATCAGTGAAGAAGAAAAGTGAGAACTTAAATAAGTGATTTTTATACAATCTGTAATGATTATAATTAGAGCTGAATGGGAGTTCCTTCATTCTAGAAGCACTGCTCTACTACACACCTCCTAGTTTGGGCGTCATCTTGGCTCTGCCTGGCCTTAAAACTTGCTCTGTCCTCATTACTCGCCCTTATCACTGGCCCCGGACTCAACTCAATCTGACAGCAGGCCCCACCACTGATCTGAGAGGTTATGAACCTAATGAGCCCGCCCATTGATGGGATGGCATCAGACAAGCTATCCCAGAGTCCCCCTGGGGAGCGCTGCCACAGTCACACTCTTCACCTCCCTTTGCAGCCTCTGCCTACACACTTTCTTTCATTCTTTTTTCAGAAATGTGCCTGCAAAAAAACACCTTTGTGATTTTGGTGTTTGCACACGTATCAACTACATTTTTCACATCAGTGTATGTTCCACAAATAGTTTCTTCTGACTACGATGTTTGTGATATTGGATAGGATTTTTAAAAGAGCTAAACAGAGTCATGAGTGTTGAAAGTATACTCCAAACAGACAAAGCTGAAATTAATGAGTTGTCTTGGGAGCAAAGGGAATTTTAAAAATGATGTTATACACGTGGTTTATCTTTAAGCCTTTAGTTTTACAGTCTAAATGGATTTCACCCGCAGAACCCTGTTTATAACATTATGCATTGATTATTAAGCTGTTTTTTGTTTAAATGTATATCACAGGGCAGATCATCAGCACACACAACCTAAATAGGACTTTTGCTCTGGTCTTTGACATGATTTTGGCCTCATGTTTTTGGCCACTCTAGCTCTGGGGATGGCAAAGTTCTTCATCTACTGACTCCACCACTTTGGTCCAAACTGAAACATCTCATTTTGGATGGATTGTCATGAAACTTACTAAACACATAAGATAAGATAAGATAAGATAAGATAAGATAAGACTTTATTGATCCCACAACGGGAAAATTCACTTGTTAACAGCAGCAAAAAATAGAAACCAAGGAAGGAAACACAGTGTACATATTTACAAAAAATACTAGAGTATAATGTGCAGATTTAAGAATGTTTGTATGAACCGTACTGCCTGTGGTCATCCCTTAACTTGCAGTAACATGAGATTGACTTTTAGTTTAGAGTGAATTATCTTGACAGCTATTATATAGATTGCCATGAAATTTGGTGCAGATATCCATCATGCCCAGGGAATAAATCCTAATTATTTTGTTGATGCCCTGACCTTTCATGTAGTGCCCCCAGTGAAATATCTTTTACACCTACAAGATTGAGTGGAACAAATGTCAGTATAGACTTTAACACTTCACAGTGCACTGTAACAATGAGACATTGGCATAGTTGGTTAACACTTTATTCACCCTTTGAACTGCTGAAGTCTGGAAACTAACCCATTGATTTGTAACTGACAGCATTGTAGAATCGTGTTGCTGTTCTAGCATGAAGCATTAAACTGATGAATAAAATCTAAAATATTATCATTGTAGCAAAGGTGGCAGAATTGAAATGACAATTTTTTGAGTTATAGAAATTACTATTCTTTGCAGGTACTCACATGCCCAAAAGGGTCCAGGTGATTGTTTGTTAATTTGAGCTTCTGAAACGACACCAGTTGTCTCATCCAATGAGCTCCTGTGGCGGGGGAATCAGGGTGCACATACAGTCTGCCTGGCATTGCTGGCTCTGCCTTGCCAGCCACCATCCTAAAACATATTAAGAGATGTACAGAAACAAACTGAGATAAAGAAAGAAAAACTAATTTATTGTTGTCACTAGCTGTTTCCAAGAGCAGCTGGCAGTTAATCTAACATAGCCCACTAAAAATGTCTATTCCTGTCATTATGTGAACCAAGTTTCCTTTACTATATTGTAGCTTTAGAGTCGTAACACTACTGCACTCAATCCTCGCAGTATTAAATCCCTTAGACTGCAAGGGGGTGGCCTCTGCTAAAACATCATTAGTAATTATGCTTCTCCAAGGTGTCGCTGAGGAACACCAGAACCCATCAACTACAGGCCATGCCACAAGATCAGAAACAAATGGCTGTAAAATGGCTTCTTTCAGCTGGAGATGTTGTGGTCTTTTCAGCTTTTCCTTATGAAACTCCACTCATGAACAACTGGCAGTGCCAGTTCTCATGTCACACTGATTGATGGACAACTGCAGTGCCATTTCTTCCAGATACAGGGTCAACTGGGGAAAAATCTTTTTCTCTTTATCAAGCATCTTGCCTATACCCTGCAGTTAGAATCTGTAGCTAATGATGATCTGCAGTTAGCCATCAGACCATGCCTGGCTTCAATGATCTGTTCTTGTACAATAACTGAAATATGTATGTGGCAGTTGTGTCCTTTCCGACAAGCAGATTTGAATATTTTGTGACTGTGTGGAAGGTTTTTAGTAATACACAATTGCTGTGTGTATTTAGTGAATAGAATGAATTGTGGTTATCTGGGAAGCCAAATGCTTCCTTTAAAGAGATATTATTTATCCAATATAGGCATAATTGAAGCAGCAAGTACCTATAATGACAATCCATCCTTCCAACTGAAGAAGAGCACATATGTGTCATTATTCAGCCTGGTGTAGACTGGATTAACCTTTTAGAGGCCCCCAGTGCAAAAATCTGCAATTGGGTCCTACAATGAAATAATGAAGGCAGAAAGTAAAGATGTCAAGGTCAGGTTGGTGGATAGGTCTGTAGCATGTCATACTTTTATTGACACACCATTTAGGCTACCTGTTCAATTAATATTTAAATTTTCTCTTACTGTAACTAGATCATAGGTATTATTGGACTGGTCCTTTCTCACTGACGCAAAAGAACATTTTACAAATAGTTTTTGTCATCGGAGTTACAGGATAATGGCACGTTCCACTTTATTGTCCCTACTTCTTGAGTCAGTTGCCTAAAACACATTTCCATTAAGAAGCCTGACTGAAGTGGAGTGAAATGGGACTAGAAGCAGGAATGAACATGTATTCTGTTTCTGTGATAAAACTATTGAAATGTTATGATGTAACCATAACACAGGAAAGGATGACTCAAACATTCTTTGCAAGTATGACATGACATTGCAAACTTACCATTTATTGTCACAGAACTTGTAGCGGTGGTCATCAGCTGGAACAATGTCAATGAGTAGGATGTATTTGGTTTTGGGGTTCATACCGGTCACTTTTACTTTATAGCTAGGAAACATTCTCCTGTTGAAGAATGAAGGACAGGAAGTGTTAGAAATACTCTTACTTGACTTTTACATGCAGGATGACTTCACTGACTAAAGCACTTTCTGTACAGTACAGTTCATGATTCACAAACACAAACAAACAAACAAACTTGTTTAGGGACCTTTTAGAAGGATTTGATTTTGCATTTCTATATTATTGTCAGTGTCCATAAAAAAGAACTGCCCTTTCATATGCAACCAATTTCAGGGGCTAATAAAAACCTGCTTTTACTGAAGGTTTGTATTTTGTCCCGATGGTTTTCTTAAGAGAGGATTTAGCTGGCTGTTTAACAGCTGTGTGCAGGACAAGTGTAGTTTTGTCACGGATAGTGCAGATGAAGATCTGATTAGCTTGCTAACTGCAGCTTAGTGATGTTCTTAAGGGATTGTGATGAGCAAGGTCTCATGGGCCTGAGGGATGAGAAGCTACCATCTCTGAAACCTGAATTAACCTCTACCTGACACAGATAAACCCACTAAGAACAATGCAGAATATAACCTTCCAGGATATTTTTTTGACATTGTCCTTAATGTCAAAACCTCTCATTTTCTGGCCTGGTAATGATTTGTCTCCTTGCAGGCATTTATTTGGGAAAAGACTGAAATCCTCTCATACTTGTGATACTGAGAGGCCATAAAAAGAATGAGAACATGCTCTATCTTTCATCTTTTAAATGCCTCCAGACTAAAAGACAGAATATGCTAATATAGCACTCAAAGCCATAAAACACATGAAGGGAGCTACCTTTCCTGACCTCTTCTGGGAAACCAAAAACGTTTTCATCCCATCTGCGCCAAAGGAAATTTTGCAAAGGGCTCTGCGCCCCCTTATAAAGCCCTAAGTGGTTTTTAATGGCACCCCAGATCGGACAACAGTTTAGACAGCCGACTCGTCATTGCTCAAGAGGCTACGGTCAAAAAGGCCTGCCGTTTATCTGTGGGTGCTGCCCTTGGCAACGTGTTCAAACAATGGAGGATTCATGAAAGCCTTGCATGCTTTTGGAAAAGATGGTGTAGCATTAAAACCCCTATATTAATATGTGCTCTTCTGATTGGCGCAAATGTCCTTCAAAGGCCCGTAGTGCCTGACACCATCTGATCATGTTACTGTAAATGCTCTGTCACGTAAGAGAGAGGAGGGCATTAAGGGCATCTCACTCCCAGGCTTCAAATCCAATCAGTAAGAGAGATCAGTCCCGGTATCATCCTCACTGAAAGACGGGTTAATCTTAGAGGAACATTCAAAACAGACCTCTGCTCATCTCTGGCTCCACTCACACCATAGAGACAGAGCAGATGGAGGCCTGTGTCAACACATGTGGCCCTCGGATTTGTATGATATGGCCATAACTACCAAGTTAAGGGCTCTGCTGCTGCTGCTCACACTTCAGCTGTGGAAATGACTCTGCCCATCCAAAATGGATGCATCAAAATCTTATGCACAAATAAGTGTCATTGAGTCCAAATGTGTCTTGCTTCTGTAGAGATATCAAGCCTGATCTTAGAACTCGTATGCTTCAAACTAGGTTGCACAGCGTGTTGGCTGACCATGCCTAAAGGCTAAAGGCCCTGTTTACAATGGCCATACTTGAAGTCATAGAGTGGGGGAAACACTGTAAATAGTACAAATGGGAATTATGTCACACACTACAGCGCAGTCTCACCTCAAAGACATTCACAATGTTGCACTTGGCTGTACACAAAAAAGTTAATCACAGGAAACAGGGAGAGGGATCGTCTGTTTTGGAAAGTTACAAAAATGGTCCTATACTTTCAGTTCTGCTGTCGGAAAGAAAGCTCCAGATACTGAGGTAAAAGCTGAAGTTTGATCTTGGTTGAAACTATACGTCTTACCCTCAAAAGGACTAGTTTGTAGGAATTAGTGGCATCTAGCAGTGTAGTTGACAATTGCAACCTCTTCATTTCTCCCTCCCTTAACGTAACTTCTGGTTCAGTTTACCATCTAGCACATATTGACATTTGAATATACCATACTGTGTTTTTATCTGTATCGACCACACTTATTGTGGTTAATCTGAAGCTGTTCTCAGGCAAAGTGGCTTTTATCGCAGACTTGTCGTAAAGCTGCCTGTGTGTCTATAATCTTAGTTACATGTGATGAAACATGTCATATCTTGGTGTTGCATCAATGAAACATCTATAAAGAAACCATTGGTATTCTAACTCTGGGCCACTGATTTTCAAAGGCGGACAACATGAAGGCAAACGTATACATACATTGGTGTGACTAAGTGAGTGAGTTTAAGAGGAGCATGAGAAATGGAAGTTGGAGAGTGTGTGTATGATATCAGTGTCAGGGTGTGTGTTTCTGTGCCCAGCCAGCTGTTTCTCTTAACAATCCCACATGTTTGGGCCCTCCAGTGATCCATTCCCTCTCTGGGAATCTCCAGTACCACGGCGAGATCAAAAGGAGCACTGAGGGGGGGGATGATGAAGCGCTACAACCTACTAGACTCAGCCTATTGTGGGCGCCGGATTCCTCTTATCAACCCGCTGCTGCTCTCTTGACGGGCTGTGTACAAAGAGGGAGAGTGAGGGAAGAGCTGCGCTGGGTGCTTTGAAGAGGGAGGATTACGCCTGGACAGTGACACTCACAATAACAAGTCGACCAGGCTCTGCTATAGGTGCTGTATGTGAGTGGACTGAGCAAGTTTCATGTCAAAGTGTTTGGAAAATGTGGGATCACCTGCATGACGGCCTGGCTGCTCTGCATCTGTACCTCCTTCCCTGCCACCTCTGCACTGACTTTTATCACGTGGGTCCAAACTCTTTTAAGAACAGAACATCCCCTTATTTAAATATAATACCATGCCACCTCCTGCCAGTTTCATTTTTTCCTTTGGTAGTACATTTTGCACATATATGCAGACTGTAATTATCTGCTATTATACTGTTGTGCACCTTTGTGTAATTAGATTAGTTCTTTGTGAAGTATTGGGAGCAATATCCTTCAGTATTCAGGCACGGCAGTAGCTCCATGGGGGCTTGGCTTGGGAACTGGAGGGTGGCTGGTCCAAGTCCAGTAAGGATCTAAGTATGGAAGGTGGACTGGTAGCTGGAGAGGTGCTAGTTCACCTCCTGGACACTGCAGAGGTGCCCTTGAGCAAGGCACCGACCCCCCACAACTGCTCTCACTGTGCCACTCTGTGTGGCTGCCCATCACTCCACCATAGACATTAACCAAAGGGCTCTTTATCTGAGCCCTTTGTGTGTGTGTGTGTGTGTGTGTGTGTGTGTGTGTGTGTGTGTGTGTGTGTGTGTGTGTGTGTGTGTGTGTGTGTGTGTGTGTGTGTGGTTGTATTTCTGGTCTCTGGTATCTTGGTGTTGGATCAAAACAAAAATTAAAGAATCAGAATTTCTCTTTTTTCTCTATAAAATGTGACAAATATTTCCATGGCTTGCTCTGACATTTGCTACTTCTAACCATGTACACATGGAAAACTCACAAATCGTAAACTGTGTTGTGTTGCTATGACAACCAGCAAACGTGAACCATTATTTCAACAATGCTGGCAGCTTCATAATTTCAGATTTACCATGGTGATTCCTGTTCCTCAGTTTTTATGATTGAAAACAAATAAAGAAGTGTAGTTAACATTAATGCCACTTTTTGAAGTGGTGAAAATGATTTTTGTCACTAAAAACTGCTTTGGGAACCACTGTGTTAGAGATAGAGCCCTCTGACATGGAAAAGCTGACAGCATGTCTTGGCATCATCCAAAGACATCATGGTGGTTTAAAGCTTATCTTTTTCTTAATGACAATAACTTTAAGTAGAATCATCTTTAATTGGGGTTTCATTCACAGTTCCCACTTTTCCCACAGATTTTCTGAATATATCAAATATCCACATACACACTTGGGCCCTTCCCTTTTTTTTAACACTACGAAACCGACATTTTTGTTTGTTTTGAAGATTTCAGTGTTGCAATTTTTAAATGAATCTTTCTGTCCAAATACTTCTAAACATCTCAAAAACACACGTTGTTGTTTATCATTTAGGCCTAATCTTTCAAATAATACACATAACACTTAACATTTTGACATGGCTGGGAAGCCTTCACTCTCACAGCCTTTCTACTGTATCAAACTCAACACCCTGCTGCTTTATCCTGACAATCACTCTAACCCATTTTCACTGTTCCACTTTGACCTTTCAGTTACACATAGAACAACATATACTGAGGATGATCTTTGTAAGAAATACCCTGTATCACCTCCTCACTTCTTAAATGTCATGTTGCAATGTTACTAAGATGCTGAATGTGCCATATAGTCATTGCTATCCACAGCTGTACAGAACAACCAGAGCTTGATAAATGTCCTAAGGTTCTCAGTTACACCATGATATGTGAACCTGTGCTTTTGGGCACCCAAGATAGGGTCGGGACCCTCCAGGTCTAATTCTGAGAGCTCCAAAATTATTGTCAAATTATTCAAATGCAGCGAAGAGAAAGAAAATTAAATCACTCTTTGGTTGAACTGTGTTCAACTCAAAGGCAAATCCATCTTATGGTTAGGGGTCGCAAATCAACATTTCTTCATTTGAAAGGGTTGAATGTCAAAAAGGTTGGAAACAGCAGAGCCAAGAGGCCCACAGTGCTTATTGCTCTTGCCTCTCAGACAGTCCATCACTGCCTACTTTGTGTGACATTAAATTAGTATAAAAAAAAATAAAACATACAAACAAATGAGGATACATGTCCATCACCATAATCTTATAATCTGGTGTCTGTCTTTTTAATTACATACAGTAAGTATCATACATATATTTACTAGAGGTAAACAGTTGCATGATTGAGCTGATAACATGAGTTAAGTAGCTAACTAACTTATGGCGACACAACCGACTTGCAGGCTGCTCTTGTTCTCGTGTTGATGCCGCTTACAGGACATGACAAAAGACTAGCTGAATTCAAACAGGGGGAAGAAGGTCTTTGTCTATTACATTTTGGTCTCACCAACAGTGGTTGACCGGAATGTGAATCAAAATGTTGGGTTAGTTGCTAAGAGGAAATTTCAGTCTGTGTTACCTGACTTTTCAGTGATGTCTTCTAACAAGTGATTGCTTTGGTCTATCTGACAGAGCTCAGTTGTTGAGAAAATACAGTTTATGTAAAAATGCACCCCCCCCCCCTGTAAACTGGCTAGATTGTTTTAATATTATCTATCACTTTGATTGGGATCTCTGAACACTCAAGTAATAATTTGACCACTTCATTTCATTAAAATGGATTGCAATTAAGTTTTGCATAGACGTTCATGGTCCTCTAACAATGACTGAAAATGGCTTGGATCCCCTGACACGGTGAGGAGGTTTGAGGAGGTTTCTGACGTCTTATTTCATGATGTATTATTACTGATTACTAGATGAACCTTGCCTTGGGTGAGGTCATAAACTTTCAGAATTTAACGTTCAATCTCATACTAGACTTTCGGAAATGAATATTATGATTACTAAAATTGAGAACATTCAAAGATGAGCCTAGTTTAGATCTTTTTTCATAACATCATCTTGTCTGCTCTGTGATTATTATGTTTGATACGTTATTGGAGAATTGCATTCATAGATGCTTTAATACAATGTTCTATTGTACACTGCTTGGCTAACACCCCCTTACTACAACAGATTTCAGTGTGACCAAAACTCTCCTACGATGATAACAAGATGAGTAGCTCCACATACACTATTCATAACACACTTGAATAATTCAGCCTGGTGTTGATGTTGATGCTCTGAAGGATGAAGCTCGTTTTCGTGAGACCTTCAGCATGTCTGCTGCAGACTGACTATAGGTAAACCCAGACAGGTTTCCCAGCACAGCTGCATAGCTAAACCACTGCACAGCCCTTCAAAGGGCTTTAAGGATTCAGAGCCCACTTCATCAGCTGGACAAGGGAAAGCCCATCTCTTACGGTTATGCAGCATTAAGGAAAAAATGTGGTGACCTTTTACATTTTTTTACGGGAAAAAAAAACATCCCATGAGGAATGAGAGGCGGAGGTCGATTTGAGAGTGTACTCATTCTCTGGTTAATGTCCAAAGGCCTCACTATCTAATCCTCAGGTCGCATTAAATCCAACAAGCCGAGCAGTCATTTGTGTTTTCAATTATGTAGTCACTGCAGCAGGAACTCTCTGTCTCTTCCTGAAAGACTAAGTTATAACTGCTATATGTTACTATTAGCTGTCTAAACAGATGGTCACACAAAGGTACGGTACTCGTTTTGTGAAATTAATTTATCACTTGAATATCACTTTCTCTGCACTTTTCCACAAACTTTACATTTTTGCGCTGAAGAATATGAGCAGCCTTTGATATATGACGTGGCAAACAACATGAAACATTTTCCAAGTTTCTGTTGACATCTTGGTGAAAATCCAGTGAGACAGTGCTCCTACGTGTTGATGCATGAACGAAAGAAAATAAATATATTATGAGACAATAACAAGTGCTTTTACTTTTGATGCTTCAGATAAAGTTTGTTGCTCAAACTTCTTCCAGCACTGATTTATAAAATGATTTCAAATAATTTAATTAATAGATGAGCTATGCTATCACACACACACACACAAACAGATTTCTATTATTTCTTTTACGTATGTGCAAAACATGACTTTTTGGTGGTGGATTAAACATTTTGAAATGAAGAATGTAGCATTGTAAATGTGGAATCTAAATACAACAAATGAATGAACAAAACAAAAAAGAGCAAACAAATGTTCTCGTCTTCGGGTTCAGACCGACACTGACTGATAGATGGTGTGTTCGCAGCTTTACTAACCTGCCTGCTTTAGTAATGATCATCTCTGTGCCGGCCTCATGGAACTTCTTCCACAGTTCCCTCTCATGAAGAATAACCTTAATGTTCTCAATGTTCTGAAAGAGAGTGGCCATCACTGTTACACGCCACACAAAGCACTTCATCTCGTCACCACAATCTAATAGACATAAGGCACCGAGAAAAACATCATGGAATTTAAAGTACATACACAGATCAACATGTAAATTCTTCTGCAGCATACGTCATATTTGAAATCCACTCCTGAGTTTTTCTGAATTTATTAACTAAATTATTTCATTTGTTTTGAGACTATAAAAATTCATCAGAGTCTGATTAATGAAAAGCTTGATTTAGATCCTGTTGGTATGATTCACTCTTAAAGTAAACACATGTTTCCGCTATTTCTTTCTCCACTAAATCTCTCTAACAAACACATTTTTCTGTTCTATTAAAAAAAAAGAATCAACATGCGACTTTTATCAAGTTCTAACTGTGCAGGGAGAATCTGAAAACTGCACACGTTAGAAAACTGTGTTTTGTACCTGGTCGGGCTCACTGGAGCTGGGAATGGTGGGAGCTGTGGACAGGCCCAGTCGTGACTGGTCTGGAAGGAGATCCGTCTCTTCGACGGTCTGGACCCGGCTCATACATTCATCCGTCACAGTTGAAACCTTCTCCTGCAGCATCTCTGCAAGGATTAGAAAAATACTCAGCTGTCAGACATATCAGTGAGTGGCTGTGAAAGCTGAGAGAAATGTTCACTGTACATTAGACCTGCACGTGACACTTTACACAGATATAATGGAGACTCTGCAATGCATGTTATGCATCACGAACTATCATAGAAACTGTAGAAATGCACTATTGGTTAACTGACTGGCATCAAGCTCTGCTCAAATTTAAATATTCAGTATACAACCTATAGACTAGATGTACTGTGTGCTCACCACAACATGTAGCTGCACAGCCACTGTTAAATTCTAATTTGCTACATGAATCAACGTGAGAATGTAGACTAAATTATAAATGATGTAATAATGCTGAATGTGAAAAAGTGAACTTTTCCTAGGAAGCATTGTATTAACAAAGTTAAAAAGGATTATGATGGTGACATTTTATTTAGATTATTTCTTGTATTTTAGTTAAATGACGTAATTTAAAATTCTTTCTAATCCCATTTCATCTCTGATTTGAACCCATAACTTATAACTCCCCTTTAAATACCTCTAAAACGTAGGCTCAATATTTCATTTACAAAGAGTGAAATTTACACTGTCGACCAATTTCACTGTGTGAAAACGCTACCCTCGTGCTCACTCATAACAAATCTAGAAGCCAGCTGAGGATTCTGCCGTGTTGCCGTGCTTCAATTAGTTGGATTAGCTTCTCTGTTTAATGTGAACGTGAGTAATGTGGAGGGAAAATGTGGATGCTGCAGCTGCAGATGTTGGCCATCATCTCATACATTATCAACATATGTAAATTGAAATATCTAATATTTAATTATACTGTAAAAAATAAATAAATAAATAAATCTCTCTTCTACCCATCCCGTGTGTGTGTGTGTGTGTGTGTGTGTGTGTGTGTGTGTGTGTGTGTGTGTGTGTTTTAAATAATCCTACTTAAATTATGTTAATAAGCCAAACTAAAGAATTTAAAATACTCTAAATGTCATATATATAGAAAATTCATCAGCTGTGTTGTCAAATGTTTGTAACACAAGAATTTACATTTTTCCAGCAAAGACGAGGTGACTTGTTTGGGCTGGTGTCCACTGTCCAGCCAGCAGTTGCTCTTGTTGGTCAGAAAGTCTGGCAAAGTCGCCTGACAGTGGAAATAACTTGTGTTAACTTGAGCCAAGTGGTATTTAGAGTGGCTTATTATTGGATGTAGACATGAAAAACTGGTTCAGTTGAACATTCAGTTACAACTGACTCAAACTGACTTTTGAAATATTGCTGTTTAGAGTATTTAGAGTACTGCTCGGTATGTTATCATGTACAATAAATTCTCTCATATTAACATATGAACAATACAAAGTCACTTTTAACTATATTAGATATAATCAATACAAATATAGTCTATATAAAAAGGATACAAAGTCAGTAGTGATAAACAATATAAAAAAAATAGATTTGTCCTTCAGAATACTTTGATTTAATATTTTGTCACTCAGTATCAAAAGCTGTTCCATCATGGACAGCCTTGCGTCCCATCATGCACTGGGGCAAACCTCACAACAGTTTAGCTTTTGTTTGTACTCATACTCCTCTTAGGCGTGAGGAGATAACAAAATCCTGCACGAATGTTACCAGGCTGCGCCACGCTGCACCGTGCCGTCTCATCCAGCATGAAGAGAATCCCAGCACCTAACAACAGTCTTGTGTGAACCTCGGCCCATGCAGGCTCTGTTAAAGATAGTTAGCAAGTCAAACACTCAGGTTTTATTTCAGATCTGTGGAAGAGACTCTGGCTCAAAGCCGGAGCAGCAAATCATACTGACAAACTGTGATCGTGGCTGAAGAAGAAATGCAACAAAGAGTGCAGTTTGGTTTGACAATGCACTTGCAGTCCTTCAGTAAATCCGAAAGTCCTGAAGCAATTTGAATTCAGTTATGAGACATGCAGGACGGGAATTTAAGGCAGTTTCAGAACAGAAAGGGACCAAAAACCAACAAAGAAATCTTAAACGAGCACTGCGTGGGTAAAAGAATGGACAGTGGATTAATCCATGTCATTATGCTGACGGTCATATGTCTCCCTGTCTCTCACACCTACATCACCGCTGCAGAGTGTCATTCACACTGCTTCATAACCTCCCATCTGTGCCTGTGTCTTATCCTGCTGCTGCTCCGAGCCTCACGTCAGCTTCAGACTCTCGAGGGTGTCATCCAGCTTTAGGCTGCAAACACTGGTTTCTGAGTGCTATGTGCGAGGCTGGAAACCTTTAACAAACCAGTCATTTAAACTGCAGCACTTTAACTTTACAACAAATGCTTTTCTTCTCTTCATTTAAAAGCATTTCAACACATATTACGACTAGAATCTGTCTTCTATTGCTACTGTTTTTCACACTGACCCCAACTTCTCATCACTCTTCTATAACAATTATCTTAACTACCAATCTTTTAGAAGAACAGAGACAGACTCTACCCAGAGTGCTGCGCGTCAGTGTAAACCTGTAGCCTTCTTCTCCCTGCCCCTGAAAGCCTCGTGCTGTTCATTCCTCAGGCCTGTAAACACAGAGCGGCCACTCTCGGCCATGAAAGTGGAGAGGCGGCGTCCAGCGTAAACTGATGGAGACGTTTGTGAAAGCTAATAAAGATAAGGCCCGACAGAGAAAATGCCCATAAACCTCTCTCTTTTTTTTTACACTGTGAACCGGGCCTTTCACTGGTCGTGTTTAAGTGAGCAGCGTTGGCTGGAACCCTGTTTCTGTTTGTGTCACTCCGGACACTCAATCTGAAAAGTATTCAGGGCATGCGTTCCTCCACACGCTAGGCCATTTTCATACCTGTCAGCACTGAAAAAAGAAGTCAATGAGAGCGAATATATCAGGGATGACTTCATGCTGTTTAAATACATAAAGCTGTATTTAAATGTGTCAGGTTCTCGAGGGAGTGTGTCCTTTGTGCCTGCTGTTTCTCCGCTGAGAAATGTTTGAATGAATCTGCTTGTAAAAGTGCACCTCAAGAATAATAAGAAGAAGAAGCCTGAGCAGCAGAGAGAAATAATTATCATGTAAAGCTCTGAGCTGTGTGTGTGTGTTTGTGTGTGCGTGTGTGTGTGTGTGTGTGAGAGAGAGAGAGAGAGAGAGAGAGAGAGAGAGAGAGAGAGAGAGAGAGAGAGAGAGAGAGAGAGAGAGAGAGAGAGAGAGAGAGAGAGTGTTTGTGTGTGTGTGTGTGTGTGAGATATGAAGCTGGTAAGTTAACTGAGACCCAAACTTTCAATCTTCCGCCATTTTGTGTCTGCAGCTGTGACACACGAAGGCCTGAGCATCAACACTGAGACTTTCAGTTTAACCGACATACAATATAAAACCAAAAGGAATAAATATATAATATAAGAAAAAATGCAACCTATCTCATCAGCTGCACAGTTTGATATTATTTCATTAAGTTTCCGCCCACTGAAGACGAATCAGCAGCAAATGATCGAATATAGAATATAGATTATAAAGCGGAAGACATCGAACTTTTTTTTTTACAAAATAAAACGATAAATATATAAATTAATTAATTAATTATAGATCATATTACGATTTTTGACACCATTATATTTCATATCATTATCTGTAAACGACAGGCCAATATTTATGAAAGGAAATTTAAATAAATAAAATAAAGCTGTAAATATATGAAATATAAAAAAACAATTGATAGTAATAATAATAATAATAATGTACTGCTATCATTTAGATGCAAATAATATTGTTAGAATAGTGATATATATTATTGTGAATTATTAAAATGTATCAAATAGAGTCTACATGTGTAAACTAAAGCAGTATTTAAGCTTAATGTAATTATTATATTACCGCATAACTAATAAATAAGTTATATTATAAAATAAGTTTCTCTCTCTCTCTCTGTCACATTCACATTGTCAGACCGTGTCGTGGGCTGAGTGGTTCTGGTGGTCGCAGCTGATTCCCCTCTGACACCTCCACCCAGCACAGCCTCAAACAGACAGCGAGCACATCATCAGCAGATAATCAGATCCCAGTGCAGCTGATCAGCAGCAGCAGGCAGTCTACGTGTCTGTTCTGTACCTCATGCATTCAGCTATCATCTGCTTAAATCCATCCCTGTGCAGCGCAGCTTCAGTCAGTGTTCAGCCCGGACACAGCTGGGTGTTCCCCGTCCCGCGGCGGCTGCACGTGCTTTAAAACAAACAAAAACAAAAAAAAACGCCTGTTTTCACGGATGTGGAGGCTGATGCGGCGGCTGTCCGCTGGGAAGTGTCGGTGCGTCGGATCAGTTCGGCTGCCCTAGTGCCCTTCAGCTTCTTCAGCACCGAGCTGCGGTTCTGCGCCTGTGCAGTGCGCACTCTGAGCTCTGAGGGGGGAACTCGGTGGGGGTGTTTTCTTAGAATCACACACACATGCACACACACACACTACACGTTGCAATTGCTCAGCCCCCTTGATGTGTGTGAGCTGCAGGGAGAGAGAGAAATATTTGACCCCCCTGCCTCTAACACCGGGCCGGCTCTGATGCTGCAACGGGGGTGCAGTGCCTTTAAGGCGGATTGTGCCTCCCGTGAGCCTCGGTAACATCCAGGCACTGGATTGTAACACCAGCACCCCCATACTGTACACTGTGTGGGTTTTTTTTTTTTAAACTCTTTTGCAACCATTTCCTGCAGAATACCTTCCATGTTGTCTTGGATTGGATTGTAAATGTCTTCATGAGCTCGTTATTATTATTATTAAACCAATGTCACATGAGCATGGCCTGCATCATTCACCTGAGGTGATGCTGACACACTGCTGCGGCACAGATGTGGCCACAATGTAAACACCTTGTCCAGAAATGATTAAACATGTTGTCTGAATATATGAAAGAACACTCTCCTCTCTGGTGTTCAGTTTGTCAGGAGTGACTCGCTTCCTGATTGAGGCCTTTTTTCCACCACACCGTGCACCTCAGCTCCAATATGTTGAAACGCACCGGTATACAAAACAATAGCGACTCATCTAAAATATAAAACAAGAATGCACATGTGTCATATCAGAAACTACCTGAAACATTCTTCCTGCTCGTCAAGCATCGAAGAATATCTGTGAATTTAAAAACAAAAAGAGAAGTGTGTGTAGCTGCGTAAAATGATGTCTGGCCCGCTGAACACACTACAACATTTATTAAACGTTTCTTTCTATAACAGTTCTCATCACAGTTCAGGCCTGTAGAGTTTGACTCTGCTGTCACATGAATGATCTAGATTATTTTTTATGATTTGATTTTTTATTCTGATTAGTTGTTACTTGAAGCAATATCAGTGAGAGTGAGCGGCGTACTGAATACCGACTGTGACTCGGCCGCAGGCACGAGGCCGCAGTTATTTAATAATAATTTTATAATTTATAGTTGTTGGGTTTTTTTCGACATGAACGCTCCGACTAGAAGTTTCACGTTTTCTTTTTTATAATTGCAGATTTACAGAATATATGAAATATACAAAACAAAAACTACTTTGAAATTAGAGTTACAGTTTGTCATCATTAAACATGTTTTTTAATCATTTCGCGCGTTCAAACGTTACTTCCTGAATTTTTCAGCCTCAAAGCAGCCTGAAAAAATAATATTCAGGAAAACCTCCACAGCATCGAGCAGGTGTGTGTGTGTGTGTGTGTGTGTGTGTGTGTGTGTGTGTGTGTGTGTGTGTGTTTGTGGTGTGCGTGTGCCTGGCTGACTGGCGCGTAAAGGCCGCGCTGTGTTCGCAGGTGAAATATGCGCTCGTGGTTTTGCGCTAAATGAAGCATAAACTCCGCAGCGTGTCTATAAATCTGATGCCAGTGTGACTTACATATCTGTTGGTGACATGAGCGAATGAACGGCCACCGTTTGTCATCCGGCCGAGAGTGTGTGCAAATGTATTTGTGTGTGTGTTCGCAGCTCTGCTGACAGACGCTCATCTACGACTTTCTCCAACTGCTGAAAAGTGGAGATTGGGCTGCTGCTGGCTGCTTTATTCTCCAACCTCAAACTATTAACTGCACACAACACACACACACACACACACACACACACACACACACACACACACACACACACACACTGTCACCCTGTCTCACACACCTCCAAACATCACATCCTCTGCTTCATTTACTTCAACTAAACTCCATAAAACACTCATTTATATATTCAACCAATATTTGGACACCTTGTACATTTTTCATCTGCTTGTTGAGTGAACACAGTTAACTGTAAAATAACATGAGGTCTGTGTGTGTGTGTGTGTGTGTGTGTGTGTGTGTGTGTGTGTGTGTGTGTGTGTGTGTGTGTGTGTGTGTGCGTGCGTGCATGGGTGTGTGTGTGTGTGTCCGCACCACAGGAGCTCTGCAGCAGCCTTCATTGTGATGTGGCTGTATTTATCTCAGTAAATGCCCTTATTCCGTCAGAGCCAATTAGACAATCTGTCTAATTAGCCAGAACACAATTATACTAAAGTCTGAAGTCATTCAGAGCCTGTAAAGTCTGCTACATTCATGAGGGAGAACTGTGGGCCTCGTATCGCACAGCTACAGTCATGTCAGAGGCAGTTCAGGAGATATGTGCTTAAATGTATTTGTATTTGGTCACAAGGCCAAAGTCTGAGAAATAACTTTGTGAATTTAAGTGAAATCTCAAAAATGTGCCAAACAACCTCTCACACATGCAGCAGTGAATCAGAAACAGTGTTCCATGCTCAAATTTGGCCAAATGAACTTTTTGTTTTTCAGTTTTTGTCAGCCTTTCACAGAAATGCATCAGACCGCAGAGGGAAAACAAACCATGTAAATCACAAATGAAGAAGCGCTCTATTAAGAAAGCAGTGAGTAGTTCTGGCGCAGTGTGAGTGATCTCCGTCTGTTCTTACCTCTCAGCTCAGTTCAGTCTGACCTCTGTGCTCCTTCAGTCTCCTCTCCACTGTCTCCAGTGTCAGTCCTCACTGTGGCCAAGACCCATGCAGCGCCTCTCTGAGTATCTGCAGCTATCAAAAAGTTAGATTTTTTTTATAAGCAGCAGAATTGAGCTGAGGAAGTTGTAGAGGGGAATTGAACCTCCACACACTCCCACTGTCACGTGGTCAGAGCAGGAGGAGGTTACAGCAGAAGTCAGTCTGACATCAGTGTTTGACTGAAATATGACTTCCATTTGGTGGGAAACAAACACCACAAGACTCAGCAATCAATCTCAGGAATTAAATACTCTAATTATGTTTTCACAGCTTTCCATCGGACATTCACTTCCACTCCATCCTGATTATATTCTATATTAAATATACTGTATATACTGTATTTATGTGTATATTGTAAATGAAATTGTTTAACACACTCAACAATGTCCCATTGGTATAACATTAAAGGAAAATTATTATAATTTGTATTAATAGTCTGTTTTTATACTAATATTTATTTCTACCAAAAGTACAA
Organism: Collichthys lucidus; assembly: GCA_004119915.2. NCBI lineage: Eukaryota > Metazoa > Chordata > Actinopteri > Sciaenidae > Collichthys > Collichthys lucidus. The sequence continues at coordinate 32,273,376 of CM014090.1, forward strand.
ATCTAAATCCAGAACTATCCAATGAAACCAAACCAGGTGATTTGAAATCTTTTATATAAACTGCCCTCCTTCCTTTGTGGATTGATTATTTACTTAACTATCTTCTGAAAAAACAATTTGAAGACTCATCTGATTCTGTCGCATATGAAAATGTTGGCTGCTGTTTTAGCTCATGAAAACTGGATGTTTTGGAGATGCAATTCGTTGCAGTGCAGAATAGATGTCAATGTTTTGGAAAATACATATTTAATTTAAACTCTACTGAAACATTTAAATATATATAAATTATTATTTTAATGATTCAGATGTAAAATAAAATAAATCACAGCTAATGTGAATTTCCCTGCTTTCTGCATTAACATACTATTACATACATACTGCTTTATGAGGGGATCTATTGAATAGATTTTTTTATTTTAGTTGTTTATCAGACTAGGCTGAGCTCAGACTATTTTCATATTGTAAATCTATATTTTGCATTGTTGAAATTCAGACATTCATACATAAACTGTTTTACTGTTCTTCCATTCTGATTTTGTTCGGTTCAAGATGTTGCTTTCTGTGTATTCCTTCCATTTTCACCTCCTCTGGTTTTATCAGTGCGTTCGGCTGCGCCTCTCGGACACACCTCAGAGACTGTCAAGATAAAAAACGTGGGTCATCTTTAAAGTGGTTCAGTGGTAAACTGCTTCGATTTCACTCATTTGAAGCGTAGCTGCTGTTGGTGTCGTGGTTGAAGGGGGTGATTTGAGTCTGGCCTTTTCTCTCCCTGGCAAAACATTTTCTTGTGTAATTGGCACGAGGTGGAGAAAGGGGGGTCTGGCTAATGCTGCGCACCACATTTCTTACTCCGTCTGTTCTGGATGTCCTTGTTTCTTCTACAGTCAAAATGGTGGAGGCCCAGGCTCCTTTCTTGTTAGCTGGATACAGCCTCAGCCACCTCCCCCTCCTCATTCTCCACACTGCTTCATTTCTAATCACTGATTGGCCAATTTCCCTCCTGGCCAATGTTGAGCATTAAGTGGTTGCACTGCGTCACAGACAAGGTGGAGATTTCTGTCTCGACTCCCCTCCTCAGGCCTCCAGTGTCATGTTGTTCATGGCTGACCTCCAATACATTGCAGAAGGATACTTTAGCATATATTAGGATGGAGTTGTTCTGAACATCAGACCTCATTGAGTATTAGGATACTATATTTCCCACATCCCACTCTTTCTTAACTTGATTTAAAGGTGGAGGTGCCTCAGTTTGGAGCACCTCCCTGTATATTTAAGCTGTTTTTTATATGAACAATGGTTGAAATGACAATGTGTTAAGTGAAACATGTCGCTCATAGTGTCAAACCCACACTAAATCACCCAGCTCTGCATTTTACCATCTTTCAGCTCATTGTTTTGGTTTGACACCCCACAGCTTTACTGTTTTGGGTCAGACTCACTGCTCTCATCAGTCTTGTTTCTGAAAGCAGCATGCAGCTGTTTTCAGCAAGAAAAACCTCACTGGATTCGATGTTTCCAGCACCAAACAGCGGACAAACAAAGATAGCCTCTAGCTTGTGCAGTATATAGCAGCTAAAGATCCAGTTATTTTTCTCAGGAGTCGATGGAGGCCAAAACAGAGCTAAAAGTCACATTATAGTTGTAACTGTGGCAGATCTGCCGTGAAAACTTTCAGTAATAGTTGGAACAATTAGTCAGCTGTCTTTAGAGTATTTTATTAGCCGTAGCTAATCTATCTATCCTCACCAGCTGATGATCCACACAGAAGACACTGAATTAAAGAAATGGAGCTGACTATCATAATGTCAGATGACATTTAATTCAACTGATTGGATTTAGCAACGAGTTACAAACCAGGAACACATCTGACAAAAAAATCCCCAAAAAACTCAGGTCAACTGACTAACTTTTCCGTTAGCTTTCATCTACATCACTTCATCACCGAATGGAATCTGCTCAGTTGTCATGGACACAGAGCTGTAAACATGTAACAAAAAACCTCAGTGGCTGTTGACTTCATTCATATCATTTGTAAGATTTGTGTTACTTTAAAGACAATTTAATCAGATCAAAGCTCCAGAAAAAGTTTGCAAGTTGCCCTTGATTGGATTCTAACTTTGCATATTTGGAAGACTTTGCATACATAGAAAATTAAAAATATTGATTAAATTTAACTTCCTCAAACATTTGCTAAAAAGCTTTTCTTCAGTTATGTCACCAATGAAACACAAAGGGTGATTTAGTTCCACTGGAAAGAGCCTGGACTTAAAGGAAACTTAAAGAGATGCTATGTTTTTCATTTGTTTGCTTCTCAGCTTCACATGTTTGAATATGTCATAGAGTACATCTTCATTATGTGCAGGCATTAAGCCGTGTGGTCACATTAGATCAAGCCCCAAATCCTCTGTGGCCAATTAATGGAAGAGCTGTGGGTTTGGGTTTCCGCAAAGGCATTTATATGTAGTCACAAACACTGGTTTGACACATTTGGAGGTTGGCTGGGTGTTTCCTCCTGTCGTTTGGGGAATTCTCTAAATACAAGCACCTATGCCTCAAGTGGCAACTATGTGAAAATCACTAATTTCACTTGTACAATCAGTTGTATTACAATTAAATGTTTTTATTGTTAACTGACATAAAAAAGATAATCATTCTCTTCAGACCTGTACAATGTCCCAAGCCAAAAGATACACTCTACTGAAATAGTTCAAACTATTCACTGCTGGTGTTGGCACAGATGAGCTCTGCTTACATACGCAACATCACTGAGTATTCACAGCAGAGCAGTTCACCTACAGCTCCGAGCAAACAGTGAGCGAGAGCTAACTCTCACTGAGTCAACGTCCTCCCGCTTTCCATCAGCAGCCACAGACTTTCCCAAACACTGTTAGCATGTGAGAACTGATGGGGCTGCTGCAGAGGACACTGCACGCTTTCACCTCCATACAGTTCAGCTCTCATGAGGAAAAATGCTTTTCATACACATAGTATCTGTAGATATGAAGATATGACTGCTTCATGTCTGAAAAAACAACAAGCAAGTTGTTTTTAGGACTGGTCCATTGTGGATTTCACTGGATGGTGGATTGTAGTTTTCAAGGCTAATTCTCATGATGATGTTCAATGATGTTTTTAGCAAAAACAAGATCAATTCGAATAAAATAAGTCCTTTAATATTTTTTCACTGTGATTCTGTATCATCAACTCAGCTCAACAATCACAACACAAATGCTGCCAAGTATTTGCTGTTTAAGTAAAAACTTCTCAGGAAGTTAAATTTTCTTTTTTGGACTTCAGTATTTGTGAAATCCTGACTTCACCTAACCGTGGTGCTCCAGCAAAACTGAGCAAAAACAAACTACTGTTATTGTTTAAAGCTCACTATGTTCAGATAATAAAAAATAATTCATAATTAGGTTTTTCATATATTTAAAGAGCATTTTACTTCACAGAAAATAAAACATCATAAACAGTGATTTATATTATTATTATGAATCATGTAAATAATAAACACTTAGCTGAAGCCACATTTCTTACATATAAAAATGTGATAATAAAAATAAACATAAAAAATACATTTCTTATGAGAATACTGAACAATGACTTTATAACCACATGTTCATGACATGGAAGAGTTTTTTTAAGATTTATGAGTGATGCAAACACACAGTATGTAGTGAGTGTCAGCAGCCTCATACTTCTGTTTACTGTTTAAGTGTTGACATTCATCCTGCTAATAAATCGAAGTGATAAATGAGTGTGTGTGTGTGTGTATCAAACCATGTTTTCAGCACCCTCCTTCAAAGAAGGCTCAGTTTAAGATTCTTGTGGTGGTCTGAATGTTTTCTTCTAATCCCTGAATCAAATCAGATGAAGTCTGTTTTTTTAGCACGAAACTTTATTGAACTTGTCCAAAAGCAGACAAAAAGCTTCTGTAAAACTACTCCTGCTCACCGGGCCCCTCTCTCTCTCTCTCTCCTCGCGAGCACGGGAGTCTGGTTCCTCAGTGCTCGTATTTAAACAGTGTCATGGCCTTTGTTTTTCAGAAGTAAGCCCCTTGACTCTTTGAAATGAGCGCCATGTTTGCACTGTGACCATTTAAATCAGAGCGCAGCTTGATGATATTAGCGTCAGGGTCAATTGCTGATTCAGCTGGACTTTAGAAGCTGCCTGGCTGGCGGTATGTAGGCATCATGTGCTGCTCGGTTCAAGATCTGGTCAAACCCATAGTTTTACTTACACTCACATACACACTCCAGCTCCTTCAGTTCCTCTGATCCCAGAACATGTGACATGGCATTCATGGGACCAGGTTATCCTGCCAACATCACAGGCCTGAGCCCAGCACAGTGGAAGTTGTTGCTCAGACCTCCCATGATGGAACTTCTCGAAATTCCTCGTCGTGGTCTTCCTCCATATCATGCAGCAAACTTCAGATTCTGTGTTTTAGGTGTGCCTCTGTGAAGAAATGGCTTTGCCATATGTACAGAATGTGGAAGTGATACATTTGGACATTCCCTTTTATGTCGCTTTCTAATAGCAGATGTAGATGAGAGATGGCTGGCTCTTATTTGACTCTCACTTATTAGACCAAATACTAAAGTCAGGGGGAAATGGAGCCAGTTGGAAGTGAATTGAATTTATAGACCTGAGAGTGTCTGTCACGTTTGATCAACAGGTGTTGGTAAGCATTCGATCACTGTAAGACTGTAGTAATGCAAGTTTCACATCTTTGTTTAGCGGCTTCCTTTTCAGACATGTCCGTGCTCTGGTGTTCCCATGATTCCCCCTGTCGTCCAGCCTTTGTCACTGTAAAGTCTCTGCGCTAAATGTAAAACAGCGCTGTATCTTTTCCTGTGACTAACTCATAAAGTACAGACACTTGTGACTAAGGGCAAGCTTGTCTCCATTCTTTTTCATTGTTTGCTTCGGGTCATTAAAGTTAAATGGCACTCTGGAATTTTAGGGACTAGTTTTTGTCCCAGTCCTCTCGGCTGGACTTTGCCAGCTTTGCTCTGCTGCTGGCGGTAAAAGCCGGGCAGCCATTTGTCTTGCTGCACTTCACTATATCTCTGTTTTTATTGGGTGTGAGTGACTTGTCAGCAGTCATCTAAAATGCATTTCAAAAGATTTTTTTCCCTTGTGCTCAGCCTTTGTTCTCGTGAGGGAGAGAAACCCTGCGAGTATTTGGACAGGAAAGAGAAACTTCCCACACTGATGATGTCAGTATGGGGTTTTTTATGTGCTTGCGTGCAGTCGTATTTACACGATTGTTTTTCTGTATGTGCATTCAATTTGTGTTATAGAATATAAATGCATCTACTGTCCATCCATGTGAATAATATGTAGGGATGCTATTGGCCATTGACATGAAATATAAACATTATGAAAATAACAATGACTGTTATTGTTGTGGGGCTGTTTTTGGTTAACTGATATCTCTCTGAGTGTTGCCTGAAAGGCACACCGAGCCGCGCTCAGCTCCCCAACACAAAATCAGAGTTTACAAAAACTTCTGCCAAGTCAAAAAAACAAATGCATTATTTACAGGATTTCTTCCAAAATATTCCAGATCGTATTTCTCTGTGTAGTTATGTATGTGTGTATTGTAAATGTTAGTCAGTAACAGTCCACGAATTCCTCATTGCTGCAGGTATTCATCCTTTTGTCTGAAACACAACACTGTTTAAACAATACTTGTCTGCAATGTGGGAAACCCACATGTTTGTCTCAAGCCTTTATGGAGACTGGCACAACATCAGAGGTCAGTCCAAGAAATAAAGGTACATTAACTGGTGCTACAGTCTTCAGGCAACCACTGCTCCCTCGAATGCCCCTATGGTAACATTTCAAGTGGAGAAAAAAAGAAGGGTGACGATAGGACCACAGGCTTCCCTACACGATAGAAAATATGTTGTTATATCTACATGCATTTAATGGTTAGATAGTTCCCTCTTTATTTTAGAAAGAGATGGGGGAATTTTATTTTCACTTTCAGTTTTTCACACCTGTCTGCTGATCAGAAATAGTTTAAGTGAGTCCCAGTTTTGAGCTTCTGCATAGCAGCGAGCATACCTCAGTGCTTCATACGGACACGTGTTCATATGAGCGGTCCTGCAGGCTGGGGGCAGTTTGAGATAGACATTTGATTGATTTTATAGAAATGCAGAAATTTTTAAAAGGAAACCTGAATTTCAATTATTTAAAATTCTAATTGTAATTCTAAGTTAGTTTCAAGCTGAGCCTCAAAAATATAAATGTTCACTGAAATGATAATACTAATTATTAATTATAATAATAATAATAAGTATTATTATTTTATTGATTTATTTTATTTTATTTTACATCATCGACATACTGTCACCCAATTATGTTGATATGGTGCATGTGCTTTCCGTCCCAAGTCTGAAAATTCTCTCTGAGGTCCAAAGCTCTGGTGTTCTGATCACCCAGTCAGGGAGGTACGGCTAGCTGAGCAAAGCTAACATTAGCTAACAGCAGCTACAGCTGGCAGCAGTTTACTTCACTGTCCATCAGGAAAGTCTCTAAATCAGAGTGTTAAGTGTTGAGGCAGAGCAAAAATCCTTTCCCACAATCCTTCTCTGCACCTTCTCTCCCTCTGTGTTACTAAATCGGTGCAGCATTCTACTTTAAACAGCTGCTAACCATAACAAAAGGTCAGGTTCCAATGAAGATTCTTGTGTTTTGTGTCTCCTGGCCTACAGTACACTCAGTGTTAAAAGAATATATGTATTTTCAACCCAAAATACAGAGTATGCAGCTGCTTCAGGTCAACACTGCTGGTCACTTGACTGGTCAGCAGACTGGTAAAACAGAGTGAGAACATGGCTTCAACTTTACTTTCCAAAACATCACACACTAAAATCTCAAAGTAATTCCAAAATTGGCACATTTTTCAATGGGCTAACATGTCATTTAGTAATAAACAACACTTAGAAATACTGTATACTGCGTTTGTTTCCAAAGAAGAAGCTGCATCCGTCAAACTCCAGTCTGAGTATACTGCGTGTCTGTGGAGCCGCTCAAGAGTTTATCTAAGCAGGCGTGGGTGTATTTTACATGTGTCTGAGCTTGGACAAGTGTTTCGGGGGTTGTATGTTTTTAGAAGAGCTGGCGGGTTTAGTCTCAGCGTCTTGACTCGGCCCCGGCGTCCGTTCATCATGACAGAGACTGTTAGTCTTTGCTAATCTCTTGTGTTCATCTCCATGTCAGCCCAGTGTGTGGAGGCCAGGCCTCTTAGTGCCATCAGAGCAAATGATTTCTCTGGGGTCAGGCGCACAGATCCCACATAGTTCCTCTTGCTGTCCTCTTTAAACACATGCTCGGGGGCTCGGGACATGATCAAAAGCCCACTTTCACACAGGTTGCCTGGATGTGCAGCAGGCTCGTACGATGTTTGTGATTTGGGCTTCAAGAGTGGTGGAGCAGGCTCGCTGCTGTTTGATCTGGGATAGTGAAAGGCGTGCGTTTCCATGCAGGCCTCTGCTGTTTCCTTTAGCAGTAATGAGTGACAAGATGGAGGTCGCCCACCGTGGCCCTCTGTGGCCACTTCATTAGCTGCCCCGCAGTGTTTGGCTTTGCTCTGATTTACGGCTTTTTCCGTTGGACATCTTTCAGTTTGTAATTTGTCTCCAGAGCAGCAGGTCATAGGAGGATGTGCCATGATACATACTCTTTACATAAAGCTCTTCCATGTTATATTTATTCCAAATCAAGCTGTAATGTATGCTGAGGAACAACCAAGAGTGCGTGCTAATAGGAACTTATAGGGTCCTAACACTCCCCATCTAACATGTCGGCTGAAGAAAAAGCAAAAATACTTTTGGTCAAATGTTTTTTCTTAAACAAGATCACATCATTGTTTGACTAAAAGTTTGCTAGTATTTACTCAAAGTCCTACTTTTAATCTTTGTCTGCTTGCACTCCACTTGGCATCAGTTCTCAAAGAGTCCACATTATTCCAGGGCTCTTCCCCCTTCTTCAGCCTTTCATGAAGAGGTTTATTGGGGGTTGATGTCTGAAATGGAAAGCCGTGCAGCTCAGCTCTCGATGCTCTTTCTTGGAACTGAGCAGACCTGGCAGAGCTTTGATGTACAATGTGTTTAGGATCAAATGAATCATCTTCCACGCAGCTACAACATATTACACTCCTTACAATACTCAGCAGACGGGTTCAGCCTGTGAAAGTCATCAACCCCACAATAGGCAAAACATTCCCCACACCTGAACATTTTCACCACCACCACGTTTGACTGCAGGTTTCATGCACAATTTCATCAACCTGTTTCATGCACTATTACCTCAACCACACACTCCTGTTTACACCTGCAGCAGTGCTGAAGATTTACACTTTTATTGTTAACAAAGCCGTTTGGAAACTTGATGCTCTGATGTGTTTCCCCTTTGAAACTTTCAAATTAAACCACAGTCGGTTGCTATGATGAGAAAAATCTTGCCACCAGCTGAATAAATCAAAGCTCTCCTAACATTAGTTTGACAAAAATATCATAACACAAGACTCAAAAATCGGTTTGTTGCTGGACTTTCAACTACACGTACCTGCCTGCCTCAGAGTTTTGTGAAAAAAAAGCATCTGTTATTAGTGATTCAGTGTGTGAGAATCAGGTAAACATTGAATGAAGTATGACTGCAGTGTAGAGTAACCAAGACCTGTCTTGGTGAGCTGTCCTGTGAGCATTCATTTTCACGTTTCACAGTCTAGACCTGCTCTGTATGGAAAGTTGAATGAGATAACTTTTGTTATGCATTGCCGCTATATAAATCAAATAGAACTGAATTGAAATAAAGGAGAAGTATCGAATGATAGATATCAACAAACAGTTGTTGGTGGACTCAATCATAGAGGCAAAATCTCACCCTCACATCTCTCCAGGTTATTGAAATCATAATAATCATGTGCACAGTCATTTTCTTCTTTTTAAATGTACTTCCTCACTGACATCATATTAACTATTGATGTCATTTCTCATATTAATGTACTAATCAGAATGTTTGATACATGCATGTTTGTTTGATTTACAATCTGAACTTATTTGTTGTATCATTTCAAATGTTCAAATGTCGATTGCTGATTTTGGAAATTTCAGATATTCACTCTTTATAGCTTTATATATGGATCATTGTCAATGAGTTGAAATATTCAATAAAATGAAACAGTTATAAGTATAAATATGATTAGTAATCGGATGTGTGTGAGGATACGTTGTGTGCTGTGCTTTGTTCTCCTTGAATACGTGTTGCAGACATGCAGTTCATTGTACTGTATGTGATGATGCAATAATGATACTTGTAAAATATGTAAGTGTGCCACCTAGTGGCTGTTTGTTTTGAGGGCAGCACTGGTTAGATGTGACCATCTGCTGATGTTCACAAACATACAGATACATATTCAAGGCTCTGAAATTAAACAACATCATTATTTGCCAATTGGCTGTTTGTCTCTGATCTGGGTGTATTTGGATGTAGTTTAGAGTTGGAGCAGGCATGAACTTCATGAGGATCGGTTATTAACCTGCACAGGTTACTTTCCACCCACAGTGCATTCTGGGACAAGATCTGACCCCTGAACAGGAGCAAGTAAACAAAGACACTGACAATCAGTGTCAAAGCTGAGGTCCAGGAACCTGGATTGTCCAATCCATCTACATGTATGGAGAATGGTACCTGTCAAAGTGAACTGACCTTATAATATTAAATGACATTAAAAAAAAACTCCAATGGCTGTGTCAGTTGTTCTTATAGTTTGGTGTTGATGTTATGTATTAGATACTGATCCTGAGTCATCAAACACACAACATGAGCAGGTAAACTGACTGAACTTTGAATGAAGTCATATAAAAAAAAATTAAAGTACAGAGTGAGGTGTTGTCAGGCTCAGCGGTTTTCCGTGTCCAGGAGGGGGCGACAGGACTGCGTGCTCTGGTAACTGTAGTTCCCCACTGTCCAAAAAGTGGGACTCATGCACACACTCACTCAGGACTTGTTGCATTTGTCATTTTGTCTGTTTTGAAAGCAGCATCTTGACAATCTGACTGAATATGATTTTACACAACAGCTCGTGGTATTTATCTGATCTGATTATTGATCTGATTATCTGATTGTTGCATAGTTAGCATCGTTCCCCTCTTTCATTCTATGTATGCTTAAATACAGACGTGTTGGATTTACAGCTCTGGTGGCCCATGTGATCGGCCTGTACTCTATTAGAAGTGCATTTTATAGGTGTGTTTATTAGGTGTTTTTAATGGATCTCTTGCACCGATGATTGGAGTTCATTCAAACTGACCTGCATGTTTCTCTTTACCACATCTCACTTTACTGGTAAATCAGACTTTGCATTTGTATGTTCTACCTTCTGTGTGTGTGTGTGTGTGTGTGTGTGTGTGTGTGTGTGTGTGTGTGTGTGTGTGTGTGTGTGTGTGTGTGTGTGTGTGTTTGAGAGACAGTCAGTGCATGGTGAGATCAGGGGCAGTGTGTTTTCTCCCTCCTCCTCCCTGCAGAGAAAAGTGGCCTGTGATTGGACCCCTCCTGCTCCACTTTGGACCAGTGTCGTAACTGCACCTGAGCCAAGCAGCCAATGGGTCGTCTGCGCTCGCAGTAGCAGAGAGAGAGAGCAGCCTGCAGAGCTGCGGCATAACAATACACACTCTGTAGACGGCATACAGGTTTTCTGGGACGCTTACCAGCACCGTCACACCGATACACACTGCACCGATACCGGCCTTTTACACATGCAGTCAGTTTGTGGGAACTTTGATGAAATAAGATACAGTGTTTGTTGTTCAGACTTAGTCTGCAGCTCCACATGGCTAAAATATTTCCATATGTAGACGTAAAATATTGTCTTCTAGCTGATTTACAATTAAAACACATCAACCTTCAAATATCCAAATCAGTCAGTGTCTGCAGGGATCAGAGGGAGGGTCATCAGCAGAGCCTGCTACAGCCTTCCTAATCATCTTATCCTAATCACCTTATTATCATCTCATGAGGCACCTCACATCAAATCACATACAAATATATATCACATGTTGTCATTTGAAAAAATGTAGAACATGAAGAAATATCGTCAGGTTCACACATATATTTATTCCCCCCTTTTAAATAGTTCTATTTATATATATTTAAAAATGATGTCACTGTTGCGGTTTTTGAGCCTCAACGTGTACTTTAATCATTTTCATATTAATAATTTAAGATCTTTTATTTAAGTAAAAGTAAAACTCCATTACAAGTCTACAGACATTTAAAGTAATGCTTATATAGGACTATTATCAGCAAAATATTCATAGTAAAAATATTCATTCTTCAGGCCGTCATATTGTTATGTATGATATTATTATTATTAAGTGTAGTACTGATGCATAAGCTGCTTAAACTGCTGCTAAAATTTTGACTATTTGAAACACTTTGAATGAAATAACAAAGCACTGCATTTTTAATACAGTCATATGCTCTGTGTAAAATATGAATCTGTAGAATAAGAAACATTCAGTGGAGCTAAAATATGCTTAAAAATGGAAAGATTAATAAAATGGAATACAATTCAAGTAAAGTACAAATAAATACCACAAAAGTATGCTGAGTAAATGTCACTTTATTATCAGAATATATCCATGTATATTAATCAAATTCCTATAATACAGTTTATGACTATTTTAGTTTGAGCAGAAATAAAAGAGAATAAATATGAAACCTGCTGTAGACTGTGTGAGTGAAATAGACTGTGAGGATGATGTGACTGAAGCTTCACGCGGTACAAACAGGAAAGCTGCACTTTGTCTCCGGCTGACATGAGCTGTGTAACTTGTTGTGTTGGCCTGCACAAAGCTCCAATAACAACACTGATCACTGCACAGAGTTGTGAATAATCTTGGCCTTTTTACCCCACGTCGTCACCAGTCATTAGTTATGATCCACGGGGCCTCCACAGGAGCCTATTGATCACGCATTGACTGATTGATTTAGACAAATACTTTTTTCTCCCAGAGTGCGGGGTCGAGCCGCCCTCTCTGTTAATTGAAGATAACACAGTGGCAACAATGGCCCCTGTAATAGAATGAGAGTTTTGTGATTATCGCTGCAGAAAGAAAAGAAAATGAAGAAGAATGGGAGGGGTGAGGAGCAGGAGGACAGAGAGAGAGAGAGAGAGAGAGAGAGAGAGAGAGAGAGAGAGAGAGAGAGAGAGAGAGAGAGAGAGAGAGAGAGAGAGAGGGGTGGGGGTCTCTAATTAGGAAGCGGGGCGGCGTGGAGGCTGTGGCCGGCAGGCAGGCGACAGGCGCCGGGTCCCGGACAAAAGGCTGTCTGCTGCCCTAAACTCCCCCTGCTTAACCCTTTAAACCGAGACACACATACACACAGCCTGACACACACACACACTGAAGATAAATGCGTCGAACAACATGAAATATTATTTTCAGTCAAACCGACGGAATAACGCCGTCTTGTGATCATAATAATCTGTACTTACTTTGTGCCACTTGCTTCATGTTTAGATTCAAAAACATTTTCCACAAGTCATATTGTGGGTTTTGAGTCCAGGCCGATCATCTGTGTGTGTGTGTGTGTGTGTGTGTGTGTGTGTGTGTGTGTGTGTGTGTGTGTGTGTGTGTGTGTGTGTGTGTGTGTGAGCGCACAGCAGCAGAGAAAGCTCTTCCTATAAATACTTACATTACTCGACTCTTTCTAAAAATACAGGCCGCACACAATACTAAAGGAAATGCTGATTGACGGTGACTGAGGAGCGGCTCAAAATAGAGCCGCAGGAGACACGGCCCATGTTAACACAAGAACAATTAATAGACACACTGCTGCTGCTAATACTTCCACTGTTACAGTTACGGTAATATTAATAATAGTTATAAAAATAATAATACAATGAAGGGAATACTACAGCCCGTTTTATCCTGTTAAAGATCAATTACAAAAATCAAAATAATCAAGTTAAAAAAACTTGAAAATGTAACCATAATTTCACCCACACATATCACCATCCATGTAAAACTTATTTCAATACCACACCTGAAACATTTTTCTTTAAAATTCAACAAACCACATGCACAACCTGCCCCCTCAGCACCCCTTTCCTATGAAACATTTGACCGACAGAGGGCGCTCCTGCCCCACGTGTGTGTGTGTGTGTGTGTGTGTGTGTGTGTGTGTGTGTGTGTGTGTGTGTGTGTGTGTTTGTGTGTGTGTGTGTGTGTGCAGCTCTACGGGTGTAAAGAAGATGACTTCATTAAAAATTCTCACTTCATTTCTTCAGCTGTTCTCGCTCTCATTATAACATCAATAAAATGTAATAATAATTCTGATAATAACTTTAACAATAAAAATAATAATGATGATACGGTTGCAGGATTTCAGCACAACGATTTTTTTATTGAAATTGTGAGACAATCAAAAAAAAAAAAAACCCGGACAACCAGCATAAACAAGATACTTTCATCATCTTTAAATATACTTATGAATAGATATGAATGATGCGCCCATAGGAGGAATTGCTTTGAACGTCTCCTGGCTGGAGTGAAATAACCTGAGGTGTTTTTGAATCCATGTGGAGCTCTTCTCCTCTTTTCGTTTCTGTCTCTTCCTCTGTATTTGTCGGTGGATGCAGACTAAAACATGGCACACACGTCTTCTAAAAATCAGCGATGCTTCATACACAGTTTTTTTCAAACCAACAAGCGCTAAATAGCTTTCATCATTTACAGTATATGTTCATGTAAAATGAGGGAGGGAAGGAGGAGGAGGAGGGAGAGGAGGAGGACAAAAAGCAACGAGATAAATTCAAAATATATACACGCTAATATACAGCCTTGAATAAATTAATACCAATTGCATATTCTTGGATCTTAGCTTTATTTACAGAATTTGTTTTTTTTTATCTTTAATTACATAAATAGTTCAGAAACAAATTTTCTGGCATGAAATGATAAGCGGTTCTTTCTTTCTTTGTGTCATTCAGCTTTACGCCTCTCTCTTTCTTTTCTTTTTTTTAATTATTTTTGTCTTTTTGTTGAAATAATTAGGCCTGGAAAACAAAACAAGTTTTGGGATGCAGCTGTGAGACCTGCCTGTCGGCTGTGTTGAGGCTCCTGATCAGGTCTCGGCTCGGCTCGGCTCGGTTCGACTCGGGCCTTGATGCTCAAATGCTTCAAGTTAACCAAAACTCAAACACACACTCTTCCAACCGTGCGCCGCTCAGTCTGCGGAGCTGCAGGCCCTCGGGCTGGTTAGACCGATATATGGAGCCGATACTGGCCTTCGTGTGGTCCAACTCTGATACACTGGATATGATGACGTTTGACTGATTATATTTTTTTGCAGTGGAACTGATCCTGGATCTGAAGTGGTCACATTTTTTTCTTTCATGTTTTAGTGTTTCCATGTATATTTCATTACATATTTGATTGGCTGACTTCATTGTTATTTTGTAGGCTATATTATTGTATTTCTTTCATCCATGTAGAAATGTATTCCAGAGATTCAGGGGAGAGTTTTGTTGCCTGATGGTGGTTGAAATATTCCAGCCTCTATAAAGGAGAAATTCCAGAAATTTAAAAAGATTTAATTTAATTATCTGGACTAAAGCTTTGTTCCAAAAAAATACCAGTTATCGGCCTTCATCAACCCATATCGGTCAAACCCTCATCCCAGTCTCTGTAATCTGCTGTACAGGACATATGCACTTATAGTCCTCCGGTAACAGAGTCTTCATCACTTGGGAGAGTCTGCAGTTGGGGAGGGCTCCCTCTGGCCCTCCAGGCCGCTCACCAGTCTCTGGATGCTCTGCAGCTCATTCACTGAGTCCTTCATGGAGGTTTTGGGAGATGAGGTCCTCCCACTTGACCCTCCTGTTTTATGGTTGATGTGGTGCTCTGGGGCTGGACTTGTCTCCCTGCTGCCCGGTTTGGAGGATTCAGAACCTGGGTTTAAGCTGCCCTGCAGGCCGGTGGTGAGCAGACTGGAGCTCTGAGGGAGTGACACTGGGAGTTGGTAGGGGTTGAAGCGGAGCCGGGGCCTGGATGAGCCCAAGAAGGGATTTCTGGAGAGTGGGCTGGAGGTGCTGGTGGCTGGGAGGGCTGAGGCCGAGGCTGCCGCTGCAGCTGCCGCCATGTAGGTGTAGGGGTACGGGAAAAGACCTCCAAATGGAGGCATGGGGATGCCCTGGAATAAGAAAAGAGAAAAAAGTCTTGAAGTTGAAATGTGCACATCACTATTTCCAGTCAAGTGGTCAAATAATAAAATTAGTGAGACATTTTTCCAGCACACAAACAACCAAACAACTCAGCGTCTTCAGATGATTTAAAACAGATTTTCATGAAAATGTAGGGCAGACCTGACACGAACACTTCGAATGTTTCCCTTCTTTGAGTGTAAAATTCTTATTACACATAAGACTTACAAGATTACACAGAAGCCTGATAACACGTTTAAACATGAATCTGAAATCTATACATGTTAATGTAAGACAGCACAGACATCCTACAGAGACATTTGGCTTCAGTGATCATGCTTATAATAAGCTCTAAATAAAACAGGCTGAGGTTTACATGAACAGATATGGTCCTAAGAAGGTCAAACTTGACACCTTATCCTGTCTACACTCTCAACATAAGGCTCCAACTCTCCTGTCCGGTCTGACGTCAGATCAGTGATACAGGTGTACAGACAAACTGACTGAGTAACCTTCCTTACCTGAGAGGCGAGCATGTGCTGGGACAGATGGAAGGGGAAGGGGTTAGGGGTTCCTCCTGTGCCCTGGGCAGAGAGGCTGCCATTTTCCAAACCACTTGCTCCGGATACAGAAGCCAATAGATGCCCCATGCCCATAGCAGAAAAGGCTCCAGGGGCCATGGCAAACTGCCCAGGGTGAAACAACAGCGGCGATCCGGCATTCAGAGGGTTAAAGAACTGCTGACTGTGCAGGCCAGACAGAGCCAGGCTTTGTAAGTGGCCCGGGCTGAAGTGTGAGGGGCTCTCGGTCTGGACCATGAGAGGGGAGAAGGCGTCCTTACTGGCACTGATGCCTCCGGCCTCCGAGTCCTTTGTCAACGGGTCTGTGGTGTCCTTCCTGTGCCTGCCCTCTGCTTTGTCCTTCTCTAGGTTCCTGATACTGAAAATGGAGTCGTCCTTCTTTTCCGAGCTGGGCCTGTCCCTCACCCGCTCCTCACACCTGGAGCTGTAGGGGGACACGGGTTCAGGTCCTGGGCTGTTGGAGCCAGCGCAGAGCTCATCGTGATGCTCCAGCTCCTGCTCACTGTCAGTGCATGTTTTGTCATCTACAACATAAAAGCAAAACAGCGAAAACAGAGGTGTGAGCAGAGTGTCCAACTATTAATCTGCCTCATCCGCAGCCATCACAATAACACACACACACACACACACACACACACACACACACACACACACACAGTAGAGTGGCAGCATGAGCCCTCAACTCTCCAAATCCACACTGCACATTTTAGACCTATTCAGAAGTGCACACACATGACTGCATGTTAAATCTAAACATACGGTATTTAATCTGCAAAAACAACGTACAATTTTTTTTGTATTATTTGTCAAACTGTGTGAAACCTTTGTGAATATGAATGTTGGAAAAATCCCCAAATTTGAATTAATAACCGGTTTATTACTGGATGAAGCTTTGTTAAATAAACAAGATCAGACAAAATAAAAACCAAAAGTAGATTAAGTAAATTTAGGACATTTACTTTAGAAATAAAAGTCTAATGAGAGTTTTACTTCTGCATATCCTCAATGAGAACATTTCAACTGAAATATGAATATAATAACCATCTACTGTCAATCATTCCATTAATCATTTTACTTTTCATATGTGCAGCTGCTCCTGTACCAGAAATACACTGACATTCATGTTATCACACATGCCTGCATAAATGATCTTAATAATAAAATGAATAATATTATTATAATTTCTGCACATTGCTGGTTAATTTTCTCAACCAAATTTCAGCCGAGTACATTTCAAATGATTACATTTATTCTAAATATTTACAATGTCTGGATTTAATCCGGTGTCCCATATTCTCACACAAATTCATATATTGTCCCCAAAATAAATAAAAAACAAAAATATTTCTCACCTCGACTGGGCCTGCTGAACCTCAGAGGGCTGGAACCGGCTCCCAGCGGGGAGTGAACTGCGTCCCTGCCGGCCGGAGGATCACTAGACGAGGCGTCCGAGTCCGCGCCTTCTCGGTCCGCCTTACACTGGTCCTCATACATCCGCAGCGACGGCATAGTCAGCTGTTTCCTGTCAATAATAATAATAATACAATTAATATTAATAATATTAATTGTACTAATATTAGGCCTAATAATTAACGATTGACCTTGCAGAGGAAGCATTTGGCACACACACACACACACACACACAGGCAGGTGTTTGATACCTTTTCTCTCTCCTTCCGTTCCCCGTGTCTCTGAATCCTTTGGCAAACGGGTTGTTGTCAATCTTTAGCTGCGTTATCTGTTAAAACACACAGGTATAAACGTCAGAGGAGCGAACCAAATGGAAACATAAAATCAACTCTTTTAGAACCAACCACTTCACCTGGCCAACATTTAGGCCAGCAGCGCGTTTTTGGATTAACACAGGGAGAAAGCAGCGCGTTGGACCGGAGCCACGGCAGCCTCGGATATTTGCATTATTAATAAAATCGTAATGATGGGCGTTATTCTTATTGGCCCCTGGAGAGAAATTCTGCCACGAAATATTCCTCTATGGGGGCCACACGAGCCTCAGTTCCCCCAGAAAAAAAAGGCAGAGTGAGCAATACTGGAACAGATCACTATCATATCAATAATTAATACTGCGGTTTGGATCACTGCTGCTGCACGCTATACGTGCTGAAGTTGAAGAGCCCGGTGTGTGGCTCCACGTACCGAGCACTAGAGCCGGCTGAAGGCCTGTGTGGAGCTTCCAGGCACCTGGAGGCCCAGTGAGTGGCCCTGGAACAGGATGCTTCGGGCGTTTGCTATTTGAGCAGAGAGAGAGTGCTTTGCAGCATCTGTCCACTGTGGCTGCAGGCTGAGCAGACTTTAAATGCCTCCTAATCGATGGTGCCATAAACCTTTACAACAAGACCCCCCTACCCCCTTCAAACACCAGCAAACACACACACACACACACACACACACACACACACACACACACACACACACACACACACACACACACACACACACACACACACACACACACAAAACTCCCATTCAAAAATGCTGAATTTTAAAATAGATAAACATTCTCTTAAATCCAAAAAGCTTCTGATGCATTTTTATTTTTATTTCAAACAGAGGACGTCTCAGCCATGTTCGATACCGCACCACAACACACTCCTAATTTATCCACAGCAATCACCACACAGCACCCAGGCTGCAAATTTAAATCCATAGTCAAAAATATCAGCTACAGCCACAGAACAGCAATTAAAAAATAATAACAATCAGAGGGACATGAGAGTCCTCTGCAGGGAAATTAGGCGACCTACAAAATCAGATTAAATCTTCGGGGTTTGGTGGCCGTGTGAGGGGGGAGGGGCGCATGTAGGGCATTTATTATGCAAAGTATAGCAGCCATATTAGAGCAGTGTGAACACCGGCTCACCTTGTCGTTCTGATATGCTGTCACAGCCACGAACTCGGTCTCCGGGAACACATAGGTCCTGAAGGTGCTGTAGGGGAGCTTCAGGATGTCGTTGGCTCGCACTATGTGGAACCTGGGCTGGTACTTGTGCATGGAGTTCAGGATTGTCTGGACCAACACACACAAACACACAGAGCTTCGGAGTGAATATCACAGTATTTCTTTGATGTTGTGTTCCACATTCAAAGTCGACGTGCAGACAGACAGAATGTGTTGACGCGGATCATCCCGCGCATTGTTATTGATGCTGTTATAATTACTGTGTGAGCAGACTCGTCTGTAATTAGTGCGGGGCAAAGGGAAAAACCTGACCAGGCCACACATGTTGTCATGAGGCTTCAGAACCACAGCAAAAAAAAAAAAAAGAAAAGAAAAAAGGTGATTTATTTGATCCAGTTTGCATCCGGACAAAAGCTGCAAATGTTCTCTTTCATTCATTTGAAATGTAGAATTAGAGCAGAGGGCCTGAGAGCCCTAACACACAGCAAGCACGCTTTATTTAGAACGCCTTTCAAAATAAAATAAATAATATGCATTTTAAAATCCACCGTAAAAAATAAATCATATATAAAACACAAATCGGACAATATAAACGCGCGATTTAAAGTGCCCATATTTTTTTAAAAAAGACAATAGGATATGATGTTCACAGACACAGACACACGTGTGAATCAGGTCTGTGGAAAAAAAAGAAATCGTGGCCAGTAACCGATTGCAAATTCAGACTGACATGTAAATGTTGAATTTGTTTCCAGTCGGAAAGCACACTCTGCCTGCCAGTCAGATGGACTCTCACACGTTTATCATTCGCTCCGATTATTTCTCACTCTGCGTGTCCGTGAACGCAGCACAGAAATCAAGTGAAATATAAAAAAAAACATGCAACACGCAGGCCAAACTACATGACATTAAACACACCATACACCTATACTATACTATACTATACTATACTATACTATACTATACTATACTATACTATACTATACTATACTATACTATAGTGTTAGGTTACAGGCTGGAGGGGATATCAGACTCGTCATTTAAGCTCATTTTGCGTCATTTCGCTGTGACCCGGTTGGATGATACATTTAATCCCTCAGCCTTCCAAACACTCATCCCACAGATGTTTTTTATTTATTATTTTTCTAAAACCTCGCTTAGAAATAAAATATCTAAAATGTCATGGAGGCCCTGAGCTTCTGCGCAGAGCTGCTCTGGGTCTGGATCTGGGTCTGGGGGTCTGGATCCAGGCTCTGATAATATTGTGGAGAGCTGCAGGGAAACGTAAGCTGTGTGTGTGTGTGTGTGTGTGTGGTGTGTGTGTGTGTGTGTGTGTGTGTGTGTGTGTGTGTGTGTGTGTGTGTGTGCGCGCGCGTGTGCGTGTGCGTGTGTGTCAGCGGCTGTGGGAAGTCAAGTGGCGACAAAGTGTCAACAGATTCAGACTGTAAAGACGTTGAGCGACGTGGATGTGTTCTGTTTTTCACATTTATATTTCAGATGTGTGTTTCTTTGTCTCGTGTGTTTATGTCATGGACCCTCTGCGCAGTCTGAATAACGTGTTCTGTTTTTATTTTTTCCCTTTTCTCCTGGCTGTTTCTTATTATTATTTTGCCGCTGCATCGACCCACTTTTTTACACATGCTTCATAAAAAATTCATCTGATCTTAAAAAAAAACACTCAGTCCCGTCTGCTCCGACAGCAAACACCTCACACAGCATGTAAATATGAAAAAAATGTCTCAGGCGAGAGAGGAGAAAAAAACCTGTCTACTTACAAATCCGTGCTTGTCTGAGATGTTGTTGGTCAGCTTGAGTTTATGGAAAGCAACAGGCTTTGCCATCCACTGCTCGCCGGTGGCCGGGCTGTCCGGGTGGATATACATCCTCTTGGGCATCTCCGGGTCGGCCTTACCCGCCACCATCCAGCGGGAGTTGTGGAACTTGTAGCGGCAGTCGTCCGCCGCCACGATGTCCATCAGCAGGATGTATTTGGCTTTTTTGTCGAGGCCGTTTATTCGCACTTTAAACGGAGGGAACATCCTCCTGCAGGGAGAAAACACACACACATAGTCAACACACACGCCGAGATTCAAGCAGAAAAACACACAACATCACATTATCACAGTGGACCTGAACAAATGTGACAAAAGAGGCATTGAAGGCGACGCAGAGGAGAGAAAAACACGGCGCTTTGACAAGAGGAAATATTGTAATTGTCAGATATTACACGCAATTAGGCGACAGCAAAACCATAGTGTATGTGCGTGTGTGTGTGTGTGTGTGTGTGTCTGTGGTGTCTCTCTCTCTCTGTGTTGTCTAAACCCTACACTACAAAGCTGAGCAGTATATTTATGACCACACCACTTCACGTCCCTGCTTTTTGAAGTGACAGCCTGTTTATAAAATCCAGAAGCTCTGCAGTTTGAGAGATAAAAGCTAAATAAGAGCTCAGGAAACATTTTAGCCCAAAATATCCCAAATATGTCCTTTGATCAGTCTGTGGGTAAATGATAAATATTTCTAAATAAATGGAGGTTTTATTCATTTACTGTTTGGATACTTTGGTGACTAAATGAAGTCAGTCAGATCTGCATGAAGTTACACCACTGACCTCCATTTAAAAACATTAGATTTCGTGTAAAATGTGGGTCAAACCTCACGTGTTATTTGTTTGTTTGTTTATTTGTATTAATCTTTACAAACTAACATTCGGTGGGGGATAACCACCGACCAGCACAGGCCTGAGCTCCCCGTTAACGTTTAACGTGGATAAACGGATTTTTTAAAAGCTGCTTTCAACCCGTCCAGTGGCTCTTTCTCTGCATATATGCAAAGAAACTGCGGTTTAAAATATGAAAATAAAATACTGTCTGCATATCCATGAGAGGAATTATAGCTCTGGGTAATTCTTACCTTCCGGACTTGGTAATAACCATCTCCGTCCCGAGTTTATGAAACTGGTCCCAAAGATCCTTGGCTTCCAGTGTAACTTTAGGGTCGTCGTCGACTTCCTCCTCGGGCTCCAGGCTCTTCATGCTGCGGAGATGAGCCGCCTGATGGTGGCTCAGGGCCGGGTGGAGACCAGCCTCAGCCGCCCCGGCCAGGCCGTGATCCGGGATGGGCTTGGTGAGCGCACCAGGAGGCAGGCTGAGCGCCGGGAAGAAGGAAGGCTGCGCGGCCGCTAGAAACGCGGACATGGGGAAGTCGGTCGGCCGGTGTGCGTGGAAAGGGTGATAAGCCATTGCAGTCCCTGTAAAAACTGGATCTCTCATCGGTGCATCCACAAAAACCGAAGTGAAATAATGGATATCTTTAGTGGTATTTCCCCCCAAACTAAAGCCAGTGTAGGTCCGCGCTTCGCGAGCAGTTAATTTCTGTGAAGCGGTACAGAAGAGTACGGCGCCTTGTCAAACACACAGCGCGTTATCAGGGTGAAGAAAATAGCCCAGAGTTGCTGTTGATGTGCTTTTCCTTTGGTTCCTCCGCCGAGTCCTTCAGTGGAAACGGCGCTGTGAAGGCAGAGCCCGGCTGCGCTGTGAACCGCTCAGAGAAAGAAGCAGTTTCTCTGCTTCACTCATCCCACACTGACTGGAGAGATGTGGCCCCGTTCACTGCAGATCTGTGACTATCTCACATGTCCTTCCTGCCTCCATCCCCAACACTAATGAACCAAGCCCCTTTGATTGCTGATTTTACGCTTTCTGGACCAATTGTGGGCCCCTATAGGCGTGGTTCTGACAGCTCGGGCCAGACTCTAGAAGAGGAGGGGTGGGGGACAAGAAGGTGTCGGAAGCATTAGCAGTAAGAAAACATGTCAACAGAATAAAATATTAACCAATGACAGGAAAGATCGGGAAATCCCACCCCCATTTCCAAGCCAAACACCGGGTCAGCCCTCAGTTCTTGGCCGGTGGAGGCATCACCTCTCTCGGCTTGCGTTTTTACAATGTCGCCTCCGGAGAAACCAACCTGTCCACAGCCTCAGTGTCTTTAACGCACCTTAAACAGAGGAACAGCTCCACTTCTCCACGTCTGCCTCTGTCTTTTAGAACAACTCCCAACAGTAAATCCACGACTCGCAGCTCACGCTCTCTCGGTCGCTCTCTATAATAACAGACTTGTAATTATTCCATGTTATTGGCTGTTTTGACGCTTAGGCTGGATTTGCCTCACACTAGCCCAGACCATGTTAGCTGTGTGTACACTGACTCCAGTCTCATACAGCCCCGGCTCCCCCCGGGCGAGAGCCGCTTATCTGTGCGCTTTGTTGATCGGGCTGACTGGAAGGCGGCAGCAGCAGCGTAATAAAGAGACGGGGCTGGAAAAGACAAACCCAGATGCTGCGTGGAGGAAAAAGAGGAAACCAGATGAATGAATTCTGAGGGAAAAGGAAAGAGGAGGAAAAGCGGTGAGTGCTCAAACTCTTCTTGTTTGGATAAAGTTTCATATTTTTCAGACTTTTTTTTTAGATTTGTATTTTTTAACGAGGCAAAAAATATTTTTTATTGTCAGAGCAGATTTCTTTTATTGTTCCTGCTGTTTTACGTCGTGCTGATTTTGCTCAGTATCGTTTTGAATGTGAACATCAAACAAGCGCAGCGACGAGATGATTTAGTGCTCAGCCTCCGAGCGCAGGGCAGGCCGTGGTAGCGTGTAATCTCCGACAGGTTGTATTTTGTCAAACCACGGACAGTGCAGGGCTCCGGGAGCCACGGGGCAACCCCCCTCCCTCCCTCTCTCTCCCTCTCTCTCTCCCCAAACCAGCCTCCCGTGCACTCCGCTCTGCTGAGCTCCTTTAGAGAAAATCCAGCTCCGCAGCTCTTGATTAACTTGGACTCAGTTTGTTAAGGAGCCGCTCGGCGCCAGTCGGCTGATGCGCTACAATAAGAACAATCTCTTGTCTCTTTATATTTACCCTGAAGTCCTGCATGTGCGAGCCCCTCCGGCCCCCTCAGCAGCCTCATCTGCGTCTCAGCTCCACTCGCTCTGCCTCGGTCATGACTTGGTGTCAGATGTAATTTTTTTCGTTTTCTTTCTTTTTCTTTCTTTCTTTTTTTTGGGATAAACAGCTGCTCTCTCCAGGCAGGAAGGACGGTGGTGTGGGCCACAAGCGTCGACAAAAACTGAAACAAAAAGTGATAAGCCTTCTGAATGAGGCTGTTAGACACAACTGCGCATTTCCTATTAACCCCTGGAACGTCGCCGAGTCTCGGTGGCTTCCGTTGACAGGGACACAGAACTCTTACTGGCCAGTAAAAATGACTAGAATATTATTTATAAATATTATTATTATTAATACATTCAATTAAAATGCACCCTTTCTTAACCTGTCATTTCAGAACTGTAAAACAATCATAGTCACTCTGCTTTAGAGATAAAAGGCGCAAAACAAACTTTTTTAAAACTTAAATGTGACGCAAAAAACGCATTTCCACAAAATCTCACAGCAGCGGGCACGTGTGTGTCAGATCCAGCATGTGATTTAAGAGCATGAAATGTTTACACATCTCCACTGTGTTACACACTTGTTGCTCGGCTTCCATCAGACTGATACAGCCATGCGTCAGGAGTCAGCAGGCCAGACAGGAGCAGCTCCACTTGTACCTGAGCGAAGCCAAAACAGCCTGTGCAAAAAAAAAAGCTGGAAACAGACACAGAGTCCCCGGAGCATCCAGCGTTTGGCGCAGTGAGGGGCATCAACAGCAGAGCAAGTGGCAATGTGGGGAAAAAAAAGTATTTTCTGTCGGCCAAAGAGCATTAACTACGCGAGAATGTAAAATCACCATGAATGCCCTCCACGTAGCTCCCAGTTTTCTTCACAGTTAGATTGTGGTGTGTATCTGCTATAATTTGGCCGGACAGCTGACTTGTTTGAAATGCTGCACCTTCAGATTTATGAAATGACAGACATGTAGGAGCGCCGTGGGAGCAGCGGCGGTTTGTCAGACTTTTTTTGGAGCTGCATGCACGGCGCTTTAGAGAGGAGGAAAAAAATTAGCAACATATGGAGGTGGATAACGGTTTTTCTGCCGGAATACTCAACTGGATAATTGTATCAACAAATGCTTGTGCAAATTAGTCACCATTTATTTGTTCTGTGCCGTCAACGGTACAGAAATCTCCATTACGCGCGATTTAAAAGTCATTAGGTGGAGAGGAGGACTGCTCCGAGCTGCTGCTACATCTACATGGAAGGGGCGCAGTGCTGATAGATTAACACATTCTTTGTGCTGGGCATTGATGAACGCAGACAGTAAATATGTTCCTTATACTCTGGAATGTATGTTCTGGGTGTCAGATGTTGAAGAGAAGCAATCTTCACAAAGAGTTTGAGAACCTGCGAAAAATGCGCAAAATGAAGTTTGGAAACCTCTAAAAAAGAGCAGCAAAATCTGATTTTTTGTTCCCAAATTTTCTCTTTTATTTGTACCTGACATAATTTATGACTTCCACAAAAATGTTTATGTGTATCTTAAACCCAGAAATAAGTCAGCACGAGCAGGTTTGGGGGTTTAAATTCAGTATTTGATGCAGAGCTGTCAGTCACCCTGTAAACTGGGCTTCTATTTAAAGTGAATTAAGTGCGTGCAGGACGCGTTCCATACAGTAGGAAGTTGACTAAAGCTTTTCTGTGTCCTTCATCCGTCCGCTCAATAAAACACACTCAACACAATACAGCAGCAGATGTGAAAATGTGCGTAAAAGCGTCTTCCGTCCCGCTCATTTGGCCCCCTCGTGTCAGCGATCCGGGGCAAAGACGCTCTAATTACAACATAACGGGACAGTTTTGCGCCATATTCGTCTATAATCGAGTATTGTTATTTTCTTCCTCCCCTCGACATTGTTCCTTTCTTCCTTTTATCTCTCCATCTTCTCCTCCCATCTCCCTGCATCATCTCTCCGGCTATATTTAGCGACTAGACTGAGGCCTTGGCGCCAGACCGTTTAAGACCTGTCAAAGTCCCTCATATTTCCCCTTGTCACATGGAAACCCAGCGACTTGCGGCCCTCTCCTCCTCCTCCTCCTCCTCCTCCTCCTTTTTCTTTTCCTTCTCCTCCTTCGTCCTCCTCATGCAGCTACAAGCAGCCCCCCCCTCCTCCTCCTCCTGCCTCTTCTCCTTCATCTCCTCCACTTCCTCCTCCACCTCCTCTACAGTTCACTCTGCTAAATGAAACATATCAGTTCTCACTTGTAGGAAAAGCACAATGTTTCCTCATACCCTACCCAACACAGGCACGCGCACGCACGCACGCGCACGCACGCACACACACACACACGCGCACACACACACACACACACACACACACACACACACACACACACACACACACACCATACTCATATATCATAATTTTTTGGAGCAGTAGCAATGACATAGATGTTTTTCGGGCACCTGATGCATCACAGCTCCTCTGACCGGACATGACTTCACGACAAACTCAATCATAAACTACAACCACAGTTAGCTCCAGTTACCCACCGGCCTGTTCCACCTCCACCCTCCTGTTCTCACAGTCATGTATCTGTACTGCACCTACAGTCCTGTTTGGAGTTTGCGTCTAACTGACAGGTAGAGCACCAGATGGGGGCGCTATAGTGACCCAGGGGAGTCAGAGGAGAGCGACAGATCTGTCACATCCACAGGCATTACATAGCGCACACTAATCAAATTAAAATTGGGGTCATTGTCAGTTGTTCTAATGATGAAACCGTCTCAGAGGTGATTGTCCTGTGAAGAACCTGCTCGTGCCCCCGTGTGGCCCCGGAGTCACTTGATGAACCTCTGACGAGGCAAAAATCTCTTTGAGTTCAGGTGAACGAGCGCACAAATGTGCGCGCACCTTCATGTATTTATGACACATCAGTGATTCTGGCGCATGTTCCCAAATATAGTAACATCATGTGCTGTCGTCAGTTTGTTCCTTAATAATACAAGAATCTCCTCTGTTGCCGGTTGCCGGTCAGGTGCGCGAGGATCCGGTCTTTACTTCACCAGTTCATTTTTTAAAAGCGCCAACAGACATTTCAGATGACTTTATTTGTTTGTGCATCAGGACATATTTATTCCAGTGGATCCCCAAACAGACTTCATATTACACAGATGTTATTATATATATTCCATTCATAAATGTTGCGTCAGTAAATAACTTTTGATCCTGCAGAAACAAAAATGCCTCTTCACTTTGTTTAAAAAGACATGTTAAATATGAATATTGCGAAAAAAGATCGCTGTAATATTTCTGTGTTCATCCGCGTGTCTGATCATTTTTTTATTTTAAAGATCTTTTTAATATTGATCCGCAAAATAAAAAGATTGAATTTAAAAGAGAGAAATGTCATCTGATCGAACAGTAAATACATTTTAATCATGTGTGTTATTTTATTTATTATATTTTCCAGTCTTGTGTCAAAGTGCGACAACTGTCTTTAAAGTCAAACTAGCGCAGCTTTAATGCGCCAATCCGCAGACAGACAGACAGACAGACAGACTAACGTGTCTGTTTAGTTCTCACTCTTCATCTCAATATTCCAGCGCGGGTTTATTTTTAATACAGTACAGCTGATGATGTTTTCTTACAGTTTGATGTTTGTTGGGACGCATTCTTTTTTTTAAACCAGCAGAATAATGTGTGTGTGTGTGTGTGTGTGTGTGTGTGTGTGTGTGTGTGTGTGTGTGTGTGTGTGTGTTTTGCAGATGTGTTGACAGCGTGGAGAAATTTAATTAGCAGCTGCAGCGCCGGGAAACCCTGAATCCCATTAGGAGCGCAGCAGAGGAGCAGAGGCTACCTGCGGGCCCTCTGCTCCCATTCAGGGACGGAAGAGTCTAACACAGACCCGGATCACCAGAAACTCACCAGAAACCCTACAACACACACACACGCCCCGACACACACCCACGCACAATACACACAATAATATTCACAACGTCTCATCAGAACTAGAAACAAATGCAAAGAGTCGATTTTAAAATAATTTGTTATTTTGGTTATTGTCAGGGCCAGTCCGTGGAATGATTATAGATTTGTAGGTTTAAACAAGTTTCAAATGATGGAATATCGATTATATTTATTTGAAAAATCGAACATTAGATTTTCTATATGGTTTACTAATTATTTGCGGCTTCAAAATGCCGCAAAAATTAATAAAACATCCCCAAGTGTGTCCCCATGCTGTCACAGAATGTCGGTGTTTGTCAGTCTGACCTGATCTTAATTCAAAGAACCATTTCCTCTTCAAATATCTGTCACATATCCTCCTTCATATGTCAGATGAATTTCCATTCTACACATAAATTAAAATAAATTCAAGCTGGAGCTTAAAATGCTGTAAACTTCAGTTTAGCTGGATTTAGGCTGCTTCCTCTTTTTAGAACAGGTGACTTCACCCCGTAGCAGCTCTGACACTCACTCATTCATCCATGTGTTTCTTTTTAAGGATAAATATGGAGGATGAAACTGAAGCTGATCCAGAACAAAAATCCTGCTCATGTTCCTGATTCACATCTAATCTCCATCCAAGCTGACAGCAGCACACTGAACTCAGATCGGTGAGCACATCTCCGCCTTTGTCTTGGACACCTTACACTGTGCAGGGTCCTGACACACTGATGGTGAGTTTTTAGAGTTAACAAAGCTGTCTCTGTGCCAGCCCGCTCACAAAATGTGCTTCAAGGACCTCCAGGGCTCCGGAGGTGCCTGATGGAAGTGTAGAAAAATAGGCGAAGCTGATGATAGATGTTTTAGATGGCTGTAACAATAATTCAAAGATTGACCTCTTCCTCACTGCAGTCATAATTTGAATTGTCTGCAGTGTACTGTTGGATTTAGGTTTTAGGATCTGTGACATGGACCTCAGAATGGCCTCGGGCCTTCTGCTGGTGTGGATCAGAATCTGATCAGAACATTTAACCTCAGAGAAAATCACTGACACACTGAACAATCACTGTTTTCTGGAGCTGACCAGGGAATGTGTACTTACATAAATCTTAGTAAACAACTCATATCTGGGTGTGCATGTAGACAGTTTAATATTTCAAATGAATAAATGTTATCAAATATATTTGAGATGTTGATGATCCAAACGAACAGAGCCACAGGACAGACAGGTGGAGTTTTAAGATTTAACGTGAGGATGGTGTGATAATAAAACATGCAGGAATCATCCAAGGTAAGTGTCACTGCTTGGAGGAGTTGAATTCTATATTTTCCTTTAACTATTATCTTCTAACTGCCTGTCTGTTTTTATTTTCAACTAATGTTTGTAATTTTGTGTGAGTGTTTAACTCAGCTTTTAAACATTTTTTTTTCCATTCATCTGAAGAGAATCATTTACAGTCTCAGAAATGTGTCTCAAGTTCAGCAGAATTCAGTGAGAGAACATGCAGCTGCTTTAATTTTGATGTGATTCAGTGAGTGAGTGCAGATATTCTATTATGTTTATTGTGTATTATATCTATTTCATGTATGCTGTGGTGTTTCCATAATATATAGAAAATAAAATGCCAGTATAGAAGTATATAGTGAAATTCCACTTTATTCTGGATTGTAAAAATTAAAAGGATATTTTGATCATTTATTTCTGAGAATTGTCCTCTAACATTATTTTTCTGGTTGAAGCTACATGACATATTAATCCATAATTAGGCCTACATTTCAGATTTAGTAAGCAGGTTCACATGACACAAAATGTTTTCCTCACATCTCACCTTTTATAAGCAAAAGTAACAATTTTCTGTATTTAAAAAAGTCTCCTGAGTGACGTTCCTGCTAATTTGAAGTGGATGTATTTACTTTACTGCTGCAAGAGCTCACAGTTTGGATAAGATTAGTGAGCAGCACAATTTCATGCATCAGCATCAACTGCTGGCTCTTTAAAGAACAACAAATGAACGCGATCCCTCCGGTCCAGAATCACACAGATCTTTCTGCTGCTTTGCTTTGGAGAAATGAAGCGAGCAGGAAGTCCTCTGTTCAGTGCTGAGACAATGGACGATGACAAAGCTGGAGTGTATGCACACGATGAACCCGCTCACACTTTACACTTAGACTCCACTGACTGATTTATTTGGATGTGCAGCTTGACTCAAACATAGTGTTTATGGTGGTTAAAGTACCACACTGCTTACACAGCCAAGACTAAACTGTTAACTATGAGCTTTTAGCATAGTGAAGACTAAACTGCTACCATTTAACCTAGTGCATGCTAAGGTGCTAGCATGGTTCCTCCCTGCTCTGTCATGTTCTATTCCTGTTAAATAAATAAAAAACAGACTGTTCTTTAGCACATATTTTTAAAAAGGTTCCAAAAGTTCATCCATGTTCATAATTTGTAATGTTGTGAATATTGTAAAATGTTTCTAATGACATGTTGGAATCAAATAAAAGTTTCAAATGGAAAGCTGTTTTTTTCTCCTTGTACTTGTTGCATGATGTTGAAATGACACATCCTGCCAGCTGGAGCTTATTTCTGCTTTATCCATGAGGGAGTCCTGCAGATAAAGCTAAATAAACACGTTCTGTAATAGTTGTATTTTTTTTATGCATTAATTCTGTTGACCAACACACACACACAACATTTTCACATGCTGTACACGTGACTGCAGATACAGGCTCACTGTTTCTGATTTAAAAATGTTTAAAAAGTTATTAATTTAATTGTCTGTGCAAACCGTTTCTGGCCATGTCTTCATTTTGGATATGTGCCAGTGTAGCTGGGCAAGGACTGCTTTTTGAAAATTTTATGGCTAGTAGCTCATGAACACATTGATGAGATGAAATAAAGCATACAAGGAATAATCCGCCACTAATCTAATTTGAATTTGAATTAGTTCAAATGGTTTCAATCCGACGTTTTATTTCATCCAAAGGAAAAAATCTTTGTGGAAGAGTTTTGGAAGTTTTGTGCTGATTAGCAGAGAAACAAACATGCCCTCTTGTTTCTGTGCTCGTTCAGAACAAAGAGCCAGAGTCGCCCATAAAAAGTGCTTTAACAACACTTTACTGCCTGTTAAAAAATATGGTACTAATTACCAGTGGTACTATGTGCTGATGGTCACCACCGTGGTTGAAATCTGAACGGCACAATTAGGAACAATCAGAGAGAGAAAAAAGACAGACAGTTTCATTTCCTTGAGTTTTTTTTATTATTCTTTTTTTCTTGCATGAATGCTGGGAAAAGAAAGGAGTATTTTACAAATCTAATCTTACCGTCAACAATAAGCATTTGCTCTGAATTAAAAGACGTAAATTACATGCCCTCATTCAGTGACCGAGCAACAACAGGCCATCATGACATGCAGCCAATCCAACAAACACTCACACGTGGGATTGTACACTACTATTATCATTTCATGTCTTTTCTAAGGCGACTCTGTAAATAGTGCATTTCAGATTTCACCAGACTAACAGGCAAAATGTGTTTGATAAAGGAATTTATGATTATCAAAGTCAGTCTACTCTGATACAGGTAAAGCTAGTACATTAAAGGAAAATTCTTTTTTAGAGATCTAGAACTCAAGGGAGACAGAGTTTGGTCAAAAGTGGCTGATGTATAAAATACAGCATGACGGCTCCATGCCTCTATTACTCTGCTCAATTAAAATTTACTCTCTGGAAAGGCCGAGTGGGGGAATATATCTCAATGATGTCAGAAACATATCTCAATTACACAGTAAACATCTAAATTACTTCAGCAACGTAGTAATAGTGTCATCTCATTACTGCATCTTTTGTCCAATGTAATTACAGGAAAATCAAAGGCATGAGAGGACCAAATTTAATCAAAAACACTTAGCAAGAGGCCATGAGAGCAGCAACACACACACACACAGACATGGAGGGAAAAAGAGCTGCTACACGTCACTGACTGGAATAAACATTTTTTCTCTGTCCGCGCTCCCTTTCTCATGGCTCATTCAGACAACAGGCACACCGTAAAACTTCAAACACAAAGAATGATGGCAGGCGCAGGGAGGAAACGGCAGACATCAGCTGCAGAGAGGAGGAGAGGACGGCTGGTCTCCAACAACGTCTGCGTCGGCTGGCTTCTGATATAACACGACGACAAGGTAACAAAGCAGGGTCAGATAGATGTGCTGGGCTGATACTGGTCCGTTATTAAATCTGATATTGAAAACAAAGGACATTCCTCTCGGACCGCGGCTGTATCAAAATACTCTGCATACTCTGAGGAAACTACAGTTTAGATTTGGTTAATTGCTCAGAAACAGTTACAGTTAGTTGAAAAATTAGTTTTCAAAAGTCTACAATAAATCTGACGTGAACGCAGTTTAAGAGTCATTTTAACAATGGAAGGGTGAAATTAAAAATAAGTTGGAAAGCTCCACAAACTACAGCCATCCGCATAAAAAATATTAGCCTTCAAATCCAACCCCGGAAATAAAATACTAATACTGTCTATAAGGGGGATCACACTGATTTGTGACCTGCTGTATGAGAAGCGAAAAACACAAAACAGACTGCACAGAGAAACACAAATCCTCGACATGGTTTGGTTTCAGTTCAACACATCAGTGTGCCAGTGTGATGCTGTGTGTGTGTGTGTGTGTGTGTGTGTGTGTGTGTGTGGACAGATGTGGGGGCAGGTGGGCTGGACGGTGGCGGTGTTTCCTGGAGGAGAGGTGGGGACTCTAGGGGAAGTTGGTGGGGAAGAGGCTGAGCGGCTGGCTCTCGTTGGTGGGCAGTGGGGAGCGATAGCCCTCGAAGTTGCGTGGGATGCTGCCGCTGGTGGAACCAGAGCTGTTACTGAGGGTCTCGATGCTGCCCTCCCTCTGCAGCTCTGCGGGGCGAGAGACACAGACAGACAGAGAGAGAGAAAGAGAGAGAGAGAGAGAGAGAGAGAGAGCGAGAATGTTGAGCCGGAGCCATCAGGTGATCTGTTTTAAATCACAATGTACTGAGCTGATCAAACAACAGAACTGTGTGAGCCAAATGTCCACACGAGCAATTTGTCTTCTGACAGATACTCAGATGTTTCCGCATTCTGACAGAAACAAAACTCCCTTGTTAGAAAGCTGAATATCAAATATAAAGACTTATTTATCCCTTCTCATCCATTTCTAACAAAAATGTAGAGCCCGGTCCTCTGGCAGCCATTTTTGGTGTGGCACCAGGGGAAAACACAACTAACGATGGCTCAAAGAAAAGCAATAGCATTCTCTTCATTGTTGGCCAGGAGATTGATGTTATTTAAGTGGATAAAGGCGGCACAGCTAACTCATGAACGATGGGCAGAGGAGGTGATGGCACAGCTTCAATTAGAACATGTTAGATTTACTTTGCAGGGCAACACTAAGAGATCTAAGGTCTGGCAGCCTTTTATTTCTTATTCTGAACATGAGTTTTCATCTGCTCCAACATAACCAGCTTCTGAACTTTTTTTTGAATGAATGAATATTACTATTATTACCACACAGGTGGTGCGTATGTCTAATGTCTAGTAGTAGTAGGATCTGTCTTGTTACTGTTCTGTCTGTAATTTAGACCTGTATTTATTTTGAATCCTACTATTTTGTCTTGAATGGGATGTTTAAATATGAAAATCAATAAAAACCTTTTGATTATTATTATTTATAGCAGTAAATCCAACGTGTCTGTAGTTGCAAATATTTAAAAACTATTAAGCATCAAAGGTTAGTTCTGAATGCTCTGTCAGGATACCTGATTTATGTCAAAATCTGATACATTTTTCATGCATGCAATTTTTGCATTTTGACACTTTCTTGTTTGGCTACTTGTGTTGACATGTTAACACTGTTTGAGCAGTTTACCTTGATTTGTTCAATGATGGATACAAAGATTGAAAAGAAAAAAATGTTTTGGTATTAACACCATAAGTGAGTAATGTATTGACACCAATATTCAGTAGCCTTACTCATTGATCAAAACAACTTTTAGTGTCCTTAAATAGACTGTATACATCGAACCTGAATGTAAAATCTGAAGGTGTTTCTTAAAGGGTAATTCTACTTTATTACAATTTAGATCTTATTTGTGTCCCTTGGGTCATTGTATTGCTAATAATATCAGACAGAGAGCAACAGGTCAGTCGTGATCAGGCAGGTCGTAAATAAATTAAAAAGTTTATTAACATGTTGTACTGTAAACATGCTTTGCATTTCAGACTACCTTCTGGGGCGGCTGTGACTCAAGTCTAACGGACTTACTGTGTTTCATGTTCCATATGAGAGCATTACCAACACTGCTGGTGCTCTTGTTGACAGTCTTACCTCCAAACAACCTGACTGATTCATGTTTCTTATCCTGTTGTAGGGATGTTAGTGTGTTCCCGGGTCTTAGATCTTATTAGTGTGGTGGGTACACGGTTAATAATCCACAGTTGTCCACTGTTTCAGCAACATACATGAACATATAAAATCAACCTCAAACGTGGCAGGAAACGAGAGGATGATTTTAAATTGACAGTTTTAAGTGTACATGACAGTCGGGGGACAGTGAACATTTTGCTGCATCATCACCACATTTCGCAGATGGTAGGAATGTAAAAGGAGATCCCAGGAGTTTCCCTTCACGTCGCTTCACCATGAATTACTCCACACCTTTGGGATTAACCAGCAGTTATTCCGCGACTTAACCAAACAGCTCGCTTCTCCCAGAATGCTCTCTGACATGTTAGTTGCTCCGCAGCCCTTCGACATCCCTCACTGTGGACTAACCAAGCTGCTCTGGTGAGGATTCCTCCATGAGGAACTTATTACTGTTATTACATGCTGTAAACCATATGCGTTGATATATGGACAGAATGGCATGCGTTTAAGTGGCAGCACAGTATTAAGACTGTGATGCATGTAGTGCATTGTGACGTCCATCAGGCGTCCTGCTGTACTTAATCTGCTGCCGCGTCCGGGCTGCTCTGTTGACAGTGGTCGACGCCCTTGTGAACGTGCAACACTGTGCATCTATGACAGAGTATGACTGTCGTCAACAAATTGAGAGCAGGTTTCATAATTCATGTACATGGAAACAAAAGTGCACATAGTTACTGTTGCTACATGGAGCATGCTCTTCTGTTCACATGGCTGTTTCTTTCCTACTTCACTTTTTTTTTTCTTGCCTCACGACAGGAGCCGTATCAACCAATCAGCCTGTTTGACTTGCAGATGTACGTTGAGTTCTGAAAGGTCTGAACACCTCTCATGGCCTCTGACCTGCAGTCAGCTATGGCATATTCACTGAATCATTGTTTTAGCTTAATGTTCAACTGACTCTGGCCATGGTGGGTTACACTGCATGACATGACACGTGTCATCTGACACCAGGAGTACACACCAGATGCACCACAGACAGAAGAAGGAAATGTATGGTAGCCAATGAGCTGATTTGGGGAGTAAAGTAATAAAAATATTTTTTTTAATCACTACTGCTGCTGGGAAACAGTACAAAGCACAAATCCTGATGCGTCAACAAAAACCCTGCAACTATATGTGCTTACATAGAAATCACCAGGCGCAGGTGTTTTTATGTGCACAGCATGCTGTCAGCGTGTTGTTTCTGGTAAAATGTTTGAGTAACAGAACCTTTAGTTTAGCAGCTTATCACATTCCAAAACACTGCACAGAGTTCAATAAAACTATGAGGAAACATTGTACAAAGTTATCCACAGCACTTATCTTTTCTGGTGACAGTTGCCAAGAAGACACACTGGTAGATTACCCTGCATTGTTTTAATGCGTGGCTTGTTTTTTGGCCTTGGAACCGCAGTGTACTTTTGCACACTTCATTTTAATTTATGCACCAGGCATCACTGCATGTGAGGAAAAAATAGTGATGGGCTCTTTTTAGGTGAATTAATGTGGAAAAAAAAAATCAAGAATAGATTCTGACATTAAAAACAAACAAAGATAAAATGTGAGATGCTGCTGTGTGCGTGCGTGTGTGTGTGTGTGTGCGTGCGTGTGTGTGCGATCTGCTGTGACCCGAGTTTCTGTCTGCTATCATTTTAAACTGTTTCCACTGCTGGAGTTTTTACTGCGCCAGAATATCATGCTATGAATTCTTTCTGCACTTTGAGATGATGTTGAACTGCTGAACGCTGTTTGTCTGTCAAAAACTAACTGCAGAACACATTGGTGACCTTGAGATGAACAGGAGGTCTAATTAGCTTAAGAGTCTTTTCAAATTCATGCTGCACTGACATAAAACCACAGCGTGTGTTTAATACGTCCTGCAGATGTTCACAAGTGAATATGGATACTGTCTTTGTCACGGAGGGCATGCAGGAAGTGGGAGCTTCTTTCTTCAGCGCAGGAAACCTAATACAAACCACGCCGTTATTATCCTGGCTAACACGCAATGTGCCACTCTGCGGTGTTATCCCATCCCGCCGCCAGCCCGCCCTCCCTCCCCCCTCCTGTTTAATTCCCAAACACTGCACAGGGCTGAAACGCCGCAGTAATGCCAGGCAGACATGAGGACTGCTGGTTCACACTGCTCCGGGTTCAGCTCATAAGGCCAATACTGGTACTTTATTGGACGAACTTCCTAATAATTCTTTTTATCTGACAAATAGATTATGACCTGACAGCTCTCCTGTGTTTCCACTGAAACCTGGCATAACAGTTTTATTAGTGCTTACTAGCAACTACAATATGAATGTGCCAAACCGATCATATATCACTTGTGTATATCTGGATATACTTTGTATGAATATATCACTGAGACTAAATAATGTACCAGAGATGTGCAGAAGTCTGGAGTTGATATTTGAATCTCCTGCAAAATACTGGAGTTGATAATCTAATAATATGTTCCAGTATTTAGTGACTTGGGGGGGGGGGGGGTTACAATATACTGCATATGTTGATATATATCTATATACAGTAACTGCTGCATGTAGCCAGTGTGTGTAAAGGATGCAGGAGAAGAACACAATGTTAAAAGAGCGAACGAGCAAACCTAAAAACAAAAACTATTTAAGACATTTAAGAAGAAGGCAGCACAGACTGTTCAATATCAGCAGACAGTCGGCGAATTCTGCACGTTAATACACAATTTCTGTCTCGCACGGTTGTGTGTGTATATACAGTATCACAGCACACACACACACCACAGAGCCGGGGTTTATCTGTAAGAATATGGGTCATCTGTAATGATATCATTTTTCCAGCCACGGCTCCAGGCATGCAGAGACAAGTGCTGGAGCCACTGAGACTGAAGCTCACCTCTCCTCTGCAGTCCTGCTCTGCTCCTGTTCGCCAACTCCTCGCCTCAGTGCCAATGTGACACCCAGGGGTCCTTCAGGAGGACTGAGGCGATCTCTAGCAAAATGCTGCTGTGCTTATTTTTACCCTTAGCTTTATTCCTCCTGTCATTCAGTCACATTCGATACATCGCTTCCCTGTATACCTCGCTTTCTTACATCACAGCTTCCTTGCTTTTGACTGTAACTGCCAGCCACTTGTCCAGCCAGATAGCCTTTTTGCCAACCCCAGCTAGCCCAGCTGGATATACACTGTTGCAGTGTTATTGTAGGAGCCGTAAGCTGCTGAACACCCCAGTAAAGCCCTAAAGGCCCTTTCTAGTGCTGCCTAATCCACCTCATTGTGTGACGCCTACCAGCTATTCAACAAGTCTTAACCTCTCACGCCCCCGACACAATCCCCCAGTGCTCTAATGTTGGGGATCTTTTCCTCTGGGACTGATGTCACTAGGTAAAGTAATATGGTTATTTACAAGGTGGTTTTTGTCCGACGTGATGTGTAGATAATGCTGTTCTGGAGGGAGGCCAGTGAAGAAATGGAAACTACTGTAGTGTTTGACTGATATGGGCTTTTAAAGGATGGCTGACCTGAGACAGCTGATAAATATTTTGTGCTAATATATAGCAGCTTATCTTTAAAAATGTCATTTTCAATGCCAGAAATGATATGCATTTGAAACTTGAAACTGATAGCAGCGTTTTAAACGTGGATGCAGTGTGCAGTGTTTCCTGCAGAGCTTTATCCCTGTGAGGGGAAAAAGCTCTCAGATAGCATTTTGACTGTTATGGGTCACTAAAATAAAATGTTCTTGACCACAAAAGACTGTGGACTCCAGATACCGGCACGTGTGGAGCCTAATCTTGGAAGTCATTTTGTTGCTGGTGTTGACTCTGTATGACCGCTGGGACTAGGGGCTGTGTTCTGGGACAACACCGTTGGCCAGACTTCAAAAGAAAGTGCAAGTCAACGCAAGATACAGAGCCGAAAAAGCTATCAGTAAAATAGCAGCAGATGCCACAGCTGGAGATAACAGGGGAGGTTTTTCAGACTGACGTAGGGAGGAGGAAGAAGGGAGGGGGAAGGGGGCAGGGGTTCTTGGTAGCGTTGAACAAGAAAGAAATATTTGACCGTTTTTGTAAAGACGTCCTCCCACAACCCGCCAGAGACACATATAACAACACAGCAGCAAGCTAATACCTCATCAGCCAATCGGACATACAGAGGGAACGATCAGAAATGGTCTGCTGTGAACAGGCCTTAATCCTCTTATACAACACACACACACACACACACACACACACACACACACACACACACACACACACACACACACACACACACACACACACACACACACACACACACACACACACACACACACACACACACACACACTCCAGCAAACACACTTTCATTTTCATACACATGGGCTAAATCTAGCCTCAAATGCAAAGTCCAACAAATATGTAGCTGACAATATAGAACACACCTTAATTTTATACCAATCTTTCATCTTACAGCTTGTTTTATTTTCACCACTGCTATCAGTTTGGTTACCCACCCAATTATTCGTGTGGATCTGAGAACACTAGTAGCTTTGGGACAGGTCTAAGTCAGGACTACATAATGGCAGAGTTGAGCCAAGGAATCAGTCTGTTCATTTTGATGGATGCTTTCAGTGGACAGCTGACAGGGTCATCATTCATATTCCATTTCCTTTTTTTCCAGTTTGACTAACTCTGGGCAAACACAGCCATTAACTCAAAGACGGACTAAGACTGCAATAGAATGAAACTGGATAACGATCCGAATGAGCCACATTTTGAAAGCAACCTGGGCTCATTACTGACCTTCAAGTCAGCTGTTTGACAGAAAGAAAAAGAAAAAACAAACTCATTTCATGACATGTTACTATAATATTATATGCAACATTTCTCTATTAAACTAAAAACTGCTTCATGTGTGTTAAATATTTTGAACACCAACCACTGAGAAGACATGAGATAGATATTTTTGGGGGCTTCATTGAACCTTTACAGGATAGTAACATCTGAAGAGTGCATGAAGGGAGACATACAGACAGAGAGAGAGAGAGAGAGAGAGAGAGAGAGAGAGAGAGAGAGAGAGAGAGAGAGAGAGAGAGAGAGAGAGAGAGAGACATACAGACAGAGAGAGAGAGAGAGAGAGAGAGAAAGAGAGAGAGAGAGGGGACATGCAGCAAAGGGACACAGGTCGGATTTGAACCCTGGGCCACTGCAGCAAGGACAGAGCCTTTGATCACACACTCTACTAGGTGAGCCCCACCTCGAGATATAGTTGAAAGCTTTAAACACACACAACTACATATACAGAGCACTTCCGGTGGCCCTGACTGGCAGTGTGTCGGTGTGTCATGTGCATGTTGTGGTGAGACTAGACTCACCGCTGAGAGGAAGGGATCAAATGGAATACAGAGGAGCTCTTAATCAGAGGGTCTGTGCCAGCCAGGCTAGGTAGGGTCCCATCCATCCATCCATCCATCCATCCATCCATCCATCCATCCATCCTCTCTCTGTCTCTCTCTCTCTCTGTCTATCTCTCTCCCCCTGAGAAGCTGGGATGGGGGCAGTAACCCATAGTGAGAGTATACTTATCCCAGCTGATTGTTTTTGTGTTTTAACTTTAATCTCACCGTTGGCCCCAGCTGGCTCTGATTAGTGCTCTCACGTCACATTCCAACCCCCAACAGTCACACACACACACACACACACACACACACACACACACACACACACACACACACACACACACACACACACACACACACACACACACACACACACACACCAACACACACTTACTAAATATGGGTTCTTCTGGTACCAGTGTTTTTTAAAATGAACCCGCCATCAGGCAGAGCACATGTTAATTCAGTCACAGCTTTCGAGTCACAATGTTTTTAAAAGTACA
Organism: Collichthys lucidus; assembly: GCA_004119915.2. NCBI lineage: Eukaryota > Metazoa > Chordata > Actinopteri > Sciaenidae > Collichthys > Collichthys lucidus. The sequence goes on from CM014090.1 coordinate 32,313,282, forward strand.
TTTCAAAACATGAAATATATAAATACATAAAATGTAAATAACATTCAAATCTTAATGATTATAACGTTAATTTGGTAGAAGCTTCTGACCAAAAGAAAACATTTTTTTGCAGGGTTTATTGTTCAGCAATCCTGAATAGTAATTTTAGAAATGCCTAGCAAAGACAGTTCTTCTATTTCTAGATGTGTAGAAGTGTGTATAGAAGTACCACTGATGGCACACTGTGGACATTCAAACACCTGCTTTGTCTTTGATCATAACCAACACAAACTGTCAGACGCCATTGTACTGTCACACCGCGGTGAGGTCAAGCTGGGTTTTTTGTCTTGTCTAGTCACTTCCTGTTTTATTTTGAAAGATAACTCTCCTCTCGTTTCAGGTCACTTGCCCTTCCTCATGTGTCACCGGTCTGATTGTCTTCCCCGCCCTGATTGTTTCCACCTGTTCCCCATAAACCTGTGTATATATTGTCTGCGTCTCCCTTTGTCCCATGCCAAAGTGTTTTGTCTCGTGTAGCGTTCACCAAAGCCTTTTTTCATAGCCCATAGCCTTAGCATCATAGCTTTTGTGTCTTTTTTTCCCCTTCCTCGAAAGAGTGATTTTTTTTGTTGTACTTCTTAGTCTAGTCTTTTGGTTTCTTTGTGTTTATTCTAGTGTATTTTCAGCCTCATTGGAGCGCCTTAAGTTAATGTTTCATAGCCTTTTGTTTTTCCTTGTTGAGAGTGATTTTGAGTTTGTTAATCTTTATTAAGAGTAGTTCAGAGTTTTTTCCTCCTCTGGAGTGATTTTTTGTTTCTCCTAGTTTAGGCCTTGTTTGATAGCCTCACTCATTCAAGGGAATTTGTAGACTTGAATAAAACAGCTCTCTGCCAAACTCTGCATCTGAGTCCTGCTTTGAGTCCCGGCCTGACATGTACAGCCTGAACCTTTGTTTCTTTTGCCCGTTTTAGCCCCTCCTCTATGACTTTCTGGCAGCTTGGTGATCACGTGACTCCCAACTCCACTAACTAACTGTGGTGAAATTACTATTCATGATGGTGATCTGCTATGTGATGTGGGTTTGTCTCTGCTTGCAGTGATGGTGATTCTACTCATACCAATGCCACCTCTGCCTGTGGAAAAGATGTGAGTAATGTTTCCACTTGGCTTTTATGCTTTCTCCTGTACCTACAGTGAGGATCAGAGCTTTAGTCACTGTCATAAGTCCTCTTTCTCAGGTCATTAAACCACCCAAATTTCTAAAAATATTAGCATTTATTTCCTCATTCAGCTTACGTGCACACAATCAAATACCTCCAGTGCTGCCTGTTTTACCTCAATCCCAAGCTGGCAGGGGAAGATTAACTGTGTGAAGGAATTATGAATGAGCTCCTATGTAAACAGCAACTAATGCTAAAACCAATGGGTATGCTACAGAAGCATGATCAGGTTTGGTATGCGAGTCGCTCTGAGGGAAATTAACTGCTTCTCAAGGGCTACAACTCACATCTACAACCACAAACAGTGTCACATTTCAAACATAGTTTTTTAACGAGCATCATTGATCAATAGCACTGGCATGTTATAACTATAAGTTCAACCAATAATATATATAAAATATCATTAATAATAAGGACTTGCAGATGTTTTGCACATCAAAGCATGTCAGCATCACTATGTGAGCCCTTGCTCTGCACAATCCTTAGAAAGCTGTTCGGTTGGATGACTGAGCCCACATTAGTGGGAAAGCTCATTAACATCTACCGGAGATCATCCTGATGGACTGTGAAAAGCCAGGCTTAACACACCCTCCTGTGTAAAGGACAGAGCACATTAAAGCGGCTGGAGACACATACACCATGTACAGTATATCGGGATGAATGGCATGTGCAGGGTTCACATGGAGCCTTGTGCTGAATATTGAACCTTCTACTAAAACGCTCGGGGACGAGCTCACTGAATCATATTTGCAAGTTAACAGGAAACACTTTGACTAAGCGTTCTCCTGAAATCATCAGCATCTTGACAGATGAACACTTAGTCTACATCTTCTTTATTGATTAATCAGAAAGGCTATACTAACAGTGTCCAGTCCACATACTGGGGAGTCCACTGAGAATGCATGGCGGCCTCGTACTTGAACTCCACACGGTAAACCACTGCCAGCAGCTAATACCATGAATCATGACAGTCAACAGGTTGCGTAATTAAGGAACAAATGAAAAAGAAAGTATGTCATGATTCATGAGGCTAATTCAGGCCCTTGAGTGGGGACTTTCTCTTCGTCTTCTTTGACCATATATTCTAAGCTACACCAGTTTCATACACACAGCTGACCACAACTTTCCCAGCGGCTGCTCATTAGAGTGTGTTATAAGGGGTGCCAACAACAGGCTGGGACACTCCTGACACTCTATGTGGGCCGCTTTGAATTAGGCCTCTAATGAAAACCTAGTGGTGACCCAGGATTTGACTGGCTACTTACTCAGAGCAGACTGACAGCCGCCTCACCACTGGACACAGTATGAAAGCGCTTTTATAGGCCGACTGCTGCTCTTAGTCGCTCTGAGCCAAACGAGAGCAACAACAGATCCAGACTGGTCCATCAAATGAGTAACATAAACATTGAACATGGAATGTTGTATTGAGAATGTTCAGCTGCATTTGTACACATACAGCTAATTGCAACTAATTAAACAGTAGGTTAGATCACAGTTAAAACAACATTATGTAATCTTTCTACCATAAACTTAAATCCTGTTAATACTACACTGACTTGTAATCAGGTGAATGGTGTCTCTGTCTTTCATGTGTCTGTTCTTGCACTACAGTCTGTAACTTTGTGCTCTGGGTAGCCTAAGTCACACACCACCAGTTATTTGACTGGATCATATTTTATGGAGAAAATGTTTTCTGCTTTTCCCTCTGATGTCCTCTGGCTGCTCCGCCTCAACTCTCTGTGATTTACAGAGTTTCCTGATGGACAGTGAAGTAAACTACTGTGAACTGTAGCTGCTGTTAGCTAATGTTAGCTCAATTTGTTAGCTGGATGGCCTGGCACTGTGAGCTCTGAGCACTGGGGGAGTGTTAGTGTGAGTGAACCATGGGCGTTTTGGGCCACCAGAAAAAGGAGGTTTTCAGGCCCGGGGCGTGGGGGAATGCTGACAGGCGTGTACCCAGTGTCATGCCAGAACTTGGAGCAGGCAAAGTAACCAGGTTTTGCAACTTCTAAAACCCGGTTACTTCTGGTAAAAAAAGCATTTACTGGCTTTGGAGCATTTTTTTTTGGTGTAATTTTACTTGTTTTTTTTTTACAGCGTACTGTACAGTATGAACGCGCATTGTGTTCTGCGTCCTAAATTGGCTAAGAGAGAACCGCACATGTGTTCTGCATCCCGATTAACTAAGGGAGTACTGTACAAAGTGCGTGTAAAAAAGTGTATAAAAGTGTATAAAAGTGTGTGGTTAGGGGTTTTACGGCCTTAATACATGTATAATAATTGTTAAAATTTACTTTGCGGATTTCGTTTATTGCGGGTTATTTTTAGAACGTATCCCCCGCGATAAACGAGGGACCACTGTATTTCATATTTTAAGTGGTTACATCATATCTTACAATCTGACACAGCAACATTTGCTTAATAATCCATTTTAAGAATAAAAGATTTATTTTTTAAGATGAAGAGGAGGCTGCACAAGATAAAAACATTTAGATCAATTAATCTGATGTCTCCTACACAAACAGGCATAATTATAACAAGGCAGTCAGCTGTGTGTAGGTGTGTGTAGTTATTTTGGGGCAGCCTGGTCATTTGCACCCGATTTAATGAAGGTAAACATGGTGGACTGCTGTGTGTAATGGCACTGCACTCTGACTCGGCACTTCTCCAAATGAACGCCGTCGATTTATCAACATACTGTATGTGTGCTGCTGCCTTTAGATGGCTGCAGGGACTTAATGCACTGAAGGGGAAACTTTTCATTCATATAAAGCAGCTGTAGACAACAGATACTAAAGAATTATTTACACTGATTTACAGATGCATGTGGACTGCTTTCTCGCTGTTCCTGCTTTAACCACATTAAACATAGTTTCTTTTTAATGCTGATGCAAACACATCTGCCAGCTTGGAGTGTTTCACTAAAATTGTTTATTTCTGTTTCTTTAAGTTGTTTAATCATTTGCTCTGAGTATTTTGTTTTCTGTTGTTAATAAAATAATCAGACTGGCAACATATTGAGGTTGCGCCAGAAACAGATGTAGTTCTGTTCTCTGTACGAAGGCACAATTTCTACCAAAATACCAACAACTTGCTTTGTGTTGTATCATTTGAATGGACCTGTGAACCAAAATATTAGATAGACAAACAGTCTGAGCGATGTTCGTATTGGTCGTTGTGGTGTGGTGGAAAGAGGGTCCATGGTTTTTGTACAAAAAGGGATTATTAGCAACATTATCGGTGTACTCATAGCTAATCTGGTCAAAGCACTGTCCCATTTTAACTTTTTTTGGCAATGTTGTCGCAAAATTGCATCAATTACGGCTCAACATGGCATGAATGTAATTCCTATTTTTGGATTCCCATTGGTCAAATAAAAGTTGCTGGATACATTGCGGAAACTACAGCCTGAATCAGATGTTTTAGAATTCACTTTCAAGACCTACAGTATATTCCATTTTGATATGTCTGAGACTCAAGGTCCACCGGTGCAGGATGTACAGCACGAACAGACCGGTGGCAAATCACATGAAAAATCTGAATAAATGAGTGGAGAAACATAAAAAATACAAAGGCTTCCACAGCTAACAGGGCTCACTGCATGTTCAATGTACAAAGTATGAAAATGATGTGAATCAAGCCAACTCAACCCATCACACCAGCTAGGGGGATTCTCGAGCAATGTGTTTATCATCACCATAATCAAAGTTCCAGAGGGAAAATCTTTTGGAAAAACAGTGCGCTGTCTCTGTTGACCCTAACCCATGGTGAGGTTTGTCTTTTCATCATATATCCAAAAGTGCTTGAGACTCAAATAAGCATTTTAAAAAGCAGTGTATCAACAGTAAGTGCATTCTAACAGTTCTCCTTGTGTAAGCACTTCATGAGTGAACTGCCAGGGTGGAGAAAAGGCCTCACTCTGTAGATTGACGTATCCTAACCTAAACACACAAACACACTCACATACATATGGTTTGATGTCCTTTCACAAGTATGTTTGAAGACCATTGTCAATGGTTTTGGACAGTAGGGCTAGTCTCAGCTGAAAGAGGCTGCTGGTGTTGGTGTTCACAGAGGAACGTGATGGACGGGCATCAGGATACATCGCTCACCGTCACATCATATATCTAACCATGCCAAGGCAAGGGCCAGAGAAGGCTGCTGCTGAATGCAGTGTGTGTGAATGTTATCCCAGAACAGTGGTGAAAAATACTCCACATTGAAAATCTGTGCACGTCTGCTCCAGTGTGTCACACGTTAGGCACATGCTTTAGAATGGAAGGCTAGCTCTAACTCTACCTTGACCCCAAATAAAATGTCCATAGATGTTTGGAGACTGAGACATTTTTTGTTATTTTAGTTTATTATTGAGCTGTAAAGTGCACAGACTTTAGTTAGCTTTAATTTGAGGTCATTCAAATCCAAATTGGAGGAAGGATTTAGGAATTACAGCTCTTTAACATGTAGTCCTCTTTTTCAAGGGACAAAATGTAATTGTACAGTTGACTCAGCTGTTTCATGGACAGGTGTGGGCTATACCTTCATTATTTCCTTCTCAATTAAGTCTGTCATTTGCATTTGGAAGCTGTTGCACAGTTAAAGGAGCTCTCAATGCAAGTGAACCAGCCATCCTTAGGCTACAAAAACAAACAAAACCATCCATTAGAGGGACAGCGGGAACTTTAGGAATAGCCAGGGAAGCACAGTGTTCTTTGTACAGATTAAACTAAGATTAACCTGTACCAGAATGATGGGAAGAAAAATGTACATAGAAAACTTGGAATGGCTACTGAACTGAAGAACACCACATCATCCATCTGTGAAACATGGTGGAGGCAGTGTGATGACATGGAATGCATTGATTCCATTGCACATTGATTGGTCCAAAAATGTCCAGACCCAACTGAGAGTACAGGACACAATAAAATCAAGACTATTAATGCACTGTGTATCAATGCACATTCATCAGAAGTTAATGTGGAGAGTGGGGTCATAATTATAGTCTCTTTCAGTCTCTCAGATTCTATTCCTGTTAATGGCTTATTATTTATGACTTTTTGTATTTGCCTTGTATCTTACCTACTTGTATGTAATGTTATCTAATGTAGCCTTTACTGCTGTAACTCACGCACGCACGCATGCACGCACACACAGGACTCTGCAATGCTTTTCTTGGAACAAGTGTGAAATGAGATGAGCGGCAAATGAAAGCAAACTCATGTCAGACTACAGAGCTGGTAAGAACAAGAACAAGGCTCCATTAGGCAGAACACAAATGTACTATGGGTATTTGTGTACAAGTTGACCCTGAGAGACACACAAATACATACACACACAGACACACAGATTCAGTGAAGCAGTCAGCAAAAGGGTCAAAAGGGAAAAAGTTCAGCTGGTCTGCATAAAAGAGAAGAGTCCTTTGAAAAGCTGCATACAAAGAGAGCCCCCATTACATATGGATTGCCTTTATATACAGTAGAAAAGCTGTTTTCGAAAGGCACAAATCTATCATGCTTGGGTTTGAATAAACAGCAAGTTCGTTGATGGGTAGAAAAAGGTCAGCTTTTAACCTGGGGTTTGACCTTCACAAAGCATGATTTCCTTTATCTGCCTTAATGTGACGCAAATGCACTTCTTTTGAACAGGTTAGACACGGGTCAAGGGAGCAGAGGTTGGAAGGTTTACATTCAAAAACAGCAGATGAACGTGAAAAACCGGCGCGCACACAGCGTTTGACATGAAGACTGACCCACTAAATGCACATCAAATTTAAAGGTGTGGACAGTGCCATCAAGATACTGAGCAACTCATTATTTTGGTCCCTGAAAACCTAAAGATCAAATCTTTCTTCTGAAGAATACAAACTAGTCTTAAAAACGTTTTCAGTCATTTCTTTTTTTAAACATGTTTTCATCTCATGTAATTATGGTGTGGTCTCAGAGCTTCTCAGACACCTGTATACATACACGATGGTGCACAAGAATAATTCTACCCCAACTGTCTCTCCATGTGGAACAGAAATGATGGGTATGTTGATAAATCACTATTCTCTTAGTCACACAGCCGGAATAATAACTTGTGAACATCTGTGTTTATTTTAGCCTGTCAGATACTTTGTAATTTTTGTTTGACACAATACTGATAACTTGGTCACCATGTTTTGCATTTGTAATGTGTGTATATTATCAGACAATGATTCAATCCACAGAGTAATTATGTCCAAAAAACTGAATACTGTACAAGTCAACTTGTACAATTACAGCAAAAAAAGCATCAGATTATATTCAAGGTTTCCTTTTATTTTACTTAGATTATAATTCTATATAAAAAATAATCAAAAAAACTCTTATTTATACTGTTTGTAGAGAGTGTTGTGTATTGCAGATGTATATTATACATACAAGTGAAATGACAATTGATTTATTTGATTAAAATATGCAAAGACTAATATGCAGAGACAAATAATTAGTATTTTATGATCAGACATTCATGTCTGTATAAATTATAACTACCATGTTTTGTAATGTAAACAATACAGGAAAGATAATCAGTCTAAATTGCAGGCTGTAATCCACATCATCAACCAATCCAAAGGCTCTTCTGTGTTTTCACACTTTTATTCTAACCTCTCCACAGGAGAACACAACATGTAGAAACCAACCAGAGGCTCAAAATAACAATATAAAAGGAAGCTCTTGCTATCATGTGTAATCTTCCTCTCAAAAAACTATTGTGCTCATCATTACAGTGATCATTAGACGTCCTTGTATTGCTTTTGTTTGTATTTGAGTGACGCTGAGTGGAAAAGAGACAACATTATCTCTGTAGCATCAACTAATAATAACTAATTCTTTTAATGTGGCACAATTATGCCTGAGTTTTCTTGGGCACATGGCTGCACAGATTCTCAATGTGCACAAAGTCTTTTTATGATCATCGGTCTATATGGGTTGATTTTCATTTTCTGTTCTCTGTTCTTACCGGATTGGCACAGTCTGGTTGCCAGTGTTGGGATTTAATGTTAAATCAGTGGTGCCCATCTTCCTCTCATGGAGGAGATGCTATGATTGCATTCAAAAGTCTTCAAAAGGATTAAGAACAGGTGTAATCCACAGTGAGTGGTGTAGGGTGTTACTGTCACCTTCAAATCACTTTCTTCACTTACATTATTTTGACTGACATCATTGTAATGAGAGCCACTCTTCACAATTCAGGAAAAACCTGAACCTAAACAACAGGCGAGTACTTGTAAAATCATCAGATGTGCTTCTACTGGATATGACCACTGAATAAAGACTATGGATTTTAGGAGCATACACATTCACACGCCGATGGTAAATGGTATATGGTAAATGGACTGTATAGCGACTTATATAGCGCCTTTCTAGTCTTCTGACCACTCAAAGCTCTTTTACAGTACATTCACACATATTCATACACTGATGGGATTGGCTACCATGCAAGGTGCCAACTGCTCATCAGTTTAAGGATGTAACCATTCATACACCGATGGCACAGCCTTCGGGAGCAACTTGGGGTTCAGTATTTTGCCCAAGGGCACTTCGGCATGCAGACCGGAGGAGCCGGGGATTGAACCACCGATCATCTGATTAGTGGACGACCTGTGAGCCACAGCCGCTCCGGGTGTAGACTTTATGTTACAACTCTTTCTCCACTTATGTTAAGCAATGCATTGATTTATCTTCAATCTTTCCATTTCAAGAACAGCAATCATGGATGACAGTGGTGCTTTGTGCGATCTACCCACATGTTAATAACGTGCACACAGGTATGATAAAAAGTCATAAGTGGCTGCAGGCTCCTGTTTGGGATCCCATGGTTTGGAACATTTATGCACTGTGGGAACCTCTGACCTCCAAAACCCGAGAGTCAGCTGCTTAACAGTAACATTTCTAACAAAAGAAGAATACAAATGTACATGATACAGATGTGATTTTCTGAGAATAACTTGTAAATGGAATGCAGTTGACTAGCTGACTCAAATTTCAGCTGTCAGAACTTTACAGCCACATGCATCAGGAGCTCGAAGATAATCTAGATTTTGGTCAAAGAGTTTTTTTTTTCTGTCAAATGCCACTGACCCATCTCACTTCTCTCAAACCCATTTCTTAGAAGGAGGGCTGTATATATAGACCTATATATATGTATACACACATGCACGCAGACATGTCTTTGGTTGGACATTCTGTTGACAGGAAGTTCCAGTGTTGTGTGGAAAGCTGGCCTGGCTCAGCTCAGCTCAGCTGCCTCTCCATTATGTATCCTATCACTTATTCATGCCACCATATTTTATTGATACACACAGACCCGCTACAGGGTCATGTTAGGAAAGATTGTGTTTGTGTTATATATGTGTATACATGAGAGTCAGTGTGACTGTGGGTGTGCGCAGAATGTGTGTATGCGTGCACTCCCAAAAACACATTATCTGTTTAAAGTGTGACTGTGTGTGAATACAAACACTTTGTCAACACTGTATGTGTTTGCTGCAATCTGATAAAATGATACATGTTCCGGTTATGTGAGTCTGTCTCACATGATGGATGTGATACAGTCTGCTGGATTGGATAAAACCGAGACCTTTGAGGGTGTGAGAGTTCACACTAGTGAGGGAGCTGACATCATTTTGTTCTTCAAGGATGTGTTTTAGTAACATGAGATGATAAAGCCTGAATGTAGCCATCCCAAATAAATATTCTATAATAGAGTTTCTTTAGGGATACACCGGAAGTTTTTTAAAAGAGTTTTAATGAAGAGTTTTAATGGCCCATCATAAACGATGCACATGACATTTGTTTTTTTTTTCTACGAAGTCCTTGATATGGTCAAACAAATGTGAATACATGGTTGTATGTTGCCGTATCTTACACATGTGCAGTTGGGCGTTCTTGTAAGCACAAACAATACTCCCGCTACCTTTCTAAACTCTCTACAAGAAGTCTTTTGCATGCTTCTGTAGTCTGGATTGTACAATAGGGATGATGGCACACAGCTTGTACTTCAAGGCGTTCATGGTGTTTTACTCAGTTGTACACAGAAACAAATGACAGAAGTAACTGTTTGTGGAATGAAGAAAGACTCTGAGGGAAGTTTAAGCCCTTCCATCTTCCACAGTTCTACACACCACAGTCAGATCATTGGTTTAGGACACAAAGGTGTGGAGGGAGGAGGGTTCCAGATGCTTTCAGACACTTAGAGAAGGACTATGTTTGAAGTACAGGTCCTAAGACTTCTTTCAGAAGGTAAAAGACTGAGTTGGAATGGAGAACATGACTGGACCTCACAATTTTTTAACCACACAAATGGATGATCTCGCAAAACTTCTAATGCTGGCTTGAAAGAGGCATGGAATTCTGCTTGACACATCTATATCAAAAGAGCAAACATTGGTTTGAGTATATTCAAGAGAATAACTGGTTCATGTTTAATAACTGCTCTTGTCAAATACAATCTCCTGCGTCTCATTCATATTCATAATCCACTGGATGAAATAACAATTACTTGTCATTTGAGATGAAATGGGATAAAGAACGAGAGCAATAAGCTAAGCACTGCGATGTCATCTAAGAAGTTAATGATGTAGTTCTGATGCTATTGTTAGTATATAATGTGCAACGTCAAGATTACTGTGTATGTTTTGGAACTTTGCACCGCGTAGTCCAAACTCAAAACCGCTCAAGTATCACGCGATGGAAGTCACTAGTATAAGCTGGAGTGACAGTTTGGAGAAAATGGCCTGGATACAGTTTGAGGAACGGGTCACAGATCACGGAGAGTTCACTGCTCTAGTCAGTGGAGTGACAGAGGCCACAGCAACAACAAGTGTCTTGCTGTGTATGGCGGCCGCCGCCGGTGGTGGTGATGGTAGTGAAGCAGATTGGGTGAAGTGTATCGCCCTGAGCCACGAGTCCATCTCTGATGCTCTGCACAAAGTGTGTCTCCGGCCCTCTTGTTGTTTGACCGAGCCAAAACAGACGCAGGAGAGTGGGGCTTTAAAAAGTGCTTCCCACCACTCTCTTTCTCGCCCTAGTTCTCTCTCTCACTATGCTCTCACTCGCCCTCTTTTTCTGTGAACTCTTACAGCTCTGCGTGTGTGTGTTTGTGTGTATTTGTGTGTCTCCCTTGAGCGAGCTGTTAAGTGCAGTCTCCAAAAAAAAGCCACAAAAGCCCATTTTGCAGTCAGCTAGAACCCCCCTCTACCCCGCCAAAGCACAGAGTGACACTAACACACACAGACACATATACACACAATTACATTCACACACCGAGATCATCACTCGTGTAGGAACACACACACTCACTTACAGTTGCGCACACTTTTCACACTTCCCTCTGGGCAAACGTGGCAGAGTGGCAGAGGCGAAGCTTGGATAAATGATACAATGATATCCAGGCTTGACTTGTCAGTGGAGTTGAGAGAGAGGATGAGGAGGAGGAGGAGGATGATGATGAAGAGGAGGAGGGGCGAGTGGTGGCAGCTCTGAATACAGGAATTATTTTTCATCGTCTCACACTGTCGCCACACATTATACTCAAACTCTCGCCTGGCAACGTGGAGAGAGAAAGAGAAAGGAAGAGAGGTTGGGGTGGGGGTGGGGGTAGCGTTGCTGAAGGGCAGATATAATGACCACACTCTGCTTTCACACTCGCTGTCTCTTCTCTTAGCACCATACTCTCCGGCCTCAGCCAGCCTTGCATTCCCTTTTCTGTTCTTTCACTCCCCCCCCCCCCCCCCCCCCCCCCCACCCTCCATCTCTCTTCCTCCCCACGTTTGTTCTTTCTGTCTGTCACGGCAGCGCTGAGTAGCTTTCAGGGTGCACTCATTTGCTCTCTCTCGCTTTCTTCACTCTCTTTGGTTAAAGCGAGGGGACAACATGGCCCTCTGGGCATGTCACAAAATGATTAACTAATAGTTTTGAGTTAGTCAAGTATCCAAATGGTGTGTGCATGTGTGTGTGTGTGTGGTCCATTGCATGAGTACTTCAGTCCGTACATTAGGCCGGCTATTGAGATCATAGTTCCAATTATATTATGTACAATATACATACAGCTGGAAGCTGCAAGAAAGCCGGTAGCTAAAGACTGGCCATATTTACGCCAAATGAAATGTTAGACAGTGGATGACTTCAATGGATGTTGTAGTCACTTTTTGAGAAGGCATGTCTGATTCATTATATATCCAGCCAGCTTTCTGGACAGATTGAAAGGACTTGGGGTTCATGACAAATCAGACTGGCATGTTGAAAACCTAAACTATTACGTTGAGTTCGCTTGAGGAAACCAAAAGCAGACACATCCAGCTCTCCAATGTCTTTTCCTTGTCTTCCACGCGCCAGCTTTTCTCATTTGATGTCCTGTAAATTCATGTCTAGCAGTCACTGTTAAACAGACACAGCAGGTCAATGACCTTATGATGGAGCTGTAAGCCAAGTTGATACAAACCCTGTGTAAGTATGTCTGTGTCTGTGGGAGGGGCACAGTGACTTTAGCATTTATGATATGTCAAAAACTAGACTACGCACATGTACGCACGGATGACATATTCAAGGCAAAACTTGTATAAATTGGATAAATGAGAAAAGGATATTTGAGAATCACATGCTCTGACCTTCAGTCACCAGATCTTAATCCAAGTGAACACCTATGTGAGATTTTTGGTCTTCATGAGTTCAGTAATTTGGGCCCAAAAGACCAGCAAATGTACTACCCAATCGGCACAATGTCACGGCTGATTGCGTAAATTAATTGTCGTGTCTTACTAAATGTAACATTAGTAGCCTTGTCCACTCTGCCTAGCTGTGAGACATATAACCCATCCTCTTGCCAAGAGAGCTGCTGAAATACAACTTGTCCAGTATGATCAAAGCTGTCTCACAGTTGGATCTTCTCAGATCCACAGGCCCAGACCTGCTCTGAAGGCCATCCTTTATATTCATTGTTATTTGCTTGCCTACAATAGCTGCTCTTGGCAACTGAAGCATGATTAATGTTTTCATAGTTTGTGAGTATGTTGAGCCAACTCAAAGACGCAAAATCTGAAAAAGTAAATATTGATTTGTGTTCTGTGACGTGTTCTGCCAGCCTAAATCTAATAATAGGTGGGATGCAGGTTGTGGAAATCACCAGTGATGAAGTCCTTTTCTTTGTTTTTCCATCCACCATGACCTTTACTGAACTTTTCTGAACTGCCTTGCAGTACAGGAATGTCACATAAATATTAACATAACATCCGGGCAGGAATTACTTTTCACCTAAAATATATGTTGCAAAGCAAATTAGCAGTGCTAAGATGCATTTTGAAGTGAGGTAAGGCTGGAATGCCCCTCCTGGAGCTGCCACCTTATCGCGGTGGAGGGGTTTGCGTGTTCCAATGATCCTAGGAGTTATGTTGTCGGGGGCTTCATGCCCCTGGTAGGGTCACCCAAGGCAATCAGGTCCTAGGTGAGGGGCCAGACAAAGCGGAGCTCAAACACCTCTGATGAATAGAAAGAACAATGGAGTCAGGTCTCCCTTGCCCGGACGCGGGTTACCGGGGCCCCCCCCTGGAGCCAGGCCTGGGGGTGGGGCTCGCTGGCGAGCGCCTGGTGGCCGGGTCTACACCCATGGGGCCCGGCCGGGTACAACCCGAAAGGAAGACATGGGCTCCCCTTCCCATGGACCCACCACCCATGGGAGGGGTCTCAGGGGTCGGGTGCTTAGAGAGATGGGCGGCAGTCGGAGGCGGGGACCCTGGCGGTCCGACCCCCGGTTGCAGAAGCTGGCTCTGGGGACGTGGAACGTCACCTCTCTGGCGGGGAAGGAGCCTGAGCTGGTGCACGAGGTTGAGAGGTACTGGCTAGATATAGTCGGGCTCACCTCGACGCACAGCGTGGGTTCCGGAACCAGTTTCCTTGAGAGGGGCTGGACGCTCTACCACTCTGGAGTTGCCCCCGGTAACAGGCGCAGAGCGGGGGTGGGAATGCTTGTTTCCCCCCGGCTCGGCGCTTGCACGTTGGGGTTCACCGCGGTGGACGAGAGGGTAGCCTCCCTTCGCCTTCGGGTGGGGGGACGGGTCCTGACTGTCGTCTGAGCCTATGCACCGAATGGCAGTACAGAGTACCCACCCTTTCTGGAGTCTTTGGAGGGAGTGCTGGAGAGCGCGCCCTCTGGGGACTCCCTCGTCCTCGTGGGGGACTTCAATGCTCACGTGGGCAGCGACAGTGAGACCTGGAGGGGCGTGATTGGGGGGAACGGCCCCCCTGATCTAAACTCGAGTGGTGTTCTGTTATTGGACTTCTGTGCTCGTCATGGACTGTCCATAACGAACACCATGTTCAAGCATAAGGGTGTCCATATGTGCACTTAGCACCAGGACACCCTCGGTCGCAGTTCGATGATCGACTTTGTGGTCGTGTCATCGGACTTGCGGCCACATGTTTTGGACACTCGGGTGAAGAGAGGGGTGGAGCTGTCAACTGATCACCACCTGGTGGTGAGTTGGCTCCGATGGTGGGGGAGGATGGCGGTCAGACCTGGCAGGCCCAAACGTTCTGTGCGGGTTTGCTGGGAACGTCTGGCTGAATCTCCTGTCAGAAAGAGTTTCAACTCCCACCTCCGGGAGAGCTTTTCTCACGTCCCGGGGGAGGCGGGGGACATTGAGTCCGAGTGGACCTTGTTCCGTTCCTCCATTGTCGAGGCGGCTGACCGGAGCTGCGGCCGTAAGGTGGTCGGTGCCTGTCGTGGCGGCGGCCCCCGAACCCGCTGGTGGACACCGGCGGTGAGGGATGCCGTCAAGCTGAAGAAGGAGTACTACAGAAACTTTTTGGCCTGTGGGACTCCTGAAGCAGCTGATGGGTACCGGAGTGCCAAGCGGAGTGCGGCCTCGGTGGTTGCGGAGGCAAAAACTCGGGCGTGGGAGGAGTTTGGTGAGGCCATGGAGAACGACTTTCGAACGGCTTCGAGGACTCTGGACCACCATCCGGCGGCTCAGGCGGGGGAAGCAGTGCACTGTCAACACTGTGTTCAGTGGGGGCGGGGTGCTGCTGACCTCGACTCGGGACGTCTTGGGTCGGTGGAGGGAATACTTCGAAGACCTCCTTAATCCCACCAGCACGTCTTCCCTTGAGGAGGCAGAGCCTGGGGACCCCGTGGTGGTCTCACCAATCTCTGGGGCTGAGGTCGCTGAGGTAGTCAAAAAGCTCCTCGGTGGCAAGGCCCCGGGGGTGGATGAGGTCCGCCCGGAGTTCCTCAAGGCCCTGGATGTTGTGGGGCTGTCTTGGTTGACACATCTCTGCAACATCGCAAGGACATCGGGGGCAGTGCCCCTGGATTGGCAGACCGGGGTGGTGGTTCCCCTCTTCAAAAAGGGGGACCGGAGGATGTGCTCCAACTATAGGGGGATCACACTCCTCAGCCTCCCCGGGAAGGTCTTTTCGGGGGTCTTGGAGAGGAGGGTCCGCAAGATTGTCGAACCTCGGATCCAGGAGGAGCAATGTGGTTTTCGTCCTGGTCGTGGAACTGTGGACCAGCTCTATACCCTTAGCGCGGTCCTAGAGGGTGCATGGGAGTTTGCCCAACCAGTCTACATGTGCTTTGTGGACCTGGAGAAGGCGTTCGACCGTGTCCCTCGGGGAGTCCTGTGGGGGGTGCTCCGGGAGTATGGGGTTTCGGACCCATTAATTTGGGCTATCCGGTCCCTGTACTCTCGGTGCCAGAGCTTGGTCCGCATTGCCGGCAGTAAGTCAGACCTGTTTCCTGTGAGAGTTGGACTCCGCCAGGGCTGCCCTTTGTCACCGGTTCTGTTCATAACCTTTATGGACAGAATTTCTAGGCGCAGCCAGGGCGTTGAGGGGCTGCGGTTCGGTGGCCTCAGGATTGGGTCGCTGCTTTTTGCGGATGATCTAGTCCTGTTGGCTTTATTGGAACGTGACCTTCAGCTCTGGAGCAGTTCGCAGCTGAGTGTGAAGCGGCTGGAATGAGAATCAGCACCTCCAAATCCGAGACCATGGTGCTCAGCCGGAAAAGGGTGGAGTGCAGCCTCCGGGTCGGGGATGAGATCCTGCCTCAAGTGGAGGAGTTCAAGTATCTCGGGGTCTTGTTAATGAGTGAGGGAAGGATGGAACGGGAGATCGACCGGCGGATCGGTGCGGCTTCTGCAGTGATGCGGACTCTGCACCGGTCCGTCGTGGTGAAGAAGGAGCTGAGTCGAAAGGCGAAGCTCTCGATTTACCAGTCGATCTACGTTCCTACCCTCACCTATGGTCACGAGCTTTGGGTAGTGACCGAAAGAACAAGATCGCGAATACAAGCGGCCGAAATGAGCTTCCTTCGCAGGGTGGCTGGGCTCTCCCTTAGAGATAGGGTGAGAAGCTCGGCCATCCGCAAGGAGCTCAGAGTAGAGCCGCTGCTCCTCCGCATCGAGAGGAACCAGTTAAGGTGGCTCGGGCATCTCGTGAGGATGCCTCCTGGACGTCTCCCTGGTGAGATGTTCCGGGCACGTCCCTCCGGGGAAGACCCAGGACACGCTGGAGGGACTATGTCTCTCGGCTGGCCTGGGAACGCCTTGGGGTCCCCCTGGGAGAGCTGGACGAAGTGGCCGGGGAGAGGGAAGTCTGGGCCACCCTGCTGAAGCTGCTGCCACCGCGACCCGACTCAAACGGATAAGCGGAAGAAGAAGATGAAGATGAAGATGAAGTAAGGCTGGAATGTAGCATACATCAAAATCTAGACCACACTGCATGTATGTTTGTATATTCATACCTTAGCTTTGGATGATGTAAAAGCAAATATTATGTACAAAAACTGAGATATCAGTATTTGAAGTAACCAATTCTAAACATACAATGCCCTACGTAAAATTCAAGACTACTTGTTAGCACATAATCACGGTGGTTGAGAGGTGTTGAATTGTTTGCTAAAGCCTAAACATGAATTCAAAAGCCACAAGGGACCTGGATAATGGAAAGGAAGCAATATCTCCAAAATGGTTGAGAACCAGTTACCACTTCCTCACTTCTGGCTTTTGCATTTGTGTTGTGGCATTCACATTGGGATTGTGGCTTTTACATGCAGGAACGCATCATACATTATAGTCACTGGACAGAGAACTACATTTGTACAACAGGCAACCCAAATAAGGTTTGACCAAATATGGTTTATGGTAGTAACACTTCTCTTATCATGTCAACTGTTGGCATGCTTATACTGCAGCACAAGTCTTCTAGCCAGCCAACATGACACTTCAAGGACCCACACAAGTTTATAAGTCTTGCATGCATGCTACTTCTAGTGGTGTGTGTGGTTACGTTTATATTTGTAGAACTGAAGCCAGCAGACGTCTGCACTGATTGATAGGAAAAGAAGGACCTCCAAGTCTGTACACCACCCCCACCCAACCATCCGTCCCTGTGTTGTTGCTCTTATGATGGGTATCAGTGTACTAAAACAAGGCTGAATAGCAAAGAAACCAGTCAGTCGGCAGGATAATAGCCTGGCTTTGTGTGAATGGAGTACGCAGCCAATTCAAATACAGGATGTATTGTACAACTTTTAAATCACACAGCTGTCTGAACAGGCGTGCAGTCTAGTTTTCATGTTTCCTTAATAGACCAATTAATGAGGTTTCTATGGAGTGATTTATATAATAGCAAAACTTAAAGAGGCTATTCATTTTTATTTAAGAGAAAACATTTCATGTTTTTTCCCCTTGCAGCTTGTTTGCATGTCTTCAGGCTTCAAGAGCACTCATGGACAAGAATCAGCTACTATATTGTGAAGTGACCAGAGATGAACATTGACGCCATGTTATGGTATAATCTCACAATGATTTGCAGTATACTGCAGATTGTTTGAATAGTCATGTTATCCACGATCAGACTGCATCTGCTCAGTCAGACATAAAATATTTAATTTGATAAAACAACACTATGCATAGTTAAAGTTTAGTTATCATACTTTGAACAAGGCTAATGGCTTCTCACTCTGAGCATCGTGTAGAACAAACAGACTTATTCTGATCTTCATCCTATGTGTTACTACAGTAACATACAGTACATTGGTGCAGAGATTAATCCTGTCGTTACACTGATATATCTCATCAATCTGGGATGTTCAGTGCATTCCAGGAATTATTTTGTGATGATGTCCTACTTTACCTCAACCTAACACTTCACCTTTTAGTTCTGTTAGTGATTTCCAGCTTTTCACTTGAATGTGTTGGATAAACAACATATGTAAGATTATTCCTTTTAACTGTGACAAGAATATACAGGATACAGTATGTAGTTGCATCATGACCAGAGAGAATACCAGAAAGAAAACTGTCTGATGGGTGTCCATTATATTGTCTGATGTAGTGGTGTCAACACTGGTCTAAATTAGTCAATAGGGGCAAATTAGTCAAAGCTCTAAGACTATTGGGTTTTGCTATTTGAAGGAGTTAAAGGAGTAGACTAATCTTAATGTCAAAGAAAGTTGTTGCCAATGTAAAGTATACATTGAAAGTGTGTATTCCCCCAAAATACAAAATGACAAGGTTTTTCTGGTAAGTAGCCATGGCCTAACTGATATACTTCAATCTATCCCATGTGCAATTATTATGCACAGCTTCGCATTGGGAGATGATTAGTATGTGTCATACATTGTTCTGTATGAAAGCCGTTAATATTTGTGTAGCAGTGTGGATGGTTGGAAGAACAAAGCAGAGGACTTTAACATTTTGCATCCCACCTATTGTTAAGTTGAGGCTAACTTGGTGTGCAAGACCTTGATCATTGCTATACATGAACTTGAATAATTGCACAATGCACATTTTAGCTCAAACGTATGGCATAATTTCATACAAATACACTTATACTTGCAGTAACATTAAAACAAAAAGGTACAAATAGATGCATGCCAATTTCTATTTTTATATTTCTAATCATATCTGCTGTGACTGTGCTATAGGGGCCATACAACAGCATTATGCACACACATGACGCACAACTTAAACAGCATTACCCACACCAAGCACAGCGTTACAAAACAGCATGACGCTCATTATGTACTGTATGTTGAATGCAGAATAACTGGACTGTGAGGCCCCTTGAGGTATGAGGCTGTACCTTTCACACCCCAATATCAATGCAAGATAGTAACACCAGAAACACACCATGGAAATCACCTAAAAGACTCCGTCATGCCAGCAGAAAAGTCTATTCTCATGAATGCAAAGAAGACTTTTTATGGGTGAAGGTTCCTAGTATCATGATTAAAAAAAATAGGACTGTTTCTACATTGGAGGAACCCTATTACTAGACATGGTCATAACATTGACCTTCTGGGGTTCAAATCATCTTAAGTAAAAGTTACACAGTCACACAGACTTGGAGCATATCCAGAAAAATACTCCAGGTTGTTTTGAAGACAAGCCCAAAATCTGGACATTCAACAGAAAAATAACGAGTAGTAGATGAACCAATTACTGCCCACAGGGACTAATAACTAAAGCAATTATGGAGCTTTAGAATTGAGTAACAGTAATGAGTAATGTATTGCATTTTTCCAGTCAGGAGCCCAACACCGGTCAGATGCATACAGTAGATTACAGGCTCTTAGCAGTTGCCAGTGGCAATATAACAATAAAGCATTATATTTGATAGGTTATGGTAATATACAGTGCACATTCATCAAATGGAAAAGAAACACTTGGTCCAAATGGAAAAATAGCATGCTATTAAAGCACAATGCTGTCTAGTGTAATATTGATTAGTAAATGGGGTGAGAGTGATAAGCAACATTGTGCCCTCTCTTTAAGCTTTACCTTTGCGCCAAGTGCTAAACCAACATGTTCACATGTGTTCACAAGTACACGTGCATGCGTATGTGCACAGCTCTGTGCTGGAGAGGAAACCCTCAATCTACACCAAGAAATTATATCAACATATATTTTCTACTTCAAACTTACTCTTTATACACACAGAGACACACACACACACACAGCTAATGTTTTCTCTGAAGTGATAACATCAGAAGTGGAGTGGAACCCTCCCAAAGCCTACATACAGTATGTCACCAAGCCAGAAGCCTACGGTCAAGGCTCCAACAGAAAATGACCAATTATTAAGTCACGGTGCCTGTTTGGACCACCGCCTGCTAGCTCATAATTAACACACACACACACACACACACACACACACACACACACACACACACACACACACACACACACACACACACACACACACACACACTGAATATATATATATATTCAACCGCATCTAGATATTAGGTAGTTGACAGACACACATATCCATCCACACATGCATACACACAAATAATTGCAAACATTTGTACATACACACACACTAGTATAGACTCTGCATGCATATCCTGCTAACACATGTTGCACCCAGCAACACGCACATATACTGTACACTGTGTGTGTGTGTATGTGCATATGCTCCAAACACATGCATTCATGTCCATCAACAGACACACACATGCATACTCTACAAAAATATATAAGAAACTGCTGGAATTAATAAAACTCACACATATACATGCACACACACACACACACACACACACACACACACACACACACACACACACACACACACACACACACACACACACACAGAAATACTCTTAATCTTTCAGCGCTGATGAGACTGTAAATATTTGTCTTGAGTCGAGTGTTGAGAGAGCCAGCTGTCTGTGCTGTTCACTCTTATGATTATTACTATTATTATTATTTTTATTATTATTATTACCAGTACTCCCAGTTTCTTTGAGCTGGGATCTATCAAACAGAGCTGGTTTTGACCCCAGCGGGTGTGGGTGGTCGCCAGCACCCTTAAGTCATCAATCAACTAAACTATACCTAACACACCCACTGCTTGGTACAGCAAAATGCAAAACAAACACCGTTTGCACCAAGAATACAGGATATTTAGCCTAAACCATTGACAAGTTTTACTCTATGAGTTGTCATACTGTGAGTCATAGATCGTCGGCTTAGATTCATACAATCCTACAGCAATCCAACAGCAAGACAGGCATAGACTTCACAAAGCTAAACATGGGATTTTTAAGACATTTTAATGCTACCTGAAATTTAATTTACAGTTAATGCCATGTAAAAACTCACAAACATCGTATCCTTAATCAAACACAACCTTTGATAGTTGATAGGATACATATTGTACTTCTGACCTGTTCTGTCAGTCAGTTTAATGGCAACGAAGAGAAACCATCCAGTAACTCCACTTCTGGTCTGTGTTCTGGCAAAAGCAAAAGTTTGAAGTCTGATTCATCAACCAGACACAGTATATCAAAATAACGGACTGAATGACTGATTGAATGACCAACTGGGATGCACAACACAAGAAAAACATTTTGAAACATTAAAAATAAGAAAAACAGCAACAGTGTTCAATAACAATGTTCCGATTTCTTTTTTTTGTTGCCATTTGCAAAAGCACTCACAGGTGGAGTAGGTAAGTGGTGATGACAGACCAATTACCTCATGTACAGACAGAACTTGACAGGGGACGCACAGACTCCACTTCAAGGTAATAACAACACAAAAAAACTTGAACAGCCACATTACATAATTATCTTTTATCAGATTATTTGCCAACTCTAATAGTTTCCTGAAGACCTGTTAGTTGAATGTTTCATAGCCCAGTTCCAGTTCACAGCCCTGGGTTTGGGAACCACTTGATTAAAGCACCTGTGAATACCCTAGATTTGCCAACATTTCGAATTGATTAGCAACACAACTCAGAAGTTGTCTACTTGTATATGAAAGTTGGCTCTGGTCTGCCTATACTCTGTTCACCCAAACAGATGCCACACCAACGCTTTCAATTTACGACTGTTACTTTTGCCAGACAAAGCATCTATTTTAAACTCAAGTGAACTCGTCATTTTTGTGGTATGGAAATGTGGATGCTGGATTTAAATATCAGCTAATGACAGTTTCTAACCAAAAGACACTGGCACTGAGCTGCAAACACCCAGATCAGTCAACATCGCTCTAAACTCGACTGCAATTAATCAAATGCAAACATTTCTCAATGTAATCATAAAGAGCAGCTAATTCTTTTGCGAGTGCATTTGGTTGGAAGTTTTGTGTCCAATTACATGTCCTGGAAGAAAAGGTTCATTCCAACAACGATCCGCTTATAATGATGAAATGTTGATGAAGAATGTAGACAGCGTTGTAAGTCGTACGTACAAAGTGGAAATGCTGCGAATACAAATCAGAGACAGATCTCCATTTAGCTGTTCTCCATGGCTGATTAACATGACATTTCCTGCTCTAAGCTCACGTGTGTCCACTATCTTTTCCTTGGAAATGTCCTCTGATAGACAGTAAGTGACATGATGGCAATAAACTCTTAGCACCAAAGACAGGGGAAAAATAAAAATGCATATGGTGAAATAATGTAATGCGAGTAAACAGACATAAAAAGCATCATTGTTCCTCAGCTGGAACTGCTCTCAGCCGAGATACACCAGGTTGTGTTGAGCAGTAGTCCACTCTCCATATGGCTTCAATGGAATTTATGTTGGGCAAGCACCAATAAGCCCAATCTAGTTAGCAACATTATATCATTGGAGCCAAATCTAATTTCATCCTCAGTGTGTTTTAGTCAGTGACTATCTCCCTCTCCTTCCCCTCCTCCTCCTCTTCATCTTCTGTTCTCTCTTTCCCCCTCAGTCCATCCGTCCATCTCTCTATGTGAGTGTCACCTGCCCTCCGAGCTGGCGACGCCGGGTCTCGGCCTTAGCGTGAGAGCCCCATTACCCTGACTGGAGGCTTTGTTTTCCCTGTGAATCTGCGAGAGTGTGTCTGTGCGTGTGTGTGTGTGTGTGTGTTGGAAGAGAATGTCAGAGAGACAGTGATTTGTTACATCAGCAAGCATTCCAACCCTGAGATCCTTAGAGTGTGCAAGTAGACACATAGACAGGGGAAAAATGTCTGTTTGTTGTTGTGTTTCCATCCAAATCTATTTTAGTGAATTATCATTTGGCAAATTGTTTTTGTAGATTAAAAAACTGTGATTAATGGCAGTGGAATTGCATGAGTAATGACAAAAAAGGGATTGTTTATAAAAGTTTGAAAAGTTTGCAGAGAATTCACTCAACAGTTGTATGGAAACATGTGACAGAGAAATAGATGAGGGGAATGTGTGTATAGGTGATGTAAGCGTGTGTGTGTGTGTGTGTGTGTGTGTGTGTGTGTGTGTGTGTGTGTGTGTGTGTGTATGTAATCAGGTTCAAGGTCTATGTTAGCAAGTACTGGGGCCAAAGCTCCTGGCAAATGGAGACACTGAGCAAGATACCATCTGCCTCTGCCCATCCAAGTCTCACGCCAAGACACACACACACACACACACACACACACACACACACACACACACACACACACACACACACACACACACACACACACACACACACACACACACACACACACATATTAGAGAGCCTTTAAACACACCATATACAGCTCAATTCACAACGGAAACACTTTAAGCGCACATATATTAACATGGAAATCCCAGCAACTGTAAATAATTAATTGCATGCCACAACTGTGGCAAAAAACTCTGGTGTCTCACTGTAAACCGTGTGTGTGTGTGTGTGTGTGTGTGTGTGTGCAGAGTGGGGGTGGGTGGGGGGGTAGTATCATGTGTGGATCATATGTGGATGGGATGACATGTCGACTGTTGCCTCGTTCCAATAGAAAGCCACAGGAAATCAGATCTCGGGAGTCCGGGCCAAGAAGACGTTTTTAACATTATTCCTAAGTCTTGTGTAGGATCACTACGATAAATACAGAGAAATGAATAAAATGCCTGCTGCTCCACATCACTGCGTGCTTCATTCACTCATGTGTAGTTTGAGGTCTGGGGTGTGAATGTGAATGTGGATGGGGGGCTCTCGTGCACACAGGATTTATTATGGCTTTTATGAATAAGAATATGAGCTCTTACTCTGGTGTGTACACGTCTGCTGTAAGCTTCAGGCAAAACATACTAAACATCTGATTATGTCGCTAAATTCCTGCTCTAGTCTTTTTTCGAGGTAGCGTCACACAACCTGAAAACTTTACAATTTATCCCCCCTGAGGCTTCGATTCGACCTTAATTTTTTTTTTACTGTACTAACCCTGCATGCATTTGTTCTTATTTCCGCAGCTAAGAAACAGTAAAGCTTTTCTTACTTTATCTTAAGTAAAGTATTATTAAAAATGTCATGCATTTTCTCTCTTTAAAGGAGCATTTAGACCTCTATGGGACACTGAAACAAAGCCTAATGTGCAGTATATTCAGTATATTTAGGTCGGTCGAAGATGTTTTGGTTTTATTTGCTTGAAATATCTGTCACTGAGATTTCTGCCTCCGTCCCAGTACAATGCAGGTGAATGAGATGTTATTCGCAGTGCTCACAGCACTAGAAAGTGACATGAATAAAAAAACAACAGAAACTTCTCTGTCCAGGATGAATGCCCCTGTTATTGTCATAATCCACAGAACACTCATACAGACCACTTCTGTGACAGAAAGTAGATCCAGTAAAAATTTAAGAGAGATCAGAGAAATATAAAAAAAACCCTACAGTATCTGCATGGCTGGAAACCACAAAAAAGACGTGAGAAAATATTTATTTTTGGGAATTAGAAGCAGTATTAGTAACTGAAATGGACAGTGACACAACCTGCTTCCTGACCACCCGTGGCTCTCTCCCCCTTACACAGACACAGGGACATTTCCTTTATGTTACAGTGCAGAAGTGCTGCGCTATTAGATTAGCCTACACAGACTTAAGCCTCTCTGTCTCTGTGAATGGATGGATGGATGAACCAACAAGTCCATCACATTCCCTGTGGATGATGTCTTCCACACAGCTCTGGGCGCAGGAAAGTGTGTGTGTGCGTACGTGTCACGGGTGTATTTTGATGTAATGTGATCAGTAATGAATTTTGTGTTGCATTAAAGGGAAAGGGGGAGGCGGGCAATGGGGGTCAAGATGTGATGCATTGGGGGGCGGGTGGGAGAACAAGAGGCGACTGACTACTAGTGTCCGCGAGTCTCCAACATCTAATCTAATGAAGAAACACACGGGGGGGGGGGCAGTAAAAAAAAAGAGAGAGAGAGAGAGAGAGCGAGAGAGAGAGAGAGAGAGAGAGAGAGAGAGAGAGAGAGAGAGAGAGAGAGAGAGAGAGAGAGAGAGAGGGAGGCTACAAATGAGGTTAAGTCCTAACAGAGAGAAAGAAAGAGAGAGGGGGACTGGACTGGATATGGCTGGGGATGTTTAAGGGGGGGGTGTGGGTGATAGTCGATGCTAAATCCATTAGGGCCCCCACTCCTCTACCCCCAACACCCTCCCCACCACACCCCACCCCTGTGGCTGCCTCTATGGAGCTACACTCCCCCAACACACACATTTAAATCAAAGGAACTCTTGTTCACTTAAGGAGGGAGAGGGGGAAGAGAAAGAGAGAGCACTTGCCGCTTCCTAAACGAGTTAACCATTTGGACTGTCAGGGCCAACGGCATGTCTGCTACACACACACACACACACACACACACACACACACACACACACACACACACACACACACACACACACACACACACACACACACACACACACACAGGCAGGCAGGCAGGCAGGCAGCCTCAAAGTAAAGCAAGGTATGTGCAAATATGCCAAGACCTAGCACACACACGTGCACATGTGCACATGTGCACACACACACACACACACACACACACACACACACACACACACACACACACACACACACACACACACACACACACACACACACACACACGCACACACACACACACACACACAACCAGAACATTTTACTAGTGGTGGGCTATTCCATCACTGGACCTTGACCTGGCAGCACTGTATGCTGGATAATGCCACACTGAGGAAGTCAGGCTACCTAACAAGACACTTAGCTGCACTGGACACATATATAATGGGATTTATTAGAACAGTGACCCAGTTCACCTGTGATCAGGACACATGCTGTATTGTGCCACATACGGGTGCACAGAGAATCTTATGAAAATATTACTTTTGCTTTGAAGTCGTGCAAATTTATGTCAAGCCACATTTTCGAGACACTTTGTGAAATATACAAGGTTTCCATGCTAACAGACATTTTAAAGGCTCTGAATAATTTATTCTGAATTTAGTCTGAATTCTGTTGCACAGACGTCCTTTGCAACAGAAATATGCCAAAAGAGTTGAGACGCTCTCAGAGGGGATTTCTCTTGACAAGAGATGAGAATGTTTTTTATGGATGTACGGGCCGTACCAAGAACAGTGTGTGAAGGCAGGTAAAACTCTGCAGATCTGTTCTCATTTTTTTGCTCCTTCAGATGGCATTTTTTTTAGATCAGATTTACTTTGCAATATTATTGTTTCGGCATTCATGCAACAAGAATGAAATCTTCTCCTCTGCAATTTAGCTTCCTTTTCTCAATTTTAATAATCACACTTTAAAAAAATCAGCAGTTTGGATTTGATAAAAAAAAATTGTGCTAACCTGAGCAGGAACATGTCACTGTGGCAAAATCTCTATAGTTTGTCTAGATTGTGAGAAATCACTCAGTATCTGAGCTAACATTAGAGTTTGTTGAAATCTTTGAATTAGTTGTGGAGGAGTGTATCAGTGTGTTGTCCATTCTCTTACTAACCTGTAGCAGATCCCACTATATCCCTGGAAGGGGACTCGGACATTGCGTCTGCGAGTCTCTCCCGGAGACCTTCGTCTGTGGCGTCTGTTGAGCCAACATTGTGCCGCGGCACGCCAAAGCTTTCCGGCCAACTACCACATACTTCCAGCAGGGTCACGCCACGCCCATCGAATGGACCTGCATACATACAAACAAACAAACACACACAGGGTTAAAACACTTTTGATTTGCAAATGGATTGAGGGTTGCAGCAATATTTGACCAACTTTCTAAAGCCCAGTCCATTTCAAATTCAATGATTCCGACTCAGAGTGAGACAGTTTTAATGATGATGTCCTGATGATGATCGGAATTAAGCAATGCATTGAAAGAAACTTTGTTCTGTATGTAAGACATATTCCACAGGTTGAGCACACTGCAACTGTGCTGCTGCTGGTTACATGTTATTCACACTGGACATGTAGAGAGCCTGTCCAAACTGCTGGTCAAACTCCCCTGCATCAACAGATACACACTGACTTTAGGACATCATACCATATATTTCAGTGCACCATCACAACAAAGCTGTGCTTCAGGCTACATTAACACAGAGCCACTCAGCTGTCTTTAAACTGCTTCAGCAATTTAAAGGTATTTTTACTGTAAAAACAAAAATGATAAAATAGACAATAAATCATAAAGTCTGTGTATGTACTTGTATGTATGCTGAGTTAAATATTTGAATAGAACCACTGAATGCAGAAATGAAATGACATCTATGTCTTCTCGGTGACTGTTGGCTGAGTAAGCAGTAGCAGTGATATGTGCTAATGGTGCGTCACTGATGAAGAGTTCGTTGGTATGATTAAAGGAATCGGGTGATGTCAGAAGGAAATCTGAGTAAACCACATGATGAGTATGTATGGATTGGTGATTGCAATGAAAGTCATTCCAAAGCTCTGGATTTCAGATACTGTGCTTCAGTTTAGGAGCTAGTTCAGTGAGCTCGCTAATATATTACATATGGAGAAAGCCATTTGGAATATTCCAATAAACACATTTAAAAAAAAGAAAATTTGATAAGCTGCATGAAGAAAACAGACAACCGTCACAGAGCAGCCGACATGATAGAATATCGCTCTGCTGCTGTTGCTTATTCAGTATTAAATACATCAGCCAAACATTTCTACCACATCACATCATAGATGAATTTACCACACACCAGTTCCACCTAGAGTCCAGCAGATCAGCTGGTTTAAAGTCACACGCACACACACACGCACACACACAATAAACAACTTGTAGGCACAACACAATCTTCATGCCTGTCAAACCAAATCCACACAGACCTACCTGCACCTTAATCTTTTCTCCCTTCTGTCTGCTATAATTTCTGCAATCAAGGAGATCTTGCGCTTTGGAGCCAGAGAGTCTGCAACCTGTTTCTCTGTATGTGTGTGTGACAAGTCAGCCAGGCAAGCAGGCATGCAGACACTAAAACAACTGGTTTATTCTATTAGTGTGTTCATTTCACTTGGTCACTGTGCCTGCCAGCACTAGGAGGTGATAAAGGCTGAAAGGGATGATTTAGTGGTGATGTTCGTAAAGTGCTCCTGTGACTCAGCGTGCTGAAAAACAACTCTAGGAAACACATGATGTCACAGCCTCAATTTCTGCTTATCATCATCAGTTTGATTCTGCACATCAGCATTTTTTTCTGTGTTAGCACTGGGGTATATGTGACAGATGGTAGCGCATGCATGAAATGACTCAGTCAAACAAGAAAAGATCATTTCATGCAAAGAAATGTGGCGGGAAAACTGTCAAACATTTAGAGAAATATACAGACTGGTAGCTGTGATATGTTTAGCCTAGCTTAGCACAAAGACAAGGAGCACTTCTTGACAAACACTTACTCAGCTCAGTGAGTGCATGCAGGATCCTGTCTCCATCTCTTAGTGGCTTTGCCAAGTGTGAGTAGTTGGTTGGTCATCTATGAAACATTAGGTGAGCTAGGTTGCTATTTCTTCAACTGACAACATGTGCTGTAGGAGAAGCTGCACAGAGACGCTCGGCAAAATCAATCGATCAATCCAAATGAATAGAGTTGGACCATCTATTGATAATAACATTCTCAAATAACTGATCATTTTCTTGAACAGGCAAATCAGCGTTAACTCTGCTGGTGGACATTTTATTGCTTGTGATTAACAGACACTAATGGAATTAAACTGCTGATGAATATCTGTTGTGACATCACCCACTGGAAATACACCATTTCATGTCACGCGGAGCATCTGCAGTTCAAATAGCTATAGCAGGAATTAATGAAGAATTCTTGTTTTATTTCTAGAGAGCATTTGTAAACTCCTTCACAGAACTAATTTTTGTCATTTTCAATGTTTTGAAGGGTAACTTCAGTATGTTTCTGTGTCTGTGTATGCTGCAATTTTGCAATGTGTAACCCTTATTTAGGGCAATTTAGGTGTAGTCATTGGATGGTACATCCGCTAGATTCTTTTTGCCATGGACAGGCTCTGATTGTTTTTATATAAGTCTGTGTCAGCATTAGAAAAGGATTCTTATGGAGAAGACATCATTTTTGTTAAACAACCATTAATGGAAACAGTCACGCAAGGTTTACAAGTACTTCAATGGGTTAGTTTGTCTGTGTTAGGGTTAGTGTAATTTTAATCCATTAGTTTGATCTATAAAGTCACACAGTAACACAAACTAACTGATCAATGCAGCAGACCGACAACTCAGTTGCAACTATTTCTCACAAAATTTGATTAATCAAAGTATTGTACAGTAACTTAAAAGAAACTTGAAAAGTCTACGAGGTGGAATCAGAATGACATGACACCTTTGACTGACCACTTACCAAACATTACATTTATTATCTTATTCAACAATTGCCAAGTGCATGGCCTTCAAACCTAAATGACAAAATGCTGAGAGCATTTAAAAGGCCGCATGATATATTCCTGTGTCTTTTCGTCCCTTTTTTCTCTATCTCAGACAAGTGGAGACACACAGGAATGTTGCTCTAGTGGTCGAGTGAGAAGGCAGACAGGATGACATCAAAGGAAAAAGTGAAGACAAGGACAGAAGAGATTCTCTTTTCCTGAAAAAAAAAACAGGATCCACAAGCAAAATCTGTTTCTGTGTGTGTATCTGGAAGTACAGGAAACATGGATGGACAAAGATTGAGGGTGACCTGAGCAGAATGTGCTTCAATCCTATCTTCCTCCTACTCTACACTCACTCTAAAACCTGTGTGGATAGCCTTGAAAAGGTTGATTTGATGACATTTTAAAATATGTAGACATGTAAAACCTCTGCCAAATGGTCAGCTGGAGGTTTTAGCCGGTTGTATTTTTTATAAGCATCAAGCCACACTTCACTCAGTAACACTAAGCTGTCTGGTCCAGATGTGCCTTTATAGCTACACAATTCAATCTTCCCAAAGGCATGCATACACACACACATATATACACATCCCAGCCATCCAGCATTAAATCAACCACCGTGCAGGAGTAACATAATAACATCATATCACCTCTAAGGCAAGACACACACATATCTAACAGGCTCTCATGGCCAGCTTTGATGGAAGGTCGGCTGGCACTAAAGGGGAATCCTTTAAAAAATCAATACAACACACACACACACACACACACAGAGTTTGCTTCTGAAGTGCAGCAAAGTTATCAGGAAGCTACGCCTCTGTGTTTGAGAGAGAGAGTGTGTGTGTTTGTATGCTTTTGGAGGTCGGTCAGTGTTATCACAGTAGGGAGCATGGAGGCCCGTGCAGCCTCTCGCTCTAGCTTTAGCACCTGTCACTGGCCCACAGCGGAGCTGAGATTGGCCAGGCCTCAGGGTACGTACACACACACACACACACACACACACACACACACACACACACACACACACACACACACACACACACAGTAGTCTGCCCCCTGATAGCCAGTGAGCCAGGCAGATCAAAGGTTTTGACAGCGGTGGCTTTTCTGGATGATAAGAGCTTGGCAGAAGGTTAGGAAGAGCTTTAGGTTTATCAGACCAGGATTTAACCAATATGGGTATTTGAAGGCCGATACTGATAGCTTTAGACTGAAACTACTAGATTCCTGGAGAGGTGTTGACTCAACGGTACGGTCACTTTGGGGGATGCAGTTTGTGATGATGTTGAATTGTATAATGTGTCGTACTGAGGGGGGTTTCTGTTATTTTGTCCACCCCATTTATATCATTGAACTGTAATGGAGATATAGTAACAATAATGACTGTAATAATATGTATAGTAGGATAGTAGGTAATAATATGTCATGCAGGATCACAGCAGCAGCCACAATCCATCCAACAACATTGTTGCTAATGTTTTATATTTTATATATTAATCACTCACATTTCCTCCACATCAATATTTTTATATTTTTTGTTTTTTTTAAAATCTATGACTTATCTATTTTCTTCTTTAACTTATTGCTAGAGCCTTTGTTTTCTGCCTTTGTTTCTTTGCTGAGTCTCAGAGGAGGGATTGTAACGTAACCAGGGAATATTTGTACAAAAAGACTAACTTTGGAAATGAATCTTTGCACAGATAAGTACTGTGGTTCATCTCTTACAGTGATATCAAATATGATGGAATATCTTCACAGTCAGTATGCTGAGAACCAATCAAAATGACCTTTACATTTTACAGTCTATTTGTGCGTAACTGCAACGATTGTGTGTTCACTTCTAAGTGCTGCTTAAGTGGCCCACACTTCTTACTGTGAGGACCAATGCTGTTAGCTCTGCTAACACACTGCTTTCACTACGCAGCCTGAGTAGACTTTATGAAATAATGACAGCAGTTACAATAATAACACAAATACAAATATGAGAATACTAAATTCAGTTTATTCTTGTCAAGCATGTCACATAGCTGTCCGCTGTGTTTGTGTGAAGGAGCATGTATCTCTCTCTTCAGCGTCCAAATGTGTTTACTTTTTAATTTCTCCCTGTAAGTCTTTGTAAACGTGAGGATGTTATGCTGACAGGAGGAGGATTAGGATTCAGCCCTCCCTCCATGTTAAAACCAACAGGATTAAAAGCCACTCTCCACCCAGCTGTTAGCCCCCACATACTGGCCCTACTTATCCCTCCAGCCAGTACTACTTTCCTTAAACATTTAATCACACTGCGGTGGGATGTGTTTGTGCATGTGTGTGTGTGTGTTTGTACCTTTACAATAGGGTATTAGGATGGCACAGTTGAACATGAACACACATCACAATCTCCTCTCAAACACACATACTAGTATCAATACTTTATGATAATACTGTGGCCGTTCAGTCTTCTGATGTTCACTCAGTGTCTTTAGTAGAAAACAGCAGCTACAGAAAAATGTATATATACAGTACATAACATAACATAACATAACATAACATAACATAACATAACATAACATAACATAACATAACATAACATAACATAACATAACAGTGTCACCGCTTTACGACAGCAAGACTGTTTTTATTATGAGCTATAACTTCATTTCAAACTGTCACATTGTTGCCAGATCAATTTTCTAACCGTTTCTGGTCTCAGAATCATTTATTACATTATGTAGGCGTCACATTTTGACAAGAACATTGTGTGGAATAAGAAAAGATGTCATCTATGGTTCTGCTGCAACTACAATGAAAAAATGCCAACATTGTTATAGGAGTTCTCTTTTGGGTATTCCGATTTGGATCATGCTTCAGGGCAAACCTCAGAAAAAAACAAGAGAGATGTAGGATAAGAGCACAGAATCGTTCTTGAATGAGGCCCATTGAGCCTCAAAGCTGTTCTTGAGGCCCCGGCGGGACAAACACTTTGACCAAGACCTGATTTAGCTCCTTCCTTCATTTTTACTCATCTCCATCTCACATGGTTGATGAAATTTGTTTTTGGTGAAATAACCCTTTATGTGATCCAGCATATTTCCCAACAAATCTGTGCTGGTGACCATGGTGTACAGACACGCACACGCACGCACGCACGCACGCACGCACGCACACACCCACACACACACACACACACACAGTGTAGGCATAATGCCTCATGCCACTGTTTCTGGGTTACCTGTGCAGTTAAGACACTAATGCCTGGTTAATGCTAATTCAATTAGGCTTTAGTGCGAGGGAGCTGATCGAACTAATTCCTTTATTATGGGTGCTGTATAATATGTAATGACGTGTGTGTGTGTGTGTGTGTGTGTGTGTGTGTGTGTGTGTGGAGGGTGAGTGTACCCCTAACAAACAGATCGTAAATCAGGTGGTCGTTCAGGTGGGAACTACACCGAGTTCATTATTTTGAGTTCATTAGACAGCGCCTCGAAAAGTTGTGATCCAGTACAACAGATTTGTAACAATCCTGTCTTTGTGAACTTTGTAATGTTCAGACTTAGTCAGAGAGATGTCAGTACTTTATGATCATTAGAGAGAGACTAATTAATGGTTGCCTTGTGCTGGACTGTACATTATTGAGTCAAATATACTGAACCCTTCTGTTATTTGCAATGACAATGATGGTAAAAGTGATGACCATTATGACAAGTTAGTGACAAACAGATGCTACCAAGCAAATCATTCTTTGCTTATGAAGGCAGATCATGGCATTAAAAGTTTGAGAACCACTGAGTTAAAGGCACCCTGTACAGTTTTTGACCACCAGTAGTGCTATAGAGCACAGACTATGGACAAACATACGTTCACAGAGCGACGGAGCGGGACACTGTGTGGATTTCATGTATTCAGTTGTAGTAGTGCAATATGGCTGCAAAGTTTGGTCTAAAACATTAACAGTATGCTGTTTGGCCATGCATTTCTATTTTTCTGTTTTTATCAACATGGAGCACATGTAACAAAAGCCTATTATTGATATACAATTCATAAACGAGTATGATTTATCACTTATTTACTGTTTGGTTGATACAATGGTAAACATTTAGTAGCTAGAAGAATGTAGGGAAACAAATGAAGCTAGCAATAACGTGTTAATGTGCTGATCAATAAATGATGAAATAATAAAAATGTTTCCTGTTATGTTCATAGAGATAATAATTTGAAGTGTATTTGCTCCTGTAAATTAGCTGTAGATGAACATTTTTTAGAGACAGGGTTACATGTGAACACATTAATTCCATAAAGAAAATATTATTTTTCATACATTGTAGATGTGTGCACTTCATCAGTCTGCATGTATATTCCAGCATGATGCTAATGCAGTGTACATTCATACTTCCATTTATACTCTAGCACAATGAGATATTATTCTGTTATACACAACTTCAGAAAAACACACTTTTAATAGACTTTCCCTCGCACACACTTCCATGACTGTGCTGTGAACCCGTCCTGACATGGCTTCAGGCTGTGTGTCTATATGTGTGTGTCAGAGAGAGCGATGGAGAGAGAGTGAGTGTCTCTGATATCCTCAGGGAAACACTGAGAGTTCTAGCTAGCTGGCGGAGTAGGTCTGTGGTGCAGTGTTAGTGTTAATGGAGATGTAAGCTCACAGGATTAGCACCCATAGGTATGTATGTGTGTGTGTGTGTATTCTTGACAGGCAGGGCCTTTCTTTCATTACATTAAGGCCAATGCTTCTAAATCATTTACTCCCCTTGCAGTCTCTGTGGTGTTGGCTAAGTGTTAGTAATCCCCATCAATAGCGGGGCCTGCCTCGAGGCACTCACTTCCACGCACACACTCACTTATGTGCATGTACACACACTCGCACACCGACAACATATGGCATTTAGATATGAAGACGCATTAACCTGTACGCAGTTAATTGCAGGTGATTCCGCAGACTAACCCTGTGCGCACAGACACACGCAACACACACACACACACACACACACACACACACACACACACACACACACACACTTTTTTGAGCTTTATTGTATAGAGAGAGTTGAAGAGTGACCGGAATGTGAGGAGAGAGATGAGGAATGACAGGCGGGAAAGAGTCACAGGTCGGATTCAGACTCTGGGCTGCCGTGGCAAGGACTACCAACTGAGCTAAACAATGCCCCCAGACATTTAGGATGTTACTGTTTCTATGGTGGAACATTGCTAATGCTGTCACTTGTCAGAGACTGAGATAAAATGTGCCCCAATGCTAAAAATAAATAACATAAACCAATAAAATGATCATTTAAAAAAATTAGATTAGAAAAAAATAAAGGGGCACTTCACTGATTTCACACAGTTGATCTGTCACGTTGTCCAATGAAAACAGTGTCTGTGAAAATAACTCTGTTGATGTCATAGTGATGTCATCGTCATATTTCTGCAAATTACAAAGCGGTGGTTTAGAGTTTGAAAGACATGGTCATTCATCAGGCAGGCTCTGTTGTATTATGCCAAAAGTAGGATCCAAAAGTCAGGATATCTCGTGGAAATCTGTCTCTTGTGAATACTTCAAGGCTTTTATATGATCATTAGAAAGATTCTAACAATTCCAAACATAAGTGTACAGTCCCCTCGTCCCAAACAACTGAAATCATGATTGTATCACATAGAGTGAGGATTTTAAATAACGGTCTGCCTCTATCAGAGTTATAAAAAAAAGTTTTTCCAGTTTAGTGTGCTGACCTCAAACCCATCCAACATCTTTTTGGACAAACTAGAACTCCTCGCACAGACAGACTGGGGGCCAGACATTATTGCACAACTTCAGTGTTGGACCTCACTAATGCTGCTGTGGCTGGTGGAAACAGCATATTAATACCAATGGCTTGGAATGATATATTCACATATTGAAGAATTCACATATTGAAGTTTTTATTATTCTGAAAATATAAACCTTGAAAACTAGAAAATGAACATCAGAATTGAATCTTTGTGTATTTACAATGGAAAAGATGGAAAAAGAGAATAAGAGAGGGCTGTTGTACATATACATCCTGCATGCGTGTCCTTCACTACAGTATATTGTCATAGAGTGATACTTGTGCCATATGCTTGCGTGCCACAAACCTGAGTGCTGATGGCACAGCACATACATGCTCATGTTTGCACACAGATCAGGTAAACACACAAGGACTGTGTGTGTGTGTGTGTGTGTGTGTGTGCGTGCATGTGTTTTCTTGGGGGCTGATTATGCTGGTTTGTTAGATCAAGTGGTGTGCAAACACACAGTGATGTGGGCACCTGAGAGGAGACAAACCCTGAGGGGGCTGGCACGAACATACACAACAACACATGGGACCAAATACAAGCACAGATTTTTAGGCACAGGGCTGCAGTTCAAACATTACACTGAACTATGCCGTGTCAAAGCAGATGAGGATAGTCCTCAGTTTAATCTGGCACTAACCCTAGCATACAATGGATGTGCTATATAGTAAATAGTAGACTATGTACATTTGCTGGGTTTTCACAATCCATGCAGTGAGGGTGATACATTTGTGGCTTTTCTGCTTCAGAACTGGACGGTGGCTTGGTTGCCATTTGAAACTAAAAATATAACTGCCATAGTTAGTCACTTTATATTTTTTTAGTTATTAAGATACTCTGCAGTTATTTGTCAGCTTAACAAAAATAAAATAAAATAAATTATTACATTACATTATTACAGTAACTTCACCAGGATAAAGGAAACTGGGTTGGCCAGGACAAGACCTACCAGGACATGAGATGCTTTTATATCTCTAAAGTTTGGTTTACGTAAGAAAGAACGTCACTTATTCAGGCTGACTGCACTTTTACACAGTAGCAGAGACGGAAAGTAATTCAATATGCTGACAGAAAACAGCTGACAGTAATTAGAGGAGCGTACTGTATCGACATGCTTCTTTTGACAATTGCACATATAGAATAAAACATATGTTTGTTCCTCTTAACTGTTTGAGACTAAATCAGCAGGAAGCCAGTCATGCTGGCGTGTTTTGTCCCTCGCTCTTGATGTCTTTTGATGGTTCTGCTGCACTAATGAATGACGCAGGAAAAGAGGGTGTGGAGGTGAAAAGAGAAGTGAAATTAAAGTTGCCTTGGAAAAGACCTCTCCCTAGTCCTGTTGTTGGTTTCCAGAGGTCATTAATAATGAGCTGAAGGGGACACTGATTACAAGAAGGCCATATATTTAACACTAAGCAGACCCCTGGAAGGGTGTGTTTGCTGACAAATGAGCAGGTGTGCTCTGACAGCCTGTATGTATGAACTATATTTGTACAACTGTGGCACATGTATGACCCGCATGAGTGTGGCTTGTTTTTGCGCCCATGAATAGTTGAATTCATTTCAGGTCGAAATATGGGCTTTTAGCACCACGTCTACAGAATTCAACTTCAGCCACAGACTGTGACATTCAGAACGCCTTTGGCCCTCAGCCCAGTTTGAGCATCACATGTATGTCACAATATTTCAAGGGTTGCCAGGTCCAGCTGTACAGAAAAATAAAAAGGGGCTGTAGTGACACCTGATTGACATAATAACGGGTGCCGTTTGTTTTTTGAAGTTACAAAATGAACCAGGAGATGCATGACATAATTGTCCAATCCTGAGTAATAGCCTGGACAGTGGGTATAAAGAGAAAAAAAATCAAATGTGTGTCCTGAAGATGACAAATAAAGAACAACTGCACTGATCATGGTTATTCCACTGCAATGAACTGGGTTTTGTCTGAACCCTTACTGTTGTACTGTATCTATGCTATGAGGGAGCAAATACTTTTTAATCTCATCACTCTGTGGGAGTTGCCCAGGGACATTTAGACTGAAGTAGCTGCATGGTTAGAGAGTGACCATGTTTAAGGTGAAACACACTTACACCTTTAAAAGTAGCTTTTAAAATGTTTTGCAGTGTTGCCCAAACTACACATAATTACTATTGGAGATTCTTTGAAAGATTTTTTTTTTTTTTTTACTCTTGGCTAGAAATCTTAAAACATGATTGAACTTTCCTTCAAAAAATGTTGCACTCAAGTCAGAAAGCTCATTGTTGACTTTGGAAAGGTTGTGTAATAACCACACTGAGTTTGTATTGCACCGACAGAGATTTGTATATTTCGTGTTACTTCTGGCGGCCCCTGTGGATAAAAGCGTGAATGTTTCCACCACTTTAGTTTTGTCTGTTTCAAAGGGGGAGTCCGACTGAATAGCTGAGATGACACGATATGATATGATATCATACTAGGCATCATATCAAAATAATGACTATAATCCATTTGTTAAACAGTTTTTTAACACATTCTGAAAACTTTAACTCAGATAAACAGCCAAAGTTAGCGTCATCATTTTCCTACACACAGCATCATCACAGAACGGGTACAAAGCATCTTTCATCTGGTCAGAGACGTGGCGCCCACACAACTAAAACTCCCTTCTGGGCGCTAGACATTGTTTTCCATCAAACCAAAACAAAGATTGGGGAGTGTACACTTCACGGTGCTAGCATGGCCAGCTAATTGATTTCAGGCCAGATCATGTTGCTGTGTAATGGAGCAGGCTAACGTGATGATGAAGCTGGGATGGTCATGGTGATGACTTTCACAAGGACTCCAGCCTCATTTGTTTGTTTGACAGGCTGCAGGGGTGTGTGTGTGCGCACGTGTGTTTCTCCATTTGGCATAAAGGATATGGATTAAGCTATAGAGGTGACAGATGATATGTTTACAGGAGAATGTTTGCTTTCTGCACAGTATTCAATTACAGGGTTTGTGCGTGTGTCACTGCCTGTGTGTGTGTGTGTGTGTGTGTGAGAAAGACCGAGTGTGTGCATGCCCCGTCATCTGTGTGTTTCAGACTGTGTGTTTAAGAGTTACAGGCCTTTATCAATCACAGAGAATTTGTTAACTTCCTTCCTCGCTGTCTGTCTCTCGCCTCCATCTAAGCCCCACACTCCTTCACTTCTTATTTTTTCTGGGAAGTGGTTCAATCCAAATCTAAACTGGTGCTGTCCACTGTTTACCGGAGTTGCGACACAGCACAAATAAATACCTTAGTGTTATTTACAAATCAGATCTGTTCATATACAATGCTGCCCCCAAACCTCATCCTCAGTAAAAGCCAGGATTGGGAGGTGGAGGGAGGGGAGTTGTAGTAGCAGTACAGTTAATAGTACTTAACATTGCAGTTATCGTGATGTGGCATGGCATCCTGTGATGTCACAGGACACAAGGTGTTGTTTCAAGGTGCCAGTGTTGATGATGAAATGTAATGACTGAGTTGAAGATCGACGAGTCTGAAATCTGATCAGACAGCGACATGCTGCACAGCTGTTTAGAACACTACGAGACGGGAATTTACTACTCTGGAAAGTTATCACATGGCACTCATTTCATCTTTTGTCTGGATGATTGCAAGGCAAACAGATGACAGACGGTATTCACGTTCAGTAAAATTATTATAGCAGGAATGTGCACTTTCACAAAAAACAGTGAGCCAGGTTCGACTTTTATGGGGGTCGCAGTACACTGTGCCTGCACCCCCACTGAGCTCACACAGCATTCCCATCCAAATCAATGAGAGGGCAGTGACAAGCTGTCTGAACAAGGCCTTATCTGACAAGGACTTATTGTGGCTTGACAAATTATAACAAGCAAATGTGAAGGCAGTGTGACTGTTAAAATGGATGGATGGACGCTTCGACAGAGCACGTCTTTAACACGGGAGGCCTCTGTTCATATCTTATGTCCTGCCATAAGTCAACACAATACCACTGCCCCTAACCCCTAAAGGGTGGGTCATATTTGAAAAGAGCTAGTTTGTATGACACGTTGTCTGACCATGTCAGAAATCCAAAGTATTGGGGTGTTGTTTAGCTCAGTTGGTAGAGCAGCCGCCCCATGTACGAAGGCTCAGTCCTTGCTGTGGAAGCACTGGGTTTGAATCTGACCTGTGGCTCTTTCCCTCATGTCATTCCCCATCTCTCTCTCCCCACATTCCTGTCACTCTTCAGCTGTTCTATCAAAAAAACTAAAAACTATCATTTCCGTACCTAAATCTAACTTTGACATGACTGCTGTTCATTTTCCATTCTGTTCCTTCTGCCCTAGCTGCCCAAAGGGACAGAGCTGTGGTGCCACATACCATGTCATGCTGTGTGAACCATGGTGATGAATATTGTACCGTGCCTAGGATCCTCTCAGGGGGGGTAAATGAAGAGGATTCCCAAAGCCACAGCCTCATGTTCCTGGAAATCTTCCACAATCCCATTCGATCTTAACCCCCTGCCTCGCCTAATGTGTCCCTAAGCTGGCCTTATCACACCACAGGGAGCGCCAAATGGGATAGAGATGTTCAGTTGCATTGCTAACAGGTTAGGGCAGACTTCAGCTTTTATAGCACCTCAGACAACTTGTGCCCCAGCTGTGCAATAAGATCACATGCTTGATGCTGCATGGTAACTACAGGCAGCAAGACACGAATGAGAATGGTCCAGTGGCAGGAGAAGAGGGTTAGACAGAGAGAAGGAGAAAGAAAAGAGAGAGAGAGAGAGAGAGGGAGAGAGGGAGAGAGAGAGAGAGAGAGAGAGAGAGAGAGAGAGAGAGAGAGAGAGAGAGAGAGAGAGTCAAACAGTCAGCTGAGGTGGAGAGAAAAGCATTATACAACAGCCAGCTCTCCACTAGCCTTCATTCATTCTAAGCGAATAAATCCTCCATTATCGTGTCTCTCTCTTGGGTCTAAATGCAAGCATCTTACAGGGAATTAATCGTATTGGACGGAAGGGAGGGGGGAGCCCATTTCATTTCCTCATCAAGTTTGTGGAGAATTGTATTGGAAGCCAAGCAGCCACCTGGGAATGGCCTCCTGTCCTCCTTCTTCTCATCTACTTGTTTTTGCCTCTCCAAAGCCATTTGTCTGCTCTGATCATCGCAGGCCAGGCTTCGCTCTTCTCCTCTCTGTTCAGACCTCTCTGTGTGTCTGTCTGTTTGTCTTCTGGTGTTGTGTTTCATCGCTACACGATCCAACTTCTTCCTTTTTGTCTGAGAGCATTTTGACAGAAAGTGTCACTGCATTGTTTACAAGTCTGCTGTGTGGCCTTTGAGTCATCAGCGTGAATCCTTGGACCAATTTGGACACTGAGGAGAAGCAGAAATGGAGAGGAGCGGAGCTTCAGCTCTGTTTAAGAACTTGTCAGACTGCATGAATATGAATCCGACTAGAGCTGGAAAGTCAACTACAAAAAAAAAAAAAAGTGTGTGTGAATGAGTGTGCATGTGTGTGTGACCAGCTCGTGGCCAGCCAAGCCTCCTCAGGCCTCTAAACAAGCACCATAAATTCACCCTCCACTTACCTGCAGTTAAAATGTCAGGAGCGAGGCTTTTATTGGACCACACACACACACACACACACACACACACACACACACACACACACACACACACACACACACACACACACACACACACACACACACACACACACACACACAGAACACACTGAACTCACTTAGAAGTCACTAAATACACACACCCTCGCTCTCTTAAACACACACACACCAGAAGCTTTTTGCTCCCCGTCTATCTTGGCATCTTCCATAGCAGTTGAGCAGCTTTACTTTGATATTGACATAACATGCTGGTGGGACGTAGCGACTCTATGCTAACAACATTAGCCACATAGATCCTGTCACAGCCACTCTGTCACCTTTATTGACCCCTCGCTCTGACATACAGAACAGCTGAAAGTAATAAGAAAGTAAATGAAATGGGCATGGCATGAGAGTAGAAAACAAAATGACACATTTCAAAAATTAAAATGACACATTTAAAGGTCCAGTGTGTGTGATTTAGGAGGATTTATTAGCATCAATGAAATATAATATTCATAACTATGTCTTATCTTGTGTATAATCACTTGAAAATAATAATAATAAAAAAATATATTTTGTGATATTAGAATAGCCACAGAGGGAGAGGGGTCCTCTTTCACCAGGTTTCTACAGTAGCCCAGCATGGACAAACTAAACTCTAACTCTAAATAGGGATTTTTTTTTTTTACTAGCGACCACCATAGTTTTTCCCACATGATTGGAAGGTGAGGGTAAGGCAAAGGGTATTCAGTCAGTTGAAACCTTACAGATAGATTCCACTTAATCCTTCACACTGAATCATTCTCAGACAAAATCTCTTCCAGAGATAGACTAAGAATTTAAAAGCAAATTCCCAAAATGACCAGAAGGGTTCAGATTTCATGTGCAGTAATGAAATTTGAGATATGTTCTGATAATTTCAAGACACAGACTAAAAAAAGTGACAATATCTCTACCATACTTTAGGGAACTTTCCAGGTAAGTTGTTTACTTTCCAGTTCAGAAGTTAACAGTTCTAATAAGTTCTGGGGCGCCCTGGTGGCTTGCCTGATGAGTGCCCCATGTGCAGGTGCCTCGTTCTTGCTGGGGGCGGCTCGGGTTTGATTCTGACCTGTGGCTTTTGCTTCATGTTGTCCCCTTTCAGTTCCAATTTCCAAAGTGATTTCATGTATTAGGCCTTTTTGGTTTAGCTTAGGGGAAAGAAACAGATTTGGTCATGGTTGGTAATGGTTTTGCTTACTTTACTGCACCGTAAATACACAATTTTATTCTTGTGAAAGTAATAATAACTTTCTGTGAGATGGAGTTGATGTGTTATAACAGCTTCAATATCGCGCTAAAACCTACAATTACACGAGTTTCCAGCCTTTTTCAAACAGTTTGTACAATTCATTAAGATCCAGAAAGGGTTT
Organism: Collichthys lucidus; assembly: GCA_004119915.2. Taxonomy (NCBI): domain Eukaryota; kingdom Metazoa; phylum Chordata; class Actinopteri; family Sciaenidae; genus Collichthys; species Collichthys lucidus. The sequence goes on from CM014090.1 coordinate 32,355,890, forward strand.
GTTTTCATCTCAGTTTTCATCTCCAGACTTTCTAGACCTCTGCAGTAACCATTTATCCTGCCAATGATGCACTCCTCAATCAAACTGACTGGAGGAGGGGCAGAGAGGCAGAGATGGTCTTTTAGACGAAAACACCAAAAGAACCTGAGATGAACCAGTGTCACAATACTTACCAGTAAGATATATCAAACCTTTTATGTATTTCACTGACTGTGTGTGTGTGTGTGTGTGAGAGAGAGAGAGTGAGAGAGAGGGAGAGAGACAGTAGAGACAGTGTGTCCTTGTGAAGACGTAACCTGCCAAAGCACAAAAGGTTAAAGGATGGTAAGTATGTATGTTCCCCCTCCTCTTCCTCAACATACACATACACAGACATGAAAGCAAGCAGCAGTGAACAGTGGTGTGTGTGCATATGTGTGTGTGTGTGTGTGTGTGTGTGTGTGTGTGTGTGTATGACACATCTGGGAGTGTAATCAGTGGGCTTCTTTCAAGAGCTGCCAAAGCAAACAGGCCAATAAGGAATCCACTTTACAGACCATCGATCTCCACTGGCCACAGCCAACACAAACACACACACAAACTCAAGCATGCACGCACACACGCACACGCGCACTCAAGCACACACACACACACGGTGGGATGAGCAGGCGCATGAACATACAGACACACATGGAGAGAAAGAACGACTGGATTCATATAGGTCTACAGTGAAATATCCACCTACACTTAAACTTATACAAATGTGCACACACAGCAGGAAGACAGACAAACTCATGTGAACTCGCACACACACATTCAGGATATCCTACACACACACACACACACACACACACACACACACACACACACACACACGCACACACACACACACACACACACACACACACACACACACACACACTGCATACCTACAGTGTGTATATCTTGTGCTAAAACAGACAGAATAATAAAGGATGGTGTCATAGGAGTGTGCAGAGAGCTGCTACTGGGTTACCTCTCCTGTCAGCACACAGAACACATTATTAATGTATGATAATAATATGTAAATATATCATCATTTTCTGTTTCCATTATCACAGATTTTGCCTGAAAAACAGAATTTTTTAATCAAAGAAGCAAAAAGATTCAAGCCTCTGGCATCGACCGTAGCTCAGAACTTGTCAGTGCAACAAAAAGAGGGGGGAAACACAAGGAGTTTTCCAATGGATCATGACAGTGCACAGCTTGATAATGCACAAAATGAAATACAAACAAGAAATGTAGAATTCAGAATTGATAAATTCACAAAGAGTCTACGATGTGACCGTTTCTCCAACAGTTTAATTCTTGTGCAAACTTATCCTTTGCTTCTCTGGGTTTCCTTTTTTCCCTCCTTCAAGCAGACTGGGGGAAAACTCAGAGAAAACAAATAAACAATAGAAATATTGTTATGGGGAGTCTCTGAATGATTCAGAGTGGCCCGCACTGAGGAGCCATCAGTGTCTAAAACACTTCCAGATGATCCTCAGACAATAGAGGGAGAGAAAACAAGACTGATACGTCATCCATTTACTTTGGGCCATAGTGGTGAACAACAATAAATCCTGGAGGGGCAGAGAGTGTGCACACATACGCACACACACATACACACTCCCCACACACACAACCAAGTAAGTATGTTTGTTCATGTGCATGTGTAGCGATCTGGAAAAGGAAACTAGATAGATTGAGCTGATAGGAAACTGCATATACTTGAAAGCCAAGATATAATGCAACCCACCAACAGGTTGTTTTCACAGTGAATATACACACACATACACACACAATGATGTGTGCACTCACACACACACAGCGGCTGCCAAGTGCAGGAGACAGCCTCCATTGAGAAAACCAACGAGCTGTACCTCTCCTGAGACTGACACTGACGCACACACACACACATTCTTACACACACTGACGCACACACGCGCACACACACACACACACACACACACACACACACACACACACACACACACACACACACACACACACACACACACACACACACACACACACTCTTACACACTCTTACACACACACATTCTTACACACACAACACACACACACACTACACACACACACACACACACACACACACACACACACACACACACACACACACACACACACACACTAGTGCTATCACTGGCAGCATCAGACTGAAAGTCAGTGGCTGTGACATAGCTGTACATTATTTTTTAATAAAAAATCAGCTCTGGTTTGGTTGGTCCACCTGTCACATGAGGGATACAGTACATTTGAATTAAACATGTTAAAAATGATCAATACAACAGTTTTTTTTATAGAATGTACTATATTTGAAGATATTCAATAATCAAATTTCATTTATAATATAATTAAAGCTTGAAGCTAATTTGCTGTGTTGAACATATAATGTATTAAAGGTGCAGTGTGTAAGATTAGATGCCATGTATTTTCAGAAAAAAGCAGAAATGGAATATAATATTCATAACTATCTAAATCCTACACACTGGACCTTTAAATCAAACAGATTAAATAATCTGATCCCAAATTTGCTGATCTGAGACTTTGTTTTCTATTCTATTGACAATTCATGATTAATATTAAAATATCTAAAGTTATTAATGTTCTTTATGTCACTATATTGACAGCTATGAACACAGGTCAAAAAGGCATCTCTACCTGCCCAGGTTATTTGGGTATACTCTTTGATACTCATGTGATCGAACCAGGATCAGGACAGAACCGGGCCAGCAACAGAACACAAAACATGGGCATGTTGACATAAACTGGGATTAGGCTCAGCTCTCAGGCAGTCGGCCTTACCTTTACACCCACATACCGAACCACAGACCCGATCCATCACACATACCCACAAGAAATAATGTACATCGCAATGCCTCAATCTGCAGCTTCTGCATTTCGGCTGCATTATTGGTTCAGAGTACAGTATCATCAAAAACATTATACGTATATACTTTTTATACTTTGTATATAAGCTATGTAACACTCAACACTGACCGAGATAAGGAGTAAAAAGATTCTAGGATTTGGCCAGATTCATAACAATAGAAGTGAGAAAAATAGGATGAGGCATAAAGAAATAAATCAGTATTGGGTGAGACAGGAATGTAACCCAATTTGAGAGTCTCCATTCTCTTTGACGGCTACAACCAGCTCACTGTTGACCACACTCATCACACACAAGAAACTGAGTATTTAGGCACAGGATCACGGATATGAAACCGACTGAACTCGCTTTAAAAGCTTGTTTTTCGTAAACTTGTCTGGATAACACGTGTACAATGCTGCTGTACTGTAGTATGAATGCAAAAAAAGAAAAAAATGCACATGTGCTTCTGTTTTTCTCCCTCCTACTGAACACTGTAGGTGCTGTGGGGTTACCTTGCCTCAAAGAGCCATGTATGCAGACAGATTTCATTTAGTCTGGCTTTCAATGCACTCATTAGTCACTAGTCTGGGCTTCATGGTTTTCTTGTGTCCCTTGGTGGTCTAAATGTGTTCAGAGGGCTTTTCCATCCTGACGAGAACACAATTTGTGGGGAAACTGTGGATACTTGAAATTTTTTATGGAATTATAATGGTTTAATATGACGGAATCATATTTAATATACTGTAAATTAGTACAAAATGTTCCCGGGAGCGATCTTCGGTTCAGAGCATATGTCTATTTTAACACACACTTTCCACTTGGATGACACTTGTAGTGTAAGGTTAAGACAAAGAAATCATAAGGAGTGATGTCACTTCCTGACACAAAGCGTTGCACAGATAGAGGATAGGGAGACAAGAGAAGATGAAAAGGCCAGCAGGGTGAGGTAACCATGTGCAGATGGACCCTGTGTGTGTGTGTGTGTGTGCAGGCAGCTGCAGGAAGGATCCTGCTGAGAAAGAGCAGGACGTCTTGTCATCCACTGTGGCCTCAACATCAAGACACGCTCATGCACACACACACACACACACACACACACACACACACACACACACACACACACACACACACACACACACACACACACACACACACACACACACACACACATCAAAGGGTGTGTGGCCGGTGCTGTTCCAGCACTGTGGTGGTGTGGGGAGGCAAACAACAACAGCGTCTCTCTCTCTCTCTCTCTCTCTCTCTCTCTCTCTCTCTCTCTCTCTCTCTCTCTCTCTCTCTCTCTCTCTCTCTCTCACTCACACACACACACACACACACACACACACACACACACACACACACACACACACACACACACACTCTCTGACTCACTCTTTTAGACACACACGCTAACACACATATACAGTATAATCAGTCACATTCATACATACAAACAGACACACGCATACACACATTCTCACACACACACACACACACACACACACACACACACACACACACACACACACACACACACATATACATACACACTCACACAGCCCACATAATGGGCCATTTCAGCACCAAGACCACAGCTAATACAGTAAATGACAGGGAAGAACTGGGAGAGAGCCAAGCTAAATGTGACACTGATTTTCTGTAGTGTGCGTGCGTGCGTGCGTGCGTGCGTGCGTGCGTGCGTGCGTGCGTGCGTGCGTGCGTGTGTGAGTTTTTACCGGCCTGACACCATGACTCTACAGGCTGGGGCCCAGATGCTGGTGTGGCCTCTACGTTGTTTGGTTCACTGTCCTTGACCTGCTGCGGCGCACACATACTTTACACATACACAAGCGCGTGCAAGCACCTCGCATGCACACATGCACGCAGCGTTGTCCTTAAACAACATGGCTGTGGTGTTGGAAACTCTGACCGAAGTGTCAGTGGAAGTATCAAAGCAGTGTAATGAAAGAGCAGAGAAAAACCAGTCAACAAGGCAGCTCACACCAATCCAAATCACAGAAATACACACTGTGTGTAGCATGATGTGTGTGTTTAGGTGGATGATGATGATGGGGTGAAGACATTAGACAATTTGTCTTGTCTGTTCTTCACAAATGATCCAGCTACCAGCTACAATTCTGAACTGAAGCTCTGAGCTGAGAGTAGAGCTTTTGTCACCGTGATATGATGAGACTAGACAAGCTAAGAAAATTCAAGACGTTGTATTATTTCCTCTGTCGTGTGGAATCCTATTCATCAATGGTCAGAAAGTGCACAGGAGTCCAAGATGTATTATTGAAGCTTGCTCAATGAAAATGGATTCATCAATACACTTGTCATGACATGGCAATTCTGAAGAAGCTGTCCTCTCTGGCTTGTCTTTATGCCAGGACAGTGTCACAATTACTCTGTGTCCATAACCGCTGATTAGTATACAAAAAAGGAAATATGTATGACATCGTTCTGTGACTCTGTAGGCTTCTACATTACGTACCTATCTGTTGTATCTTGGGAGTGAGACAGCCCTATCCTCTGACCTTGGTTACCATAGTAATGATCATCTGTATCTCAAGGAGAGAAGTCAGTGTCCCTATAACAATCTAAGATTTAACACAGTCACAGGGTTCCCACACCTTTTTCATAAACAAATTCAAGCACTTTTCAAGCACCTTCAAGCACCAGTTTTTCCATTTTTCCAGCACCTTTAAATAGGTAGCCTACTAGTTGTGTTTGCCATGATGGTCATGGGAAGCGCAGCGGTGCCACTGTATAGCATAATAATATGGGTCTAATTAGCATTATTTCATATGGTGGTAGATTGACTGTTTTGATTTTTAACTAATTGTGAATTGGCTTGTATTCTCAGCTTGTGAGCGGTGTATTGTGTAACTACCTTAGCGCAATAACAGTGACCAACAGGTGTCGATAGTAGTCTACTGTTATTTCTCGGCAGAACACCAAGCGAGTATGATAACTGAGTTCTGCATGTAAAGGCATCGGATCAAGCGCGTAGCCGCTTAGGAAACATTTTTGTTTTCTCTTGGTTTATTGAGATAGACATCACAAAAAATTCAAGCATTTTCACAACCTTAAAAACACTGAATTAAAATTCAAGCATTTTCAAGGAATTCAAGCACCCGTGGGAACCCTGCAGTCACTACAGTGACCTCATGATATATGCCTGACCCTGTGTAACCCCTATATATGGCATGCAAAAATGGAGGATTTGCTCACACCCTTCATTTCTTTTTCACTACAAATCAGCAGTTAGATAATATTTTATCTTTTGTTGTAAACTGTCTCATATAGACGAACAAGTAACTCATTCATTGGATGGTTTGTGTCAGCTTTCATCATGCAGCCCAATCATCACAGACCTTGTCAAGGTAAAAAAAAAAAAAAAAAGGAAGTAGACTGTTGGTATAAACCATTGGCTGAGTATTTCATAGAGCATTCTCCTCTCCTCTCATATCTGCCGTGTCACCACGGACAAAGTTGTTGCTGTTTCTTTTGTGGAGATTTAGCCATTTTAGTTCCAGGCTCGCCTTGCCCCATCAAAACAACTTCCTCCCCGGCCCGACAAATGATCGTGATTAACTACGTGGGAGATGAAAACTCAGATTTCTTTAATTGACTCCTTTAATGAAAGGCCAACATGCCTTCAAGCTACAGGAACATTGCCAAGGATACTCATGCAGTGGTGTGAGAGGTGTGATGAGTGGCAGTGGTGTGAACGTACAGTACCAGTCAAAACTTGGACACACCGTCTCATTCGTTTCTTTATTTATTATTATTTTCTGTGTTGCAGATTAACACTGAAGTCATCAAAACTATGACATAACACATATGGGACTATGTGCTGAACAAAAGAGGTGTAAACAAAGGAAAATATGTTTTATATTTTGGATTCCTTGGAGTAGCCACCTTTTGATTTGATGACAGCTTTGCTTGAAGGAGTTCCCATATATACTTGCTGGCTGCTTTCCCTTCACTCTGCGGTCCAACTCATCCCAAAACAGCTTTGTTTACATATTTTTCTTTTACCACATAATTCCATATGTGTTATTTCATTGTTTTGATGTTAATCTACATGGTAGAAAATAACAAAAATAAATGAAAAACACTGAATAAGAAAGTGTGTCCTTTGGTGTGTGTGACTTTGGATTGAGATGAGATGAAAATTATGTAATCCTGTTTTAAAATATGAGAATTCGTCTTTAAAGGTAAAGTTCATTCATAGAATAGTATTTCATAAAAAATGTAGACAGCTTGTACAGAATATTTATATGTATGTATGTCATCTTTGTGTATGTGTGAGTGTGTCTCCAGCCCCAGTACCCATAAATCAAATCTCCTGCGGTGCATGTGCCTCCACCCCTGCTGTGTAAATTTGTCCAATTAGCCACGGCCCCCGGGGATTGTGAGCGCGCAGTCATGGACACACACACACACACACACACACACACACACACACACACACACACACACACACACACACACACACACACACACACACACACACACACACACACACACACACACACACTCGTGGGCCCCCAGAATTCAGTGTGAAATGGGGCTCTGCCACAGTGTGAGGATTAAGTGACAATAAAATGCATTTCACAGCCTTAGTGCTTTATAGGACTGGCCTCCATAAAGGTCTTGCCAAAACACTGCAGCTACTCCGCCCCTTTAATCTCTGACTTCTCCACCCAAACACACACAATAAATCCACACCCCGGGAGAAAGAGAGAGAGAGAGAGAGAGATCTTGAATCAATCATCACCCTCCCCAGCGACACTCGACTGACCAAGATGTTTTTCTTAAATAAAGTTGTACACTTCTCTCTCTGGCAGCAGATTATCAGTCTGCTGTCGTCAACACGCCAGAAGCCGAAACTTAACTTTATGTCTTCATCAGAACACCATGTACAAAACCCTATAGTGACTATATGGACAAGTTATCCAGTTCTATATTTGACTTTGATTTAAATGTTAAATACAACCAAACTTTAAAATGGCAACAGATAAAAAACAAACACACATGCTCCAGTGTTGAACTATTATGCAGCAGAATCTGCATTAACAATAGCATATAAACAGTTATATCAAGTATTTTCTAGAAGAGTTCATAAGTATAAAGATTGGACATCACATGAGGGTTCTGAGGCTCCGTTTTGAAGCTGGAAATGGATCATCTAGATATCAGGGAAAACGTGGATCATTGGTGGAGCTGAGACGGGCTGAATAAACACCTGGGGGCTCAAATAGGCCATCTGTAATGGCACCCACCTGTCAATTAAAGCTGTCACACTCTTAATTCTTTAAACCCTTATATTATGTGAACAGATGAGTTGTATATAAATTCACCCTCAGTACAGTTGTCAAGAACGGGGAAATTAGCTACAAAGACCAAAACTGTTTTTTGTACCAGGCTGTAAACATGTTTATTTCTGCTGTGAAGTTGGACATTTGAACATGGGGACTTATGGAGGTTTATATGTTCTATAGCGAGACTCAAGCTCGAGGCATTAGGAATTTTGGCACGTCGGCATTGGATTCATCTCCCAGTCACGGAGGTTGCAACTCGGTCACAACAGACAAAATGAGTAAAATAGTAGCTAACACAATTTCATATAAAAGACGTAATTGCTGTACTTACATCCACACAACAATATTTAGAAACATAGACACATTCACAATGATTACTGGAGGAAAATGTGATGTTTAAGAGAAGACAAATTATAGAAGTTGTGCAGGTGGTCGGGAGTAAAAACAAAGTCAGAGTAGGTTGTAAGGTCACCTCCAGGTCTTAAATGAGGGCTTTGAGGTAATAATATATATATATATATATATATATATATCACAGCTATAATTTTCACAGTTAAATCCCTGCTGCTTGCTTTGTTTTGTTTTGTATTCTGGGTGTTGTCTATAAAGCAAGTCCTGTGTTAACGAATGGGCAGCAACAGACTGAGATTGACTTTCCAGCACTGTAAACACTAAAAAAGCATCAGAACAGCTCGTAAAAGCCCGTTTTATACTAGAGCGATGGCATGAGCAATCATGAATGTGCTTTTCACTATTACAGCTCCAAACACCAACGCAGAAAATTCCACCAAACCTGACATGCACCTTTCTTCTTCCTCTTCCCTGACAAATCCCATATTTTATGCTCCTGAAACACATTTAAAAGACTACACGTGCTCAACCAACTATTCGGATCTCCAAGCGGTTGCACTGGCTGCAGCAACAAGTAGTACAAGGTTGTAAAATGGTGATAGGCTTTCAAAGCATCAGAAAAAAAGAAATATGCACAACCTCAAGTGCAAAGCAGCCCTCACGCCCGGGACACGCTGCAGGAGGAGGAAGCGTGCGAGCATCAATTCTCGCTCAAGCAGCAAACCTGGACGTTCATGATCAGAAGTTCATGCCGGTCAACAGGCGATTCAAGTCCTCTGTTTATTTTTAATTATGTGTAGAGCTATTCTTTATAAGAACCTCATGAATTTATAACGTAAAGCTTTTCATGTGTTACTGAATAAGTGGGCCGTCGCTTCTCCTGCAACTCTTTGCAAGCTGAAGGGAAAATCGCCTGGTGTGATCGACGGGGAGAGGCTTCTCTCCTGCTGCCTCTGTGAGCCCGCTCATTTGGCTCGCCCTCTGTTTAACTACAAATATGTGGAATAAGTATGTATTTAAAAATAAAACACAATCACAAACAGCAGTGATACTCTTTCTAATAAATACAGTGGATGAGTAGATGTTGATATTTCATCATGTGCTGGGAAAAAAAAATCAGGGGAATTGAAACTGCAGGAGAACAGCAGCGGAGAGGGGCAGATCAATCATCATAATTAATCAGAATCAGTTTGTTTAAATCATATATAATACAACTTTTACATCATTTACAATAGATTATCAGTGTGCTATCTTGCCAGGTCACTTGAGGCATGTGGAAAAATTTAAAGGTACAATGAAAGCATCGATTGATATTGTGCACTGGAAGTAAGCAGGCAGGGGGGTATACTGATAAAAGTCTCCAATCACTCATTTACAGGAGACTTTTTACATCTTTTACAGTTTGGACAGAAACCACACACAAACACTGAACTATATTTTATACAGAGTGTTTGTGTTTATTCTATATTTGCCCTTTCCTCTGAGGTCAGTGTATGATTGCATTTTGTACGTGTGTCTGTAAATGTGTGCAAATATGTGTGTTGATGTGGATGCAGACAGTAGTGCTGACCAGGGTTAAGACTCTTATATGGAGAATAATCCAGGATAGCCAGGGGGTCTTAACTCACCCCTCCAACACACAGGGTGTGACGGGGCAGGCGGAGGTGTGAAAGAGAGTCTAGAATCTCTTTCAGTCTAGCTGGACTTAACCAAGGTGTGAGTATGAACAAATGATGACAACATAACTAATGAAATAACTAATAAATAACAAGTGATGAAGCTGGTAAATGTATGAGTTGATTTGGTGTCAGGTGATGGCGTTAATCATGAGTTGTAACCATGTTAGCATGTAACTGTGCATGTCTTTCTTTCTTTCTTTCTTTCTTTCTTTCTTTCTTTCTTTCTTTCTTTCTTTCTTTCTTTCTTTCTTTCTTTCTTTCTTTCTTTCTTTCTAACAGGTCAGCTGATTCACAGAAATAAAGGGAGAAAGTGAGAAACAAATTAATAATATAGGGAAGGAGTGGACATAGGAAGGAACAAAAGGGAAGGAAACAGGGAAGCAGCAAATGAAAGAAAGAGAAATAAATAGAATCCAAGGATCCAAAGAGAGAATGAATAAAATCTAGAATGAAAAAAGAAGGATGTAGGAAGGAATGTAGATGCATACAGACAGCAAAGGCAAAGGTTGACAAAAAAAGAAGTGTCAAGAAACAAATAAAGAAGAAAGTAGGAAAAACAGCTGACAACTCCCCATCTGAATCTGTGCTCTCGTCTGTGTGTGTGTGCGTGTGTGTGTGTGTGTGTGTGTGTGTGTGTGTGTGTGTGTGCATTCACAGCATGTGTGTGATTTGTCAGATCTGGTGGGGGCGTTATCAGGCGAGGTAAATCGGCCTAAACCTGGTGCTAATGTCTTGGTGGGGGTGTGGGAGAGATTAATAAGGACCCGTTCCAAAAGGCTTTAGCTGGCCTGCTAAGATTCTTAACCCGCCTAACCTCCTCTGGCGCCACCGGGAATCCAAAATGTCCCTGAATGTTGACACAAAAACACTCACATGAGTTTCATTTCACACTGAATAATCAATCAGACCTGCTGGGTTTTGACTTTTGGGTTTGAGTGGTTCAACAGCCTGGGACTGTAACATAATTAAACATAATTGAAAATGTTTGTGTGTACAGAGTTCTAATGCTGGGTTATGTATACACTGTACCAATGGTATTTACACTTAGGGCGCCCTGAGTCACATCTGAGTCAGGAGAGAGAAGAAAATGTGACCTCTTGTAGTCACAAGGTCAATTACTGCTGTCTCAGTAATTCAAATAGTTAATGGAGAAGTAGCATGACATTTTCTGCCATGGCAAAAGCTCTGACTTTGACACCAAAGATCCAGTTTGCATCCAACATACAGTGTTGGTTTTTATTTTAACCATGACCACAATTTTTCCTCGATATTAATGTTAGCTTTAGTTTCCTAAATGTCAGATAGTCCTCAGCAACCCCTGGTTGGAATATGATACAACTGGGTGACCTTAGTTTATGTTTTTGTCCTGTTGACTCATATTAGCAGTTCAGCAGTAATGGAGGACTTCATTATGTGCTTAGCCATCATCTACAAACCACAAAACGAAAGCTAACGTTTTGGTAATGCTTATCACCTATGATGACTCATGGTTTATGATTGGTGAACAGTGCTGCATTGCTTCATTGGTGTCATTAAGTTTAATGTTCATGGTCTGTGTTCACAATGGACCATTTAAACTGTTATGCTGATGATACAGCTGTGTTCTTACATTCAATCTTGGTTTAACCAATGTGATTAATATCTGCTTCCAGTGCAGAAATGAACGAGGTTAATAGAAGCATTAACAGGTGATGCATTTTGGACTATTTAACATGTGCTGAAGATACTTAGAGGCAGACTGGATAAACAAAATGGCTATTTAATAAAAAAACAAAAAACATTTATACATTTTGAGTTATTACTCTTGTGTTTTTAATCTAAAATAAGATTCAAATAATAATCTTATATTATAAGTGTAAATCACTTATGTAATTGTAATTGTAATAATCTTACGTGTAATTTGGTGTAATTTGCGTCCTGTGTTTTGTGATGGCAGGACAGGCCCTGACCTAATCTGTCCTGGGTGGGATTGAGACACAAATCTGGATCATTATTGATTCACAACAGCAGCTCACAGTCCTCACCCTCTACTGAAGAGTGATTATCTCTGTTTTTGGCTCTGTGCTAATGTGTTTTGCTCTGTGCCGGCTCATGAGACTTGACAGTTTAGGTAGGTAATAGCAGATGTGTTTTTGGAATATATCTGACCATTTTAATGTGAGAAAACTCAAGTAATCTTACAGCTGTCACTGATTTCACAAGATGTTTTTATTGTTATATTGGTATAGACTCCAAACTATGGAATCAACCAAACTGAATTATATACGCCATCAAACAGAACGTACATGCTGATATCTATTTGTATCACACAATATTACATTCCACGTATCCGCATGACTTTCTATTTTTTGCCTCATACTTTTAATTTCTCTTATCTCTCTAGACCACAACCGTCACCTTCCACCACCCCTCCCTATTTTGATGCTGATTTATGACATCAGTCCAGTCAAGCCTTAAGTATGCCAAGCTCTCTCTCTCTTTCTCTCCGTCGGTTGATGTGGCTTATGTGTTTTGGTTGCCCCCTAATGAGAGATCAAAGCGTCTGGGTCATGACCCTGAGAGGAGGTGCTGGGAGAGGAGCTTTAAATCACTGCACTTCTCATAAACTCCCCTGCTCCCACTTCCTCTTCTCTTGTATACAAATGCATGCAGATAGTTATAAGTTTGAAACTATTTCATTATGAGTGTGCCAGGGGAGCATGTGCAAAGATCAACAGCTGCTGACAGTGGTTTACTGTACTGTAAATGACCACAGGAATATTCTCCACGTTTTAGTTGAAGGGTGGTAAAAATAACCTGGTGACAGCGAGCAGATTATGAATTGGCTGATACAAACATTGTTAAACAAAGATCCCTCTTAGACTGAGACATACAGATCAACATTCAGCAAAAGTTGTTATAATTACATTCAGTACTCCAAACTTCGACCACTGTGATAATTTACATCAAAGCTGGAAGACTTTGGAACTGAACATAATGTTTTTTGTCCCATTTGCAAGTTTGATCTGTTAATTGGTCAACAAGATATGTTTAAGACAAGTTCATGACTTTTGTCTCTTTCTCTATCTCTATCCTCCCCCTCTCCATCTTTAAACTGGTCGCAGCAGATGTCCGTCCACCATGATCCGGGTTCTGCTCGAGGTCTCTGCCTCTTAAAGGAAGTTTTTTCTTGTCGCTGTCGCCAAGTGCTTGCTCATGGTGGGAATCGTCCGGTCTGAGTGACAATATTATAAAGAGTACGGTCTAGACCTGCTCTATATGGAAAGCGTCATTAGATTATCTCTGTTATGATTTACTGCTGTGTAAGTAAAATTGAAAGGAATTGAATTGAATAGGTGGAATGCTGATGGACCACTGTGTGTTCTGTACTGACAGCAGAAACACACGTTTATGTTTTTAACATTTCTTAAAATGTGTACATTTTTGATCTATAATTGAAATTGCAAAAAAACATTTTTCCAAATATTGAAAACTAGCACTCGAGCTCAACAGCTATGCACTGGCTTTTCACAAGACTGATACAGGTAGAGACATCTAAATGAGATAAGATAATCAAAATAAATGAAACTGGTCTTAATTTCATAACTCCCTTCACCCTGACAGCTGATGAAGACTTGAATTCAGCAGTGTCTGGATGTGTTCTGTGGTGGTGTGGCAAAGAGACATCAAGCCTTCACATATTCCAATATCCTCCCTACAGGATGGGGATCGATGAGAACGCCAGCACTTAGAGAGCAGACGCAGACAGTGTATTGTGAAGGGACTGTCAAGCCACTGACAACACCGTGGGTAAACACACATAGGACTATTCACAGCTGCGCCATCACACACCTACATGTGCATATGAAGACGCACACATGAATGCACCCACTCACACACAACCACACACACACCTTTGACATGCAGACGCATCAACTGGGTGCAGGCCCTTGGCTCGGGGAAGTGTAATATTTCAGTAATGTGATGGAGTTTGATCCAGGGTGTCCAGTGTCCCATAGAGCTGCTGTTTTATTAGCACAAAGAGCACTCAGGGGCTCTCCAGTTCACACACACACACACACACACACACACACACACACACACACACACACACACACACACACACTTACATACACACACATACACCCTTGTGTGTACAGGCCAATAACCACAGCGGGCTCTATACTCTACACATGGATACAGAGAGTGTGTTCGACTGTAAAATACAAGCTCCGGCTTTCAATTGGAGATCACCATCAAGCATTGATGCCACTAGCTATCTCTCAAAGCCACATCCTGCTCAGATCCATTCCCTGATTTATTGCCTATGCCTCATCAAACTTCCTCCCACACTTTAACCAACACACTTCTTCAGGATGGCAAGGACACTGACAGGCAGGCACTGAACTCAGAAATAGATGGAAGGATATACAATATACAGGTGCAGCGTAAGTAGAAAACGCTTTCCACAAGTGATGTGAATTACAGGGATATGTGGTGGATAAAGGAAAAATATCAATGCAACAATAAAATGTCCTGAGTTAAATATTTACACATTACATTAACATCTGAGGAAAAGTTCAATCTTGCTGTGAGAAATCGTAGTTTGGCCATGAATGAGGTTCAAACCTAAGGACTGAACAATATATACTGGGACCACATTCAACTGACAGTATAATAAGGTGACTGTACATATAATTTACTAAATTAAAAGCAGTAGATTTAGTGTGTTATTCCTCTATGAAAATCACTAAATATCAGAATAAAAAAATAAAGGTACTAGAAGAATGACCATTTCATTATGTATTTTGGATTAGGCTGGTTGAGGCAGAGATTAGTTTGTTACAATGCATTATATTGTATGGCTTTATCACATGTCACATGTTTTGTTATGTAAATTCCTAACATGCAAAGTAACCATAATAAATGTAGTGGAGTAAAAATTACAGTCCATTGTGTCACCAAAACTGCAGTAACTATATATCTAAATATTTAGTTACCTTTCACCACTTTCGATGGAAGAGGTCATTTTGTGCAACTACAAAGACACCAGCAGCAGTAAAAGGCTAACAATGGGTCACACCAAAGACCTTTAACCTTTACACATCACAGGCCTTATCTGCATATGGCCAATACTGGGCATTCCCTGCATATTTTCATAGTATGAATCTCTGAATGAACTTTTCAACTCAAACAGTAGTGCAAGCAGCATGCAGTCATGGCTCTAATCAGAAACTCTAATGAGGCAGCGAACTTACTCCTGGCAATGTCAAGGGGTCAAAAGGATGTTGTGTTGTGATGCCAACAAATCATACCCGTTTCTTTTTTACCGGGAGAGAAAAAGTTTCAGTTACTCAGTGGATTATCCGTGCCCTAACCTAATTTAGTTATTTGCCACTACATTTCATGCAGCTCTTGAACCACTTGAACTTGTTCTTGTGTTCATGTTTTATTAAACACAATAAAAAGACTAATATGCTGCTGATATGAAAAAGGTGAGAACTTCTAAAACAACAAAATGTGTCTTAATATTTATTTAGTCTGAGGAATAATGGAGTTGTTGGAGCCCTGTGATGGCTGTTTCAGGCTTCTTCGCCCTAATAAGAATTAACTCCAGAGAGAAATATATACTCATTGTTGCAAATATTCTCTGGCTAATTGCTTCTGATTGTCAAACTGCATTGATTATGTGGAGACTGGCCATATGGGCTAAAAGCTCTGATACTGGATCTACTTCTACTTCTGGAGGGGGGTAGTTAAGTCACTACCATTTCCCTGGCTACATGTAGAAAAAAGTCAATGTGAAATTTGAACAACTCCATCTGAGTATATGTTTTTTCCCTCTATTTTCCAATATTGATATGAGCTTACTAGACTCTTTTATAGCAAACACTATCAGGGGAGCATCGCTAGCTGTGTTATCGACAGAGAAAGGAGGGTCCGGATAATGCATAGACCATGACTGCAGAGTGGATCATATTAGCACATCTTATTGATGTGGCTTTTAACAGATATCATATTCATACACAGCATGATGTGTGGAAATGGTCCATACGAACTGGTGATGTAGCTCCGAGTTTCATCTTGTGATCACATAATAGACTAATGACATTATGAAATCATCGCATTATGTGAATCATCCTCATAAGACTTGCATTTGCTTTTCACTGACACCATACAGAAAGGGCCAGTTGGCAGGCGGCTTTTCCTGGGAAGCAAAACAAATCGGAGGGATTCACCTCGCACGGCTAACTTTCTCTACACTTTCATGAGCTGAACATGAGAGCCATGGCCACACGTTTAAGGAAAATGCCACTCTGTCCACATATGGTCTGAGTAAATTGTTTCAAGTGTCACAGCTTTTCATCTTGATTATGTATGACACGAAATTAATGCATTATAGGAGATCATCATAAGACTTGAATTTGCTTTATAGACACACATTGCAGAAGGCTATTGACAGCTGCACATACAAGTAAGGGCTGTAGTCTTGTCACGAAGAAACAACATTTAGATTACACTCAGAGTCTCCCCTGAGAGCCCAGCTGATGAAATTAGTTTAGGTGGTTTATCAGCTTCTTGTGGTAATCTGCTAGATCCTTAATTTTGGGTTTCCCATCTCCATCTTTGGTGCTGCTGTTTATCTCCATCTGTGCTGCTAAGAACTCATCAATGTGCCGTTTTTGACCGCACGTCAAACAGTGTGTCCTGTACTGTGACATGTGAGTGTGTGTGCAGGCTGGACTCTTATTTATATGTTGACCAATGGTGGCTATAACTGCTCATCTATTTCACACACCAAAAATAAATCACTTTCTTTGAAATTAATTAATTATTTATAAAATAGATACACAAATGATAGTAAATTAAATTTAAATTAATCAAGCTTGTAATAGACAAATGGTGTCTTAAGCTCAACTTCTAAATATTCAAGCTTTGGTTGATTTGGCAACCTGTGATTACAGCTGTGACCAAAATAACCAACAATAAGGACCTGACGTCAGCGCCCTTCCTCCGCCTCTCAGTGCATTCCTGTAAGTATCCTTAAAGTATGATGCATACGTCACAGGCTTCATTATATTAAGCCTCAGCTGTAAACCACTACTCCTGTCCAGGCCACCATCACTGATTTGCTATTGTGTCAATTGGTTTGTAATTTAATGTGAAAAAAAATCTATGAATCTTATAATCACAAATCAGCTGACACTCCAGTGCAAACAATCAGCATAAAATAGTCCCACAGAGGGAATCTGCTATGATAAAAAATGTTGAGGATTATGCATCTAAGCAAATCTCAGTATTAGCCTGTATGTATCACACAGGCCTGGCCATTTATAATGCTTTGCTTTTGGCTGTGTGAGTGTTTGGGGATAACCTCTGTACCGTCCAGCAATAATCTTTTGGATGCTGAGAAACCTGAGCGATGACATGAGCCATGAACTGGCAGCGATACACCCTGACAGCAGACACAGCGTCCTCCAGAACCCTTACCAAAACACCCACGTCCCATGCTCCTGATGGATTAGCCCGTGTCTATAGGGTCACACAGGGATGGGCTCAAAGGCGAGGATTGGGAGGTCGTGAGGACAGAGGAGTGTCTGCCCCATCTCACCTCTGCTGGCCTTTTGGGGTGGACTGTGATAGGATTGGGCCTATCTGAGCTGGGGGGAAAGAGATAATGAATGAGGGTGTATTATTTCTGTGTGTGTGTGAGAGAGACAGTGTGTGCTGACAGTGCCAGGGGAACATGTGTTATGAATCTATCAGGCCGGGCGCCCGGGCCGTCATCGGGTGGACGGGGGTCTGGTTCCAAACGCTCTGGACTGCTAGGATGACCGGCATGCTTGGCAGCTACCTGACCCCCTCACACACCTCCCTCCACGCTGACACACACACACACACACACACACACACACACACACACACACACACACACACACACACACACACACACACACACACACACACACACACACACACACACACACACACACACACAGATCGACAAGCTTTCCTAACGCTCGACACTTTAGACTGATTGGGCTAGCAACTGCAACAGCTGGCTGAGGATTAGGGCATGGCCAGATTCAGTGTGGATGTATTTCTGTGTGTGTGTGTGTGTGTGTGTGTGTGTGTATGTTGTTGTGAAGGGACTGGCCGGTCCCTCTGGCACCTGTCGCCTAAAAACCCAAATGCCTGCCTTGCTAAGCCTGGTGGATGAGCAGAGCCCAGACCTCCTCTGGGACCCTGTACTCCTGCCCTGAAGCAGTGCTGGGCTGAGCTGATGAGTTCAGTGGTAGCAGGGGCATGCTGGGGGCAACTGGGGGGCAACTGGGGGGTGGGAATGAGGACAGGGGTTGGCTCCAAACAGATGTGGGGATATACCACCTCTACCAAACACAACACGTACTGCAAACAAGCTGAAACAAGCTAACGAGAGTGAACGGAAACAAACAGAATGTAAATGATACAGAGTGACACCTCCTCGCTGCCACTGCCCGCCCTGCTGGGTGAGGGCAAAACAGCCTGTGTGGATCTGTGCACTATTCATGGGACATAACACACAAGGGTGAAAAGGGTCTGACAATTTTACACCCTCAACTATAAACCAGCGTGAACTCATATACTCAAACTTTGGCGGAGGAACACACACACACACACACACACACACACACACACACACACACACACACACACACACACACACACACACACACACACACACACACACACACACACACACCCACACCACAGGCTGATTCTGGTGAGACAGGGCGGTACTCAGCTTTCAGCACCCTGCCTTCCACCCATCTGATGACTCCATTTCCTGCAGACACACACACACACACTCCATGCATCTTCATGTGCTTTCTATAGACGGAGCTATTCCACACACTTATACTGTGACCACTGTGCTGCCGTGTTTGTCTCATAGTAAAAGTCTCTTGAAGATGCATTCAGTGTTTCATTCTTGCTGATATCGGATGTAAAATGTCAAATATAGGATGGATGGAGAAAAACAACCATCCCACCCTAACTGATGGTGTCATTACAATTGTTTTGCCATAAACAACTAATGGAAAACACCTTCTATGACATCACTGATTGGGTGTGTCCAGACAGGACCCTTCTACCCTGTATTGGTTTTAATTTGCCCTATAACTACATCTCTTTTATCTAATCTTAACCAACAGTTGTATGGAGACCACAAGTGCATAGATCATAGAGTTCCTTTTTAACTGTGCCCGCTACAAGTGATGCTCATATGTTCGCCTTACATTGGAGCAGAACTGCTTATTATGTGATCATGGCTTTAAGATTTAGGAACTTTTTCAGTACTATAGCCGGTCTAACTACTCCGCATACTGTCGGCGGTATGTGGAGTAGTATATAAAGCCTGCCGTGACATGTTTATTACAGGCTATGAACCCTTGGCTGATGCAAGTTGTCATGACGGAGATGTGGAGAGCAACCCTGTGAGCACATGACTTCATTAAGTGAATGACAACAGCCATAAAGTGTCAGTTTTGTCAGGTTTTAGGATGCAAAGCTGTGTCAGCATACTATACACCTCTTCTAATGAACAGTTTCCATGTTCGGTATTTTAAAGATTAAAAATGTGTGTTTAATGAGCTGACTGCATGTTTCACACACAACATCAGCTGTGATGTAACAAGTACAAGAGAGATACTGTTAGTTTGTGCTGACATAAATGTCTCGCTTAACATAAACTTATATTGAAAAAACATTAGTATGCAATTAAATCTTAATTTCACTATAACCAATCTTTATAATAAAGTAATCACTCAATCTACAGCTGGACAATGATCTCTTCATTTGCTGTTAGAGTGCTGTGTGCGTGGAAAGTGCTTTTCTTTCAAAGAAGTGCAGAAGAGGGGGTGTGTTTCACATTTGTGGTATGTTTGTTATATATAAAGTAACTCTGTGAAACTCTTTATGATGCTTGTCAGACGCAGCTCTTTATCTTAAACACACTGTCATTGCTACATTTAGATCCACGATTGTTTCAGTGTCACTAACATTTAACCAAGTTACACAGGTCAATGTTACAGCTTTCAGAGAGCAAGTAAGTTAACGCTACATGGACTACACACTGCCAGCAGCTTACACAGTGAGGATGACACAATGTGATTGCTAGTTTTTTAATGCCATTTCCAACAGTTTGCCCTAACGAAAATTTAGTTGTGGCAGATTTGAGGGGAAATAACTTAAACTCTTTCTAAAGCTCGTTCATGAAACTAATCAAATCTTTGTGCATGAATGCAGCAATGGAAAAAACATGACATCTCACAATCAGCAGGGACATTCGTGTGGGGAGGGGTCTGCCATTCTGAATGTCTTAAGATTCATCAGCTAACCTGTGCTGCACATAATAATAATAATTATTATTATAATAAAACATTTAATCCACCGGTCTACTACTCAAGCACATCAGCATCCAAGAAACAAACATATTTTATAATGTTAGAACAAAATAGATGAAACCAATAGTGTCATGATCCAAACACACAACATGCTTAAGACCTATAATTAATATGTTAATTAATATGTAATATTATATATATATTAATATGTATGGAAGTGCGATACAGCTACTGTGTGTACAGAACGGTACATGTAAAAGCTGTCTATACATTGAGTCACTACAGCTGCAGGCGTTAACTTGTATGAAAAGTTTGAGGATTACTGAGGATTATAGAAAAACAGTACATGAAATCTATTTTTAGTGAGGTGTGCTTTGTGCTTTTGTGTTCTACATGTGCACACACACTGTTAGGTTTAGTCATGTTTGGTGTTCTTGTAGAGAAGCGTGCTGCTGTTCGGCTATTGGCTGGTTTAATCCACTGTGTATGAATAGGTGTGTGTGTTTGTGTGTGTGAAGTCGGGTCTGGGCAGCTCAGGGTGATGGAAAGCAGATCCAGGCTCTGCTTCTTCTCACCCAGCGCTCACAACATCTTCAAACCAGAAACACATACACACACATGCAGGTAACAGGCAAACACAATGCAACATACACACACACTACCGTATTCAATCATACATAGAGACAGGCAATAGTCCTACTTGCACGTGCACACACACACACACACACACACACACACACACACACACACACACACACACACACACACACACACACACACACACACACACACACACACACAAATGTACACACACTAGTGTCTGGGCTCTTTGACCAGGGTTAGATTGCGTTACACCTCATAGGAAAAAACTGGCTTTTAACACAACGTCTGGCTGTGCCGTCCAGAGGAATAGTCATTAAGTGAAAAAGGATAACTTAGGAAAGACAAAACATTCCCACATCTGACACGCAAACACACACGCACACTCACACGTAGGAATTTCATAAGAACGGCAGGAGCGCGAGGTGAAGCTGTAAAAAAAAAACAGGAGGCTCGCTCTGAACACACTGGTACAATAATATCAGAGCATGGCTATAAATGTCACAAGTTCAATTTTCACTCAGAGAAAAGAACATGGGGCCAGGCGGTAATATTAGCTGGAGTGAATCGCAGACCGGGGAGGGGAATCTCTGTAAAATGTTAAAGCGAGGTCATGAATCAACACTTTGGCTTTGGTGGAAATGTTTCAGTGACAGTGTGTTAAAGCCAGACTCCACAGGTGAAAGACGGATTCTAGAGCAGAGGTGTGTGACACAATTTCTAATCTGCAACAAATAAATGTTCAAAGGACTTTCTAATAAAAGATATGTTCATTTATTATTAAAAATCACCTTTGATTTTTTTTTTATCTTTGGGAATTGCTTATGGAATTTAGACAGATATAAGCTCACAAAATATAGTTGGAATTGGTTTGTGGGTGTGAAAGCTCAGAAAAAGTCTATGAGCAGTTTTAAGAACATTTTAGACTTCTTGGTTACAGGTTACACGTTTAGAGCGCTCTGGGTTTGTTGAATTCTCAATATGTCTGAGAGGACTGATAGTAACTGAAGTGTCAGCTGAAAAGTAAAAAAGGGAAGCATTTTAAATGTCAGCCAAAGCAGTCGGACTGCCAGGCAGAGTGTAAAGGATGAAAAGCTGGTTTAATATTAGTTTTACACAGTATGTTTACTGGGAGGAAACACTTTTTTACTTGTAAATAAATATGCATATTTGCACACCTTTCATATAAAACACGAGCAGACTTCTGGCTGAAAAGCATTCTGTTAAACGCCTGTAAATGTGTGACTAATAGAAAAGTGTTTTTCTGTCTTCATGGGATGAAAGCATTTTCCTTCACCCTCTGATTTGCGGCAGCTCACACTGACCATCAGCAGAGTTAATGGTTTTATTCGGCTTCAGCGGCAACAGCAGCCAGAGAGAATGTGATGAATCTGCCTTATCGGGACTTCAAAGTCCAACTTTTTTCAGAGTTTGAGGAAGAGTGTGAGAGAAAGGCAGTCAGGCTTTTCTGGCAAAGTGTTGCTGTGATGCCTCCACTTGATATGAACGCACACGTCTGACTCATTCTGCCGGCCCTGAGAGTTCACCACTTGAAGGAAATGATTTACTTGTCCAAATCCTCCCTCTTGTTTGATCCCATGGGGAGCTGGAGCAGAAGCGGGGGCGATGCTAGGTTACCAAAGTGTGTTTTTGCCATCCTTCCCCTCCCTTTTTTCTCTTCCCTTTTTCGCTCCTCTGCTTAGGTCGGCCATTTTGTAATTTACGGCTGTCATAAGGCCTGCCGTCGGCTATGAACGGTTTGGGATTATATGAAATGCTGTCCAACGGCATATTTCATAAGAAAGATCAAACACGCAGCTAAGTGATTTCTTTTTCTGAGGGCAATAACTTTTAGTGGAGCTCCTTTTCACGGCATTGGAGTATTCATTGCACTTTGACATAGAATTTACAAGAAAAAAAGAACTAGTAGCTCCACAAACCAAAGCCAAAGTCTTTTCATGTAAAGTACACAAAACATACCAGACCTGACACTTCGAAAAATTTAACCGGCTTTTCCACCTCATCTTTCAAAAAGGAAATCTTGACTCCTCTACGTACACACACGTAACTACAATCTGTGGATCTGTAGCTGGCTAAATCCACACAGAGGAGAGGTCGGCAAGAGTCCAGTGAGAAAGAGAGAGACAGAAGAGGAGGATTACTCACAGAAGTGATCTCTCTTCACACAAAGACATAAAACGTTTACAGCCATGCGAGCAGCTCTGTGATGTCGTAATATTCTTTAGAACAAAGCCAAATAGTAGGTTGGATTCATTAGAACATCTAAGGCCTAAATGTTGGATTTAATCCTTGACAATATTCCGTGTCAAATGGTGGTGATTGTCATGCTAAAATATTCACAATGACAATGTTTTAGCATATTAACATATCTCTAAATACTGAGTGCTGAAACTCAAATACAATTATTTTTGACAGGATGCCAAATTCCCACCGGGGCACGTCTCTGTCAGGTCGTGGCCGTGACGCTGTTTTGGTCTGTGCTCGATGCAGATCCTCTCAATGCTGTTTCTGTTTCTGACTTCCGGCCCAGCTCGAGTTGCTCTGTGCAGATTGACGCAGGCTGCTCGCTGCGTCCTTCAGAAATCAGGACATCTGCTTGTTCTCGGCAGAACCAACTGGAGACGTGCCTTTGGGACAATTCTGTAACGGGCCGCGTCATTTCTGGTCGGGGTTGAAGCGTGGACTAGTAACGGGTGCGACACACACGGAATGCGTCACATCCGTGTCTGCCAGAATTTAGATGTTAATCACAAATCACAAATTGTCATTGGTGTTGGACAGATGACAAATTTTCCCAAATTACAAACATGTTGAGATTTTTCGCTGAAGTCATCCATTTACTGGCGACCCTAGAGAAGTGGTCCCCAAACTGCGATGTTCACTGATTGGTTCATTTTAAAACTATAGCCTGTCCTTTAAAAAAGTCAGAAAAACTCAAATTTGTATGTTTTCTTTCTCCTCCTTTGCTATCTTGTTTACATTATTTTATCTTGCAACCTCTTGTGGGAGCTCAGGCTCCGGGTAGGGAAGCACCATGCTAGATGAAAAGTCAAAGGATCACCAGAGTCATTAGAGTTTTATCCTTGGAGAACCATAAATGCCTCTGCAGAATATCAGAGCAATCCATAAAATAGTTTCGTTTTTTTTAGATTTCAGTTTGGACCATAGTGTTGACCTACACTACCATCTCTGAAGCATGTTCCAGGAACTCTGAAGGTTTGCTCTGTTTGTCTACAGAAAGTTGCTCAGTAAACATACACACACACATTGCAGGAGACCCCCAACATGTGCACTGATTGAAAACAAATACAGACAGCACTGCAGGCCAGCGCACAGACCGTGCAGCCATTAGTGCACCTAACAACACACACACACACACACACACACACACACACACACACACACACACACACACACACACACACACACACACACACACACACACACACACACACACACACACACACACACACACACACACAGCAAAACGAGGGTGATGAGAAACTCCAGTAGCAGCTTGGCTGCACTGGTGTCAGCACTGTGCAAACAGAGGCCAGTTGTTGACGCGCCAGATATATGAGTGTTATTCTTCCTCTGTGCGTGTGCGTGTGTGTGTGTGTATTCCTGCTGGGACTCCCCTTGGCTAAACCAAGCCTCCTACACCTTCACTTCCTCAGAACTCCATCTCTCCCTCTCTCTCTCTCTCCCTCTCCATGGAAGGATTGATGAACAGCCTGACTTTCCTCCATCCTCCCTGACTTTCTCACGAAACGAGAGGCAGAGGAGGAAGAGTGAAGAAAGCGGAGTCTGTCGGCCATCATTCATTCCTCTTCACCTTGGGAGTGTGCAGGAAAAAAAGTGGAAATGCTGGCAGTGACAAATAGAGCAATAAAGCTATATGGGCCTGCAGAACACGCAAACCCTGCTCATGTTGTGGGAAGTTATGCAGAATGACTTCACCCGCACAGGGATTTACATACCTGGTGACTTACTGTGATGACATCAGTTTGTCCAGAGTTTTGCCAGTAGTAACAATGAAATATGTCTTCATTTTGATTACTTAACACAGTTATTAGGTGGTTACTGCGCTGTAAAACACAAACATTATGTGCAGCAGGGCCACAGCTACCACTGAGCACACTGAAGCCAGCTCTGCTGTATGTTGTCAGGGAATATTTAGACCTTCATGTAGGGCTTATATGCATTGGGAAGGGTACACATATTGAGTTTGATCTGTGTGTGTCCAGTGTAAAGCTCAGTATAAAGTTTAAGGCATTTTCAGCCAACTTTAACACAGTCTAGCTTTCCAACAGTCTTATTTACATCAAATATTTTTGTGTATTTCATGATTCTAAAATTAGAATTTGAGGGTTTTTTGATGCAGTTATGAAATTGGAGGCAAGCGATTGGGTGGGTGTAGTAACACGCACAGCATCTCAAGGTGCTGCGAGGTTTGCACACTCTACTACCATGAACGAAAAAAAAGCTCTGCTGGGGTACTGGAGGTAAATAGTTGCTGCTCCTGAAACATCTGTGTCTTCTTTAAAAAATTCAAACGATCAAACCACGTTGATGATGATGAATTTCCTTCTGACACAGGGTGCAGGGGCAGGTCATAACACGGTAAGTGGTCATTCTAATATGTGAGAAAGGCTTTAAATATTATTTAACTGGTTGCAAATGTGCTAGTTTTATTGGCTGAAGCTTTTATTTACACGCAAGCAGCAAGAGGTCATCGCTCCAAGACAAATAAACGGCCACAGAGACCTCACTGTCAATGAATTTCATCAAATGTAATTATTCAGTGGTTTGAGCACCATAAAAAAAATATATATATATTTCAACCCATTTATGTTGTGTTGGAGTGGCAGCATAAATCTCAAATCCACTAATAACTCAAACTACTATGAAGCCCTTATAAACATGATGAGATGGCACAAAAGGTAAGTGGTGAAATTGTTTTTATCAAATTTTGGACTGCCCTTTTAAAATGACTCAACTCTATATTAGCACTATAAAATGCAATGTGATGTCTTGGTAAGAGAGTAAAAGCAGAAAGAAACAACACAACACTGACCTGTTAGGATCCATTGGATGAGGCCACGTGGACAACATGGAAAAGACAAAGAGAGAACAGAGTAAGAAGACAGTTGGCCAAACAAATCTTCACCATGTACAACACACATACACACACTAACACGAGTGTATTACACAAATCACAGGCTAATTAGTCCCCCACTCCAGGTGGCGACAGTTTCACTCTACGGGGAGCCTGGCCAGCCACTGTGTGTGTGTGTCAAGTGTCAAAGACCTCCTTAGCACCTCATCACCTTTGACCTCATGGGGGCTTTCACGCTGTGAATAACATTAACATTGCATTGTATGAACACACATAGATCACACATGCACCAGGGTCGAGTGTGAATACTGAGCTAACACGCGGAGCAGTTTGACTTTACAAGTTGTTGTTTTTCTTTGCAATGAGCCGTCATTCCACTTGCATGATAGAGATAAATTATTGAATTTACTCAGGAAGCATAAGAGTGTACACTAGGTTAGCAGCACACATGCTCAGATAGAGTAAGAATTTAGGTCTTAATACAATTATTAAATATAATTTGACAGCAGGTATTCAAGGTATCAAACTGATTTTACACGAGCTGAACAGTCTCAAGGACGAAGACGTGAGATTATCTGCTGAGTGAAGGAGCAAAAAGTTAGCACACATTTTTATTAGCATTGTGAAAATCTCTATTAGTTCCTGTGTTGTTGCATCGAGATGACTAGTGAAGAGAAGAGAGAGATGTGCTGTACGTTTCAGACGCAAAGCCACTGGCTGTTTGTGACATTTTCACCATGCTGAAATAAAGTTGCATTCATATTGTATTTTCTGAATGATATTTTACTTGAATGTGTATAACTATAAGGTTTATTTGCAGTCTTTGAACTTGGGTGTTCTGACAGAAGTAGGTGTCAGCTTCTCGATGTTGGCTGGGAAATAGTATGGATTTAGAGGTCATGTCTCAGACTAACTGTCCTTACCCAATGACTACTTAGTCCTTAATATTAATTATTTAGACAGACTGCCTTTTTTTCAACATATAAGGCCCTTCACATACTGTGTTGTTACAGTACGTTTCATGTTACATCATTTTAGCTTTACACACAACAGAACAAACCTTTACTAAAAGTAAAATCAAGTGGTAACCAGCCACCTAGATCCTGGTAAAAACCATTTGGTGCTCACTGACACCATCACAGAACATTTTATTTGATTAGTCGACACTGAGAATCATCCTAATTATTATTTTCTATGAAGTTCTTCAAACTATATGTGTAATCTCTACAGATGTACCAAATGTGACCCCTCTAAAACTCTCCCAGCACAAACTCTCCACCAGCTAAGCTCTGTGCATTCCTCTGCTTTTATGGGTTTGTTTCAGAGGTGTCAATTATACTAGCTTGCAAAGGCATGGGCTGAAGATATTAGGAAAAAAGAATTATAAGTCCCAAATGTGCCAGCGTGCAAAGAAGGAAACATGTCTTCCACTGGGTGAGAGTTTCCCTCCAGAGCAGCCAGACCACCTAGCACTGGGAGCCTGGTGACAAGAGCTTTGATTATTATGCCTGCACTCCCTGCCAGGGCTAAATTTAAGTGTTCCCATAAAGTCCAGAAGAAATAAGACTTGGGAATGGCCTGGCCTGCGCTTGTGTGAGAGAGGGGAGAACTCTGACTGTGTGTGTGTGTGTGTGTGTGTTCAGGGTCTCTTCTGGTCAGCGTTGTCGCACAGCCCGGGGGATAATAATAGGATGTGCTACAACTAACTGAGACTAAAGCCGGACTTCCCACGTTTCCCACTCGCTGGTGGCACTTGTGTTATTCTCTAAACACCCGCCGCTCCCAACCCCCCCTTATGCAATGCAGCCCTCACGCTCACATATCTTGCTTCATCTCTCCCTTTCAGCCTCCCCTGAGCATAAAGAAAACTGTAAGAAAGAGCAAGACACTTCGGGCAACCCCACATCTCCCAAGGAAATGTGGATTCCTTGTTTATCTTTGATTAAAAATAACTTTGGGAAGAGGCCGATCAATACTTTCCCTGTGACAAGAGCAACAAGAGAAAAAAAAGGGAGCTTGTGAAGGAGGGGGAGAAGTGAGCGGATGGGAAGGAAAAAAGCGTGAGAAATTTGACGACATTTAGAAATGTGTGTCTGTGACGGGTTGCACAGAGTCATTCCCATGGCCTCATACAGTAGCCCTGACGCTGCTACCAACTGCTCTGATGTTTTAACAGTGACAAAACGGCTGACATACACTCAGAATAGGATAGTAAAGGTCCTGGAGGAGACGCTGGGAGCCGTGTATGCTATATAAAGGCCTTGAGAGGACGGGAGCACAGCGAGGTCATAACTGCCTGTGCTTTCCTTGGCTCCCACCTCTCCTTTCAAAGGATCTGCTTATGGTTTCTGTCAGAGATGCACGTCCATTTTTCACCCCATTAACAACTATCATTACCAGCCCAACTGGAGGCTATAATTGGGCCAGCCATGGAAAAGAGTTGTCAAAACACAATTAAATTCCAAACTATGGTGAGAGAGAACAGAGAGAAAGTGCTGGATGGCCATAACATCATATTGCCGGCTTTGCCTGCCCAAAAATAGGAAAGAAAAACATGAAAACCATTATTTTACATTGGAAGGTTTTGGAGGGGGATTATATAGACGGGTGATCTGAGCTGCCCAAACGATAGGGCTACTGAAAACATAACAAATAATCACTCTCGGTGTCAGAGATGAAGAATGGACACATTAAAAGCCCCATCCAAGGATCAAAAGCCAAGATCTTGTGAGAGCCTTAATTTAGCAAAACTTCAAATACAGTCACGACCGCAAAGTGGCTACAAAGACAACTTATTATAGCAGAATAAAGACATCCACAATAAATAAACTGCTTATTCTGTGTGTCAAGAGCTAGCATCAGCTGCTTGTAAAAAGGTCCATCAAGCCTTTCAGGAAGCTTCTTAAGTACGTATTGAACCAGCACTGATTTAACTTCTGATGAGTTGTTGAAGGTTTGATAATAGATCTGTAGCATGCTGGCACACTTTGACTCGTTTTTGAACACCTCAGCATCAAGTGCTACAGTATTGCATGGAAGAACACTATTATTGCCTGCTGAGTAAGGCATATGCTAAAAAAAATTAAATACAAACAAAAGTTAGTATGGAGTAAAGAGCTACATTTCATAGTTCAACTACTACATGGCAGATAGTATTAGCATATGAATGGAGAATCTGTAGGCAGGGGACCAGGACTTTGGCATCAGAAATATTCCCATTTCTTGTTACTAATCGGGATCCAGAGGAAGTCACGGCCCAGATTATGCCAAACAATAGCCGATGGTTCTGATTAGATACCACGTTAAAAAGTTACCGGAAATGATTTAAAACACAACTTAGTCTTTGGAAATAGTTAAAAAAAAATACTAACAACATCAACAACATCTGACAGTCTGCATCAGCAGAAGTAGTTAACTCAGTCATCAAATCACCTAGAGTAAAGTTTTCAGTTCACAAAATGGTAAATGGACTGTACTTATAAATCTCCTTTCTAGTCTTCCGACCACTCAAAGCTCTTTTACAGTACATATCTCATTCACCCACACATTCAAACACTGATGGCACTGGCTGCCATGCAAGGTGCCAACAGCTCATCAGTTTGAGGAGCTAACCATTCATACACATTCACACACCGATTGCACAGCCTTCAGGAGCAATGTGGGGTCCAGTATTCAGTATGTAAACAAAATATATGAATGTAATATATAATCAAAATCAATCAAAATCAAAAAGCGTCATCAAAGTGTCATTATGTGGATATAGACCAAACCCACTGAGGGACAACCAGTCATTATTGCAGGGTGTAATGCTACAATAAATACATAATTATTACATAAATACATGAAAAACAAAAAATACATAAAAACTTGTGTTGTAAGTTTCAGTTGTTTCTAATGAGAAACTGGTAGACACTACCATCATGAAGAACATTGGGAAACCCTTTTCCATTATTTTCTTAAAGATATTAACCAGTAGTTCTGTACTGTCTCCAAAACAATCTGAATAAAAATATGGCTACAACTATGGCAAATGCAATTCTCAATCCATTTCTCATAACTGATTATGCTTATGGGGGTCGCAGGGGGCTGGAGCCAATCCCAGCTGACATTGGGCAAGAATTCATCACAGGGCCATTCACACCTACGGCCAATTTAGAGTCACCAATTCACCTGCAAGTCTTTGGACTGTGGGAGGAAGCTGGAGTACCCGAGGGAACTCCACACAGACATGAGGAGAACATGCAAAAAAGGCCCTGTTTGAACGAGGAAACTTCTTGCTGTGAGGTTAACCACTGCATCACTATGCCGCCATGTATGCAGCTATGACTGTGACAAAAAGAAACTGAAACATGCGATAAATCAATCAAAAAGATTTTGCCAAACCATTTTTGCAAAACAATTCTTTCAAAAAGATTCTTCCTCCCAGTCGTACCACTGACGTCATAAATTATTATTTTCCTATTTGGTGAAAGGAATCTCAAAATCTGGTCCACGTGCTGTAGCCACAAGCCTTAGCCTGTATGTTAAGTTAGATCATAATTAGTGCATGCATAATATGTAGCCTGTGTATAGCTCATATTGCCTGTAAAAACCTAAAAACCCAGGTCTGAACCACAGAGTTGCTTTATTTCATATTTGCTTACCCTCAAATACAGTCACAATTAAATCAAATTAATGTTATGCTCAATATGTTTTGTGATATGCTGTCATTTATTTTTCTGCTGCTCCCTTAACCTGTCTCAGTGATTGGCCAATGTTTCCCGGAGTCGCTGTCAGCAACTTGTTGCTTTCAATCACAGCTGGAAGTAAAGACATATAAATATACTGTAGCCAGTTAAACGAAGTCATGAACATTCGGAAATGTCTGTGATTGTGGCTTCAGCCCTTAATCAAAACACAACATCCTGTGGCTGCATTCAGCCCGCGTTGTGGGCTACTGTCGGTGGAGGGATCGGTACGTCTCTTCCTTTATGACTGTTGAAAATCACTCCAGAGAGACGCTCAGTGATTTTGAGAAAATGTCTTAATGTTCTTTTACTAAAGTCAACTTTAGCTGTGAACATACTATCAAGTGGACTGTGTTAGAGTTTGTTTAAAAGGATAGTCAAATGCCTACTGTATCCTACAGTGAAGGGTTGGGACAGTGTCTACAAAACCGTACAGTGTTAACGGTGTGTGTGCCGGTTGACATAAAGCAGAGAAGGCTGGGTAGTAGAAGGGAGTTGCAGGCCTCTCTGCCTCTGTAATCTGGCCTGATTTATAGAAGCTAGCCCTGCTCTCCCCTTCCACCTCCACACTGACACACTGGGCCTCCTCTGCTGGAGACAGCCTGGCGTCCACACACACACGCGCACGCTCATACACACACTTAACACAGAAACAGACACATGAACACACGCGGGCAAGGATCGTCTCAGTTGCACAGTAGTGCACGCAACCAAACCACATGGGCCCGTTGCTTAACCAAATGAACACCAGATCCAGAAACAAAAGGCATTTAAGTGTCTGCATGCTGTCAGAGGAGAGCAGAGGAGAGAATGGATGTACACCCAAAGTCAAACTATTTTAATGAGACCATACTTGATTAATCCTTCTAGGAAGTTTGGGTTCTTGCATCATCAAAACAAAAGAAAAAGCACAAATATTACTAACAATAGATGACATGAAGGAATTTATTCAACTTTAACCAGACTACACTACACAGAAGTGTCTGTGCGGGGAGCCTACGCTTTCACTCCTCAATCACACTGAATTCATTTGACTTCTTGTCAACTGTCAACTGAGCTGGACATTTCAATATTATGTTTAAATACCAGTATAAAACAAGAGAGGCACAAGAATGTCCCTAAATGAGACCATTTAACAGTTGTACCAGTAAAGAATTGTATTTCAGCACATATCCATTGGATCTGTGTAACTCTGCAGTCAGTCATCAGTATTTAGAATGCCTTGATTGGTGGGAAAGCATAATTTAAATTGTTTATACCATGTTGTCAGAGACAAAGGCCAAAACCTGAGCAGGAAAGAAAACACATTGAAGCCACGCAATAACGGATAAAAGATAGACTCAACGGAGACGTAATATTCACACGCATTAGGCCGGCAGACTAGAACACCTTTGTGTGTGTGTGTGTGTGTCTACATGTGTGTATACTATGAATCACAGTGTATAGACAGGTGTTTACAGTGAATCTGGGTTATCTGTCTCCATTACACCACCGTGGCTCAGCCTCCCAGGGCCATTATCTACTCAGACCTGCCTAAACACACACACCAAGAGACAGGAAGCCCCACATGTTAAAGGCAAGACCTTTTACACAAGGCCATGGCGTGAGCACATAATGGGCCTTTCTGGGGTCTGGGGGCTCTTGACGCAATCCAACACCCAAACAGAGGAGACCCCCACCCTACCATCTAAAAAAAAAAAAAAAAAAGAGCACCATTTCCTTCAGTCACAGCTTGTCTTTGATCTGCGTTAACATCAACACACATTCAAAAACAGCTGTTCATCATAACTTAGAACATCCATGCTCACTAACTTCTAACTAATATTGACTGTTGTTGTTGTGGCTAATGTTTTGAAGTGGAGCCACAATCTGACCCAAGGTCAATTTAACATCCTCTTACAGTGGTCAGATGTTGTGATGAAGCACAGTGAGCCAGTTCCTTATCAGTTTTTGCAAACACTGTTCTGCCGAAATCCAGTTAATCCTGTGTGACACATTCTCTGAGTAGGATCAGATAGTACGCATGTGTGCCTACGTGTAAGTACACAAGCATTTACAGTTTGTTTACAGATTAGCTATTAGGCATGAGTCATGTCACCCGTTTTGGACACACGCTGGAGGTTCCTTCCTGATTACAGCAGAGGAAACACACCCTCAGATACTCAATGCGATCCTCAACTGATTCTAAGTTAGGTCTCATCAGAGGATTACAATTTCTTTTCAACTTTTCTTCATGTGTTATTGGACACAATGCCTTCTGATAATCCTAACAGGGTGGGTGTGAACTCGCTGCTTTCAATCAAAGCCCACACTATGATTCTACACTACTGACATTTATAGCTGGTGTTTTACAGAGGTGACAAACTCACATGACCATAACGTGTGTGAGAAGATTTGTGAATGTACAGTTTGTCAGAGGAATGGCCGCTTTTCTGGTATGAGCACTTTTACATTTATAAGCATACATGTGAATACTGGACGAAGTGGAGAATTATGTCTTGGTGTGACATTTGGAGTGCTGTAAATGGAATAATGGTGATTTCGTCAATGTGTGTGTCCTCACATATAATAGCATTTATTCAGAGTGGATGGAAACTAGCAAGGAAGCACTTCAGGCTGCTTTTGTTCTTTCACGACTGTCTCACAGTCGTAGGTACCAATGGGTTCATTATATATTTAATCATGTGTTGTTGCATCATTTTGACTCAAATGTATAGAAATTATTATCAATACCTGCTTTTTTAGTTGCTGGTGCCTTATGCTCTCTGTACCACTATTGATGCTGAAGTCCACACAGGGTCTGCATTGCACATGTGCTTTAGTGTGTGCACTTCAATGTGGACTACATGCATCCACATAAGCTGCAGTTTGACTGCAAACCATGTGGACTGACTGGCTGGGGTGGAAAGCCAATGATGATGATCAGTAAGATATCCTGTTGAAGCTTCTACGTCAAACACTAAGAAGCTGGCTGATTAACTAGAAATTAATCCGTTGTGTCCAAGATGAAATTTTGAAATGTCCAAAATGCCATTGAGGTTAAATTTAAAAAAATATTCATATCAACCTTCTAAACCTGGTGGTAAGTGTGTGGGTGTGTAAACATTGTGGTAACCCCCGGCCAGGTACTGTCTGGTCTGGTATATGAGGTGGTACCACCAGTCTCCCACTGTCTTTTAATTACAAGTGGAGGTGGGGGGAGCCATTTTAATGAAAATAGGCCACATCATAAAAGCAGATTTGACCAGGTTCATCCACAGTTCAGGCTCAAGGACAGTAAACACACAGATAATATGAACCGTACCATTCACAAGTGCAAACACATTAGATAAGATTAGATTGCATGAAACTGCTGTGATCCCACTGGAGAAAGTGGATGAGTGTAGCATCAAATATAGGTTAGATTAAAGAAATACCAACTACAGGGGCTAGATTTAAACACATTGTGTTCAGTAGACATCTACAGAATGAATAGAAAGAAGACAGAAAAGCAGTATGAGGACTTGTACATCTCTACCTTTAAACCTTTATCCAGGGAAGTTTTGCTCAGAGCAAGCTGTCGGTCATTGCAGTACTTGGAGGTTAGGCCTCCAACACATTTCATCTTCACACAGTGATTAGACATCTGTGTGGAGGTGAGGATTTGACTGTCTCCCTCAAGCCAACTTTTTCATTATATGCACAACAATTTCAGTCACTTTTGAGGTGAACAACCAGTTGCTTGGCTCTGAATCTCTTCCAAGAGAGACTGTCTGAACCGTTAACTGAGTCCTATCTCCACAAAAAACAAGGAAGCAGAATATTCAGTTTGACACATACAACTGTTGGCAAGGAAAATAAACCCAAATGATGCCTCTTGCATCTAACGGACAAGCAACAACAGACAAGCTTAGTGATTCTTTAACATCTCTGACATAGGTTACCTCCAGTAGACCAGCTAGTACTCAGATCCAGGAAATGACCAGCCTGGGAACCAGAAACCCGGTTTGATGGTGGGTCCACGGGAGTAATTAAGTTAGAGGATGGAGTTTTGTTTGTAATTTATAGAAAAAAATGTAATACACAACAGATCAGATTAATATGAGCACATTCAAATTTTTGAAACAACACTGTAAACGATCCCACACCATAGGTGGTTATTTACAGCATAAATCATAGTGTAAAAAAAACAACAAAAAAACAGGTGGGTGGCAAATGATATGCTATTGCATTCACAATCACCAGACATCAACCCAAGTGAACGCCTATAGGACAACTGTCATCAAAAGACCAAATGAGGGAGAGTAGAGTTCACACACTTGGCAAATCTCTAACGAGGAGCAGTGAAACACTTTGCTAAGACATCCATCTATTGACAGTACATTTAAAATGTGCAGAGGACCAAACTATACAGACACAGACAAATGAATTCCCATTTTGGTGAGTGAAAAGAGTCAACAGTATCTGAATGCTGCACACCAACAAGGCCTTGTGTGAAGTACCCTTGTATTCTCAAGAAGACCGAGATGGATGGAAGAAGGATAGAGAGACGTGGGATGGAGAGTGACAGCCAGAGTTCAGCTACCGACTAATTTTAACATCCATCCATCCTCATTCCTCCTTCCTATTAGGAAGGGGACCTAATCGGTGGGAAGCTGCCCAGAAGCCCCTGACCTGAAGCAAGATGGGGGCTACAATGTGTGTATGTGTGTCCAGAGGCGGTCAGAGGGGGGTGAGCATCCTGGCAGGACATTAGGGACTTGGTTCCCAGCAGCGCTAGCTACTCTCCTGCTCAGGCTCTATAAGTCTTTCCCTGCTGGGTCAATGCTGCCTTCCTCCGGGGGATTCCCACTTTTTCCCAAGGCTATGCCCAGCTAGCTCTGACTCTCGCTCTTTGCCAAATGACCCAGAGTTCGGCCACTTGCTTCCCTTATCTGTCTTTTCCCAGGGCTGTGGTACTCTGTCCATGTCCCTCGTCTCTCTCCATCACCCTCTCTGTCATCTAATGTACAGTAGTCACTGCATCTACAGGATCAACTTTGAAATTAGCAACAGGGTTGCAACAGGCTGCATGTGACACACAGTTTGACCACACTAATAAGCATGTGCACGTGTGAGATAGCATATCTTAGGATAATACTGGCCTTTTATTAATCATGAACCAGATGACTGAATTCAAACCAGGCCAGCATTAGACTTCATGTGTGTGATAGTTAATGTGCTTATATATCTACTTTGTTCTGTGTAGCTGAATGTATTGCGTTAGATATGTGTATCTTAACAGGCATGGTGTGTACATTACTGACTGCTGTGCTATGTGCCACACTGACACGTCCCTTGTAAGTGTTTCGACAATCTTAAAAAGTTGCAATATGAGTTAACTATTCTGGACAAGCATAAGTTAGGATTCATATGTTGAAGAGTAGAGGTGGAATATGAGGTTTAAGGTTGTGTCCACTAATTCCATGACACAAGACTGCTGCATATCTTCCATCATAGTAGAGATCAGAATTATTGGACAATCATTGGTAAACATGTCTTTCATTGAGGCTAAGGTATCCATTAGAACAGCTTCTACTTTTACAGTTAATAATCTTGAAACCAGTCTAGTATGTCAGTGTAGTTTGCATGAGAAATGATTTTACAACAAAAATTATTAATTATTATCTTTTAATATTAAATTATTTTATAACAAGTACAACTGTTCTATAAGCCAGCTATGATTTGACACTACATGAATGAAGTTAATTGAATTTGTTTGAGAAATGTTCAGCTTCTATTAGATCCACTTTAGCTCAGGCCACACTTTGATTTGCAAGCTACAGATGTGTCATCATCTGAACTACAACATCAGTGTTGATGTTAAAACACTAATCTGCTGAGTTTGTTTGTGAAAATGAACGACTGTACATTTAAAAACTTAATTAGCTATAGTTTGTCTTTCCAAGAGCTGACACATCCAATATGGCTGCCAGAAGCTGTGTTAATGCACATTATATGGTCAGGAGGGAGTGTGAAAGTTTGATTTGGAAACAGTGGTGTACACTGGACCAGTGTGTACAGGCTGTTCTATATTTATACCATGGCCAGTGGTACAGTTTGGGGAAAAAAAAAGCTCCCATCATGCCGCCATAATACTTTTTGTAGCACTCACACCGCAGGACGAGAGAATGACAGAGGGAAAAAGAAGAAGGGACGTGCAGTTGAGAGGTGGTGGGGCTTTTTCTGATAGTGGCACAGTGCTAAGATGGTTAAGTTCCCATGCTAGCTTGTGTTTACCCTGGGCTATTTCTGCACACTCACACATACACACAGTTTGCCCTGTCGTACCCCCTCCTTGTAATTTCTCATCCCTCCCCTCCCACTCTCCCTCCCTCCTCCTCTCTCATCCCCTTCTTTTCTCCCCCCCCTCTGGAGTCCCGGGAGGGTTATGTGAACGGCCAGGGAGGAGGGCTGAGAAAAAGACGAGAGGAGTGTGAAAGAGGAGAGAGATGTTGTGGGGGTCATCACTGAGTCATCATATTCCCTGGTAAGTCTGGCTGCATGGTGCCTGTGTGTGTGTGTTTGTTTGTGTGTGTGTTTGTTCAGTTGCTTTCCTAGATGTGTGTGCGTATGTCTGGGTGGGTGGTGAACTTTGCACATTCCAGTGAACAAGTGTATTCATGTGTGTGTGTGTGTGTGTGTGTGAGTGGGCATGAGTGTATGTTTCTGTGCGTGTTTTCGCTGTGTTCATGGTACATCTCGTGTATGTCTTACTCTCAGTTTGGGCTGGACATACAAAGCACAAGCACCTTGTCAATGGACACTGAGTTTTACGTCCTTCCACCTATATATATATATATATATATATATATATATATATATATATATATATATATATATATATATATATATATATATATATATATATATATATGTATTGTTAAATATTGCAACTATTGCAGAAATGCTGGCTGAAGGGAGTGGATATTAATAATAATCCTTGCATGCATTTACCTGGACATCTCAGCAAAATTCACAAATTACATTACTGTAATGTAACTACATCAACTTTGCAGCTGCAGCTTTCTTCCCGTTATGTTTTTATAATAAAAATGACACCATACAGATTTCTCTTTTTAGTACCAGTGGGTGGCATAATCAGACACGCGGCCCCGATACTTAAATCAGAGAGCAGAGCAGCGGACAGGCAGACAATCTTGCACTTGATAGCACTGAAGATTGGAGAAGACTTTCCTGCCTGAAACTACAAAACAACATGTTCCCCTCACATTGTAAGCATTTAGAGAGATGTTTGGAAAAACCAGATTGTCAAAAGGGTTCTTTATGGCTGCTGTTTTAAAAAAAGAAGTAGTTATTGTACCAAAAAATATTATAACATGATATATTTAGTCATGTTTCCCTTTATCACCAAAGGTTTAGAGCATTTATGAGAAATCCTGTTTTGTCCTGACAAAAGAGTGACCAACTGTATTCTCAAGAAGTTCAAAATTCATTTTAAGAGACAAGGTTGGCTTCATCTGAGTGCCTCTGCTGTTCAAAACACTCCTCTTTTACTGCCGTCCCTAAAACCTTCTGCTTGCTATCATCTCCATCACATCCCTGTCATGTTTCTCTCCTTCTTTCTCAGCCTCTTTCTCTTTCATCTCTTTCGCCTTTTCCTACTCTCCGCCTGCCCAATATCTGTGTGGCCCAGCTTTGCCTCTCAACAGTAACTCAACACATAAACAAACTGCCTTACATGCTGTAATCACAAACCCCAAACTGCCAGACATTAAAAGGGCCACGTTTCATCTCGCTACAAAAAAACAGGGAGAAGAGGAAAGGGGGGAAAAAGAGAGAGAAAGGGAGAGAGGCCAGTGTTTGAGCCTCCTCCTCTTAACAGATGCGGCTTGTAGTATCAGTTTGCTAAAGTGCGACTGGGAGGAGAGATAGATATAGATGGAAGAGGAGCATATCTTTGAGGAGTTCCACATTGCCTTGTGCTGATCAAAGTGCTCTGCAGCCTTTGTGGCTAATTGTGGGGATTATCTGTAAGTGCTTGGAAAGGACCGGCCTAGTTTTATGGGGTCGGTGTCACACACACACACATACATGGTCTGCATATACTACAGCGTCCAGTACTCGCAGAGAAAATGCACAACTGACCTCAGATGAATAATTCAAGTTTTTGTGTATTTGTGGAGCAGTACAATGGTAGAAAATAGGACGTAGAGCAGACAGAAGAGTGAAATACTGGTTTGAAAATGGGATGTGATCCAGGAGACATGAAAAATCACGAGATGCACGCATGCACACACACACACACACACACACACACACACACTGAGGCAGATATATCCTGTCATCTTGATCCAGTTTCAAGGACAGTGGCGAGACTGGAAGGTTTGGAGTGCCAAACGACTTGTCAGTGTCAGTTGTAAAGCTGCCTGCCCTAAAGCCACTTCCCCCTGCTCACACACACACACACACACACACACATACGCATGCGCACACACACACACACACACACACACACACACACACACACACACACACACACACACACACACACACACACACACACACACACACACTCAAAACTGTGGTCAGCTGAGCGGATCCTAAGTGAGGTCAGAAGTAGTTTGGAAACACACGCACACAGCTCACAAAGAGACTTTCTTTCTAGGGTTTATGAGTCTTCTCTATAGTTTGCCTGACCACAGACACACACATGCTCTCTCTCACACACACACACACGTACATTTACACATAGGCAGACATACAAAAAAACTCACACAAAGCTGATATAGCGGATATGGTTTTGTGAGGGGGAGAAGGGTGTATGGTCGGCGTCAGGTCCAAGCAATTATCCAAGTGTCCAAACCTCTTTCAGGCAGCCACGGCGGAGCCAGACAGAGCTCTCTCTCTCTCTCTCTCTCTCTCTCTCTCTCTCTCTCTCTCTCTCTCTCTCTCTCTCTCTCTCTCTCTCTCTCTCTCTCTCTCTCTCTCTCTCTCTCTCTCTCTCTCACACACACAACTTTCAACTCCAACCTAGGGATTTGCCCAGGATAATTCCACTTCTATTCACCATGAGAGGTTTTACAAAGTTAGGTCCAAAATCTCTGAACCACTGCTAACTACAAGCTGACTACCAGCTGGCCCTTGGCCTCCAGTCTGAAAGCTCAAGTGCTTGATTCTGGCCTAGTGAATGGCCTTTTCGGCTCGGAGCCCTGAAGACCTTTCCAATAAGAGGAGCAGGGAAGACAATGGCGAGCGGCTAATCTTGTCTTTATGCAGCCTTTGTCTATGAGTGGGGGGCACTTGTAGAGGCGGTGCTCAGGTAAGGCAGTGTGTCAAAGGTTAAGCTGGGAGATTCAGACTTGCACACACAAGTTAATTAAAGTTTGTCTAAGGGGGTGAGAGTGTGTCTCGAGGAGGCCGCCAGCGTTTGAGGGTATGCCTGAGAAAGGAATGCTGTCGACTTCAAAGTTGGCCTACTGCCGCTGAGTTGTTTTTAGAAAGTGCTCGTATGGAGCAGACATCTGAACCATTAATGAACAATTTTCTGCCACTCTGCATGGTGAGGCAGCACAGGTGGAAGTGAGGATTTTTAAGAAATATTTTCCCTTTGAACTATTAAAAAACTACTACTAAAACATACAAAGTTGTATCTGGTGAGTGAGACAAAATCCAAGTGACACTGCCCTGGAGACAACTGAACATCTCTGATCAGGTACTCTATATTAAAGCTGCAATGGTTCCTTGATGGAGCAAAATTTATTCACCAGCTATTTTGATCATTTATTTATCTTATTTTTGTAATTTGTCAAAGAAAGAAAAATAACTCTCAAATGTGACGTTATTCTTTTTCTTGTTACATGGTAATCAAACAAAATGTTAAAACTCATGCTGTGGAAAATTGCAATGGGAATTATAAGTCTCAATATTTTTGTCAGCATGTCTTAAAAGAAAAATCCCCACAAGTCTCAAAGAGCAGCAGGACATCATGGGAAATATATTGATGAATGATGTAATGATCTACACCCTAAAAATGAAAGTGAAAGTATGGATATCCCAAATGAGTTGACAGGGGCAGACACCGGGGTGGATCCAGGCATTTTAGTGACTAGTTTTGCTGCTATTCAACATTAAAGAATATGTTTTTTGTCTAATTTAGCACTACTATGGACGTGGGGAGAAAAGAGGAGGAAGCACTGTAGACAACGTTGACTAAATTTATTTTCTCAACAGGTTCCACATAATTGTATTTTGTAGTTATTTCAACTCAAAAATGTTAATTAGGGGTTCAACTACATAACATTTTTGAGTTGAAATAATAACTAATCACATGGAACCCGTTGAAAAAATAAATTAAAGAAATTTAATTAATTTAAAGTCAACATTTTATTTTTTTGAGTGCAGATTCTCATTCTATCTCCTGATATTACAGGACAGTATACACAAGAGTAGAGAGTAGGAGTGACTCCCACACATGAATTTAGAAATCTTGTAAATGTTAGAATCATGCATCATGTAATGATCTGAATATGTATGGAATGAAGATAAAAAAAAAGTGTGCATTTCCAAATCCGGAACTGACACTGTCATTGACATTGACACAAGGACGTTAGATTAAACTAAGATATTCATTTAATTACATTACATTGCATTTAGCAGACGCTTTTATCTAAAGCGACTTACAGAGGAGGACATAAGCTAAAAAGGTGTAAAGGAGCACAGAGTAGTTGTTAGTTTTGTTAGGCAGGGAAGCATTCTTGAAAGAGAAAGGTTTTTACAAGTTTTTTAAAGGTAGAAAGGGATGTTATTAGCTATAAAAAAGATCTAATCTGAGGTAGCCAATGGCCAATGCTGCCTACAGTACCAAAAATGTTTCCATGTTTTAAAACTATTTTTATGTGTACAGGTAGCGGATTGTAATACAGAAAATGTTGATGAAATAGTAGAAGTCTACAAAAAGAACTTTCTGGCAGCATGAAAGATATTTTCCCCTGCAGTATTAACCTTTTCACCAACATTTGGTGGTACTTTCAGCCTTCAGCGTCAACACTGTGGGATTTAGTAAAAAACTAGGTTGGGACACTTGAAAAGGAATAGCAAAAAAAAAGAAAAAAGGAGAAAGAAATCTGAACAAAAGAGTGAATGAAGAAACAGACAGCAGACGTGTAGAAGAGGAAGAAAATAACCTCGGGAGGAATATAAAAAGAGAGTAGTCTGGAGAAAGGGATGAAGAGGAAGGAAGGAGGAAGAGGAGGAGAGAAGATGAGCAGACAGTGTCCTTTATGTATTGGCTGAGTGTCTCCCAGGGCTTTTGTAATGCTTTATACAGACCCACTTTCCAAGGTCGCCGTACGGCTGCCTGTCCAGCTGTTTTCGTATTCAGTTTCGGCCTTGCTACTCCCCCTCCTGTGTGATTTTTTAAATTTTTTATCTGTGACTGTAGGGCAGATTATTACCAGGGGCAACTGATTACCCACAGGAAAAGACAACAAAAAAGACTAAATAAATGAGAGGCTGCCAAGTTTTGAATCCTGATTAGGACGGGGCAAGGAGGAAGGAACTTATGCAAATGTACAGTCAGTCATATAAGCCTCTCTAAGTTATCATCTGCAAACTGCAAAAAAACCAAAAAAAACATGCTCGACACACAATGATATGTCACTCATGGTGACAAGTCTCTCCAGACCAGAGGGGTGATCAGCTTCCCCTCCACCCTGGAGGTTACAACATGGCACTAAAAGCGAGGTTAATGAGGAGTAGTGTTGGCTTAGCAGGAGCCGCTAACAGGAGGCCCACAATAGGAAAGCCCACAGGAAAGCTTATTGGCCGCACAGGAACGGCCTATGCAACCTGCGTTTCCATATTCTCCGCACGGTAGCAGTTTATGCTAATACGAGCAACAAAGCTGCCAAAACACGGCGTCTCCTCTCGCTGTCGGGATTAGTCCCAAGTAACCAAAAACTTCACCGCAGGTGAGCTGGCGTTTTCTTTACAGCATCCTGAGCTTCTTTCATGCTCGAGCTCACAGGATCCTGAACACCACGCTGAGAAGTGAAGCCCGGTCATGGGTCACCTTGACATGATCTCACTTTTATCCAATTAAAAATAGAAGTAGTGAGAGACAGTTGAATGATGACGTGCTATCAGGTTTGCTGCTGTCTGGTTTGCCTGTTCCTACTGTACGTACTGTAGCTTCAGCCTAGGAAAAATCTCCCTTGGAACTAAGTTCATATTGGACAGAGTTGCAGCATGTTTCATGTCCAATGCCAGTGTTAGGTGCCAATGAAGAAAACAGTCTTTTGTGTTTTATGTAGTGAGGAAGGAAGTGAAGACTCATGAAGGCTCATTTTTATACTGACATGTGTGTACGGCTCATGTGGTAATAAATTTAAAGTCTGCAGAGATCCTCATCTACATGATGTGAAAAATTCATATCATGTGACCACACAAACACAAAGTATCATTTGAGTGTGACGGTGTGGAGCTTAAGCCAGTGGTCCTTCACTTATTGCACCACAATATTTCCCTAACCTGGATAATCACTGAAGAAATGCTAAAGAATTACACTGATGACTTTCTGACATTCGAGCTCTGTCGATTGAAACAAAGATGTCAAACACAAAAAAAAGAAAAATGATCTACGTACATGTCCTGTCCAATGCCTGTAGGAGATGAACACGTATAGATCTGTCTTCGCTGTCAGAATGTCACGTACATGTGTCATGGATAACACAGGGATGACCCAGCAGTGACCCCCTCCTACCATCTGCTTTGGCTGGGCTACGCCAGCCACTCAGCTCGGCTGCCTACACGGTTACTGACCCATTCCACATGCCAAAGACAAGACAGATGCCCCTGATACCCCAGCTCCAGCCCTAACACACACACACACACACCCCGCCAACTCCCGACAGCATTTCAGCGCCTCTCCTCGTCTCCCAGACCAGACGCCCTGATCTCCTCCATCTTCCTCCTCTTCCACCGCCACTAGGCTAGCATTTAGCTTCAATTTGTGGGGAGACATATGCTGCGTGATGATGGCAGGGATATATCACTGTGACACACACAGGTGGGGTTTACAGGTTATGCACATGTAAACATGAGATTGTATGCACACTCGGGATGGGGTGGGCAGACTATGGGAGATAGAGACATGCATGCTTGTGTGTGCAGCCACACACACACAGACATACACATACACATACACATACACACACACACAGACATACACACACAGACACACACACACAGACACACACACACACACACACACACACACACACACACACACACACACAGGAGGCCGTGGTCCATCCTCTGACCGGTCGGTGACCTGACAGCCCAGCAGCTGCTGGCTGTTTGATGTTTCACTCTGAGGATCACGTTTCATTTCCAGACCTATTGGCCAATAGGAGACAGACAGAAAGACAGTGACAGAGGGACGCTCCTCTTCTTCTTCTACGTTTTATTCTTTTTCTTAGCACAACCGGCCAAACACTACCAATTACACCCTCACAACATGTGCACATTAACAGCGTGGATGTAGTGTATCTAAACATGTGCAAAGTTACTCTACACAAATTTGCATCTTTGCACTTCATGTTACAATCCTGCTGTACAGCACTGACTCAG
The DNA here is from genome assembly GCA_004119915.2 of Collichthys lucidus. Classification (NCBI taxonomy): domain Eukaryota; kingdom Metazoa; phylum Chordata; class Actinopteri; family Sciaenidae; genus Collichthys; species Collichthys lucidus. Next base: position 32,400,588 of record CM014090.1, read on the forward strand.
AGTTTATAGTTTATAATGTCAAACTGCACATGCACATGTCTGTGTGTGTGTGTGTGTGTGTGTGTGTGTGTGTGTGTGTAGCAGACAGAGACGGGCTGGACATTAGACCCTCTGGCCTGATGACATGAAGTTATCACACGACAGCAGTGATGCCTTCAGAGATGGACACACACACACACACACACACACACACACACACACACACACACACAGTCCTATTTTAAGACCCAAAACACACACGGCAAATTAATCACATTTACATACATCTTAACATTACACTGTTAAATTTATTTTGTTTTTATGGTAAAAAAAAAAGTCAGCTGTGGTTGCCAGAATTTGATCTTAAAAAATATAGTAAAACTTTTACTGCTATGATGGTAACAGAATATTAGTACTTTTGATTTCATGTTTAAGGTTGGGGTCTTATTCCATATTTTAACTCATAAATACAATAAAAATAAAAATTAGAATTGCCATATAATTGACAAAAAATACCATATAAATGCTGTATAAAATAAAGGTTTTGCCTTAAAACATTAGTGTTTTACTGTCAAATGAACAGTCTGTCATAAATACTGCTTTGTTCTGTATGAATTCCCTTAAAATGCCATATAAATAAAGCTTTTACTGTATACAGTAAAACAGTCATATTTCATGGCATATTTTCACTGTCACGGTTTTTTCACTGTAAAACTGAAACTGTAGCCTGAATATGTAAACCACCAAGATTCCATCTGATTGGGCTTAATATCTGCTTTACAGCACAAAACAGGAAGAGGTGGCTGCTGTGACTACTTTCAACTTTCAAAAAATCCCTTCCAACGTGTTTCAGCCAAAAACCTTTAATAGTCTCTTTTAGGGACAACGAGCTGGCATTGATCAAATCCAGTGTGACAATGATTCCAAACCGGTTCGGCTATGGTTTCATTTGAGAAAGCAAACGATTCAAAGATACGTGTAGAACCTTTGCTAACATGAAAGAAGAGGGCTGTTGTTTCTTCACTCGCGTCCTTGTCTTTCCCTCGGCTGTTCGGAGTGGATGTGGCCTCTTAGTGTGTGGCCACTCAAGAGTGAGAAGACGAAGAGAGACTGCCCCGGGCTAAAGGGCAGCTTTAGTCAGTTCACTCAGAATGAACACACACTCACACACACACACATGAAGAGGGTCTCAAATAAGCATCTTTACCAGGAATTCAAGAATAAGGAGGCTTCGGCGCCATGCGTGGCTGCTCGCCCTCAACTGAACACACACACACACACACACACACACACACACACACACACACACACACACACACACACACGCAATGTACTTGAGGGGCAGTCACAAACATAGAAAAATGCGCACACCCTCTTACACACATTCCACAATCACATAACAACAACTTATCCTGACCCGTCTTCTGCTGAATGCTTGTGTACAGCACAGTGCATTCTTTCCTTCCTGTTAGAAAGTGGGATAATCACTCTTTGTTTGACGAGAATGAGCTAACCAGTGGGCCTGACATGTAAGCTTATTACCTCCTTTAGCCTTCAGCCAAACATACAGTACGGCGTTCTGCGCTAAAACTGCTCACTGGATGTGCTGTGTCACACTGTGTCTGGGTTGAAGGGCTGTTCTTGGTGAGCAAGCTTTTTATGTAGGGTTCAAGTCCAGTTGAAAAGTTAAAGGAGGGGGTCTGTGTCTGTGTCAAAGCCAGGTAGTTAAGTATTATTTATGGGAAGTTATAGGTAATGAGGATGTGGTCAGATACTTTACATAGTACTCATAAATTACACATAAGAGACAGAACCCATTTAAAAACCTTTTAATAGCTTTGAACATTTAAATGTGTCACTTTCCGCAAAGGACAGGGTACTATTTATTTTAATTTCCACCTCTGTTACGCTATAAATTAGGGGTGCCCAATTTTTCCTCCTTGTGGGACCAAAACTGAAACTTAATTGTGGGTCACAGGTAAACACTTGTCAGGAGCTTAGTTGTTCAGAGCTTAGATTAGTAAAAAGAATTATTAATTAGGAAAACTGCATGAACAGAAATGTATATTATTAGAATTTCACCCCGCAAGAAACATCTGGGCAGCCAATCAAACGTGCAGGACTGGGTACGTGATTCTGGTGAACAGAACTAAATGGCTTTAATGGTAATTTATTGTTTAGTTTTTACAACATTTATATGTGTATAACAAAATAAATAATAGATCAAAATCAGACATAAAATGTGTAATATGGGTGTAATCTCAAAGTTATTTCTGTATGTTCATGATAAGCACTTTTTGTTCGAATCAGCCCAGCTTGTGCAGTCTACGGTCAACTTAAATCTCTTTACACTTTGCATTAACTTTATATGCAGTCGTTACAAGTCTGACATTTGCTTGCTGTTCAGTCTCGACTTCAGAATTTTGTGGCAACTTTGGACACTTCTAAAACTCTGTGCTACAGACACACTTCGTCACTATCCAAACAGCATATGGGTTTAAAGCTTTCAAATCAATGTGCTGAAGTTTATTTTGAAAATTTGTCAGTGACAATAGAACAACCATCTATTCAGCAGCAGCCTTTAAGATTCAAACACTATGGAGACTTCTAAAAAAAAATTCTGATTAATGATTGTGTGTGTGAGCACAAGCATGTACAAAAGGCAATAAAGACAACCAAGGGTGCATGTGCACGTACATGTACACACACACACACACTGTTAACCTAACATGGACATATTGCCTTGATAGTCTGTGACCTGTTCCTTTGGCATGGCTTACCCTTCTCAACACCCCCATAAACATGACAAGGCCTTGGGATCAAAGCTGTCTGGGCCATCAGACCCCTTACATACAGACACACAGACCCCAATGCGCACACACACACACACACACACACACACACACACACACACACACACACACACACACACACACACACACACACACACACACACACACACACACACACACACACACACACACACACACAGCTTTGACTCAGAGAAGGCTCTGTGTCTTTAACCATCATCAGTCTGATTAGAGCCGGTGGTTCAGAAGTGTTTCCACATCACGCAGCTCTCCTTGGCAGAACTCAGCTCTGCTAAGAGGCACTAAAGGCCACAAGCTTTTCACCTGATTGCCACTGAGGGAAAACACTTTTGTAAAGATTAGCGTCTTTGTCTCAGTTCTGTGAATTCGGAGCTGCTCTGCTGCTGCTCGGAAATGAACAGCGAGAAGAGTTGTGTCATCTTCACAGCTCTGTGCTGTGTTAAAGGTCCCTCAGGATAGTCTGTCCCAAAAAGTGACATTTCCATAATTTGGTGGAAGCGGCAGAGAAGCAAAAGCAGATTATTACAACAGTATGACAGTTCTAGAAAGTTTTGCTGGAGAGATGGTTGAGGCAGTGCAGTACAAAGAACCTGCAATGTCAGGAAAATTAGTGTATTTACCCATTTTTTCCACAGAAGGTATTATATTCCCTACAGTATGCATGCATTTCATATGTCACTGTAAATGATAATTTCAATAATTCATGTTTTTCTGAGCACAGCTCTGACCATAAACATGCAGTAGACATTTATTTTTCAAACCTACTGTCTTTAGTTGGATTGATTTAATGTACAGTAACAACCACATGTGACTGGTAAAGTATACTTTCTGTAAATTTGGAGTAATAAGGAAAAGAAGAAGAAAAAAAAGTTGCAGATTTGGCACTTAAGCAGTGAGCCAGGCGTGCTGGACAAGACGTGCTACCTGAGTGCGGCCGCTCCTGTGAAAGCCATTAGCCCACAGTGCAGTGCTCCATGGCAAGCCATTCTCAGCTTTGCGTGCAAAGTTGTGTGTGTGTTTTCTAGAGTGTGCATGAGAGTGCTTTTACAGCCCCTGCTTACCAGTGAACCAGCTCAGCTGTATGGCTGTGTTTGAACTTCTGAACTCTTTCCTTTAAGATCATATCAAAGAAACCAAGACTTTTCAAGGAAACAGAGAATTCTGCAGCACATGTAAACAAATTCAGGCAGGAAGAAAATTGTAATATGATGTCTTTCCAGAGGATAAGACTGCTACCCTGCACACCATAGACAGGAACATCAATCATTCTTGCATTGTGATGCCAAAACAACTGAGTCATTACATGAAAATAATTCAAGTTGAAGTTGTTTCACCTCACTGGGGATTCACACCAGGGACATAAACGCCGCCGAACGGTTGCGCCGTGGTTTTGCTCCGTCCTCTACCCAGCATCAACTCACACCGGGTGTGTGATGGTAGTGTAATGGCAGCGTCGCGAGCCGGCCGTATCACGAGAGATCATGAAATCACGTGAGAATCCTGAACATATGCGAGAAGCCGCGATAAACTGTGTAAAAAGGAAACAACAACAACAGACTGTTTATTTTGCTTCTCCGACGTGGAAGAGATTATAAAAAGGATCTGTTTTAAAAATTATTGTGTGTTGTTCCACTTCAACAATTAGTCTCTCATCGTTCATGTTGAGACCCTTTGATCCACTGACTGCTGACCTGGTGCTACCGCTCATGACATAACGTTGATGTGAAGTTGTGATAGGCTACATAAACTGCTCTGCTCTGCTGAAATTCACGCAGTTTAGCAACGGCCCGAGTCAAAAATAGAGTGCTACGAAAATATACTGTAGATTCGATAGAGTCGCTGCTGGGACGCTGTTGAGGTGTTCTGCTGCACGCCCGGGGGAATGGTTTCATTGATTAGAGTGGCAGTGATCAGCTCCGGTGACCGTGGCGCAGCCATTCCGTGGTGCTTACGTCCCCAGTGTGAATAAAGCTTTACACAATTAATGTTGGTTAACATTGGTAAGAGACTTCCCCAGATATTTATAGCTCAATCTAGATCATTCTTGTAGTTTTGCTCATTGCTTCTGTTGCTTAAAATTGCTGAGGTCTAGAAACACTGCAAAATAACTTGAAAGAAGGTAAAAGAAACATCAGTCAACCAAACTTATTTCTAAGTGAAATCAGAGGTGACAGGTACAATTCATACATTCATTCAACATCATACTGAAGAGCGTTCAGGTGTTTTACATTGCTGGAGCAGAACGCTCTTCATGCCATAGACAAATAAACTGCCTTTACCTTTAATGTGTTCATTGTCTCTGTTGTGTCAACGATGGGCAAGATCGGGATTAATCGTTACACCGGTCACTTGCTGAAAATGTCCTCCCAATACTTGGACAATAGATGCGTATCTGATCAACAGAATAACATTCATCACACTGTGGTGACACCTCAGGAAAAGTCCTGTGGAGTTTACTCTTTGAATATAATAAAAGGAACGGTAAAACTATTACCCAACTGTTCATTGAAATCATTCATCACAGTTTATAGACTTCTTCCTGGTCCAACTTTGACCTAACGTACTACAGAACAGGAAGACTCTGTGCGCATATTTTTGAGGAATAATTGACATTTCAGGTGTGCTCACTAATTTTCCCCCCAATAAAGCGATTTAAAGAATCTGGCTGAACTGTTGGCTTGTTTACAACTGATCGTCTGACAACTCATATTATGTCTCTTTGGACTTTGTTGTAGTTGCCATGTTCCCAGATCTCAGCAATATTTTTTAGAGAGGAGAAAGTTATTTTAAAACTAAAAACCAAAGTCCAAACAAAACCATGACCATGACAATAAAAATATTCTGAAGGAAATGCACAGGGTGATTGATTTTCTCAGGGAAAACTTGGTATGCTCATTGTAAATTTAAGAAAATAAAAAAGAACAGATACAGGAACAGAGTACTTTAACAGTACAAAAGAAAATGAAGCCAGTACATGTTTTAAAACAAGGAACACATGCACGGTGGAACACAGATACACTCTGAGGCTGTGGACGGGTCCAGCAACACCTCTGTGACTGTGATTCCACCTCTTCTTCTAGTGCGATGCCACTTGGGTAAAGGGTGAGAAAGGAGAAAGGCGGGATGCTATAGAGCTAAGTGCCTAAGTGTTAGCTCTCTGCCTGAAGACATAAAGTAGCACTCTGGGATTCTGGGACTCCAACTCCCAAGTGCTTCTGACACAAAATGGACACCTCAGTCTCAGAATGCCACTCCATATTTAGAGGGAAAAAGGTCAGCCATTGCTATTTTTTTCAGCTTACAGCTTGACATACAAACTCTACTTGTATCTTGGTCATCTTCCTGTTATGGTGGTCACAGTCTTATTTGAGCTTCCCTCACCTTTGACCAAACCTTATTCACCTACACAGTCCCAGGAAATAAAGCACTACTTGCTTGCCACTGCTGCACATTAGACTCCATTTGCAAAGTTCAAGTTGTCTACACCATGTAGAGGTGCTCAGCCAGCATATTGAAGTTTAATTCACATTGATGGGTACCCAGCCTCGTCTGTGGTTAAACAGAGGGTGAGAGGAAAGACCGCACCTTGTCTGATGACTCATTTGTCGGGTGTTGATACGAATTTTGGAGATTCAGATCACATTAGCCAGGTTTCACACCCTACATTTCAATACATCAAGACATCTGCTGTTGGTAGAAAAAAAAACATAGGGCTCATATATCAAAGCACTTTTGCTGACAGAAGGAAGGTTTCATGCTTCAGAAGCTTACTCACTAGCTTCTCAATTCATCCCAACACTTTGTTGAAGCCACTCATCTCAATGCTGCATTCTTCCACCCCACAATCCTGGACTTCTTTCTCCCCTGACAGCCAATGCTGTGGCTGGATCCATTAGCTCACTAGTGCTAATGCTGCAGATTATTGGAGGATCAGAGTCACAGGGTAAGCGAGGGCCAGCCACATACACACACCTTATCCCACTAGCACCTACTGAGCTAGTTAGCTTGGCCCTCGTGATAATCAACAGAGTCTTAGCTTTTTCTAACACACACACACACACACACACACACACACACACACACACACACACACACACACACACACACACACACACACACACACACACACACACACACACACACACACACACACCTTCACTGGTGCTGTAAATCTGGCCAGCAGGCCATGGAGGGCCAGCAGGGAGTTAATGGCCGCCTCATAAAACCCTGAGGAGGAAGGTCAGGACTGCAGCCGAGATGCCTGATGCCCTAAATGAGAAGCATGTGGGGGGGTGGTGGGTCAGGAGGACAGGGTGCCGTAGGGGTGAAGGTGCTCCCATGCGTATTCAACACATCCAACAGGGGGAAGGGTGACATTTTGCTTTCACATCTTATGGGAATGAGCCACGGAACAACTTGACAGCCAGGAGAAACAACTGTGGTCATGTATCTGATCTCCATGATCACTTGCTCTTGAACATTGTTGCTCCTTATCAAGCTTTTTAAACTTTAATCCGTGTGTATTTAGCACTAATCTTTCACAGCAAGCTTTACATTGCAAAGCCAGCCACAAATAAGCAGCTGTTTCTTGTATTTGTTGAGTTTCAAGCACATCTTACGGCCTCTGTTCAGGAAATGGCTCAGGTGCCATCACATGACCAAAGTGAGGAACTTTTGGGGCCCCAGAACGGGCTTGCGTGCCACCCCGTTGCTTTTCCTGACTTTTCCCAGCAAGCAGAATTGCCAAAAAATCTCAAGTCCATTTCTGAGATGGTGAAAGTTGCATTCAGTTAAATAGTCTGGTCAGTCAAACAGTGTTTGATCTGGATATATATATTTTTGGATATAAACTTTTGCAAAGGCCTGTCACTGTCACTGTGGAGCTGTGCAACTTTACTGAGCTCCCTGTGGCCCCAGGGACTCCGTCTTATCAGCTGAAGGCCCTTGCTGCTTTAACACCAGCCTCTGTCATACACAGCTCTTCAGTTCAAAGACAACACTGCATGGCAGATCAAAGCATGGCCAATCTGGTATGCACACACACACAAACACACACGCTCGCTGCACTAACACACAGTACACATGATAACACGTCCATAATCTCAGTTGCACACTCACAAACACACATCCAAACACACCGTCACCGACTGCACATGTCACTGGCATTGATCAAAGGGAGGAATGTGATAGATAGAGGGGAGATAAGGGGGAGAGAGAGGGACTGAGAGACACAGAGTGAGACAGGGAGAGAGGGAGAGAGAGAGTGAGGGAGAGAGGGAAGATGGCTGTCTCACTTCAGTAATCAGGCTGTAGTGTGCGGCAATAACCAAAGATGAGACTCAGACAGTTCCAGTTTGCCCACATCTAACTGCAACAATGACTATACATTCAAACACACTACACACAAACACAAACCTACACACATTTCTATTACGTGTTGGGACCTAAAACAAGTAATCAAAATCATCAATATCAGCTTAACAAGTTATGAGGAAACTTTTTTAAAACTATCCATGTTCACATTTTTATATTATGATCCTTGTCATGATCATTTGTCATTGCACACTGTACAAACTGCAGAAAGGACAAAAGAACCACTAACAAAGTTTTGTTAGTCTTCATATGAAATAAATAGCGCTGCTACTGAAGAGCTGTATGACTTTACTGAGCTCCATGTGGGCACAAGAACTCCTGTCTTATCAGCTGAGGGCCCTTACTGCTTTAACACGAGCATGTCATACACATGCGTAAATGTTATGCATCTCCTTGTTGGAAACAAGTGGCAACTTCCCTGGCTGTGAAATGAACCCTAAGCAGAAGTGCAAAAAACTGCAGTCCTTCAAATGTCCACTTGTGGTGAGTCAGTCTTCATAAGTCCCCATGTTTCACAGCAGAAAAAAACATGTTTACAGCCTGGTACAAAAGTTTGGTCTCTATAGCTAATTTCCTCGTTCATGACAACTGTATTGAGGGTGAATATTTATAGAACTCAATGGTTCAAATGATATTAGGGCTTAAAGTTATGCTGAATTAGGAGCGTGGAATCTTTGACTGCCAATTTTTAGATGAGCTGAGAGTCAGAAAAGGCAGGACTATGAAGATGGTGGCAACCAGAGCCAGCACACAGTTTCCAGAGAAACCAGTGGATGGACATCACGGATAGGCTGTCCATTCTTTACACTGTTATACTGCGTTTTTCTAAATCAGGCCAAATCATTGGGAAATATGACCATTTTTTGTGTTTTAAAAGTCCACCAAACTAACACACTTGGACTGTATGGCAAACATATGAGCATGTCACTGTATGCAGACATCCAGTAAAGTCTAAAGAGAAAACATTTTGGGGAATACCCAGCTCTTAAACAGTGAGGCCGGTCAGAACAAAGTGGAGTAGAGAAAGTATGAGTAAAACTAAACCCCAAACCAAAGATGCAACTATAAGGTAGCACTGAAAGCTGAACCAAAGTGAGGCATTTAAAAATGACACTTTTCTCTTCACTGTTTAGCACAAGACAGCGTTTGGTTAAGGAGAAGACCATCACGAGTTGTCTCTGATCAGACTAGCAGGACCAGACAGTGAGTGACGGAGGGAGGGCGGGTGTTGCTCTCATGAACAGCTCTTTGCTGTTGCTACATTTGGAGTTTATGATTCAACTTTTTCAACTCGACGGTGGCGCCTCACTGTGTCACCATGGCTACCACACAAACAGGACATACAGGAAATTGAGTGATACGGGAGCCGATTTCACTGGAGTTCATCCGAGTTCCCTGAATTACACATTTCTTCGCCAGCAGAGCACAGCCAGATCAATGAAGAGAAACAGACATGGAGCAGCATCAGCTTCCAAGTCTGATGATCTGGCCTTGGACGATAAACAAGGTTTATGATGCTAGTTAGCCAAACTGGCTAATTATTTAGCTGTGCGATGAGTTTATACTGGCAGATAGTGGACAGCAGCAGCCTGTGGCATCCAATCAGAGATACCCAGGAAGGGCAGTGGCAGCATTATGCCACCAATTGAGAACACAAAATGCAGATGCTGCCATGTGGTTGCTGTCTGAGGGCAGCATTATTCCCTGCTGCGAGGCTGAAGTGGATGAGCTCTCGTCTGACTATACCATGCCATTTGAAAAAAAGCTATTTGTGTGCACCTACTATCTCACCCTGAAGTCAACACTCAAAGGGAAACCTACCTGAACCTGTAAACTTTGTGCAGCTTGGCTCTATATCTGCTTACGACTCCACAGATAGGTTAGAGAGGTAACTGAACCTAGCTGCATCAGATCAGACACAGTGGTGATCAAACCTCAGAGAGCAAAAATAACATATGTGGTCAAAGTGGAAAGGGTGACTGTGGGATGTCATAGGCCCTGATTACATAGTGGTCATGTGCACCAAGCTTTTAACTGGCAGACTGTGTATTCCTTTGCTGCTTTGGTGTTGTATTTCACAAAGATGGGGATTAGGGCTATGTGAAGAAAAAAACAATGTTTCCAAGATTAAACCTAGAATTCAGAGAAAGAAGGAGTCTTCTGAGAATCAAGTTAAAAATGTGACATTGAAGTCAGAAACTCTGATTTCACAATACGGACTTTGTCAGAAATATGAATAGAAAACATTTGTGAATCTCCTTGCTTGACATCAATGGTGTCTAAAGTGGGTTGACTTTGTTTGTGAGAAATGTCCATGCAAATGACTAATATTGAAATATTAGATTCATGCACCAAGTCACTTGCTATCTTTTTATATTATTTCATTACATGGTATAATGTTCTACTTATACTCATTTCTGCAGAAGAACTACAGATGAACAAGCCTCTTTCAAGTTCAACCCGTACAGTCAGTACACTGGATCAGCTGTTGGTGTGTAGTACGGTGATGTATCTGCATGTGAAGACACTGTCACTGTTGGATTAAATGGAAAACATGCTTTGATGCTCATCGGACGCCTCCTGAATTTGCTAGTAAAGTGTAGCGATCTTGTTCTCCTCATGAATTAGCTGCCTTTTCTTCCCTCAGTGGCTAACGATGACTTCTATGAGGTGACCTTTGTTTTCATAAGTGTGTACCATAAAAATACAAGAACACAGGTACACACTCTCACAAAGTGGAAGTTTCCTCATGTGTCCTCATTTTCTCCATCTCAGCTCACACAAATACAACACGTCTCCTTCTATGTTCCCTGTCCGTGGGAGCCTGAACTAATGTCCCATCTGCCCCTGCTCCTCGTACACAGACTGCTTTCATTCCTAATGAGGGCCTGATGAATTTTCTTAAAGGCGGTGATGGGCCAAATTGGGGCTGATATGTCCCATCCGGCAGGGTGGAAGGGGCCATAGGACGGAGCCTTGTCCTACCGCCATGTGACAGCCAAACCAGGACAAAGTGAAAGAACCTATTAGCACTAACTGGTCAGTTTACTGTGTATTAGGGTTGCTTATTCCATTACCAAGCACAGTGTGTGTGTGTGTGTGTGTGTGTGTGTGTGTGTGTGTGTGTGTGTGTGTGTGTGTGTGTGTGTGTATGAGTGTGTGTGTGTGTGCAGATGCATGGGGGAAAGAGGGGACATAAATGATACAACCCCCGAGGAGACAACTTCACTGTAGATACTAAAATCTGTGAAGGACAGTTGTGGTTGTTGCCACTAAGAAACAATAGATGTATTGTTCTCCTTAAGTGTGTGTTTGTGTGTGTGTTTGTGTATTGCTGTGAGATTCCCCAAAATGGGTGCAAAACGTGTGATAGGTAATAAAACGCATAAAATCTGTGTGTGTTAGGTCAGGGTGCATGACATGTGACTGTGTGTGTTTGTGTGTGACAGCGTAAGGTGAGGGAAGGAGGGCCTCAGATGAGCTATCTGGGTGGGTTGTTCTGACCCACACACACACACACACACACACACACACACACACACACACACACACACACACACACACACACACACACACACACACACACACACACACACACGCACACACACACACACACACGCACACACACACACACAAGCCTAGTCTGGAGAGGGTAAGAGAGGGGGGCATGACGCGTCAAGCTGGAGCCATGACTCTGTTGTGTGTGTGTGTTGCTTGAGTGTTGGGGGGGTTTGATCCCATTGTGTGTGTCAACAAGCCGACCCATTCAGCGCCTGTGTGGCTAAACTCTGCTAATGAGCGTTGCCTCTGGCTGGGCCTAGCTACCACAGTACTCACACACATACACACACCAACCCTGAACCAGAGGGTTGGGAGGTTTCGTCGAAGAGACGGGGAGGTAGGAGAGTGTATGTACGACAGACAAAGCGAAAAACAGAGAGCGAAAAGGAAAGAATGAGTCAGGATGCGACCTCATCAAAAGATGACAAATTGCTGCTACAGTAAATGTGACAATTTTCATGGTGAAACACTGAAAAACAAAAGAACGTGTGGACTTTCCGCTGGAACGCTGCTCGTGTCAGAGTGGAAACTCCACATACTATTACAAAATTTCACAAGAAGTACACTCAGTAATCACAATACTACAATAATGATCAAATCAGTGATGTTATATCACATCCATGGGATCAGAGGTAAAGAAGACAGATGGTAATACACCACGTTTTCCATACATCACCCTGCAACCTGCAGGACAGTAAAAACATATTCACATTTGGAAAGTGTACTTAGAAAGTATTAAGTTACAGAGGAAGGATGTGGTTTGATGGACAAAGTGCAGCTACAGTATAGTGATGTAGTCCAACTCTATTGCCAGACAGAAGGTTGATAATGGACCAGTCTACAAAACCCCCAATTATGTTTAATTACAAGGTTTTGGAATGTTCCATGCCACTGTCTTTTAGGCAATTTATTACTGTAATATCTGTAAATGGCAACTATGGTTGAAGTATTGTTGAGGACAGGGAAAGATTGTGGTACCTTTAAACCATGCTTTACTTCACTTAAGTACATTAATGTGTGTAGAGAGGAAGAGAGAGCACAGTTTTTCCTTCAACATGAATGTGTCTGAATTTTATTCCCGTCTGCAGCCATGAAACTTATTTAGACTACTTACCCACAGTTTCAGTTTTAGAATAGTTGTTGAGTACAGGGATGGATTGCTGCATTAATCATATAAATACATATACTACTAATGTTCCCATTTACATGCAGCCATGCACTCTGATTAACCTAATGACCTGCTACCTATGGCTTCTATTATATACCATATCTAAAAGCTGTTAAAATCCAAGTCTTTCATGATGCTTAAAAGAAGGCGTGTTTCATCTTCCACTCACCAGAAAAGTGTCTTTTTCTTGTGTGCATGCATCTCTTCTCTATCCTGGTCAAACTGTTAGCTAGTTGGTTGTTTGCAACATACAGAGCTGACAGTAAACAGGCGATCTAAGTGGCCAGTGTGATAGTCAGTCTCCATAAGTCCCCATGTTCAAATGTCCAACTTCACAGCAGAAATAAACATGTTTACAGCCTGGTACAAAAAACAGTTTTGGTCTCTGTAGCTAATTTCCCTGTTCATGACAACTGTACTGAGAGTGAATTTATATACAACTCACCTATGCTGTTTTTGTTTGTTTGTATACTGGAGTATAGTAACAAAAACAATTTCCCCCTGGGATTATTAAAGTATTTCTGATTCTGATTCTGTTCAAATTATATTAAGGCTTAAAGTTATGCTGAATTAACAGCGTGGTTGTTTCGACTGACAGGTGGGTGCCATTACAGATGGCTTATTTGAGCAACCAGGCTTCATTCGGCCAGCCTGAGGTCCGATTTTTAGATTAGTCAGGAGGCAGAAGAGGCAAGGCAGCCAACATGGTGGCGAGCCACAGATTTTGAGCTTGAAAATGGCGCTTCAGAAACCTGTGGATGGCGTCACATTTTTACACTGTGATTGGACCTAACGAGCAATATCAGCTATTGTTACTGATTTTAAATTGAATGTGGTTATCTGCACATAATGTACAAAGTTTGTATTAGAGAGACAAAAAGGACTTTGTTACTTTAAATTCATGAAGAGAAGATAAAGTGCCATAGGAAAAGCCAAATGATAGAACCCAGAGAACTCTTCACTGCATTAGTGTTAAAACAAGATGGACCGATGTAAAGAGTGAGAGTAACAGCAAGGAAACAACAGGACAGGATCCAGGGAGGCTGATCACATCAGCCAGTGGGCAGAAGGAAGGAGTATGAGAGCTGGGGGTGGGAAAGGAGAGCATGTCACCCTCCATCAGCACAACGAGCTCTCTCTGTCTTTTTTTCCCCTCTTCAACACATTTTTTTTCCCACCACCAGCAAGCGATTTCAAACCCACAGCGTTCGTCCATGCGTGCGTGCGTGTGTGCATGTGCATGTGTGTTTGAGTGAGTGTGTGCTACAGGTGAGGTTTGGGGCTGAGGCCATTAAAGCTATGTTAAAACACTTCTGATGCTGTTGGTTGATGCTGAAGCAAGAGGAGAGTGAAAAAAAAGAGAGAGTGAGACAGTGAGGAAGGGAGCACACACTCAGTGGCTATCTCGGCCCGCCCAGCAGTCCGCTGGCAGCCTGTCAATACTATGAGCAGAGAGGTGCGAGATGAGTCAACAACCTAATTCTAACATCAAACTTTCATGGGCAGCAGAGGGGAAGAGCAAGCTGGAGAGAGATGTGGGGAGAGATGTTTGCTGTTAACGCTTTCTCCATCACCTGACCTTCACTCCTCCAAACCTTTTAAAAACCCTTTAAAACCCGACCCCTTTAACACACACACACACACACACACACACACACACACATACAGTGCCACCGCACACACCCGGGAACACACACAAGGTTGCACTTTTGAAGTTCTGACCTGCGGCTGAATTACATTTGGAGCAGTTTTAGCAGGATATAATAGTGACCCTCTCACTCTCACTCTCTCTCACTGGCCCGCCACACTTTGCAGAAGCTCTCTCGCCTTGACGGAGAGAGTGCCAGCGGCTTTATTTATTAAATATGGCCTGAGAGAAGAAGCAACATGAGCGAGCTGAGAAACCGTTTTAAGAGTCCGGCTTTTAATGGCTTTCTGACACACTGGGAAGGTAGTGGTTCGGCGGTGGATTGGAGGGGACACCTTTTGAGTGCTGAATGGTGTTTGTTCTAAGCTTGTTGTCCCACACAGTGTGAGTGTATGCGAATGTGATGTGGTCATGGGAAAGATGGGGAGGATACGATCATGCAGTGAAGAAGAACGTGGTGCAGTGAGTGTCAAGACAATTAGCAAAAAATGGAAACTTAGAGTAGTACTTAGATCATAGTTAGACAAAAGTATGTCAGCAAACTGAGCAACTACTTACTTCTAGCAGTTTATCAAAATATCAAGATCAAAATATGATTTGCTGCTTCATAAAAGGCAGAGAACTCTACATTTGATGATCAAACATCAGATCCCTCATGCAGATTTACTAATTAAATAGTAGAGCATACTGTATTACTTCACAGATTATCACACATGGAAGATTTAGAGGGTTCTATAGGCAGAGATGGAATATAACATTCATAAGTTTTCATCCCGACCTATGGCTTAGACTAAGTTTTGCAGAGTGTGTTCTGTTCAGTCTGCCATGTTGCACCAACATGTTTCTACAGTAGCCCAAAAATGTACATCTTTTTGTGAGATCTCCTCTGAAGAGGAGATCGCCACTAAATCCTACACTCTGGACCTTTAATCAGAAGAGAATAGCTAAAAATTAGAATCATCAGGAGATTAGGGATGAAGTGGTTTTTCTCAATGCCTTGATTAAAGAAAATGAGGAGCAGAAAAGTGTACTATGACATCAGAAACAAAAAAAATAAAAATTAGAAAAATCTCTAAAGAAATTTTGAGTGTGCCTGACTCTGGCCCCGTTGCCCCCATACATTATTACCGACACTGCTCAGCAAATTCAGTAATAATACAACAAGCTGTGTCATCATTGCCTTTTTAATGGGCGAGGTGGTGCGGGATCCCACCTCAGCCAGCACGTGCCGGCCCTCACTTTCATTGCGCCACAGGGTTTCTGCCGCACCCTCTGACTCGCGCACGCGTTAGACTCTTGGTCCATGTTTCAAGACGGGTCGGGCGGGTTGCCGACATCGTCGCAGACCCCTAGCGCCTTAATATTTTGAAAGAGCTTGTGTGGTCTTGTGTCTGTTAATGAGAGAGTTTTACAAGGATTTTTATTTTGAAGGGACTCTTATTTTGAAAGACGTTTGTCTGTGTGTGTGTGTGTGTGTGTGTGTGTGTGTGTGTGTGTGTGTGTGTGTGTGTGTGTGTGTGTGTGTGTGTGTGTGCATGTCCTCTCTGTCTCTGTGTGTGTATTCGTCCTGTCTGTCTTTGTGTGTGTGCTTGTGTGTCTGCCCTGTCTGTCTATCTGTGTGTGGTGTGTGTGTGTGTGTGTGTGTGTGTGTGTGTGTGTGTGTCTGTCTGTCTGTCTGTCTGTCTGTCTGTCTATGTGTAAAAAAAAATGCCAAAAAAAAAGGTGTTCCGTAAACCAAAATCCGAAATGACCATCAGCATCTTCGTCTTAGGGACAATTTCCTTGCCGATTTTCAGGCGAAAATTGTATCAACTTTAGCCTCTGGAGTTAGAGAAAGCACAGGTGCTCTCTGCTCCTTTTGGAAATTTCTCTTCTCAAATTAACATGGGAGTAGATTGGGCAGTAGATGCGTGTTGCTGGCGAATCTTTGTGTCTGACCCCAAAACTATAAAGCTGACAGCTGCAGCAGTATCATCACTGTGAGCTCCTCGAATTTTCCTACGTTTTGAGAGGTAATCATGTTTGTCATTTTTCTCTCCCTCTCCACTGTAGCAATGATGCTGTCATCTGATTTAACACCTAACTTCATAAACTTTGAACACACATTTATTCTGATTTTGCACAGGCTTTAAAAATGGTTCCAGAATAATCTGTGCAACAAGTAAAAGACTTCTTCTCAGTGTGAATTGATGATTTAATGTTGCTTAGAATTGTGTGTTTCTGAGAAAAATCCCATACTTCCTGGATGAAAAAGATTTCCGGTACAAGACAAATAGGAAGATGTTTGTTTGTAAAGTTTTTCACTATAGCTCAACATTCTATGCAGACTTGCAATCTGTGCTATAATCACATGTTGTATGTATGTTGTACACCAGCAGAGGCACAGCATTTAAGTGTTATATGTAATACACCTTTCTGATAATCTTACACTCCCCCTTGTGTCTCTACTTTCTTGACTGTCTTTGTCTCTGGAATAAAGGTGAAAGTGCATAAAAAATACAATAACTTAAATAACCAATGAGGTACATTAATCACACACCACACATACTATATGTACATGCTGAATGGTGATAATACAAAGAAAAGGAGCTGAGGTTAAGTAGGTAACTCAATTATTTATGACCACATAAAAATATCTTCGAGCCCCGTTTCATTGTTGCTGGACTAAAGCGGGGTTACACTGAGTCAGTGTCAGTCAGTGACAGGCATTCTCATCCACTATTTATATGATAGAGGTTCCTGAACATACCCAGTGAATGTTTCTTATTATAGTTATGATCATCTCACATGTCACCACTACTGTGTGCAACAAGATTTGGACAAATTAAACAAATGAACCGGCATTCTGGCACGCCCAAGGTAAATTTCAAAATGCGTCTGTTTTAATGTCACAGCAACAGCTGCTGGTCACTTCAGGCTACAAATATCCAGGCCTCTGAAAACTGTTATATTGCTCTAAATATATTCCAACAATGAAGTTGAGTCATGCTAAACTCTAATTTATCATAGTCGAGCCCCACAATCAAGCTCAGACAACTCAGCCGCCACAAAACTGTCAAAACTGTCACGTTGCCAAGCGGAGGAACACACCCTGGTTGGTAAATCACATTCTCTGTGGTTGCAAATGTGCGGGAAAAAGCTGAGAGCCAATCCTTTTCTTTGAACGGCCAACTGTAAAACATGTCGTCTGAGCTCAG
Source organism: Collichthys lucidus (assembly GCA_004119915.2). Classification (NCBI taxonomy): domain Eukaryota; kingdom Metazoa; phylum Chordata; class Actinopteri; family Sciaenidae; genus Collichthys; species Collichthys lucidus. Next base: position 32,418,345 of record CM014090.1, read on the forward strand.
TGGTTGGGATCTTTTGACAAATGAGGATGACAGCAAGGCAAACAAACACGTTTGGAGGGTTTCTCCGAATGTCCGTTGATGGCTGTGTGATGGGCAGGGTGCGAGAGCAAAGAGGAGGGAGGGAGGATTGAGGAAGACAGGGAGGGACAGCATACCGGGAAATACTGGGAGTGTTGACAGAGAAGAGGGATGGTTTGGAAAGTGTGAGGTAGAAAGATGAAGAGATGAAAGGATTAAGACAGGACATGGATTAAATAGTAAATAGGAGGGGGAGGTATCAGGGCTAGTTTTGACCAGTGAGGGATTTTGTAGGCCAACACAGTCTATTTTTGGATGGAGGCAGCTGAAAGCTGATATTTTCTGCTACTGTCGAATGTATACATTTGGCCATTTTAATGCCAAACATGACAATGTTCTTCCTACAAATGAGAGATGAAACCATAAACAATAGAACACACCCTTGCTTAATTCAATACTCCAAGACATTTTGGTGCTTTAGTCTTATTTGGTCTGATATGAACAGTAGCCAATGTACAGCAGTGACTGATTTAAGGCAGTTTGGAGTTCCCCTGTGGCTTTAGGATCATGAACTAAAACATCCACAATTCGAGTTCACATCTTTGTTGCATCTCTCTCCCTCATCTCCTGGTATCTTTACTGTCTGTCCAAGGCTTAAATTAGTGTACTTTGTAAATCAACATTTCTATGGTGTTATACAGCCTTGTAATGCTTCAAGCAAATTGCTTGATGAACTATTACCACTATTAGACAGGCCCCAAAATCAAAAATCTGACAAGCACGTCCAGTACACAGAGCAAAACCAACACCAAGAATGCCTTTAAGGAGAGACTATCCAAAGGTGAGACACTCTCTATGGCAACAGGCGTATTACCCCTGCTCGATGGTGGTCTGGAACAACTACACAACTAATTAACAAATGATTATCACACCCACAAACTCACAGCTATCTCAAATGCAAATGCAAGAAAATCTTATTCAATAGCTTATTTCCTGTCATATGAGACACGATCATTTGAAAGCATTAAAGGATTCAGATCCAGATTGATGACAGGTTCAGGGGCTGTGTTCAAATGATATGGCAGAAATATAATACAATATAACTATGTGTTTTTATTAGTGTAAAATGACCTGAAAATAAGAATTATGCTGTTTTTCTTACCTTAAAATGAGCCTTTTATATCTACAGATACCGCAAGTACTTTTCCACTGAGGCCAATAAATACTACACACTGGACGCTTAACTATAGTCTTCATGTGAAAACAAATGAATACGCTCTAGGATAAGAAATCAGCGACTTCCTCTTCTCAGCTCTGCTGCCCTCAAGCATTACATCAATCATATCACAAGTGGATACCGCGAGCATTTTCTTATTCCTATTCCTCAAACCTGTCTCCCTATCAAGTGCTGTGGTAATTTGGACATCAGTATACGCTAAAAGCAGGTTGGCGAAGGAGAAAAATGTAACATGGAACTGGAGAGTAGCCCATTTTCATCATTAACAGAAGTGAGCACAGTGTTCCACTGACGCCATTTGTCAACTCATTGGCCTAAAATGCTGAGTGACCCTAATGCAGGGTCAGTTTTTTTTCTAGGCCCTGCTGTCCTCCTGGGTCAACTACACTGTCCCGGGGAGAGGCCAGCGCTTGCATGAATAAGTAAAGACCGTTGGGGGACTAAAGTCCGTTGGCTGACGTTTCCACCCCACTGAATTTTAACACATTAGGAAGCCCCACTGCCAGTAATGAGCCAGAGACAGAGGAATGGGAATGGAGGGGTGGGGGGCTGGGATGGGTCGAGGGGTGAGAGAGTGTGCTCACATCCTCAAAGCTTAACTCCCTAAGCACCCTAGACTGTGTCAGTCTCTACCTGTTATTGTTGTGCAAATGTTACTTACATCTCATGTTGGTAACTTTTTACTTCAAATACACTGGTATGTTTTATAACTACAGAGTAACACCACAGAAACAGACAAACCTTGATTACTACATAATCACTACAGCACAACAAATCCCCCACATATTATGCATATTTCTATATAATTTTGTAATAATATAGTTGTTATGCACTCAAATGTGGATATAACACACTTGATTTGATTTGTCATACAAGGCTGGCATGGTCAGATACTGTTTCTTTGCATCCGTTACTAATGTGTAATTTCCATCCAAAGTACTTTGGCACAATAGCTACCTTATAGTTATAGTGCTTCGAATATGCAGCAAGGAATTGACATCACGTCATATGGGCAAACTTGTTGCAAAAACATTGTTGTTCAACTGGAATTTTCTTGATCAGCGACCTCGTGTGGCCATGCATATAATTACAGTCTTTTCTCATTTGCATCGGTGTACGTAGAAGTGGCATAACGACATAATACTGCTACAAAAACTTGACGGAGAAGGTCATCAGTGAGATATTTATTTTTAGAATTTTTCCATAACCTTAATGAAGTACTTTTAGTTCCATAAATATAACTCATCCTTAACCCAAAATGGTATGAATTGCTTTTAAAAAGGTACTGACAACCTTATTTCTGTCACAGATCAGAAATAACAATTGGAGGCCAATGACAAAATATTTAGTGGTTGAGGTATGAGGACTTGTTGGATTATTCATCATGGTCATATTTAATTACAGACAGCCATGGCGAGTTATGGCCAGCACTGGTGAGGCAAACGTTATGGACAGTGGAGCTGTAATTAAAATCAAGGTTTCAGGTCGTTTCAATTTACTGGGTGTTTTCAGAGGATTCATCAGGCTATGGCCAAGGGAGTTCAAACTGTAGCCAAGGTTGTGTGTGTTGTTCTTCAGAGAAAGAATGTGTGTGTGTTTTTTCCTCATCTCAGCCCTAGTGCCCCTGTGCCCTGGCCTCTCTTCCTCCCCCACTGTGTGCGAGTTTATTCACAGGAAATGCAGGGGAGCCTTACGGGTGGCTGAGCTGATGCGAAGCGACGTGGCGTCTCCAGCGAGCCGGGAACTTAGCATGTCAGGCAGGTCAGCACGGGGCAAGCAGACAGTCGATAAAATATTCAATACAGCACTCCCAGTTCATGGATCTAATACCTAAGCCCACACCCCCACCTCCAAAATCCAAAGGAAAAAAGTCATCATCTCTCCAACATCTTCTCTTCACAGCAGCCGGCTGGGTGGGTTTATCAAACTCAGGGTGCAAAAGACTCTTGTCAGTGAAGATCAAACCAAGTCTGGTGGCAAAGCTGGAGTGGATTCATCTTTGCAAGAGGACATATAGATTTACAACCTTCCCTTCACTCATTTCAGGCTAGGGAGGCTAATCTCATTCAGAGTGAAAGTTCAAAAGTACATCATGACCTTTTCCAGTCTAGGTCTTCTGGTCCTTCACTTTTTTTTCAGAAAAAATACTCACTCTTTTTTCGGTTACACTTTTCTTTGGCTTTTATTCTCTTTGCCCTGCATCTGCATCTTTCCAGAGCCCAGGGGGGCAAGAGCAAAACATACGGCAGAGTTTGACAGTGCAGCGAGTGCAGTCTGGAATGGCTGGCCCTGAATGTCTTGTGTCAGTTTAGCGCAATGGGCGCTAATTCCAATTAGCATCACTCAGCTGCACTGAGGGCGCATCACATCAACTCAGCCTCTGCTTAGACAGGCACCCTCCGTGGACCGGGCAGATACAGTGAAACACCAGCTGCTATCGGCCTGTTTTGCTGATTAACCCAGACACTAAGATGTCGTTGCTGTGTCTTTTGACTCCCGAGCCGCCGCCGCCTCCTCCCTTTGTTGTCTTCGGGTAGCTTCCGTCTACTTACATTTTTAACAAGCGTCTCCTCTGTCTCCATCTCTTTTATTGTGTCGTCTGAGTGCGTGGTATTTTATTACTTACACTGCATAGATTGGTTGAGTACACTGGATCAGTGTTACCCACTCAAACGGTTTTCCTTTCTCTTACTGAATAATTAATGGAAATGGATGGTTAAGGACAAAGGCAGTGAAGACTCCATTAAGGGGCGAGATGTTGAGAGGTGCTGACTTCATCATTGGACTTGTTAGCGCCAGGGGTAGTGATCCAATTCAGACAATATTCTATGACAGACATTGACCTAGGAACTTCTGCATGGTCACTAAACATGTACTGTACATCTCTGATGACAAGACAGCAAGCAGCACTAAAAGCAGGAGTTGTGTTGTTTTAACAGTTTTTATGCAAGGCAGTGATTCTTGGAATATATGCCTTAACTGGACACCTGCACTGGTTTCGAGCACACTAAAAACAAAGGTAATATGGGTGAAGGGGGTGGGGCAGCTTTTATGGACTACAATTGGGAGCTAACCTAAGTGATAAAAATAGCTGGATTTGGCTGTAAGGGGTTTTGTTTTTGCTTTTCCAAAGGCCAGAGTTTCAGGGCCCTGGAGCTTTCAGATACCTATAAATAAATGCTTTCCTGAGCTTTACTTCTTTCTTTCACTCACAGACACACACTTATGCAGGGGCTGGGGCCAAGTAAATAGTCTCCTTCTGATGAAAAACATTCCAACACTACCAACACCGTGAAAGGGGAGTGGATGGTGGATGGGGTGGCGGTGGTGGTGGTGGGCCTTTTAAAATGGATTCAGCCGCCTGTTTTCCCCCAGCACTATTTTCACTGCCACCATTTTCACAGGGAAAGAAGCCCTCAGCTCTCTCTAAGGGTTTCCTGTGCTTAGTTGCAGACAGAGATGAGCTAAGTCTCTTCTTAAGCACTGCGTGTTCCTGACTGGGAGGAGGGATTGAATTTAACCCCCTCCCACTCCTTGTTTTTTGTGCCGGATCGTACTGCCAAAGAGAGGTCTTCCTCAAAGAGCAATGTTTCTGTTAGAGTTCAGGACATGACAACTAGATGGAACCTCACCAAAGTATAAACCTGTCCAACACAAGTTGTAGGCATTTAAGTAACTACAGAGCAACAACTACAGCTAATAAGTGAAGCAAAGTCAAGTTTGTTTGTTCACCTAAGTCTATGGTAACATAAATGAATATCTGCTTTCCTTGGTAATGCTTTGGTGTGCCGCTGATAAAATCTGTAATCCTGGAATCAAACAATACAACAGATGTGCAGAGGTACTGCAGGGGGTACGCCAATAATTGTCATAATAATTAACAATTTTCACCAAAATAATGGTGAATGTGAGGCTGCAGATAATTGAGAATCTACAAACAGCGGAGGCATTTGCGCTCTAATTGGATGAATCAGTGTAACAGTTAATAACCAATAACTTTTTATCAACCATAAACACACACAGGCTAATAACCAAATGCCATGGTTAAAATGTGACACATTTTAAAAAATGAATTAGATGTGGGGATCTGTTTGTCTCTTGTCCAAGGGGTCCTCAGGCTGAAAGAGGCTGAAGACTCCTGATGTAGAGTAAATTAAAGTAAAGTAACTAAAATCAATACTCGAATACTTAAGCCTACAGTTATACAATGACAAGGGGTAAAAGTAATGTAATCCATTGCCGTCACTCTTGGAAGTTATAAGAGAAGGGGTTGGTGTTGCTGACTTCAGGAATGCTGTCGGTTCAGAGTTGTAAACGGAGTTGGCCTTCTCCAACAATGGGGCATATTTTGCGAGATGCTGGGAGTCGATAGCAGGCGTCCGCCGTGACAAAGGGCCACTTCTCCAGCTCCGTGAGAAAGGCATGTTAGTTCAGCTCTTTGATACAGGACACTGTTTCTCTGACCACCATTCATTACCATGTATAACAGACGACTCAATGGACATTGCGCATTAGGCATAACTTGGCCCTCCTACACACTCTCAGAGGCTGTATTATTGAGGCCTGAGAGCCAGGCGTCTCTAAACACTCCTAGGTGTCTCATAAAACGAACTTGGAGTGTAACACAGAGCTAAGGACAAGGAGAAAAAAAAGAAACAAAAAAAAACTTGAGTTCTGTCTTTTCTGTCTCAGTTTTACTTGGTGGTTGAGACATGAACTGTCTTGAAACCCAGGGCTTTGGCGGAGCATCGGAAGAATAACATGGCAGAGGCATTCACATTTGTTTCCACTTATGTTACATGATCTTTAAGAGCCTAATTTGAACAAATCCCTTGCTTCGACCACACACTGTACTTTCTGAGAGTGCTCTTAACATATGTATGCTGGGTGTTAATGTCATGCTCAAAGAAAACAGGTCCGATGATCAGGGCTGGGAAGAGTACATCCTATTTTTGGCTCGAAACTACCTCTAGTCTTTTATTAAGAAATGGAATGAAACGAAGTAAGAGCAACAAAGGCTGCCTGTACCCTGTCATTTCTGGGCCACTGTAACATTTCTCCAGCTCAGTCTCTGGATGTCCTTTCTTGTACATTCTCAACACTTTGCAGTTTAAGCCGTTAAAGGAGTGAAAATCTCCCAAAAGGAGACAATTTAGATCTAATGACATTTATTCAAACTCTGTTTCCCCTCCATTATCACATGTAAACTAAACCTAGCAATATTTATGACTGTAACCTTTAAAGAGTGAGGAGGAAAATATACATGGGCACTGTAATAGATGTATTATGCAGTGAACATATAACAGTGTAGGTTACAAAGTAGGTGAAGTAAAAATACTGACAAAAGTACACCATGAAAACATAACATTCAATTGCTGACTCATGCGCTTTGCACATAGACTACAGATCATTAAAAGCAACGTGTGAAAGGGGGTGTATGAGGGTGGAGAAGGAGTGCCTTCAAATGCTGTCTGAGAGGCAAGTGCCTGGGGTTAAAGCAGGCTGCCCGAGGCTCTTCCACCACATAAAGGCTGCACATTTTTCCACTGTTGAGATACCTTTCCTCAGCTCACTTTGCTCTATCTACCATTGCTATGTGACTTTGCCTCCAGCTTGTGGCACTTCCGCCAGCAAACACAGTGAGTGTGCTGCAGCTCTGGGGGATGCCAGCACCATGTCAGAAGAAAAGGAGAGAGAGGGTGAAAAAAAGAAGAGGGGAGGAAAGGTGCTGGTGAAATGTTAATGTCTTGTCCTGTTCAATATCTATATCTTTGGTCAGGGGGGTGGCAGCCGCCCTCCCTGCCACACTGTGATGCAAGAATACATGAAGCGGTGGGAGGCACCACATGCGGCTCGTAGTCAAACTTGTCCCTTGTTTTTCTCAGGCGCTCATATCCACACACCCTCCCATACACAGACAACATAAACATTTCATGTTTGGTTAGTAACCATGCATGAGGAATTCCCCCACTCTGCTTGTGTGTCATGTTTATATTGCCTTCTTTTTGCTGGAGTGCATTGTGCAGAAAAAGCATCCTCAGTAATCTTCCTCGGCTTCTAACCTGACCTCTTTCTCTTTTAAACACACACTTGCAGTCTACCTGAAGGCGAGTCATAAGTTTGTGAGACACCGGCTAAGTCCACTCACAACCAGGGGGGAGCTGCTGAGGGATTGGCTAGGTTATTGTGTGTCTGGTCTGGGCTGGAGGTCACCCAAAGTTACAGGAAGGAATCCTGAGGATGGCTGGGGGAAGAACAGGGATGTGTATGTATGTATATATGTGTGTGAAAGAAAAAGGGGGGTGGGGGGTGGTGGGGGTAATGTCTGGCAGATGACAGATCTGTGAATTCTTTCCTAGTGCCCACAAGGCAAAAGAAGCGGTGGTGTGGCGGTCACATCTTCAGAACACTTACAGTCTTTATCCTGCTCTTCTTCCCCCATCCTGGGGGGCTCAGCCTGCTGATTACTACACAGGAGGCTATTCAGCAGCTGCCCCTCCTCCTCGACTCCCTCTGTTCACACGCACACACACAGACACCACGGCCCCCCACCCTGAACTGATCTCCCCTTTTCTTCTGGGATGATCTGAAATCATATTTTGCAGTGGCGCAAACATATTGTGAAGGGTGAGAACAAAGGCAGGCCTGCTTTCGGGTGCGAGCATCTTTTTTTGTCATTCAGCACAAAAGCGGTCAGTTCGACGCCTTGTCCCACAACAACAGCGTCACACAGTCTTTTAACCCCCAACCCCCTCCTCCTCCCAAAGCCTCGCCCACATTCAGGCCAAAAGAACACCAGGATGATACGCTGAAACCACATAGAGACACACTCTAAAACATACTTTGCGCTGGGCCCTGACAGGCCAGCCAAACACAAGTCTCCCTTAACACTTCAATCAAATTCTCCACCCCTGCAGCAATACACCACCCCTTTTAAGATTGAAATGAAGTTAGGTGAATCGTGAACAGTACAATCTGTGTTTTCAAACCCAGACCCTCCCCTCTCTCTACTGCCCACACGCCTGCCTGACTTTTAGACTTTTAACTCTTGTCCAGGACATTTGTTGTCTATGTGTGTGTTGTGGTGGACCAAGAGGCGGGCAGGCCGGGGAGGGGGGGCAAGGGGGTAACAGAAAAAGGGCAGTCAACAAAACTCAATTGTCCTCAGAGTGCTGGTAATTGCATTTGATTAAAATAATGACAGGGTGTCAGGTCAGAATGAAGGGTCCCTTGGTGGGAGTGTTGAGGGCCTGACACCGAAACTGAGGAGGGGCAGAGAACGAGTGTGACAGAGAGAGAGAGAGAGAGACAGAGCAACAGAAGAAGAAAGAACACTGTGTGGCTCATTGTCATGAAGCTGAATGTGTGCCACTCACCTGTATCACAACATGAGACCATGGCATAAGGACACCACCACATGGAAGAGAGAAAGACAGATCAGTTATTAGATGAGTCTGCAGTACATGAAGAAAAACAACAATAGGTTGTAGAGCAGTAAGTAAGTTTTATATAACATGCATATTTTATCATTCTCTCACAGAAATAAAGTTTTGACACGGTTCTGATTCAGTTCCGATCTACAAAAGGACCTTCCAGATTCATTTTAACTTACAATATTTGACATGTAGTAAACAATTTCCACAATATTATCAGAGAAGTCTCAGAAAAGACTCACACCATGAGATATAATGACTTTAAGCAACACAATCGCAAACCGCATGGATTATGTTCAGGCTCTGAATGTTCTGAAGGCTTCAGTGCTCTAGCTCCATACTGGACCAACTGCTGTCCCCATTAGTCACCTTGACCCAAAAACATTGGAAAATAAGGCCCAGGTTGAAAAATACTGAAGTTATCCTGTAACAGTTATCACTCTTGTCGGGATAACTTTGATTGATTTAAGTGTTTGAATGACCAATGTTGAGAGTCTCAGTGGAAACTTCGTAATATCACTCTTCCTATGTAAAATGCAGTATGCTTAAATACATGAATGAACTTCCACACTTAGCCAGTCTATCTTTTTTTGTCTTCCACAACACTCAGCGGCCAGCGGCAGTGTTAAACAGCCTCTGCTTTAGATGCACGCTGAAGCCAGAGAGAATAAAAGGAACAGAAGCTTTTACAGGCCATCCGTCGGACAGCACTAAGTGTCTCTGCTCTCTGTTAAAGGCAGTGCTCAGGGTCAGAGCAGGAGACACAGAGAAGAAAAGAGCAAAAGAAGAACAGTGTGTGTGTGTGTGTGTGTGTGTGAGACGTGCGTTAAGGCCATGGAGAATATGATAGCCGGTAGGGATGTCAGGAGGCTCTGAAAGGAGGATGTCTAAGCCGGGCTCAGACTCTCATCTCCTCACACTGCCTCGCCCTTTCCCAGCATCCCTCTCCTCGTTTATCCCTTACACCTTCACAGGAAGTTCAGCCTAGCCCTGGAGCAAGACCCCGCCCCCCCAACACTACCAGAGCACTGGTTCACACAAAAGGAAAGGCTGTGAGTGTTATGCATTAGGGGTCACAGAGATGTCAATAAGCCTATGAGGTTCGTACTGTCTCACAGTACACTCAGTTTTTCTTGTTTTAACCTGTTTTAAATCTCACTTTATCACTTAATGTTGAACTAGGAAAAATAGAGACATACCGTTAATCACATGCTGATATGATTGAAAAGTGTTTGTTTTTACTGAAGTGTAAACCGGGTATTCAAAGCCAACATTACAATATTCACAAATTATGGTTCAATTCAGTCCAAAACTGTAAGTAAGTAAGAACCGATCAAAAGCACACTCACTTTTGTAAAAACACAAGTTACGAAGAGTGAATCCCGAGAACATGAGGATTATACTTTTGTGGAGGGTTAAGAGGTATGCTATAGTCCTACTGTATGGACTATAGCCACCATAGCTGCACAGTGGACGATGCGGAAAACACAAATCACAACTACAAAGTTGGTCAGATAAAAAAGGGTGAGTGTTTGTGGACATGATGAATAAAGGAATATATATATATATATATATATATATATATATATATATATATATATACATACTGAGTTACAGAAGAACAGAAGAACAACAACGAGACAGGAGCTTACATGCTCGACCCATAATCTGAACTACATCTGACTGCCAATTCATTTATTGTTGAAAAGATGCTATGAATACACGTTCATGTGCAGAATATATATTTGCACCAGGAGAGTGTAAGGACGCGTGGGACAGTCAGTGTTTATGTGTGGTGATGGCTGGTCCCCAGTGTGGGAGAAGGAGAAGTTCAAGGTCCTCCTCACTGTGCAATGAGGCGGGATCACCCTCAGTATCTAAATATTTACTGTCCAGCAAGTCCAGGCTGGAGAGTACTGAGAAAAGCTGTTATCTATCCATTAACACTTGGCTAAGATGATTCACATTGTGCAATGTGATGAATTGCTAGCATTATGAGGCATCAAAAATTCATTATGAAAATATTTAGAATGAATGAAAATTGCAAATACGGCATGATGCAACTGTTACACAATAAGAGCCTAAATTTATTGTAGACAAGAGCTAGTGTGAGAATGGATTTATTTTCAACCATCACAGTACAAAGAGATGCAGTTAAGTCTTTTAAAGGAGCACTCCACCAATTGAATACACACAGTTTAGTTAACTGATCACGAGGTATACTACTTAAAGCTCCAGTGTGTCAGATTTAGGGGGCTATATTTAGAGAATATGGCAAAAAAATGTCATGCAGTATAATGTTCACTATGATGTTTTCAGTATGTATGTATAATCATCATAATAATTGCTATGTTCTTGTTACTCTAAATCTAAATATCTAAATATCTTTATATCAGACAGTATTTCAAAACCTTTATTTATACACCCTTTTCAGGAAATTTCTACAAAATAAAGCAGTACTTTATATCAGGAACTGTTATTTGTACAGTAAAACACTAAAATATTTAATGGCATATTTAACGGTCTGATCTTACTATTATGTTTTGAAAGCTTTTCAATGTAAAAATGCAGAGACATTTCAAAATGTGGTATAAAATGGCAACCTTAAAGATGAAATCCACATTACCTATATCCTTGAGTGTAATATTAAAGAAGGTTATACCGTGTTTATTACAGTAAAATTCCGCCAATTTTTACCATAAAAATAACAGCTTCAAACATTGTTCCTTTAATGTCTGGAAACAGTGGGCAGGAGGTTTGAAAAAACAACAAATCTATCTAGTTGCATCATGGGGACCGCAGAAGAGAAGAGTTTTTGGAGCTTGGCTCATACCAGTGACTCAAAGTCAGGCGATCTTCCTCCAAGCCAAGGATGGCTCCACCACTCTGCCATAGACAGCAGGATCTGTACGAGGCCAAACCGATCGAGAATTTTCATGACTTTTTAAAATGAATTTAATCATTTCGTCAGAGTTTATGTCATGAGGGGCAATGAAAAAAAGTAATACTTGTATGTGAAAAATAACAGACTGATTATACTACACACACACACACACACACACACACACACACACACACACACACACACACACACACACACACACACACACACACACACACACACACACACACACACACACACTCTCTGATATGCTGTGATCAAAATTTCCGACCAGCAGCTAACTGGGAGCGTTACTATGGAGAGCACTGCTGTTGGGAGCTGATGGGAAAAGTGAACTGTTTTTCTGTCGGCAGTGGTGATGAAGAAAGACTTTGTTCAAGAGTGATGAAAAAACAAAAAAAAGAGGGATTGTGGGACTGAGAAAGAGGGCGAGTGAAAAAAGAGAGGGTGAGAGGCGGAGTGAGAGGGAAGAGACTGAGAGAGGAGTGAGAACCACATGCAGGGAATTAGCAGTTATCAATACCAGCAGGACAGTGTGGACTGTGTGTGTGTGTGTGTGTGTGTGTGTGTATGAAGAGCCCGAAGAGACTGTTAATGGGTGTCAGTGTGTAAAGATTTACATGAAGAATCTAATTTTAACACAGTTCAGGACGTTTCCCCACCTGAACGTTAGAGCTCACAGCCCCATTATTCAAAATTCAATAAAAAAAACGTTCAATATAATCCGATATAAATTCACTTTTTTGAGGAAAAAACAATAAATAAAAAAAAACATTTATTTTTTAAAACAGTGTTTTTTTTAAATATTTCAGCCTCACGCATGCAGTAAGTGGAGTCACTGCTTCTATTTTAATACTTGTCTATGTCAAGATGAGTTAGCACCTCTAAAAAATCACTTATTTTGGCATTTGTTATTATTTTGACATCTTGCAGACTAAAACAATTTATCAGAAAAATATCGCCAAAGATAAACAAATTAGTATGGTTGAACAATGGCCTAATATTGGTCATTAAGCACAAACAGAACTAAGATTAGATTATTATTCTGGATTTTTTTATATCCATTGGGGCTCTGTTCCATTTTGACAACTTTTTTCTTGTAATTATCTAGTTTCAGCAGAGACTACAGATGTTTTTTATGAGCCATTAAGTCCATTTATAAAAGTGCATTTGTTATTATTTGTAAATAAATGTATTATTTCCTCTGGCTCCAGGATACCACTCTATCCTTCCTGCCCTGTTTGCAGTGAATCATCAGATCCACTGAATCACCCAGCATGCAGGGAAAAAAAAAACCCTCCTCTGAGTGTGTGAAGGCCAGGACAAGCCAGCTCTTGAGGGAGAGACAGAGTGGACGACGGTGTTTGGAAGCTTCTGGAGTGTTTTTCTGGCTGGAGCTTCAGCCAGACTCCTCGGTGTCCTTCAGAGTAAAAACAAAAACATTTGGAGTGTACGGCTCACAGCTAGAGCACATCTCTTATTTGTTATCACTTGTGCTCAAGGCCCGGTTTACATTCTCCTGAGTGTGTCCACTGGCGTGTTCATCCGGAAATTTGTCCCCTACGCCCCCTCCTGATTTAGATTTGGAGAGCAATAAAGCTTGCTGAGTTGTTGCCTTGGACAAATAAACTGATCGAAGTGTTGATGTAGAGATGTCCGAAAGAAACAAAAAAAAACTTTGGAAGAGAGAGAGAGAGAGACAGAGAGAGAGAGAGAGAGGGAGAGAGAGAGAGAGAGAGAGAGAGAGAGAGAGAGAGAGAGACAGAGAGAGAGAGAGAGAGAGAGAGAGAGGGAGGGAATGATAGGCGATGGTCTCTCCTTCCTGTGAAAGTTTCCGGCAAGGCAGTAAACATGGCAGCGTCTGTCTCCTGTGGGAGCTGACGGAAATGTGTTTGTGTGAGAGTGTGTTGTCGAGTGGATCAGTGTGTTTATGGATGTTTGTGTGTCTGTGTGGGGTGATGTACCGCTTGTTGGTGCATGCAAACACCGTCTGAGTATGCCTGTGTGTGTGTGTGTGTGTGTGTGTGTGAGGTCAACAGTCCCTCTCCTCTCTGAGGGAGTTGTGCTGGAGCCAAGTGCCCAGCTGCTCATAGGTGTCTGTTTACAGGCGGATTCACAGAGCTAACAGGGAAGGCACACACAAACACAAACACAAACACACACACACACACGCCTTGAATCACTCTACAACAATTCTCACAAAACACGCAACATATAAGGTTTGCCTCAGTAATGTCATTTGCTTCGTTTGTTAGCGTCCACACTCGTCGGAACATTAGCTGTTTAACCACATTACTGCATAATTCTATCACCTGAAACAATTACCCACATGGACTGACTTAATCACAGTGATTTCAGGATTTATCTGCTTCACCACCGAGGAAATGTTTGGTAGTTACACGATTTGTTCAATTACTTAGAATAATGTGTCATTGTTGAACGACTGTCCGGCACATTTGAAGAAACAGCGTCAGCTCCACACAAGCATTATTTACACATCACAGCACTATGAACTATGACAAGTAACAGCAGATCCTGCTCAGGTAAAAGAGCAGAAACATGGTCAGCTAAGTGTGATGTTGTGTTGTGCAGTAAAATGACTCCTGTGATTTATTTTCTGTATGACATTATTAGATAATAATACTGATTCAGTTAGATGGTTAAATCCAGTAGTTTCTATTGTCGGGGTCAGGCCCTTTAAAAGGGTCACAAGATAATTTTGAAGGGATTGAGATGATTAATGAGAGAGGAAAGAAGAAAAAAAAAGTTCTGTTACACGTTTGTCTTTAATCTTTTTAATGGTCTTCTGTGAAAAATTGTATTAAATCATGTCTGCCAATTTGTCCAAGTTTAGAGGGAAACTTGGAGGGCCGTTTATGCTTTTATGTCAATAATAAGGTCTATAGAATAATATGAAATATTTGTTAGGGGTCTTTGTGCATGATGAGTACTTCCATGTTTTGTGCTTCAGGTACATTTGCTTTCTTCTAAAAAGGAAAAGTGCAAGTGGCATTTGAATTGCAGAATGTTATGGACAGTATGGACTATATTTTCATCAAAGCGCTATTACAAAACATGTCTGAATGGAACATTTTTATTATCAGCCAGCTGTGAGCTGATTACTGCAGTGAGGATATGAAAAGCGTGAAAGAGCAAACAACAACAGAAGTACTGAGTAACAGTCTGACTATGATCAGTCATATTATGTCGTTTTTTTATTAGCTGTACGGCTAATGAAATGAAGCAACATAAAACAAGCCTTGATTTTCTCTTTAAATACAGGTAAGATATGACACAACGTTCAAACTAATGCTCATGAAATTACTCTAACAGAGTTAAGACAGAAAATCAGCTATACGTGAGATACTCGCTTTTCATATCAAAGATACAATAAGAATTATTGTTTCTTTTTTTTTTGTGTGTGTGTGTTTCGATTTAGTAGAATTTCCGGAGCATCGTGGATGTGTTTCCAAGTGATAATGAGCATTAATTAGAATTTTGTCTTGTTTACCGGGCTCTTCTTGCCAACACCGGACCTCATGATTCCTGTCTGGATATTCAATTAGACATTCGGGTCTACATGATGATTTGTGTGCCGTAAAACAGTAGCCTACATTTGAACCAGCCTCAGACTGAAAGATGATCAACTACAGTATGTCAGCAATACAGACAGGCTGGACTCCCACACAGACTTCTTCTATTAGCACAATTCAATTTTGCCATGGATGCCATGGAATTGCTTCATGATACTTGTGACATCTATAAGTTTAATGTCATTAAAATGTATTGCTTTAATAAAACGAAAAATGATGGCTCAATAACTGCATAATGTTATAGAGTCACATTGGAGACTCAACACATGCATTAAATTATAGTAAGTATTATATTCATTATTGCTTTGCGGTGCTGTTTTAATTTCTTCTTTAGAATGGAGCTTTTGAACAGTTTAAACTTCTTATGCCTGATTCAAGAATTATTCAAGAAAAGACAAATAAAGAAATATCTTACATCATTTCTCAGAGGAACAGGAATGTTCACAACAATCTGACAAGACATAGTGCTTCGGTTTTGGTAACTTCGTCAAACCAGACTATGTGTGTTAGAGTTAATGTGCTGCAAAGAGGACTGCTATCTGTTCAGACGGCAGCAGCAGCCATCTTTCTGAGTGTAAGTGAGCAGCGTAATGAGTGTTGGGTGGCAGTGTGAGAAAGCACAGAGGCCGTGCTGCGTCTAATTCAACACGGCTGATGGCTAATGAACTCGCAGGGAGGCCTGGCTTTTCTCATTAAAGGTGAGACCTTGTCGCTCTTACATATGTTAATAGGTGAAGGAATTGTAACAGTGCAGGCAGGCTTAGAGGGAGACCTGGAGGGCTAGAGTTACACCTGTATGTGTGTGTGCTGTAAAGTGTCACACAGCTGAGGCTGAGGTGGAGTCTGCTTCGAGGTAATGTGAAGCGATGTCCAAATTGCAAAACTGATTTTTTTTCCTATTATGGGTTTCGTAAGAAAGGGGAGGGGTGTGTGTGTGTGTGTGTGTGTGCTGTAGTGCCTCAACATATTTCTGAAACTAAACATTCTGTTTTTAACAAAAGGGGCTAAACGGCTTCATTTTGGACACATTTTAGGTACACACACACACATGACACGACCCTGCTTGATGGCTGCTAGCTGAGGCCTCTCCAACAACACACTGCTGACCTTTGACCTCTCACCCCTCTAAGTCCAAACTCCACTCACAATTACATCCTACAAATGGTTTTCTGTACGACGCGTGCATGCAAGTATGCCTGCATGTGTGTGTGTGTGTGTGTGTTGGCTTATGGTATTGCAGGCCAAAAGTCATAATCATATTTATTTATAATGACAATCAAGCTTCCATACCTTTTGCCGTTCATTTCCTCTTTGGCTCGCTTTTCACTTCTCCTTTCCCTCACCGTTCCCTTGTTTCTTCCCTTCACTCCTTCCCTTCTTTCTTCTATCTTCCTTTCCTTTAAATCTTTTCTTTATTGCTCATTCCTTCATGCATTACTCTACACTTATTGTACACTTTCAGAATTTCATTATTTTTCATAAGAATTAGATGCTTAGATGCTTCCATTAGATCATATGTATAGGATTTATCCCTTTATGAGATATCATTTTAAATGAAGTCACCTCAGACATATTAAAGAGTTAAATCATTTAAAGAAGTCAAAATATGCGTTAATTCACACATATGGATAAAACTGTGTGTAGCTACATTTAGGATGTGTGTATGCATTTCCTCTCGTGCGTGGATGGGAAGTCGTCCAGGGTGTGTATGCTGGGATGCTTACGAAAGAGACAACAGCACCCCGGGACACTGATCTGCCCCGGACCCCAGAGGTCACAAGTGTTGACCTATAGGGCGCAGCGAGCAGCGAGCCCACAGGGTTGCAGGTAGGATTACTGAACCCCGTCTGCAAACACACACACACACACACACACACACACACACACACACACACACACACACACACACACACACACACACACACACACACACACACACACAGCACAATGGTATGACGAGTGATATGTCAGAAAGCGGCAGCATGTGCGCACACACTCGCACACACATGGATGGCTTGAGGGGAAATCAAGCTGTCGCCTCTCAATGACCTCTAACAAAAGGACCATTGAAAATAACAAGACAGGCTCTCACAGTGGCAGTTCAAGAAAAAAGTTTCCCTTTGTTACTCCAGGCAACTTCTCAGCACCGCGCCATTCAAACACCAGATCCTATCAGCGGTGCCAAGCTGGTTTTAAATGGGTTCACTGCACTTTGAAGACACGACTACTGGATACTGGTATCGGAAAACTGACATCCGACTTTGGCACCCTAACCTACAATCTGTTTCGACACTGCATATCACAACAACAAAGAGTGCAAGAGGATATGATGCTTTAAAATGAATACGGTTTCCTTTCGAATGGCTGCACAGATGATTTTTACATCAGCAGAACCATTGAGTGGTTATTCTTGGATTTTATATGGCTTTATAAAAGTTTAAAACTTTTCCTAAACAGTGGAGTCTCATCCTTGAGACAGGCGTGTGGCAAATTTTCAAGTCCAACTGAGGACTGCCATCGAATGCAGAACACCATCTTAGGATGATGTAAAAATCTTTTTAAGGAGAGGGGTACCAGATTTTAAACTCCTGAGTTAATTCTTCTTTATGTTGGATGATGGAGCTTCTCCCATGGCACCACTCCCCATAAGATCAGCATTAAGCTATCCATCAAGTTCCCAACATAGTTTTCCACTTAAAGGCCTCTTTTTGAGCTGACTCTGTGAGCTACTTAAAGATGCAATTTCAACTTTTTAAGCACTAAAAGGTAAGCAGCTGTAAACCAATACTCTCAACAGGCTTTTCTTGGCTCCAGTAAGAGCAGCGTGTGCGCCTTTACGTCCGACCAATGGTATAGATGGAGAGGGTCATCAATTCTTATTTAAGACCATTCTATTTAATATGACACCCTCTTATTACAATAAATTGACTGGTCATAGCCATTTTGCAACAGATGTCGAGTTGGTGTGCCATTTCCCAGCGGCTCAATTTAAGATAATGGTATACTGAAAAAAAAAACATAACCTTTTTGCCTCAGTAGTTTTCAAACATTCAGTTAGGAATGACATATGAGCCAAAAGGCATTGGCGATATCAGAATTTTCAAAAGTGGTGGATAGAAAATAAACAGCAGGGACGGGACAGGGGGTGAAGGAGCTCACGCAAATATCAATAAACAATCCTCTTCCGTCTCGGAAGCTTCCTGCTTTATTTGATTAGGCTGAAGACGGAGGGAGGGTTGGGGGTAAAAAACAGAGCAGTCATGCTCTTTTGCTTTTCTTCCTCCTTTCCCTTCCTCCGCAATCCTCAGCCTCCCCTTAATGGGAATGGGAAGTTTGGGAAGTGGAGGGGAGGGACGGAGGTGGGGGTGGGGAGGGGCTGCAGCTACCCTCAGCCTAACCTCCCCCATCTGGACTGGGGAGGGGAGGGGGCGACTTGCCAGCCTCCAGGCTACTCCCAACCCTTCCCAGCTGTTGGCTGTTCAGGGACAGAGAGTCCCCCCCTCTGCCTAAGTGTGTGTTTTTGGTGGGCTTGAGAAAGTTTTTTTTTTTTTTTTTCATAAACAATTGCCATATCCTCCACCAGCTGCTGACCCCACGGCTCCTGTCCCTGAGCAGAGCTCGGGAAGCAGGCGGAGGGGATGGTTTTCATTTAGGAAACTCTGCTTTGCAGGGGAGACTTGCTAAAGGGTGCTTGGCCCCACTGCTGTTAGCACGCTAGCTATAATGCAGAAGCTAGAGATGTTAGCTGATAGCAGCCACAGTGACAGCATGGTTGCTATCAGCACCTTGTGCACTATGGGATGGAGCTGGAGGCACACAGGCTGAAGTATCTTCAATAAGTATCTGACAGAAGCTTGAGGTTGCTAAGGCTGCTGTTGAATTTAAAATAAAAACTACTTTACTGTAGAATTTATTGACTTTTTGAACACTTGGGGGCAACAGAAAAAGTTGAAAACACACAACTCACTTTCCCCTCAGATCTCAAGTACACCCTGAAGCACCAGCAGAACATATGTTAGTACAATAAGTGTAAAGTCAACACTAAGAACTACTTTGGTCAGCTGCAAAATCCCCTTACATTACTGACACCATTTTTACAAAGAGTGAAAAGTCAAGATTAAGAGACATACTGTTTTATTAAATAGGGGCATGTTGGTGTCGGTGTTTGATTGATCGTGCCATTGTTACACTTGTTGGGAACGAGAAACGATGCTTGTTTGGTCGCTCGTTCAACAAGCTGAAGTGCCTGCCAGGAAATGTGTTAGGAAGAAGGAAACCCTGGCCGTAGGGCTGTACCTGTGCAACATGCTAATGCTAATTCCAAAGCTAATGTTAGTTAAACATCGATCTATCATTAAGCTTGAACTGTGAGGCTTTGCTAACGTTAAAAAAAGCAGTGTGGAGTGAAACACACATAAATGTTCAGTTTAGGACTCTATCAGGTTGGGCAAGTCTAAAGTTGTGAAAACCCGTCTGTATTGACTCACTGTCGTATAAGGTAATTAAACCATACAGTTATTAACACAGAAACACATATGCTGAGAATTTGATCGGACAGGAGTGTATCGACCAATAGGTGACTTAAGGGGTGAGGAATGGAGCAGGCTCCAGCCCTGTTTAGCACAGAAGCTATGTTTAAACTTACAAAGCTGATATCACAGTCTGATGGCAGATGCTCCTCTGAAAACAGCTGCATCTTACTGTTTGAAACAAGGCTCGTGAGAATTGAATTTGTGGGCTGGGAAAACCAAAACAATTAGCAAAAAAAAGCCAAAATTGGCTCCCTATGTCTTGCCCCCATCAGGGTGGTGAGAAACTATGATTGATGACCAACTAACCTTCTCCAATCATGTCGCCTCAGTTGTCCGGTCGTGCCACTTTGCACTTTACAACATCAGAAAAATCAGGCCTTCACTCAACATGCTACTCAACTCCTGACACAAGCTGTAGTCATCTCAAGACTGGATTACTGTAGTGCCCTCCTGACGAGCCTCCCAGCCTTCAACGTGAAACCCTTTCAGATGATCCAGAACGCAGCGGTGTGCCTGGTCTACAACCAACCCAAAAGGTCTAATGCTGACTACAAAGTGGTCTCCGGTACTGTGCCTACCTACTTGAACACGCTTATACAGGCATATGTTACCTTACAACCTGTTCGTTTAAGGCAATCCAGACTTTTCTCGTCTGTTGTTCTCTGTTGATGGAACGCACTACCAGTTCCTAGCAGATCAGGAGCATCCCTGTCTGCCTTTAAAAACCTCCTGTAGACCTCCAGCTCTTCAGAGAGGCCCTCCTCTCCAACACTACCAACAAGTGGACATTCTAAATCTACCCCTTTAAGAATTCACAGCACTTACTGTTGCACTAACACTTTCTTATCGCACTGTACCTTGATTGTTCCCTTCTCTGTAAGTTGCTTTGGATAAAAGTGTCTGCTAAATGACTAAATGGAAATGGAAATGTAAAAAGCTATGTGTAGTTGCAAAATTAGGTGATAACTATCTCTTGGTTTAGTCACTATGAGCAACACTTTTCCCATTTCTCATTTCATCCGCTGTAAACACATTAAAAAACAAAACACTGGTTAGTGCAACTTTAAAGAAATCCTTAAAGAGTTTCTCCCGAGCAACAACTGCAAACCTGAAGTGCGGAGTGCTGAAAGGGAGATAACAAAAGACAGGATCCGCCATCGCCAACCAACACACAAACAAAAGCAAAAACGCACACCTTCTCCCACCACCACGCACCGCCTCCTACTTTTCTGTCCTCAAAGAGACGTCCCACTGTATGTGTTGATGAAAAATGGATTGGATGCTTGTTAGTGAAGGCTGTACAGGTGCCAGTGCAGTATGTATATCATCGGATGGCATGTTTGTGCTAATGTACTATGTATGAGGCGGCCAGGACTCATGCAACATTCAGCAGGCCAGGGAGGCCGTAGGTGAGGCCAGCACAGCCTGCAGCCAAAGACGCCCACACCTCTGAGAGTGTATTATATATGTGTGTGTGTGAGCTCAAACTGAGCTTTCTCGCAGCTGGTTGACGGAACCACACATTTAAAAACACAACTGGGAGGCCACTCACGCTACTGCCTTTCTTTAAGTCATACGCATTGTTACACACACTTACACTGGCCTCGGCACAGGGGGGCTGCATCACACACAAAAGCTATTTTCTAAATATGACACATGCAAACACACACAAGAATGCACACACACGCACACACACTTTGGCTGGGCAGATGCTTTTAGCTTGGGCATCACATTTGAACTTTCACCTCAAGTGTCCAGCACACACTTCCACACCAAACACACACATACACACACAGAACTGCTCACTCTTTGTACTGGTCTACTTTGGAATCGCATGGTAATACTTCATTTTGGCAGCACTGTAATTTGGGGGGGAATGAGCACTTCAAACGAACAGAACCCACACACAAACACACACAGACAGGGTTACTGTAAATGTGTGTAACCTACAGTTCTGCTGGGACCAGTATCAGGTTTTTTTTTGTTTTTTTTCCTGAATTCCCAAAACAGTCCAAAATACACTAGGACAGTAATCAGAGGCACGCTGTGAGGTTATAATTGTTGGAGCTGATTACAAAGTGGAGAGTAATGGCTCAAACTGGGAGAGGAGTGCAACGCCAACTTGTACACAATAAAATGTGAAGTCGGGGACACAGGGTGTCTGCAGGGATCAGGGTATGAGGCCTCCAAGATATGAATGATGCTCATTCATGCCAAAATTAAATCAGTATCTTAATATCTAGACTAAATCTGCATTATTAAACATCATAGTGGCTCGTACTGCCAGAGGCAAAGTTGGATGGTCTTCTTTAAGGGATATAGTGGCATCATTGCTGACTGCCGCATCTGACACTTTCTTCCCGAGTACAAAGAAACTACAGCGGCCACAAAACATGCAGAAAACACAAAAGGCTCCATCTAGACTCAGTGTTTAGGTTGCAAAAGGGGTAGACATTTTCTGGTAAATTTCCAGGAATTGTCTGGAAACTTTCCATGGAAAGTTAAACTAGGAACTTTATCAAGTTTTAATTTTATTCAACAATATTATGTAGTCCACGAGTATAAATGTGTGTCTTCAATAGTCTCTAAAGTATAGTCCAGGTACAGAAATCACCTGTGCAGGTAGGGGGCGTGGCCTCAACAGCCCCTGCAGTAAGCAGTGCAATGTGCATGTGATTGAGAAATAGCAGATATTCAAGTGTACTGTACCTGTGTCTGGTTGTTTTAGTCAAGAGTATGCTAAAATATATTTTTCCCAACTATATTTCCTTACATGTTCCCTGTTAATGGCCAATTTAATTTGAAAATTCTCAGAACTTTGCAACCCCAGCATTGCAAAATTGCAGCATACTGTATGTACTGAAATAGATTAGATTTAGATTCAATCTAAAGTAGCAAAGACATAACAGTTCTTATTTTCAGGTGATTACTCACTAATAAAAACATAGTTGTATAGAGTCCAAACATTTTTACACATTGGATCTTTAAGAGGTGTGAGGAGATAAACTGTCTTTGTCTTAGCCTCTAACTTGAATGCAGACATGAAGCATTCATTTACTTTTTTGGAAAATGTTTGGGATTTTGCTCAGTGAAGCTTTAAACTATCAAAGTGTAGGATTATAAAAAAATTCTGTTCAGTACGGAGAGGTAAGAATGAAAACTACAGCAGACATAATTATAATGCTAGCAGAGCATGTGAAGGCCAGCAGCTGAGGAATACTTGAAGCAATGAAAATAAATTCAAAATTTGTATTATGTAAATATATGATAAAAAATTCAAAACATACCATATGAAATAAATGGAAATTTAAAAACGAGCGTGTGTGTGTACATCCCACAACCAGTTATTTATTTAGTCTAAACAAAGACCCCAAAGACCCCCCTCTTTCAAACACTCCTTTATCCATATGTATAAATAATACAAAACACACATGCACACAAACACCATTCTTGGCTCTGATCGTGTGGACGCTGTCACACAAACACACTGCGCCAGGGGCCAACATGATGTGAGGTTGTCCTTTGTCCTCACACACACAACACACAAGTTCGCCGTAATGCTCAAATGAGCTGGAATTGAGAAAAGATGGTGAAGTGTGGGTGGTTGTATGCGTGTGAGCCCAGGCACACACTTAAAAAACTCCCAGCTTAAGGTAAAACATACACGGTTTAATGTAGAATGGAGACAGGAACTTTCACTGAGCACAATACAAATAGCATACAGCGTACTTACATGTGACAGCAGGTTTTATACATATACACAGAAATATAACTTTAAGGGTTTTAACTGATTATTACAGACATGATACAGTTATTGGCTATTGTAATCCATCAAACTAGACCTCAAAGCAATGTACTGAGGATCATTTTATTTGACACGTATGCACAATAACAAATTGAGGTTATTGATACTACTAAAAATGGTCAAGTTGGATAGTTCTTCCACTTTGTGAGAAAAACCATAGTCTGTAATAAAAAAAAAAAAGTGAGAGCAGGCTCCATGCTAACACTTACATGAGAGCTGGGAGCATGCAGCGCCTCAAAAAGTCAACTTTTTTTTTTAATTTCTGTTTAAAAAATAACATCTCAAACCTTTTGACCTTCATCAGAACATATAATACTAATACAGCAAAAATGCTGAGGTTTGACATGTTAGGTTTGTAAACTACAAGGACAGTCATCTGATGTGAATGTTATAAAATTAATGTTTTTTTCTTTTTTATAAAAAAGAAAAAAGAAAAAAACATTCATATATATCTAAATTGATGTAAAACTTGAAGAATGATACACCTCATGTTCAATACATTAATCTTGCACTTTTTCAAAGTTGGTCAGTCAGATATTTTTGGCAGAAAACAGCGGTTGGCTAAGGCTGTTTCACAAATACGTGAACCAAATGTTAAATGTTCAGTCAAGTTGAGTTGAGTCCAGTTATTTAATGCATTGATAATATCAAAATATTAGTGCAGGTTTAAAGTTAAAAGTTGTGATAAGCAAATGAGACTCTGTACATTTTTATATTATCATATTGCAACCCATAATAACATTGAATGATAATAAACATGACACGATGAAGTCGGTGTCAGCTAGTTTAGATTTTGATAAAAATACTTATCCAGGTTCAAGTCCATTTTAATGTTCATATAATCACACAGGTAGAATCAAATGTATTAAGCAGAGTCATTTTTATCTTTCGTAATTTCATCTTCGCCATTGAAAAAAGGCACAACAAAAAAATAGTTCATGTTTCTTATTGGTTGACGTATAAACCATCACTGATACTTCTGTCAACGGTGTGATGGTTTACTACATCGGAATATGAAATCTGAGGCTATAGCTGTGCAGGCATCCATGTAATTGCCAGCTACTTAGTACCAAGTATTTCCTGCTAGCGTGTTATAACTTTATGATAGCACACTAGCATGTGGGAACTTCTATCACTCAACATGCTGTAAAGTATATGTGTGACGTCAGCATGAGCAGACAATCTGCTGGGAAATTTCCAGTCTTATCACTGAACAGGGAAGTGGTGGGCAGTTTGAAGAGAACAATAAGGAAACACTGCAGAAGGCCCATAATGACACCACCATGTGTACATCCTCCCTCTTAATGCGACCCTTCTTTCCATCCCATCCTGAGCTAGATGTTCTCTATAATATGTGCCTTATTCTCTGCCTGAAGGGCAAACGCTGCTGAGTATGTGTATGTGCGAGTTGCTGCATAGAAAAACTGTACCGCGATACAAGAGACAGCTGAGCCCGTGTACTTTACCCCAGTCTCTGCTGTCAGCTGAAGGCTAGGAGGGCTGTGTAACTGCTAGCTCACACACTAAGGCCACATCATATTTTTCTTACCATGGCACTTTGAATGACTTATCAATCACCTTCCTCAGGACTTACACAGACTCAGTGGCCACCGCCCCACACACAGGTTAACCTGCTTGTTAATTCCAACAGAAAGCTTTTTCCAACAGTGAATTACTTGGCTGCAACTCAGAATATACAGACCAGGTCAACAGGTTCAGTTATTGTTGACGAAACATTTGAATGGGCAAGATGTCTGAAATGACTTTGCATGTGGTTTAGTGGTTGTTGCCAGAGGTACTAGTTCCAGAATCTTAGAAAAAACCCAGGATGTGTACTATTCTTTGTAAAGTTGAAGATAACGGTGAGTTAAAAAATGATCAAATTTTATTTGTATTAATCTGTGGACCTTGTTTCAGGTCTAATCATTCTGCAAAAATAAAAATATGGTCAATTCTGTAAGCCTAATAATTAAATCCATCTCACTAAATATTGTCTGGGTCAGTTAAATGTATAATCCTTAGAGGATATTGAGATCTGCTAAACAAAGACCTCTGTAGTTGCATGTAAAAATTGTAGTTTTGTATTTATTGAGGCCAATTCAAAAAAATGTTAATTCGCTGTTCACAATGAATTAAAAAAATGATGGAAATAACTAGATCTCAAATAGTAAATGTTCTGTCTTTGAAACATTTGAACAGTTGAAACAGTTTTGGCTTTGATGGTAGAGTCTGAGAGTTGCTGGTTTAATTCACGGCTCCCCATGTGTCTATGACAAATTGCTCCTGATGGCTGTGACGTTGGTGTTGTCAGTGTTTAGTTGGCACATTGCGTGGCAGCTGCTGTCATCAGTGTACAAATGTGTGAATGGGTTAATGTGACAAGTGTCTTTGAGTAGTTAGTAGACCGGAAAAGAAAACAAGTACATACAAGTCAATTTACAGAATGATCAATGTTCTGTTCAGGTTCCAGATGACTGAGTGAGGAAACATCAGTGCGTGAAAGTTGGCATGCTGTGGAACTGTGGGGGACTCCTTTTGTCTAGATTCATGGACAGTGAATAATTACGATTCAAGTTGAGTTTCTGTTTGTGTTCACATGTTACCTTAGACAAACTGAAACCAACAGCAACCTATGAGCTGTCAGTGTATACTTGGTGATGCACCAAAGGATGCCATGCCCGCCTCCCACTGCCAAGTTTGAGTCTAGACTGTAGGCTAACGACAAAGTGAGGCTGTAGTGGGAATGTCATCCATTTAAGAATTGTACCTTCTGTCAAAGTTACTGTCATGACATTAATCATGCCAGTTGTCAGTTGAAAGAACTACCTCATGGCCTTGATAATGTGCTGCTCATTCAAACTTTTCATTGGATTTTCTTTGCGGCTTAAAAATGTGTTTTTTTCTTGTAGAATACTTTAAAATAGTTAGAGGATAGTTACATATTTTTATGAAAAAACCCAGAGTGGCCAATTTGTACAAGGCCACACCTGAACAAAAATGAGACAGACAAACAGAAAGACAGACAAGTAGAAAGCTGGCCATCTTCCTCTCTTCCTCTCCTCCTCCTCTCGCCTGTCCTCTTCTCTCTCTCACACCAATGATAAAACGATGATTGGGTAGTGAGGGAGAGAGGGAAGGACGAGTCAATTAATGGATGGATGGATGGATGGATGAAGGGGCAATGAAAATGATAGGCATGCTCATGAGGAAAACAGAAAATAATTGAAATGGTCATTTGCAGAGCGAGGAGCTTCTTTTTTTTAGGAAAAACCTGCAGGAGACAAACAGGAAATAAAAAAGAAAAAAGTCGGGTTTTAAATTTCTGCTGGTGATACATACAGTGTGTGTGTGTGTGTGTTGTGTGTCTGTGTGTGTCATTTTTGTTAGCATACTTGTTCTTCTTCAGCATGCATATCCACGGTTGGAGAGGGTGGATGAGTGAGTGAGGCATGCAGCTCATCAAAGCACAGATTGGACGTGCATGTAGCTACAATGAGCCACCTGAAGATGCCGATGGCTAGTGGTTTGTAAAAAGCAATTCTCTGATTGTCCTACAGCAGAAGGAACCAGGTACTGAATCTGATCAGCCAGGTCCTTACCCCTGTTATTGAACCAGGTCCTGGTTACCCTGGGACAGAGTTTAAACATTATGGGTGTTTTGTCAAGCAAGAAAGGTCTTTAGGGGAAGTGCAGTATCCATCTTCTTTATAGATCTTGAACAAAATTTGGCATTAGGAACTAGTCTAACAAGAAACTGTGTACATTGGGTTCTCATTGGAAGGAGCCCATGTTCACAAGATCAAGCAGAGTATACACTTTGCCCTGGCTTCTTTATTTAAGGATGTCTAAGTTCTCTTTCTATTGTAATCCGATTCTAAGAGATTTTAACATTTTTACATGGCAGCACCATGTTCATCTGAAAAAGTCATTCATACGAAATTGTTCAGAAATAGAAACACTCAGACAACTGAATGTGACAGAATAAATGTTCTTCCTATGTCAGGTGAGCTTTACAGTGCACGTCCAAGCAACGACAAACAACATAAACTGAAAATGAAGACATCCCATTCTACATGAATGGTACAAACACACATTTCAATTTATTATCAGCCAAGAGTTATTAAGCCGTCACATTTTATGTGTAACATAGGCTACAGAGTTCTATATTAATATATAATAAGAGATTCACCTGTGGGAAACAATATCTTTGGGTTCACAGGGTGCTTGAAACTACTACCAGTGACTTGTGGAGGTCAGAAGTCAAGCCACGTAGATAAACGTTCAGCCGGTCATTGACTGCGAGCAAGCAAGAATGCTTTTCTTTCTTTATGTCTGTTTGTGTTTTCAAACTTGTTGCTTTACTGACCTCGGAGCAGAACTGTCATGTGTGAAAGGAGTCAACGTGGAATTATTAGTGGTGGGCGAAGTGTTAATGCCAAAAGAACACAGCCAAAAAATCCCATGTGTGAACAGGACGTCAGAGAGCTTGCAAGCTGTCTCCTCTCTAATCATGTGGTTGGCTCGGGGCACACGTAACTAAACCGTGGCGCACATTATGCAGCAAGGTGAATAAAAATATTACTACTCTTGAATGAGTTGTAGCAGAGCTGCAGGCGGCTGGAAGCAGCAGTGCTGACTGGGAAAACACAACCCCCTCATTTAGTCTGATGGAACTGTAAAGTAGCTAACACACGCAGGAGCAATTGTGGCTCTGTGTGTGTGTGTGTGTGTATGTGTGTGTCAGTACGTGTGCTTCATTAGTGTGCATCTTGGCTTTGTGTGTTTCTTGTGTGTGAGTGTAATGGGTACCGTGTGCTTGCTGAGGTCTTGTTTGCCCATCTTAAGTCAATTAAAAGGAAATAAGGCGGCTCTGACCGGCTCATGAACCAGCTCCCTCAGCTGAGAACATGTCTGCACAAAAACACACACACACACACACACGCACACACACACACACACACACACACACACACACACACACACACACACACACACACACCAGCTAACATAGGGAGGCTGATAATGCTCCACAACTGGCAATCGACCCTGTGCCCTGCTGTGTGAGAAACGATGGCTCTGAGGCTCTGAGTGTGTGTGTGTGTGTTTAGTATGGCATGTCTGACAAGGCTTCAGAGAAAAACTGTTAAAGACAACGTCAGACACGAATGCAGACACACATGCACATGTTCCCTTTGTTTCTGCACAGAAGAGAGCCAAAGAACACAGTTGTGTCCTACAGACGTGAACACCGACATAACACGCACACACACTGCACCTTGCTAATAAGAAGTCGGCCTACAAGCGGAGCACACCGCCATAAAGCGGAGGCAAGTCGCCATGACTCAGACCTGCCATGAAAAATATTATTTCCCCTCCAATAAAGTGATCTCTGTCTGACCCATCGTCTTCCAGTAATTCTGACTCATTATTTGACTGATCAACACACACTGTTAAAATTCGGATGCTTACAAACCTGTTTTCATATCAACTCAGAATGACACAATCTGGCAGGCACAAAAACTCGGTCAGTCGCAACTAGAGAAGACCATGGAGCACTCCGACGGACACGTGAGTAGAACGATAAACTCATTGATAATTATAATTTACTTTCCAGATAAGAGCATCAGCAGCCACTGTGCTGCCTGCCAACGCAGAGCTGTAAGTATTTTCTATACAGTGTGTGAAAACTGCCTGGATGATCATTTATTCTACTGTTAATTCATGTGGCTTAGTTTGACCTTCACATATTTATTTATAGTCAGTCATTTTAATTTAACGATCAGCTTAATTACAGTAAAGTTATACTGAGGAATATGAGTGAACATTTAAAACTAATAATCCGTTGAATTTTATAGGTGCAGTGTGCAAGATTTGGGGCCTTTATTAAACATACTAGAAAACTATGTTTTCATACATGTATAATAACCTGAAACTCAGAATATTATTATTTTTGTTACTTAAAAAATGTCACTGTATATTCACAGTGGGAGCGGGTCCTCTTTCATGCTGGTGGCCATTTTGAAAAACCATGTTTCTAGAGTAGCCCAGAACAGACAAACTAAATCCTGACTTTAGACAGAACCTCTCAAGTGTTCTCCTTTAGACTAGGAAGGTGAAGGTGATGTGAGGAGATTGCAATGCAGCGATTACACCACTAGATGCAACTAAATACTACACGCTGGAACTTAAAATCAACAGGAAACCAACCTACACCTACACTGTCATTTTAGAGATTTATCAGCTCTCGATAGTAGAGAGATTTAGATTATATATCAATTTAACCTGCAGGGCTGACACTAATGTTTTACTTGAGATTAGCTTTACTGAGTTTTAGGTAAAGCAAAAGGTGAAGGTAAAGTCAAACATTGTCACTCTCTCCACTTTTAAATTTGTGCAAGTTCATCTGATTTTAGAAACAAAATATTTCCCATGCCTCGTGTTCTTGAACAAATAATGACACAAACAACTTCCATGCCCACGATGCCTCTTGGGACAAGAACAAAATAGTGCAACACAGTGCAGTGAAGACAGCAACTGTCCTTCGGTCACTCATCACTCCTCTCCACAATTACAGTGAGCCATGTTTTCTGGTACACTGTTTATGCATATGACGCTCATCTATCTTCCTCAGCTTTGGAAGGCAGACGGTCCAGTGTCAGAAATTAATCATGTAAATGGAAGTAAAGTGAAAGAGTAGTAACAGTTAATTATTAAAAGGAGAATATGTAATGCTGTTTTTCCTCTTTGATCTCAGCATGTCATCCCTGTTCAAGGTACAAAGGCATGCGGGGAGAACTCACACATCATTGTTGTGTGTCTGCTGGCTGTGAAAGATTCATATGATTCACAGTCATGCGACACAGTGTTAGTAATGACATGTTCTAAAAAAAGATGATTCATCAAAAGGTCGGAGAACTCTTTATTTGAATAGTCGACCTACAGTTTACCGAAGAAACATTTCAACTGTTTCTCTTTGGCTGTCATGTTTCTGTGCCAAATCTTAAGCTAAGAAGTTGAAATGTTTCGAATAATTGATGAGTATCTGTAGGTGGATTTGAGAAATAAAACAAACAAAACCATTCAGGCAGCTAATTTCCCCGTTCATGACAACTGTGAGGGGGTGATTTTATTTGAACTAACCCGTTCAGATGATATTAAGGCTTCAAGTTGTGTATAATTAACAGTGTGACTGCTTGATTGACAGGTATGTGCCGTTACAGACGGCTTATTAGAACACCCAGGCATCATTCGGGCCACCTCAGGTCTGCTGATGAGAAGGAGAAATGGTACAACAAACATGGCAGCAGCCAGCGGCACATACATATTTTTGGCTCTGTCCATTCTTTATACTGTCATTCATGGACACTACATATTTTGTACAATATCTTATGGATAAATGTTTGCCTCAGGCACTGAAGAAAAAATGTTTTTTTCCCAGTCTGTCTGAAGGTTTATCAGCCTTGGGCCACCTGCTGTCACCCGTCTATAGAAAACCTGTTTCTATACCCACCGTGACAGAGGATATGTGCAAATAAGACTGGGACGTCTTTGTTAGGCCTTCGTCCACTCTGAACCTTCCTGAAATCCCAATTAAAGAGAAGATAAAGTGAACAAGTTTAGTGATCACATTCTCTGTGCTCTAACTGTGAGCGCATGATAAGTACCAGGTCCTAATGCATCGGCTCGATCCCATGACAATCCCAGAGCTGTTCTTGTAAAGGTGAGGGACCACGTAATCCTCTATCCCCAAACCCAGCTCGTAACAAACAGGCTATATTTAATCCACAACACAGAGGAGCACGGGTTAAGTCTTTATTGCTTGCCATGCCACTGGTCCGCCTTTTACTTACTCTCACATTCTATCCCTTTGTAAGCGTCATTACAATACTGCTATTGTAAAATCACTGGATTTAAATCTGGACCAGCAATCTGCTTTAGGTTAGAGGAGATGAATCACTGCTGCTGCTGCTGAAAACAAAAATAAAACAGTAATTTATTAAACAGATGTAAAATTAAATAATAGGGAGTTGGAAAACAGCTGAGATATCTGGAGTTCAACGTGTTGGTCAGTGAAATGTGAAGATGAAGATAAAACAGATGAAACATTATTTTCAATAAACAATTGGAAAAAAAAAGCCCTTGCACGGCTGAGCTGAACTGAGTTTTCCCTAACATGTTTAAATGCTAAACTGGCCGTAATTTGCTTCATCAACTCTGATTGTTTCCTCCTACATCTGGATTAACTGTATTGTATAACTGTACTGGATTAAGTAGTGTCCTGAAGAGACAAGAAAGGACAGACAAACACTCCAAATAATATCACAAGTTAGCACAATGCTACAGAGATTTTATCAGATGTATGTAGGGCTGCAATTAACAATTATCATTATCGTTTTATCTGTCAATCTTTTTCTCGATCAATTGATGAGAAGTTTCATTCAGTAAAATGGTGGGAAATGTTGATCACTGTGATGGTCACATCGTCAAATGTTTTCCCCGCAATCCAAAGATATTCAGATGAGAATCCAGAAGCTGATTTCAGAGACTGTGGACACCTCAAAGCGATTCATCGATTATGAAAATAGTTTGCAATTCACTTAAAGCTGACAACTAATCGACATATTGACTGCAGCTCTAATTTTATAGTGTAGATGTGTACTAATACTTGTATGAACACTAATCACTAACAGTTAGTCCCATCCCCTGGTCAACAAGAATTGACACAATAGTAAAAGTGACAGCAGTTGGCATTAGTGATGGTTGTTGCCCTGGTTATAAATACTTCTGACAATCTATTAGGGACAGAATGTCTAAGTTGGGTCATCATTAACTTGCCCATTGGTTTGTTACAGTGTTACACCGTTCACCCTACTTGTTGTGTTGAATCAGCAGTGAGCAGTTCTTAGATTTCACTGAGGTGTGTAGTCTTACACCTTGGCATGGCACCCTGCGAAAAACGGGCCTTCGGTTGCATAATTCTCTGTAGAACTTGGTGCATGTTTAATCCCTGTATAAGACAACGGTCTTTGAAATTTGTAGAGAACATAGAAAGCAGACAAGATGGAGGTGGCTATCGGCAGCACAGACTGAAATGCATCATACATCCAGTCCATTAGATAAAGTCTCAGCATCCATATACTGTGGGAAAACACACACCATAGAGTCATTCAATCAGTCTATATGAATAAATAATGAGGGGAAAGCAAGGGCCTGTGTTTGGTGTGTTTCATAGCATTGATCCTCACGCTGACGCACATTAGAGCACAGATCCTACATTCTATTCAGGGGATGCACAAAAAGACATCTGTGTTAATTTAGCGTTGTACTCTGCATGCTGCATGAGAAGAGTTTGAAGTGGTGATGCCAAAACTTGTAGACAGATAGATAGAGGGAGCACTTTATCAATCCCAAAGGGGAACGGCAGAATGCTTCAAACAAATTAGTACGTACATCATGTCATCGTACCACATCTAAAGGAAAAAGGGTTTCCTCCAGTTCTGAATGGCTGCTTGAAAGCCTGTGTTCACAGCCTTACACACTCCCCTTGGCTGCATGCAACTGCCTCCCAGACCTGCTTCCAAGAGTCTCAGCACAATGAATCGTACAAATGTGGACGAGGGCACAAACTTTCATCCAGTCTCTACAACCAGTACTGACATAAATTAAACATTTTCTTATTTTTCTGTGAACCTGCTTGAATCCTGAAGCCTGACACCTTATTCAACTTATGGTTTGTGTCAGGAGTGAGAACAAGCAGACTAGTTTCTGTGTCTGTCACACTGACACTGTGCAGCCTATCTGATGGCAGGAGGTGCCGTTGCGAAATCAAGAGCCGATTTACTTATTGAACAGACAACTCCTCCCGCGCTTTGTATCGAGATGTGACTGTGGTGTTGGTACCAATGATAGAAGTGTGGAGGGTGGAGGAGGCAGAGAAAAAGAGAATCG